>CP050224.2:42010163-43230202 GCA_012066045.3 Morus alba | reverse complement strand
TGAACAACTAGCACGTCAGCATAGGTACCTCAAAGCGGGGAGAAGAAATAGCTCACAAAGATCCACCGCACGAAGATCTCCTTGCAATCTATGGTGGGACTATCAAGAAATACCGCATGCACCGATTGCTCCTCATAGCGATTGAGGAACGTAACTACCAACCGATTAATGACTTAACGTTGGGTTACAATCCTAGAAAGGTTCTATCATATGAAAGCGCCAACGTTCCATGGTTCTACCAACCTTATAGAGGTAAATAATCGGCTGAATGATGTTCAAGTGATCTTGAACCTTATGACATTGAACGATCAATGTAAAGTTTTATGTGCCTCTTATATGCTAAAAGGAGGCTCGCCGCAGTGGCAAACAAAGAGAATTAAGGAAGGACATCAATTTGATGACTTGGCAAGATTTTATTGAGGAGCTTAATGAGAAATATTTTAATTTAGACAATATGGCAGCCTAAGAGGGTGAGTTTAATAGAATAGACCTCACTGTGGTAATCTAGGATTTTTGACTGATTCTAGCGTTTGAGAATCAACAAGTATTTCCCTCACCATAAGACCAATGGTTTGAAGTGACAAATCTCGACCTTTACCCAGAATGACAATGAAACTCTATATCAAGTTTGGGAATGGTTCAAGGATCTGTTAAATCAGTGTCCTCACCATGGTTACGAGAGTTGGCGCCTCGTTAGTTATTTCTACGAAGGACTCACGATTCGAGAGCACCAATTTGTGGAGATGATGTGCAATGGTGAGTTTCTCCAAAAAGACCTCGAAGAGGCTTTCGAGTATCTTAACGAGTTAGCAAAAAAAGCCCACACTTGTAAATTGTTCAAAAAATCATAAAAAATGCCCATTCTTTTTCTTTCTTTGATTACTTACTTTCATAACGCTTTTTATTTGCTAGTAATTTCTTGCTCAATTTAACACCTTCTCGTGGGATCGACCGTTCAAATTGTACTACAATTGACCGCTTGTTTTTGTACACTAGCGTAATCAGTAAGTAACCTACATCAAATACTTGATAGACTGCTGGCAAGGCAGTGGACGAACAATGTAGAGATTAGGGAATGGATACCACACGCAATTATTTCTGCAGTAATTTAAAGTGTTAAATAGTTTTGCTAAGAAAAACTCTAACATTGTATGTTGGAAGTTTGTAATATAAATATTATGTTCATGTAAGCTAGCCAGATTTGAGAAGCAAGTATATACCTACGTATTTATCTATGCTTTTGAAAAGGAATTGTTTTAAGAATAAACATTTTTAATATGTTCAGGAATGGAAATTAGTACTTATGTTATTATGATATAGCAAAGCAACTGATGTTCAAAATGAGATAGCATTTAAAGGAAAAGAAACTTATGTTCACAATGTTACAGCATTGAAATAACATTAAAAAAAAAAGTTATGCAATTTTTTCTTTAGAGGTTTTCAGAAAGTATAAATATATAAAAGTCAACTACAGTGACAGCCACCTAGTAGGGTCGCTACAGCCTTCGCTACATATTTGACATCATATAATCCATGGTGGATCACTTGCCTTCAATCTTTGACACCGAGAAGGACTGCGTGAATTGCCCCTTCTACTTTAAGATTTGCGCGTGATGCCAAGGCGGCCTGTGTTCTCGCCTCCGTAGCTTACCTATGATCTCGCCAACGCTGCTTCTCTCCAACATGTACTAGAGGTTGGGAAGGAGTCACGGATTCTCTCGTCTTTAACATCGGTGCTTCACTTTAGGACTCACTCAAGTGAAGAGCCGAGGCATCGCAGAAATCGGCACAGCCGTTAGAGGCCGAAGTCTGTCAACCTCAATTACTAAATGCACTGAAACAAGAAATGATAGTCGAAGAATGTCAAAGCAAGACGAGTATTGTAGAAGTTTTGTGTTTTTTGATGATCTAAATTTCTAAGATATGATAAATTGTGGATTTTTTTTTTGTATTTTTTGTATTTTAAATCTGAATTTTTGGTAGATTTGTTTGTATATTTTGTGGGATTTTTGGGTGAATATCGGCGTCAGCTTTTTGTGGTTTGTATGATTTTCAAGTGTTCTGGTAATGGGAACGGTCGTGGTACTGCCGGTATTTGCAGTTTTCAGCCGAAATAATCTCGGATATACACTGGTATCTATAGCGGATACCGGTATATAAGTGGATACAAGCGGTTATTGATTTAATGACCCGATATCACAATGGTCACCGGTTACTAGAAGTTGTCCGTCGATTACGACCCCCAACACTAGTGGTTGTCCGTCGGGTATCTTGATTGGATATTGGTATCATGGCTGGATATCGACTGCTATCCTGAAAGTATATTTGGTATTTCAAATATAGTATGATGACTGTTGGTTGCCGAATCGAATTCGGCGGCGAAAACGCAGCGGAAAGGCGGATCGTGTATAACAAAAATTTTCATAAAACTTTTGAGATACTCTATAGATTATATTATTTTATGCACGAATAAATTATTCACATTAATTTACATCATTCAAGGATCAACGAAAAAAAAAATACCGGTAGGCGACTCGGATGATAACTTGAATTTCTTTGACCACGAGCAGATCCTTGCTCCAAACTTTGTGTTTAGAATACCAAAGTCTTCCACGTCAATTCCTTGATTCCGTGAGCGTGTGTGTAGGCACACGTGAGACAAAATAGGTTTAGAAACACTCAAATTTCCACAAACACCAACGCATGCACGATGTGGAATTTTTGGAGAAAAATATTTTCACTCTTTTTTTTATGAGAAAATTCGGCCACACCTCTTTTAGGGCTGAAAAATATGTTAAAATTGTGTCTACAATTTTCTATCTTTCTCATATTTAAAGAGTAGAAGTCAAACATCAAAATAGAATCAAATCCTTATCTCCAATTTTGAATTTGGAACAAAAAAAAATCCTTCCCCTTATCCACTTGGTGGCGGCCACACTCTAGCGTTTTATCCCCCTGTGTGTGGCGCCAATCTTTATATAGGGAAGGAAGATATTTTATCCTTTATCCAAGAGGTCAATTTTAATTGATTCAAATTGAATTTAAGTCAAACTTAAATTAATTTGAATTGAAATTGAACAACTTATCAAATAAGTTTAAATGGATAAATCAAGATATGTTCAAATTCAAATTTAAATAATCTCATTATTTAAATAATAATTAATTTTCAATTAATTATTCTTCGAGTATTTAATTTTAGAATTCCGTTATTCTAAAATTCCCATTTTGCCCTTTGTGTCTGGTAGAATTACAAGGACGAGACTAATGGACCTATAATTCTGAGCTCCAATAAAATTAATAATTAATTAAACACTTTAACCTGTGAAGTGTCCATTTGATATAGTCATTGCATATAGATCAATCCTCCATAAATAATTCATAATTAGAGTCAGGTAGAATCCGTTAACCTCTCTAATTACATCTTTATCCTTAAGTACCATTGATTCTCTAATGGATAGTGATTCATAAAACACATTCATGAACAGCGCTCTTACTAATCCAAGTACCGAATCAACACTCAAAGAGAATTATTTATCTGCTTCTTTCTCAAGAAGGAATGGATTCCATCTCGTATAATAACATTCCCAGCTACCTATTTCATTATGTCTCCAAAATACAAGGAATAGGATTCAGGGTCTCAGAATCCGTACCGAATAAATCAAAAGACATAAATCCATAAATAGGAGTTTGTTAAGAACTCAAGATTAAGATCATCCTATATATGACCATCGGTAGACTCAATTAGAATTTCTATGCTTAACAGAAATTATTAGAAATTCATATTGTGTCTGCGTCCATGTTCCACATAATCTCATTATACGAAATACACTCATTCAATATCTCGCCATATTAACAGTGTGGATAACACCGTTCCATTCTAAATGGGAATGACATGTATTTATAATTTTTTAATTAAAAATTCCAAACTTTAATTAAAGTCATTATGAACAGTTACTTTTGATTATTATCCTTAAACATTATCCTCTTGTATATAACACTTATATACCATGTTTAAGATTACATAAATAATTAAGGAATTTTATTTGATATTCATAAAATATTCATAAATATATGCACATAAAATGATGAATAAACTATTTTATTAAATAAATAATAAACATCCTTTTACATCTCATGCTTTTAGGACACCATTCCCAACAATCTCCCACTTGTCCTAAAGTAGGTGTGTCATGTCTCTAATCCCAAATCTATCTAAGTGCCGATCAAATACATTCAATGGCAATGTCTTGGTGAACGGGTTAGCAAGGTTGTCCTCTGACGCGATCTTCAGAACCGCTACATCGCCTCTATCCACAATGCCTCTGATCAGGTGATATTTCCTTTCTATATGTTTCACACTCTTATGGCTTCTAGGTTCTTTTGAATTAGCCACCGCTGCATTTGTTGTCACAAAGAGAGCTTAATTGGCTTATCCATATCTGGAACAACTTCCGGATCGGGTTAAGAACTTCCTGAGCCATGTAGCTTCTTTTGCGGCTTCACAAGCTGCAACATATTCAGCTTCCATGGTAGAGTCAGCAACACACTTTTGCTTTATACTTCTCCATACCACGGCTCCTCCATTAAGAGTAAACACAGATCCAGATGTCGACCGTCGACTATCTCTATCCGATTAGAAATCAAAATCTGTGTATCCGATGAGAGACAGATCTTCTCCGGAATATACCAACATAGAGTTTCTCGTTCTCCTAAGATACTTGAGAATACACTTTACTGTAACCCAATGATCCAATCCTGGGTTGGACTGGTAGCGGACTACTACTCCCCTTTGCGACAGCGGATATCTGGTCTTGTACACAACATGGCATACATAAGGCTTCCCACAGCCGAAGCGTAGGGATACCGTCTCATATCTTCTTCCTGTTGTGGGGTCTTTGGACATTGCTCCTTAGAAAGATGAATACCATGCCTAGAAGGCAAATTCCCTTTCTTGGAGTTTTGCATCGAATACCTAGACAATATTTTGTCTATATAAGATGCTTATGATAACGCCAAAAGCTTTTTCTTGCGATCTCGAATAATCTTGATCCCAAGAACATAGCTTGCCTCTCCTAAATCTTTCATTTGGAATTGGCTGGCTAACCACTCCTTTACATCTGTCATCATTCCCACATCATTCCCAATGAGTAGGATGTCATCGACGTAAAGAATTAAGAAGACCACTTTCTCTTCTTTCTTTTACTTGTAGACACATGGTTCATCAATGTTTTGATCAAATCCATAAGACTTTACAGCCTCATCAAACCTGATGTTCCATTATCTAGAAGCCTGCTTCAGTCCATAAATGGACCTTTGCAGTTTGCAGACTTTCTGCTGTTGGCCTTCCTCTATGTAACCCTCTGGCTGATTCATATAGATGGTTTCATCAAGATAGCCATTCAAAAAAGTTGTCTTGACATCCATCTGTCATATCTCATAGTCAAAATATGCTGCAATGGCTAGGAGTATCCGGATGGACTTAAGCATGGCTACCGCAAGAAAGTTTCCTCATAGTCAACTCCCTCCTTTTGAGTATAACCCTTAGCCACTAGCCTTGCTTTATAAGTCTCTACTTTTCCATCCGCTCCTCTCTTTCTCTTGAAGATCCACTTGCATCCAATGGGTTTTACCCCTTCGGGTAGATCTACAAGTTGCCAGATTGAGTTAAAGTGCATAGACTCCATCTCAAGTTTCATAGCTGCTTGCCATTCTTCCTTATCAGAATCATCCATTATCGTCATCAGCAGTGACGATTTGGGCTTCCCCAGTATAACGGTCGGGTAACCTGCTTACCCTCCCACTACGACGAGGTGTCGTAGGAGTCTGATCAGGAACTGTGGTCTTTTCTCTGAGTGATCCGACAACTCTTGTCAGATGTGGTCCGATCTCATCGAAAAGTAACTCTTCTAATACTATCTTACTTCTAGGCTTAAAATCTATCATATAGTCATGCTCCAGAAATGTGGCATTTGTTGATACAAACACTTTTTGATCTGCTTGACTTTAAAACAGTCCTCCTCTTGTCCCTTATGGGTATCCCACAAAGATGCATACTTCTGACCTTGGTTCCAACTTCCCGGTCTTTTGCCTGAGCACGTGTGCTGGACTCCCCCATATGCGAATGTGTCTCAAACTAGGTTTTTGACCATTCCATAACTCTAGGGGTGTCTTAGGTACAGATTTAGATGGAACTAGATTCAGAATATACATAGCGATTTTTAGGGCATAACCCCAAAAAGAAGTAGGCAATGAAGAATAACTCAACATTGATCTTATCATGTCGAGCACAGTCCGATTTCTCCTTTCGGCCACACCATTCTGCTGTGGTGTACCGGGTGCAGTCAATTAGGATACCACACCTTCTTCAATCAAGAAATCCCAGAACTCTTGGTCCAGGTATTCACCCCCTCGATTTGATCGAAGTGTCTTGATTGGTTTTCCTAATTGTTTTTCAACTTCTGCTCGGAATTCTCTAAACTTTCCAAAAGTTTCGGATTTCCGTTGCATCAGGTAAACATAACCATATCTCGAATAGTCATCAACAAAGGTGACGTAATATTCGTAACCTCCTCTAGCTTGGACATTTAACGGTCCACATACATCTGAATGTATCAGCTGTAGGGGTTCTGTAGCTCTTACTCCTTTTGCTGTAAAAGGTCTCTTGGTCATTTTACCTTCCAAACAAGATTCACAGACTGGAAGCTCGCCAACTTTTAGCTCACACAAAGGACCATCCTTTACCAGTCTTTCAATCCTATTTAGGTTAATGTGACCAAGTCTAAGGTGCCACATATATGTGTTATTTTCATGAGAAATCTTTTGCTTTTTATTCTTAGGTTCGGCAACTCTGAACATTTCAGTATTAAGCAGTGAGTTAGGTATTGATTTTATACAATATAAACCATCGCCAGATGTCCAGAACAAATATTTAAACCATTTCAAGAAATATGAACAAATTCATTATCAAAATAAACTTTAAATAATTGTTCAAATAATTTAGCCACAGAAATCAAATTTCTACGAATGTCTGGAATAAAATAAACATTGTTCAAAACTAAAAATTTATTTTCCCTAAAACGAAGTCTAACTTCTCCCATTGCTTTTGCCGAAACTCTTGTGCCATTGCCTACTTTCATCGTGTAGTCCCCATCGGCTAGCTCGGTGTAAGAACTAAGACTCGCAAAGAAAAAAACAAACATCATTAGTTGCTCGAATCAATTATCCGGCTGAGGTATCACCCTCTACTAAACATGTTTCAAGAACTAGTAATCGATTTACCTTGTTCCTTTTCTTTTCAGCTCCTCGAGATACTTGTGACAGTTTCTCTTCCAGTGAAATTCACCATTGCAGTGGAAACACTTTCCTTTGGGTTTCTGGATGGGGCCCTTTGCCTTCTTGGGTCTCTTGTTCTTTCCCTTCTTCGCTTTTCCCTGGTTTTGGTTCTTTCTTTTGTTTTTACCAGAACTTCCTGCAACTACAACATTTGCTTCTCCTCCCCTTTATTTGTTAGTGGATTCGAAGTTTTGCAGGTCATTCATGAGTTCAGTGAGATTGCACTTCTTTTTATTCATAACAAAGTTGTTCACGAACTCATGAAAGTTAGGGGACAGGCTTTCCAAGATGATGCCAACTTGGGTGGCTTCATCGATTCTGGCACCATTGAGCTCCGCATCATGGAGGTGATCAATCAAGTTCAAAACATGTGCCTTGACTGAAGAACCTTTCTTCATTTTGTCGTTCATGAAAGCCCTTACAGCATCTAAACGAGCCTTCTCAGTGGGAGCGCTGAACATGGCTTCTAGAGACTCCATTATCTCATAAGCAGTCTCCATCTCCTCATGCTTCTTGCGAAGCACATCTTTCATATTGGCCAGCATAAAGCACTTTGCTTTATTGTTGGCCTTGATCCAGCGATCATAAGGCTCCCTTACTGTTTTGGATGCATTAGCCGCGGGTTCAGGAGGACATTCCTCCGCTAGGACGAATTTGTAGTCTTCGCAGACCAATAGTATGTTCATGTTACTTTTCCACTTAGCATAATTATCACCGTCTAATTTTTCAGTCGCTAGTAGTGTGATAATGGGATTCGACATATTGCTGGAAATAAATAGAATATTCATCTAATCAATTTATGTGCATGAATATCAAGGCATGTTAATTTAGGCACAATTAAATATGATGCATGATGCACATGAAAAATACATAAATCATGTTTTAATTTTGGGTGCCAACGATAATTCAATTTACCACGAATATAGTGCCGCCGTAGGGTAGGTCAAAATATCACAAATTGAACCGAGACCTTCTCAATTAATAAATATAATCAAAATATCTCATATTTTCATATATATCAACTACCGTTAATTTTGGTCAAAAATATAATCAACAATTGATTATATCTCCATGAGTGTAACCCATCATTTCAGATTCTACAGACTTAACTCCGGAGTGCCGCCGTGGGGGTAGGTCAAACCGAAATACATCCTTGAATCCTATCGCTAGGAAGTCAACCTTGTTATTGATCCGAAAGAACACTTTCCGTAGGGGGGAGTGCGGAATCGGTGTCGCCGTATAAAACCCCTTTCGAATCTCACGGTGTTGAACTAATGATGGAGACCAGTGGGTCGTATTGTCACACAACCCTTTCCCACTCATTATTTTGCAAATATGTATTTTGTTTGAAAAACATCTCATGATTTTCAAATCGAAAAATAAACAATTTATTTTTTCGGATATGTGAAATTCAAAATTTAACTTTTTAAATTCAATTTCACATGTAACATTATTTTGCAAATCAATTTTGCAACTTAAATCAATTTAATCATATTAAATCGATTTTCAACAGTATGGTTCTTATTTTATTTTTTTTTTCTAAAACACTTTTATAATAAATAAAATAAATAATAACGAATGCACGTGTATGCATAGAATGTTATAAAAACATATGAGTAGGCACATTATATCTATATGGCATGTTATATGCATGGACATATAATATATAATTATCAACATAAAATATAAATATATGCAATCAACTATTGAGATGGATTTGACCGGGTCCCATGGAAAAATAAATTACAACTCAATCGAATCGAATAAATAAATAATTACAATAACTATATTCTTCTGTTACATCAACGGGTCTTCAATTCTTGAATTCTTTATTCTTCGGCTTCATTCTTTGTCTCTGTGTTGGATTTCACCTTCCTTGGGATCCGGAACTTTTCCGGGCCCGTCAGCATGCTTTACGAAGGTTTCGGAAACCTTCGAGCCCGTTTGGGATCAAATCCCAAACCTGGGCCGCCAACCGCGCAGGGCCGTAGCCTGGGCCACGGCTTAGCGTCTTTGGGTAGCGGCCTGGCGCTGGCACTGGGGCCTTGGGGGCCTGGGCCGGCGTCCGGCCGCTGGGCCCCTTTTTCTGGAATTTTCTGGGCAGGTTTCTGGGCTTCTTTGAAGGCTTCAAACTTGATCTTCAAGGCCTCCTTTTTGATTCAAAATCAAAAACCCTAATTCTACCCAAATCCTAGAATTACAATAATTCTAATCCTAAATTAAATTACAAATAATTTATCAACGAATGAATATAATCGATCCATGGAACCATATAATTAACGACCAAATCCACCATCCATATATTCATCATCATGAATTAAAAATAAACATCCATAAATGCAAGTGCCTACTCATCACATACATACATAATTAAATATCACATATTTAATATCAATTATGATTATCAAATAATCGAAGCATAAATTAATACCATCTATAGAACGCTCTGATACCAATTGTTGGTTGCCGAATCGAATTCGACGGCGGAAACGCAGCGGAAAGGCGGATCGTGTATAACAAAAATTTTCATAAAACTTTTGAGATACTCTATAGATTATATTAATTTATGCACGAATAAATTAATCACATTAATTTACATCATTCAAGGATCAACCGAAAAAATACCTGGTAGCTGACTCGGATGATAACTTGAATTTCTTTGACCACGAACAGTCCTTGCTCCAAACTTTGTGTTTAGAATACCAAAGTCTTCCACGTCAATTCCTTGATTCCACGTAGACGTGTGTGTGGGCACACGTGAGACAAAATAGGTTTATGAAACACTCGAATTTCCATAAACACCAACGCATGCACGATGTGGAATTTTTAGAGAAAAATATTTTTCACTCTTTTTTTCTTTATGAGAAAATTCGGCCACACCTCTTTTTAGGGCTGAAAAATATGTTAAAATTGTGTCTACAATTTTCTATCTTTCTCATATTTAAAGAGTAGAAGTCAAACATCAAAATAGAATCAAATCCTTATCTCCAATTTTGAATTTGGAACAAAAAATCCCTTCCCCTTATCCACTTGGTGGCCGGCCACACTCTAGGGTTTTATCCCTGTGTGTGGCGCCAATCTTAGATAAGGAAGGAAGATATTTTATCCTTTATCTAGTAGTCCAATTTTAATTCAGATTCAAATTTGAATTTAAGTCAAACTTAAATTAATTTGAATTCTAAATTAAACAACTTATCAAATAAGTTTAAATGGATAAATCTAGATATGTTCAAATTCAAATTTAAATAATCTCATTATTTAAATAATAATTAATTCTCAATTAATTATTCTTCGAGTATTTAATTTTAGAGTTCCGTAATTCTAAAATTCCCATTTTTCCCTTTGTGTCTGGTAGAATTACAAGGACGACGCGGAGACTAATGGACCTATAATTCTGAGCTCCAATAAAATTAATAGTTAATTAAACACTTTAATTAATTAATTAATTCTATTAATTCCAATAGTTACTCCACTATAAACTTGGAATTGCACTCTCGAAATTATAGACATTAATTACTTCTAAACTATGAAGTGTCCATTTGATATAGTCATTGCATATAGATCAATCCTCCATAAATAATTCATAATTAGAGTCAGGTAGAATCCGTTAACCTCTCTAATTACATCTTTATCCTTGAGTACCGTTGATTCTCTAATGGATAGTGATTCATAAAACACATTCATGAACCAGAGCGCTCTTACTAATCTAAGTACCGAATCAATACTCAAGAGAATTATTTATCTGCTTCTTTCTCAAGAAGGAATGGACTCCATCTCGTATAATAACATTCCCAGCTACCTATTTCATTATGTCTCCAAAATACAAGGAATAGGATTCAGGGTCTCAGAATCCGTACCGAGTAAATCACAAGACATAAATCCATAAATAGGAGTTTGTTAAGAACTCAAGATTAAGACCACCCTATATATGACCATCGGTAGACTCAATTAGAATTTCTATGCTTAACAGAAATTATTAGAAATTCATATTGTGTCTGCGTCCATGTTCCACATAATCTCATTATGCGAAATACACTCATTCAATATCTCGCCATATTAACAGTGCGGATAACACCGTTCCATTCTAAATGGGAATGACATGTATTAATAATGTTTTAATTAAAGATTCCGAACTTGAATTAAATTCATTATGAACAGTTACTTTTGATTATTATCCTTAAACATTATCCTCTTGTATATAACACTTATATACCATGTTTAAGATTACATAAATAATTAAGGAATTTTATTTGATATTCATAAAATATTCATAAATATATGCACCTAAAATGATGAATAAACTATTTTATTAAATAAATAATAAATATCCTTTTACATCTCATGCTTTCAGGACACCATTCCCAACAATGACATGGCTGTGGTATTTTGTGTAATAATTTATGTCTCTTGGCATATGTAAATCTAAGTCAAAAACATGCGGTAGTTCCCTTTAACGCAAGAGAGAGTGATGCAGCGTGAAGAGATGGGACGAGGAGTTAAAGATATAATTTGCCGATTTAATTCAAATTTGTATTTTAAATTATTTTTGTTGTTTCCTGATCTCTTCTAGTCTTATTTCTGAATTATTATGAATTTCAAATCAAGGATATTTAGGATTAGTTTTTTTTTTTTTTTTTCAAATTAACTTTCCTTTTGAATTAGTTTCCTTTTCTATTTTGAATTGTAATATTGTATAAATAGGAGATCTTAGTTTGTTATTTTAGTTCTTTTCGAGATTAATAAAATTAGGCGCTTTGAGAGTTCTCTCAACATATATATTCCAATTTTCTCGGTATTTTGTTGAATCAACAGATTTTGAAGCGGTTTTCTTAACATTCTGTGTGAATCAACATGTTTATAGAAGTCATATTTTCTAGTATTCCAATCGAACCAACGGATTTTCCTGTATTCTACGCGAATCAACGGATAATAGGAATTTATCCCCTTCTTTATTTTTTTATACTCTTCTGCTACGTTAGTTGGTACTAGAGCCGAAACACTCCTGTATCAATTTAACCATGTTGATTTATTGTCACCCCGCCATCCATGTCAACACGCCCGCTGCCTATGAATTCAGAGATGCCCAACTTGAAGAAAAGTAAGATCCCATATCGGTTTTCAGCACAATTACCATTGAAGAAAAATTTCCAACGATTCGAGTTAGCATATTCAACAAATTATTTAATTTCTAGACGATTCATGCAAAGATCATAAAAGTTCTCTTTTCATACCAGTTGAGGCTACTTAAGATTCGAGGACTGATCTTTTCCTATCCGGCGAGTTTGGTGCAACACGAAGAGATTTGACGAGGAATTAAAGATAGAAGTTGCCGATTTAATATAAATTCATATTTTAATTTATTGTAGTTGTTTCCTGATATCTTATAGTTTTAGTTCTAAATTATTATGAATTTCAAATTAGGGATATTTAGGATTAGTTTCAATTTCCTTTTTTTTTTTCAAATTAATTTTCTTTTTGATTTAGTTTTCTTTTCTATTCTGAACGGTAGTATTCTATAAATAAGAGGTCTTAGTTTGTTATTTTAGTTCTTTTAGAGATTAATAAAATTATGTGCTTTGAGAGTTCTCTCAATATATCTATTCTAATTTTCTTGGTATTCTCTTGAAACAACGAGTAATTAATGCCTATTTTTCAGGTATTCGTGAGCGAATCAACAAGTTTATAGAAGTTTATCGAATCAACGGGGTTTTTTGATATTCTATGTGAATCAACGGATAATAGGAATTTATTCTCTTTATTTTTGGGTATTCCAATCGAATCAACAGGCTTTTTTGGTATTCTATGCCAATAAACGGATAATAAGAATTTATTCTCTTTTTCCTATTTTTTATACGCTTCCGCTTTGTCAGAGAGACGTGTCACTGATTTTGATTCTACTATAGTATTTCCGTCTCACATAACAAAAAATTTAAAATTGCAAACGTCAAAATTAAGAATAATTGATTTAAACACCAAACAACAAAATATTTCTCAAAATTGTGGGTTTACTATTCAGTCAGTGCACATCCAACCTAACCATAATCCAAAATTGACTCAATGAGAGTGTCCTAAAATTGAAAATTTTGGTTTTACTATTCAGTCAGTGCACATCTAACCTAACCAAAATCCAAAATTGACTAAATGAGAATGTCATAAAATTGAAATTTGCGGTTTTACTATTCAATCAGTGCACATCTAACCTAATCAAAATTCAAAATTGACTAAATGAGAATGTCAAAAAATAAAAAATTGCGATTTTCTATTTTGCACATCCAACCTAACCAAAATCCAAAAATGACTAAATGAGTAGTCAGAAAATCGAAACTTGCCATAATAGAGCAAGCAATGCAAATGATAATAAGACCAAACACAACCATCTTTTCATATAATTCCAAAGATTGAACGTCGAAACCAACGTTGAGTCTATCAAAACATTATAAATTAACGACTAACGAGACAGGAAAGTTTATACACTTGGCGAATCTAAACGTTCATCAGTACCAAAACCCAGCAAAGTTCTCACAAAAGTGGTCATCTTTTTCATTCATATGTAAGGGTTTACCGGACTCACGGGCCCTTTGAATAAATAGTCTAAGTAAAATGTGTTTTTAAGTAAATAAACCACAAAAAAAATAAATTGAGTAAATAACCTAACTTACACATCAACATTCCACGTCATTAAGTATGCTTCCACATCAGCATTCCACGTCATCAATTATGCTTTTAGGTTTTCTTTCTCTTCCTCCCCTACCATTTCGCGCCATTTTGTTCTCCCAGCCGCCTTCAATTTCTCCTCTCTTCTTCTCAAGTCATCGTCATCGATAACCTCATTAACATTATTATCTTGCCCATTCAACGCTTTTTTTTTTTCTCGTCCAAAATGAAGTTTGAAGAAGAGCTAGTAAGTAAGTCTTTCATTTTCTATATCTTTTGTGGTGTTTTTCGTTGTTGTTCATATGTTTTTAAGATGAGAATGTAGTTAAAAATGTTAAAAATCCATTAAAATAGTAATTTTACATGTTAAAAGACTAGTTTACATTGTCTGATATGATGAAGATCTGCTGGGTTTAGAAAAAAAACAAGATGGTCGGTTCGTGGTCTGTTCTTGGTCTATTCTTATAACATGGTCGGTTCGTGGTCGGTTCGTGGTCTGTTCTTGGTCTGTTCTTATAACATGGTCGGTTCGTGGTCGGTTCGTGGTCTGTTCTTGGTCTGTTCTTGGTCTGTTCTTATTGCACAGTCGGTTCTAGTCTGTTCATGGTCTGTTTTTGGTCTGTTCTTATTGCACGGTCAGCTTTTAGTCTGTTCTTATTGCACAATCGGTTCTTAGTCCGTTTCTTGATCCGTTTGGGTTGTTCTTATTATATGGTATGTTCTTGGTTTGTTTTCATTATATGGTATGGTTTAATAACGTATTATTTTCTTGATTAAATTTATGCAGTTTTAAAATCTAAATAATGGCTCAGTGGAGGATTTTTTTTGACATTGGAGGAAAATGGGATGAGACTGAAAGTTGTTGGGTGTGGCATACAGATTGTAATTTAATTGGCATATATATGGATGAGAAGGATACTCTCGAAACCTTTGTTGATAAGATTTGTAGAAAATGCAGAATTGATGGACAAAAACATTCTTTGCAGCTATCATGGGTACCGAATTTGAAATGTAAATCGTTGCCCATTGTAATAAAAGACAATGATGATTTGTTATTCTTCAGGGATATAGCCCACGAGGTACCGCTACACGTGATAGTGGATGGGAAGTTTATCAATCCCGAAGAACATATTGATGGAGTAAAAATTAAGAGAAATCCTCTGCATGATGATTTTTTTGATCATGATTTTATGGGTAATGTAGCTACAGATGAGTTTTCGACTCGTAATGATATTCCACCACAGTCACAACCACAACCAGAGTCACAGCCACAGCTAGAGCCACAACCGCTTGCCATTTTAAATGAAGTAGAAGTTGCTGGTCCTTTAGTTTGTATGGACAAGACGAGTTTGGATCATCTCATGGATCTACCTTGTTGACGGATCTAGTTTAGAAGTTGGTCAAGATTACTTTACAAGTAAGAATGATTTGAAGGAAAAGCTGCATTTAATAGCTTTGAAAGGGAAGTTTGAGTTTCGAACAACAAAATCAAATAAAGACGTGCTTGTAGTAGAGTGTGTGGATCCGAAATGTGTGTGGCGATCCGAGCCTGCAAATTGAGACCGTCGAACATGTTTGTAATCCATAAGTATAATGGTGTTCACTCTTGCTCGTTAGAAAAGCGTTCAATGGCACGGGCAAGCAACGTACTCCGTTATTGGAAATTGCATGAAAAACCAATTTGTAGGCGTCAAACAGGGTCCGGTTCCAAAATCAATTCAGAAATATGCCCGTGACGAATTCGGGACGGCCTTTAGTTATTACAAAGGATGGAAGGCTCGTGAGCATGCACTTCAACTCGTAAGAGGTACGGCCGAAGAAAGCTTCACTAAGCTCCCATCATACTTTCATATGGTGTCTCTTACTAATCACGGCAGCATCACCAATATTCATTTTGATGAATGTAACTGTTTTATGTATCTTTTCCTAGCATATGGACCTTGTATACGAGGTTTTCGGTTGCATGAGGAAAGTTATCGGTGTTGATGGAACGTGGTTGAAGGGAAAATTTAGAGGTACGTTGTTAGTTGCCACCGCACAGTGATAGTGAACGCGTCATTGTTATCCCATCGCATGGGCCATTGTAGACTCGAGAATGATGCATCCCGGACATGGTTCTTCTCGAACTTGAAGGTGATTGTCACCGATTCGAGGAATTAGTTTTTATTTCGATAGGAATCAAAGTATAAGTAATGCATTGTCTAGTTTATTCATTAGCACATCACGGTTGTTGCACATGGCATGTGTCTCAAAACATCAAGAGTAATTTCATTTGTAGCGGTGTTCTCGCCACTATTCTTTAGAACCTCCGAGGCCTACCGCATTGATGAGTTTTTTTGTCTTGTTTGATGAGTTATCCGCAAGATATCCCAAGTATTGCTAGATACCCACAGGAGCAAGTTCGTTTTGAAATGTGGTCTCGTGCTCATTTTAAAGGAAATCGATATAATATTATGACCACAAACATGTACGAATCAATGAACGCAATGCTCAAGGATGTTCGAGATTACCCGTCATTGCCCTCTTTAATTTTATACAAGCGAAGATGTCGAGTGGTTTAATAACAAAGGGTCGAAGCTTCTAAAACTAAAACATTATTAACGCCAAGTGTGGAAAAACTCTTCGTGAGAGGCACAACAAAGCGGGATTTCTAACGGCCACAAGACTTAATCTTTGTTGAGTTCCAAGTGACGGTGGAGAGGCAACCAGAATTGTCAACGTTGGCGCGAGAAGTTGCACTTGTCGTGTGTTCGACCTTGAACAGATACCATGCGAGCATGCAATATCATGTTGTAGAGAAGCAGGAATGTCACTCTATGATTTATGCTCAAAATACTACAGGACAGAAGTTTGGGCTCTTGCGTATGCTGAGACAATCTATCCTGTGCCGGATACTTCGCAATGGGATATTCCGGATCACGTAAAGGAAATTCACCTTCTTCCACCGTGAGTTCAACCAAAGAGGGGTAGGCCAAAGCAAAAACGCATTCCCAGCATAGGTGAGTTCACACGAAGAAAGAATCGATGTGCTAGGTGTGGGCAATATGGACACTATCAAAAGAAATGTAAGAACGCACCGATGTAATCATGACTTATAAATTTCTTGTTTACAATGTAATATGGACACTATCATGAGAATTTTCTTGTTCACACTCATTATATTCAACGGGTTACAAATTACTAATTATATTCAGCAGCTTATTATGGCTTTGAGGAAGCTTACATTTATGGGGAAATGCTGCCCAGGTTTTTTCACAATAATGGTTTTTTTTTTTAAGTAGGAAAACTTCAAACAAATCAGAAGTTGCATTTAGAATTTATCATAGTCAACAGGTTATTTTGGGTATGGAGAACCTTATATTTTATGGGGAAATGCTGCCCAAATTTGTGTGTAATAACGTATGTCAACATGTTTTTTTGAACACTTTGAATCAAAACAGACCGGGAGAGGTCTGTTTCTACGCAAAACAGACCCTCTGGTCTGCATTCTTCTAGGTCCGCGGGGGCAGGGCCACGGGGGGGGGGCGGGGGTGGCCTGCCCGGCCGGGCGGGCGCAAGAGGCCACGCCCGGCGCGCGCAATGGGCCCGCCCCCGCGCCCGCGTGCGTGCCCGCCCTGAGCCCGGCCGGGCCCAACGGGGCGCGCGCCAGGGCAGCGCCCGGGAGACCCCGCCCGCCGCTCGCCAAGGCCCCGACCGGACCGAGCGGCGGGGCCACGCCCGGCCAGGAACCGACTAACATAAAGGAACAGGACCAACAGCCGACAAAAATAGAAAGAATAGACCAGAACCGACTAAGAAATGGACCAAGAACCGACCCAAATGGCAAGAACAGACCCGAACAGACCAAGAACAGACCACGAACAAAATTTGTAAAAAAATATAAAAGATATATTTTTTCATATTCTTTGGACTTTTTGGGTAATACTAAACTTTTTAGTTTGTACAGGAAAAAAAAATTTGGTTAGAAATGGAAAAACCTAGAACGGACCTAGAAAGACCAAGAATGACAGAAGAAGAAACGGACCACTTAACAAAATTTGTAAAAGAATATAAAAGATATATTTTTTCATATTCTTTGGACTTCTTTGGTAATACTAAGGTTTTTTAGTTTTACAAAAAAAAAATTTGGTTAGAAATGGAAAAAACCTAGAAATGGACCTAAAATGACCAAGAACCGATCTAGGTCTGTTCTAGGTTTTTTCCATTTCTAACCAAATTTTTTTTATTGTACAAACTAAAAAGTTTAGAATTACCCAAGAAGTCAAGGAATATGAAAAAAATATATGTTTTATATTTTTTTATTCATTTTGTTCGTGGTCTGTTCTTGGTCTGTTCTAGGTTTTTTCCATTTCTAACCAAATTTTTTTTCTTGTACAAACTAAAAAGTTTAGTATTACCCAAGAAGTCCAAAGAATATGAAAAAATATATCTTTTATATTTTTTTACAAATTTTGTTCGTGGTCGGTTCTTGGTCTGTTCTTGGTCGGTTCGGGTCTGTTCTTGCCATTTGGGTCGGTTCTTGGTCTGTTCTTAGTCGATTCTGGTCTTTTCTTTCTATTTTTGTCGGTTGTTGGTCTGTTCTTTTATGTTAGTCGGTTCTGGTCGGGCGTGGCCCTGCGCGCCGCCCGGGCGTGGCTCTGGGCGGTCGGGCGTGGCCCCCTCAGGCGCCCGGCCGGGGCTCGGGCGCCCGGCCGCGGGCCTTGCGCACGGCCGGGCGTGGCTCTGGCGCGCCCGGGCGGGGCCCCGCGCCGCCCGCCGCACCGGCCGTGGCCCCCGCTACAGACCTAGAAGAAATGAGACCGAGAGAGGGTCATTTTTTTGTGTAATGTACCTCTCCGGTCTGTTTTGATTCAAAATGTTCAAAAAAACATGTTGACATACGTTATTACACACAAATTTGGGCAGCATTTCCCCATAAAATATAAGGTTCTCCGTGGCCAAAATAACCTGTTGAATATGATAAATTATAAATGCAACTCAATGGCCAATAATAAACATATTGTAACACCAACAACCAAAACAATCAAAACAACCAAAACAATGTTAAACAATGTTATGTTTCTATTTTACAACAACCAAAACAGACAACATTTCATATAGTTGGGCTCAGGGGCTTCTTCATCTTGTACTCGCTCCAAATTCCGACGGCGAGTTCAAGCCGGTAAGCTTCTACTTTTTCTTCTTTGAGGTCTTCTAATGGGATTCTGCGGATAAGGTATTCAATAAATTTGTAAGTGAAAAGTCCGCAGTCGCCTGATCTTTCGTTGTGCACCAACCCCTTGACACGAATGATTGGTCATGCACACTCAAGTTTATCGCCTAAATGGTTGAATAAACCTGTGTGCTTCAAGAACATGGGCATCATGACAGCGATTGGCTCCACTTCTCTTCGCATCTGTGAATCTCTGTACATCAGAATCGCTGAGTCATACACCTTTATGTTGCATTCAGATAAATCAACATAAAGCGCGACCCAATGCTTCATCCGAATGTTTAGAGGCAAAGTGAAGCCCTTCGCGTCATCCCATTTCTGGCCAATTACGCGCTTCTCTCCACGGACACATTCATCCAGGTCGTCATCAAATGTATAAGTTACCAATTTCTTTTTGTTGGTGTAGTATCTCCCTTTCATCTTTTGGCAAAATATATCATCTAGGATGACAATATCCTTAATGAACTGCCCTTCAGGTGCCCTTGACCTCCGAATTGATAGAAGAGCCGATGCCTCGTCAATTTGCTATAAGTCATAAAAATTAATTCAAAGAGAATGATAATGGTATAAAAAATAAGACTAAATTTAAAAAATATGTTGTGATTACTTACATCATTAAATGACCATTCACCGGCTTCAAGAGGACTGGAAGAAGTCCTTCCTCCAATCTCCAAGGCCGCATACAATCGGCTCGGAGTCCGTAGTAGGATCAAGAACCCATTTGTTGAATGCCTCAGCCTTCGTTAAAGGACCACACCTTCTTCCTCACGTTACGCAGGGATGCATGTAAGGTGAGTCCATATACCGCTGGGCCTCTTAAGTCACTTTTCAACCTTCAATGCGCATCTGCCCGACCGAACCTGTTGCTCATGCGCCGAGCCTCTGGATGTGGCTGAACCTGAGGGAGGTCATCTCTGCCTCTGGCTCGGGTGAACCTGAGGGAGGTCGATTCTGCCTCTGGCCTGGGCTGAACCGGGAGAGGGAGGTCATCCTCTGCCTCCGCCTGGCTGAACCCCGAGGGAGGTCCGGGCCCGCCTCTGGCCTGGCCGAACTTGAGGGAGGTCATCCCGCCTCGGCTGGCTGAACCCGAGGGAGGTCCTGGGCCTGGCACCGGGCGAACTCTGAGGTAGGTCAATCTCTCGCCTGAACTCCGAGGGAGGTCATCCTCTGGTCGCCGAACTCGAGGGTCAAGTTCTACCTCATGCTTTGGCTGTAGTTGTTGTTTTGCTAGACCCCGCTAGATTGACCCTAATTTCCCTAACGGATTGGTCTAGCGAGTCTAGCCTCCTATTGATGGCTTCAAAATGTCTACCATTGTACTCTATCATCTTGTGATAGAGTATGTCAACTATGTGGTCAATAGACATACCATCGTGCTGTTGCTGTTGTTGTTGTTGTTGTTGTTGTTGTTGTTGTTGTTGTTGTTGTTGATGTTGTTGTTGTTGTTGTTGTTGTTCTTGTTCTTGTTGTTGTTGGGGAAGTTGCTGTTGTTGTTGGGGAAGTAGTTGGAGACGAGCCAACTGTTTCGGGGGCTTCGGCTCATGGACATGGACCATTTGTGCACCAGAGTCCAAAATTGATGCAAGCTGGTCAATCTCAGCATCTTCTTGGTCGGCATAAGGCATATACGACCTCATGCACATACTATTCATTTCTTCCTCAGTGGGATAAAGAACTGGTACGGTCATTCCCTGTACATTAAAAAAAACATACATTCAATGATTATTTAGGTAGAAACATATTGTAAAAAAAACCTATTTTGTAAAATTTACACCTACAAAAACTTTGTATTCAACCCTTACCTCGCCCTTTGTGCATGAGGTCGTCTATTTGTCTAACCTCGACCAAGGAAACCCGGCGTTGCTCCCATTTGAGCATTCGGGAAGACGTCCCTCAATCATCTTTGCAAACGTGGCGCCGATGCTTGGAAACGTTTTGAATGCCCAAACCTGCGTTAAACCAATTTTTTAAAGTCTAGTAAACCAATTTACTATAATGCATGAAAAGTTATTAACATAACTGTATAACATACCTGGAAGGCCCAAGGAAACCCGCATATTGAGTAGATTTCCTTGACGCTCTTATTGCGTCCTTTCCGAACCCATTTCTAGTATTTGTCTCTCAAGTTCTTCTTCAGAGCCCGCAGAGTGCATTCAAAAGACACCCTGCCCCATGGATAGCTGTTGAAGAATTCTAAGTCGCCAACGAAGACAACCAATCCAAATGAGACGGTCTTCTTTCTCGTCCCCGATAATAGTACTTGTGCTAAAAATAAATGATAGCGATCTTTGCTTTATCGCTACCATTTATCTTATCCCCTCGTGAGCAATTTTCTTAAATCGCAACAAGTACTACGGGGAGTTGAAATGCTCAATAATCTTCTACTCTTTGAAGCTTTCAAGATCACGTCTGGGCTCGGGAGATTCCCCACAGTTCAATCCAGTTATTAAAGCAAATTCCCTCATTCCAAACCGAGTTGCGGTTCCATTAACCTTGAACCACAACTCATGTCTTTTCTTGTTTCTATCGCTTTAAAAGCGAGATAGTGTGTCAACACCCACAATATGTCATATTTTTCAGACATTGAAATAAAATGTCAGAAAGGCAGACTCCTTGAAGATTGACATTTACCTCGGGGTCTAGACTCGCCCCTAATTACCTCCAACGCCTCAATCTTTGACTTCATCGTCACTTTCACTGAGAAATACTCCCGTACAGGATCCATTAACGTCTTTAGATGTCCGATCCCAGGAATTTCACCAGTGTTGTACTTTGGGAGGTCATACTGTAAAAGAAGACAGAACACATAGGTCAGAACCGACCAAAATGACAGAACCGACCATGACACGACCGAACCGACCTAAAATCCCGGCAGGAACAGACCAAGCAGAAAGAACCGACCAAAAACCGAACAGAACCGACCAAAACCGATCAAAAATGACCAAAACCGACCAAGAACCGACCAAGAACCGACCGCATACAGAACCGACCAAAATTGACTAGAACCGACCATGATTGACCAGAACCGACTAAGAACCGACCACCAGAAATGACTTTAAACGGACCTAGAACTGACTGCAAACATACCAGAACTTAAACCGACTTTGAACAGACCAATGTTGCTTATATTAAGGTTTTGTTCTTGCAAAAAAAAATATATAAGAAAATGCCAAATAAGAATATTACCTCAGTCGATTCCGTTGCCTCGTGTGTTCGGGAAATGGCCGTTTTAGTTGAGGAAGAGTCGTTTTGTGATGCCATTACTTCTAAAAGCTGTCGGTTTTTAGTCGGTTTTCGTGGTCGGGGTCGGTTTTAGTGTCGGGATCGGTTTTTGGTCGGTTTTAGTGGGAATGGAGGTCGGTTTTTGGTCGGTTTTAGGTAACCGCCGGTGTTTGGTGAGGTGGTCGGTCGGCCGAGACGAGAGGTGGTCGGTCGGTGAGAGGTGATCGGAGAGAACTGCCGGTGGTCGGTCGTGAGAGTATTTGGTCGGGTGGGAGGAAGAGAGAGGGTCGGTCGAGAGAGGGTCGGTCGAGAGTGTTTGAGGTTTTTTTGAGATTTTTTGAAAAAATGACCTATTTTTGGACACTAATAGGACCCATTTTTTGCCACGTGAGATACACGTCATCATTTTTTTGTTATAAAAAAAAACCGGCCTATTTCCTCAAATTCTGATTTTCTCCGGTCTCTTTTATCAAATATTCTCTATTGTAAGTATCCTTTCACATCAATCAAGGATTTAGCTGAACACTATAGATAATCTTTTTTTTTTTTTTTTTTTTTTTTTTTTTTTTTGCTATATGAAAATTCCGAGAAAGGGCAACCAACGTTGGATAATCTTTCACACTCGGTGGTCTATAGATATTACTTAAATACACTAAAGAAAGATATAGGGTACATCATTTTTCCAAGATGGGATCACTGCCAAGAACAGTTCAGGAACTTGCCTCCAAAGGAGAAGAAATCCCTGAAAAGTTTATCCACAAAGATGGTGATGGTGGAGCTCCAAATGCCCCAATCATGGATGTTCCGGTTGTTGATATTGCTCTTCTTGGTTCTTCTACAGAGGAGCTTGACAAGCTTCGCTCAGCTCTCAATACATGGGGTTGTTTTCAGGTCTCAAATCCTAAACTTTTTTTTCTCTCTCCATAATTTTAACCAATATGCTGAAAGTTCAAATAGTTCAATGGTTAGATTCACTTTTTTGGCTATTTTTAGAGGTCCAATTTTACAAAAGTCCCACAAATTAAAATCAAAGTTTATCTCAAGATCAGTGAGAATTGGACTTGGATACTGGTTTTCTTTGCACATAACAAGAACTCAGAATTAAAAGCAAACAGAATCTTATAATTCTAATACCAATATTTTCATAGCAAGAATTTGGACTTTCTCAGGATTAATTTGTACTAATTCTGTCAAGAAACTTCAATTTGGGATTGCCCTCTTGATAATTTGTTGGTTCTATATCTAAACAAGTTAAAATCATGATTAAGAGTTGGTTTTCGTTGTTTCAAGGCAATAAACCATGGCATGAGTCCTGAGTTCCTGAATCAAGTCCGTGGAATTACAAAAGAGTTTTTCCATCTTCCATTTGAAGAGAAACAAATGTACTTGAGAGAAGAGAATGATATTGAAGGATATGGTAATGACATGGTCCTCTCGGAGCAGCAAAAGCTTGATTGGACTGACCGACTCTACCTTGCCATATACCCTGAAGATCAGCGCAAGCTCCGATTTTGGCCCGAAAAGCCAGAAGCTTTTAGGTATATTGTTTTGTCACTTCTTTCTTTCTTTCTTTCTTTCTTTTTTTTTTTTTTTTTTTTTTTTTTTTTTTTTTAAATAATAGAATCTATAGTTGTAAAAATTAGGGAATCCTAAGCAGAGTATTGGTTTTGTTGGGATTCTACAAAGAGAAGAAACTTATTTAAACGAGGTTTAGCATATTGAAGCTTTTATTAGACCATGTGCAATCAAAATGCTAAAGCAAATGTTACATTTAACTGAAAAGTATGAAAAGACAATATGTCATTTTATTTTTCACTCAAATGCAGAATGTTATTTTAAATACCATATCTAATTTTTATAGCTAATTTTTAGCTCTAGTACTTGTAAAAAATAATTTTAATTTTCTCACACTTTAAAATTTTAAAAGGGTTAATGATAAAAATTCCTCTTAAATTATATCACTTATAATATTTTACCCCCAAATTTTAAAACGTAACATCTGTTCTCTCTGAATAATAAAATGTTAATAGAAAAACCTCCTCTGCTAGGTCTTTTTAAGGGAAATTGACATCTAATTTGTTATTTTGGGGTATTTTAATAACTCTACAGTTTAAAAATTAGTTTGAATTTAAAACTAAATTATACTTTAACTTTTAATTATGATACATCCGTTATTGATTGAATGTAAGTTTAAAAATTTATATTTTTTTTTTTGCAGGATAAAAAAATTTATGAAGTTTTTTTGAATATTTTAATTCGTCTAAATTCAAATTAAATTTTAAACCATAAAATAATAAAAAAAAACCTCAAAATAGTAAATTAAATGTTAATTTCAATTAAAAACTTAATAGAGGGGGCTTTTTGTTAACATTTTATTGTTTAGAAGAAGCGGATGTTACGTTTTAAAAATCAGAAAGTAAAGTGTTACAAGGGCTATAATTCAGGAAGTTTTGTGATTAATCCATTTTAAAATGATAATGCCATAATTATTAATTGAGAAAGTCAACATATCAGCAAATAAGCAACAAATGTCAAAATTCGGCATAAGCTATATTTGGTGCTAAATTTATCACGTTGAGTTTAATCTGAAGTACAATGTGGCATTAGCAAATAATTTTCTTATGTAGATGTATGGCGTAGAAATTTAGCATTACATTAGAATGGGTTTAGTATCCATTAGCATATTGAAGCTTTTATTAGTATCCATACTCTTACACATTGTTTTTTAAACAATAAAAAGTTAACATATTAAATATAAAAGTTGCATAGTAAGTATCACATGAGAACTTTGATGATATTTTTCTGTTTTGAACTCAAGGGTGAGGATTTGAACTCAACACCTTATGGGAGCACAGGTGTGGTTTTAACGTTAGATTATGCTTGCAGCTACGTATGATAATTTTTAAATGATTTGAAGAAATGACAATTGATCATATTGGAAATCATAAAATTGCAGGTCTACTTTACATGAATACTCTTTGAAGCTAAAATCAATAGGTGTGGTGGTCCTTAAGGCCATGGCAAGGTCATTGAGCTTGGAGGAGAACTGCTTTGTGGATCAATATGGAGAAAGATCAAAACTTCACGCAAGATTCAACTTTTATCCCAAGTGTCCGAGGCCGGATCTTGTTCTTGGTACAAAACCACATGCAGACGGCACAGGAATCACCCTTCTCTTGCAAGACAAGTCTGTGGAAGGTCTGCAGTTTATGAAAGCTGACAAGTGGTACAGAGCTCCAAACATTCCTGAGGCTCTTCTCATTAATGTTGGTGATCAAGCAGAGGTAAGCAGTAAGAAAGGAACAAGAGCAAAGCATGATAAATAGTGTCAACATTGTTTCATAACAAAATGTTAGGATCGGAAAATATTTATAATTATGTACTAATGATTGCAATAACCTTGTTTATCACTAATGCTAATAAAATTACAATTACTATTACTGTACTGCTCATGTAGTAATATCAGTGCTACTGCTAAGAATATGAACTTCAATGAAAAGTGATGAATAATCTAAAGTCCCGAAGTTGAGTGATATTCATCACCACTGAAGATGATCGCACACTCAAAGGGTGCGGTTCCTCACTTTGTATACATGGTAATTAGCAGCCTTAGTGATGAATAGCAATGTCAACTTACAGCTAAGATTTCCGGATTAGACCCTTCAATAAAAAAGAACAAATTAGAAAAGTTCTTCTTGTACTTTGACACTAGTGTCAGTGTGTCCCTTAATTTTTTACATGTGCCAACTCACTGAACTTGATAAAAGTTGTTGACGGTGAAATTTCGCCAACAATAATCCAGACCGGTTACCTTTGGTTTCCCCTCGGATTACCGGCTGGCTAACGTGTTTAAAGATAGAGAATTAGTGTTTTTATGAACTGAATGTAAAAACACAAGGGAAATTTTATAGTGGTTCACTCCTTTAAAATCAGAGTTACATCCACTGTATAATTTGTATTGCTTAGATAGAGTTTACAATTTACACAAGTTGTCTCTTTTTTCTCTCTAAGATCCACTTCTCTTCAGTTAGTTGACCCCTTCTTCATTGGGGGTCTTTCTCCTTATATAGCCGGGCTTCCTTCACTGGGGATTTCCCTCCGTAGGCCTCTGCACTCAAGTGCTTCTCCTTTTTAGGCCCAGTGATAGCCCAGTAGCCCTGTCGGCCTTCCTTCACTCTTAATTAGTCTTGATTCTGACTCTGTGAGTCTCCGTGTGCTTTTGTGTCCCCAATGGGCGGTTTGTAATCTTGCCATTAATCTTCGGCGTGATCTCACCTTTCGCCGCAACTTTGCTATGTCTCGGCGGGAACATTCCCTCGTCGTCACCCGCCTCGGCCTTTTTGTACTCTTGGCGACCCTTCTGCGATCGAGGATCCTAGCGCCTTAGTTAGAACCAAATTGAATCCGTGGCCGCCATGGTCGTTGCTTCAATTTGGACATTGGCTTTGGGCTCGTGTCACGATTTTTGAAATGTCGAGCGTCGAGAGTTATGCAAGCTGGCGGGAGAGCATGTCGCCCCACGTCGTGATTTTGGTGATCCGTCTTCATCACATTTTTCCCACTAGCAGCTACCCCAGGTCGAGGGTTCCTCTTTATGGTGGTCTCGACCTCCAGGCTCGGTTCTCTCCTTCTGTGCTTCGGGTGTGGGAAACCATCCCCGAACCTCCTTTCGCAATGAGTGCCTGGCTGGTTCGGGAACGCAACCGTCGCGTCGATTGCTCTGACTTTAATGATGGTATCCGTTCCTCGAGAGGTCGACCCTTGACCGTTAGATCTGCGCCCTTTCGATTTCCCGCCTAACATTCCGTCCGTTAGATTTGCGCAGAAATCCCTGACCGTGAGATTTCGAATTCTTCATCCAACGGTTGGGGTCGAGGATGGATTCTGCTTATAAATATCCCTTCGAAAATCTGAGAGCCATTTTTTAGAAATTTCAAAACTTCGAACTCCCGTTGCTTTCCACCGAGATTCTTGCACCGTACCGGAACTCTACTTGTCGAACTTCCGACGTTGCCCTTCCCATTCTCCGTAGTGTACCTCGTCACAGAACCATCTTCACTTTATCCTCCGGTGAGTTCTTGAAACCCCTTTTTATTTATTTGTTTGGTTTTACTCGCGGGATTTTTTCTCGATATATCTGGAATGTGAGAACATGTATATACAGAGAAAAAGTATATGTTTAGTTTAGGGAAACTTACTTTTCTGTCGCATTGGGTAACTTGGTTTTTATGCGCATGTGGTTTTCTGCTTGTTTTTGCCTTTAGTGTCTGTGTTCTGGGAACCCGTGGTTCCCTATGAATACTCGTCGCTTCCATTGTGACATGAATGGTCGACGTTTAGAGCAGTCGTCGTTTACTCCTCTCGACGTTAGGGTTTTAACTTAGCTTTCTGTCCTTTATTTTGTCAGAAGAATGGCTCAAAACTCTAGCAGTCGAGAGGATTCGTCTTCCATTGTTCGCTCTGACCCGCCTTCAGTGGTGGAGATCTCAGGGAGCTCCTCGTCGTCTAGTGTCGGTTCTTTCCCTACTAATATCGAAGACGTCGAGGAAAGCTTCGAGCCGGTCGACGACTTTAGGAGCGAGTTCGCGGATTCGAGGAGCTGGTGGACCAAAGGTCGGCGATTCCTTTACCGGGCCCGGCGTTAGCGGGTGGGCTGGGCGTGTAAACGCCCCCCAGGCTATGAGCGGAGACCCGGATAGACCTTGTTTCACAGCCGACGACGTAGCGTCGAGGGTTCAGAATAAGGACATTATCCGGCTGTGAAGGAAGGAAGCAAGCGGGAGGTGGTTTGAGTATCTACTCACGACAAGCACCGGAGGACCAGCATACCGCCCGGTTGGATACCTTCCAGTTTATACGAGGGCGGTGACCGCGGGGATGACTCTCCCGATTCATCCCTTCGTTAAAGAGTACTGCCATTTCTTGGATCCTGTGGAACAAGAAGTTTGACATGGAGCTCCCACTGGACGAGTTCCGCTTCATGTACAAACTATGCCACATCGCCAAGTGCGACGGTTGGTACTTCTTGAGCGGACACGGGAGGGCCCAGCCGAGGTTTGGGAAGCTCATTCTGGGCATTCCCTCGTCGTCACATGGGTGGAAGCCCATGTTTTTCATGATCCGGGGGCCATTCGATTTTCATCCCAACGACCGCCGGCCTCACCGAAGGCTGACGCAGGCGGCGTTTGGGAATATGAATGAAATGTCGGCCGTGCTTTTTAGTGACTTGCCTTATTCCTTTTTCTTTGTGTCCGACGACGAGCCTCTCACCATGCGATTAACCACGACCGCCAAAGTTTTCGGCCAATAGCTTGGAGAGGATCGAGGAAGCTTTCTCCTTCCCGGAGGTTCGTCACATTGAAAATCTTCTAACAAAAAGAGAACCTTCATGAGTCCGGGTTTGATCCTTGACCTCCCGACCCCTCGGGGCGTAGACGCGATTCGTGAATACTTCCATCTAAGCGACGAAGGTAAATTCTTCTCTTGACGCCTTGTAGTAGTAGTTTTTTTTTTTTTTTTTTTTTTTTTTTTTTTTTTTTTTTAATGTAGTATCTTCTTCTCGCCGTCAGAGATGTCATCTTTGAGGATTCAACTTCCCGGGGGCCCGCGGCCGATGCCAAGCCCTCAACAGGCGTCGAGAGAACAGGCGCCGCCTGCCGTGCAGCCCCTGCCGAGCCAACAACCGTCGGCTAAGGGGAAGGAAAAGGCTAGCTCGTCCCGTCCTGCCTCAAAAGGAAAGAAGAGCAAGAGCAGAAACAAGAGACAACGTACCGATGCTTCGGCGGATGTCCATTCATCGACTGGTAAAGGGTGGACACCAGCGGTGCCTATCCCGGATGTTCCCATCACCCCGGGCCCAAGAGAATGCATATTGATTCCCAGGGGGAAGGTCATGGATGGGAACTTCCAAGTCTCGGACCTTTCTGACGCCGAGGTCGAGGCAATGCTAAAACTTCCTCCTCGCTTTTCTCTTGTCTTCCAGGCGTTGTACGAGTCCTGTCTCGAGTCAAGACTTTGGTCCTCCTCCCGTCTTCCATGGTCGATTGCCGGTGAAGCAATTTCCTTCGGATCCATGTAAGTATATACATTTTCTCCGAAAGTAGATTGTTTGGCGCCTTCCCCAACTCTTTGTGATTTTTCGTAGCATTGTCCTTCTCTCCTCAACCTTCTTGACCTTGTTAAGGTTGGAGGAGCGCCAGGGGGCGATGGATGATTTGGAGGTCGGTCAAGTCCCTTGTTGATGAAGCCAACAAGAGTAGGGACGACGAGGAGAAGGATTTGGCAAAGGCCAAATGGAGAGTCCGAAGGTGAGTTTGCTGTCAAGGCCAAGATGAAAATCTTACCCGGCAAGCGGATTCGCCGAGAAGAATCGCCGCGGCTCTTTGTCGACGCCGAGAACCGTTATACCGAGGGGGGCCGAGGGAAGCTTGAGGTCAAGCGGGCCGAGCCTTTTCAACACCGTGTACGGGAGATGCTTGAGGAGTTCAAGGTCTCCCAGAGTTCTTTTGATATCCGCAATGTGGACTTTCACGGCGGGTAATCAAATCGTCGATTTGATTAAAAAAGAGCGCCCCCGAGGGACGGGGGCTTTTTACAACTCCCAAACTCTGACCGTCGACGAGGAGATGCTTCCTCCTGCGGGTGAGACGACAAGCGTTCCCTCTGCGGGTGATGAGCCAGCGGCTGGTGGCGACGAGGCTTAAGGAGCCCCCTTCCTTTTTTTTTTAACTAACTTTATTTCCTTCCAGACAATTTATCTGTATTTCTATATAATTTTTTTTTATATAATGGCAATGGTTTTTATTCACATCTTGATTGTTGGTCGTTTTGTTACTTTCTTTCTGAGAAGATCTGACGTCGAACTCATCCTGTGGGATCGTCGTCTTAGGAAATTCCTTAGAATTTTACTAAGTATTACATCTCTCCTCCTTGGAGGATTTCTGACGTCGAAGTCACCCCTTGGGGTCGTCGTCTTAGAAAATTCCTTAGAATTTTACTAAGTATTACGTCTCTCCTCCTTGGAGGATTTCTGACGTCGAAGTCACCCCTTGGGGTCGTCGCCTTAGGAAATTCTTTAGAATTTCACTAAGTATTACGTCTCTCCTCTTTGGAGGATTTCTGACGTCGAAGTCACCCCTTGGGGTCGTCGCCTTAGGAAATTCTTTAGAATTTCACTAAGTATTACGTCTTCATTTCCCCCGTGTTGGTTAAACATACCCTTGGGTTTTCTTTTAAGCAAGCACGTCGTTAGGGGGTCAATCCGTTTCATGCTGCTAACACATCAATTTATTCCATCTGTTAAAGAATGTACAAAAAATAAAAAATGTGTAAACAACTTCATACGCTACTGGTAGTATATCTTTAGCTGCTCGGCGTTCCATGGGTGCTGAATTTTTTTGCCGTCGAGGCTTTCTAGGATGTAGGTGCCAGGTTGCAGCGTTTCTCTTATGCGGTAGGGTCCTTCCCAAGTTGGACCCAGGGGACCTGTATTCTTAGGTTTCGTACTTTGTGTTACCCGTTTCAGTACTAGGTCTCCTGGGTTGAACCTCCTTTGCCGAACCTTCTTGTTGTAGTACTGCTAGATTCGTTGTTGATAAAGCGGGCGGGCGTAATTGGGAGTCGAGTCGCTTTTCTTCCAATAAATCGAGTTCTCCGTTCAAACCCTCTGCGTTATCCTCGTCGTTGTGAACAACGGTTCTTAGGGTCGGCGTCTCGATTTCTATAGGAAGTACGGCCTCAACGCCATATGCCATGGAAAAAGGGGTTTCCCCTATCGTAGTTCGGCTTGTTGTTTTATATGCCCACAAAACTTTGGGAAGCTCCTCGGCCCATCTTCCTTTTAGGTCATCGAGTCTTTTCTTGAGAGTATATTTGAGTATTTTGTTGACTGCTTCGACCTGTCCATTTGACTGTGGATGGATCGGCGCCGAGAAGTCCTTTCGGATGCTCAAGCCTTCACAGAATCTGCGCGTTGCGGCGTTATCGAACTGTTTTCCGTTGTCGGAGACTATCGAGTGGGGCACCCCAAACTTGCACACAATGTGGTCCCATAGGAATTTAGTGCAGGCTGCTTCGGTTGTTGTAGTCAAGGCCTTGGCCTCTGCCCACTTTGTGTAATAGTCCACCGCTACAATTGCGAACCTCAACCCTCCAGGTGCAGGGTGCAATGGTCCGATTAGGTCGATCCCCCATTTGGCGAAGGGCCATGGACTAAGGATGGAGGTTAGTCTTTCCGGGGGTGCTCGGGGAATTGTGGCGTACCTCTGGCATTTATCGCATTGCCGGGCGTACTGGAATGCGTCCTTTTTTAGAGTGGGCCAGTAGTATCCTTGCCTCAAAACCTTTAATGCTAGAGATTGTCCCCCGGTATGATTGCCACAGATCCCCTCGTGTATTTCTTGGAGGACCTTCTGAGCTTCGTCGTCATCCAAGCATCGCTGCAGGGGTGTTGAATAGCCTCGTCGGTAGAGCAGGCCATCGTATAATAAATACCGGGCGGCTCTGTACCTGACTCGTCGGGCCTCATTTTTGTCACTCGGCAGCTGTGCGTCCATTAGGTATTGGATAAGGGAGTCATCCAATTTTCTTTTTCTTGGACACTAAGTGCCTTTGCCAGTTCCTCGACGGTTGGATGTTCTAGCTCCTCAATGGGCATGACGCCTAGTGTGTCAGCATTTGATGATGCTAATTTTGCTAGTGCGTCTGCATTTGCATTTTCGGCCCGAGGGATCTGGAATATCTCGTATTTCTTATATCTGACGAGTTCCTCTTTGGCTTTTCTTAGATAGGCCCCCATCTTTTCGCTGCGTGCTTCGTATTCCTCTTTGATCTGGGTGACGACTAACTGGGAGTCGCTGTAGATGTTAATCCTTTCGACTTTCAAGTGTTTAGCTAAGCGTAATCCGGCAATCAGGGCTTCATATTCTGCTTCATTGTTTGAAGCCTTGAATTTGAATCGTACCGCCGAGGTGATTTTGTGACCTTCGGGGCTGATTAATAGAATGCCGGCTCTTGATCCGTTTTCGCTCGACGCCCTATCTACGTAAAGCTTCCATGTTGTATCATTGGTTTCTTCAGATGAGGCGGAAGCAGGCCTGTGAGAGAACTCAGCTAGGAAGTCGGCGAGAGCTTGTCCTTTGATCGTGGTCCTCGGCATGTAGTTTATGTCGAACTGGCTCAGTTCTACCGACCACTTGAGAAGTCGTCCGGAGGTTTCCGGTCTTTGTAAGGCTTGTCTCAGCGGGTGGTTGGTGAGGACCCGTATTGTGTGGGATTGGAAGTAATGCCGGAGCTTCCTCGAGGCAATCATTAAGGCAAGAGCCAGACGCTCCATTTCGCTGTATCTGGACTCGGCGTCGAGGAGCCTTTTGCTTACATAGTAAATTGGCAATTGCACTTTCCCTTCTTCCCTTATTAAGACGGAGCTCACGGCGTGTTGGGACACGGAAAGATACAGTCTGAGTTCTTCGTCGGCGTTTGGTTTTGACAAGATTGGGGGTTTGCTCAAATGTTCCTTTAGCTTTTGAAAAGCTTCCTCACACGGTGGTGTCCACTCGAAGTGCTTATTTCCTCTCAGCGCGTCGAGAAACGGACACATTTGTCACTAGCCTTTGATATGAATCTGTTCAGAGCGGCGACGCAACCTATCAACCTCTGCACATCTTTGGGTTTGGTTGGCGATCGCATATCCTGCAAGGCTTTGATCTTTTCCGGGTTGGCCTCGATCCCTCGGCTGCTGACCATGAAACCGAGAAATTTACCCGATCCGACTCCGAAGGCATATTTCTGGGGATTAAGCTTCATGTGGTACTGTCTCAATATTTCGAACATCTCTCTTAGATGGTCAACGTGATGGCTGGCCTTGGTGCTTTTTACGAGCATATCGTCGATGTAGACCTCCATCGTTTTGCCAATCTGTTGAGCGAACATTTTGTTTACTACCTTTGGTAGGTTGCCCCTGCATTCTTCAGGCCAAATGGCATTACTTTGTAGCAGTAGAGGCCCCTGTCGGTTATAAAAGACGTGTGCTCTTCGTCGACTGGGTTTATGGGGATTTGATTGTACCCGGAGTAAGCGTCCATGAAGCTTAGCATCTCATGTTCCGCCGTGGCATCGACCATTTGATCTATCCGAGGAAGGGGGAAGCCATCCTTCGGGCATGCTTTGTTGAGGTCGCTAAAGTCGACGCAAGTTCTCCAGCTTCCGTTAGGTTTGATTACCAAGACCGGATTGGATATCCAGCGTGGATAATGTGCCTCCCTGATGAAGCCATTATTGATTAATTTGTCGACCTCTTCCCTCAGCGCTTCATACCTCTCGGGGTTCATGGGTCGGCGTTTTTGGCGCTTGGGAGGATACGTAGGATCGACGTTTAAGGAGTGACATATTACCTCGGCGTCGATTCCTTCCATGTTGGAATGGCTCCAAGCAAAGACATCCAGGTTTTGCCTAAGGAATTTCTCAATTTCGCTTTTGAGGTTAGGAGTCAAGTCCGAGTCAATCTTCAGTACCTTAATGCTCCCATTTTGGTCGATTTTAATTTCTTCCAACTGCTCGATAGGCTGGGACCAAGTAACTTCCTCTTGAACCCTGGGGTCTATATCTTCGATGAGGCTTTGTTGAACCATCCTCATTTCTTGTCTCCCCGGCTGGTCATACCTACGTAGGGCATCGGAATATGCAACCCTGGCTTCATATTGATTGCTTTTAATTTCCCCTACGCCATTCGGGGTGGGGAATTTAACTTTTTGGTGGTAGATGTAGGTTATCACCCTTAATGCCTGGAGGGTTGGTCTCCCGATGACTGCGTTGTATTGAGAGCCTCCTTTGATGACCACAAAGTTGGCCATTGTTGTTGCTTGCCGGGGCTTTTCTCCGGCGGTCACTGGTAGCCGGATAGTTCCTTGAGGGATGACGGAGTCTCCGGTGAATCCGTATAACGGCCGGGTGGTTCGTTCCAACTGCTCCTTGGGTATTCCCATTTTGTCTAAGCGATCGAATACGGAGGGAATACTTCCGTTGATTATCCGACACACGGGTGGTTTTCGATTATGACTTCAACCACCAATGCATCGTTGTGGGGAAGTGAACCCCATTGGCGTCATCCTCTTGAAAGCTACATCGGTGGTTTGTCCTCTTTGGCGAAGCGTTCCAAAACCCTCTGGTGTTGCATAGTCCGCCTGCGACCTTGATATCTCATTACGAGGTTCTTCTCACGGGTTCGGTGGTTTTCCTCGGCGTCGAATTCCTGGCCGTCCTTCGAGGTCTCGGATTATTCTTTCGACCTCATCCTTGAGGTTGGGCGCGATCATTGGTGTGGTGGCCGACCTCGCCGTGGAACCTCTGAATTTCCTCTGGTTCCTTGGTTAGGATCGACTTCATTGGCTCAGGTCGGCGTAGCATGTTTCATGACCCTGCTCTGGTTAAATATTTCCTCGATGCCTACCATCAGTTCATGGTAGGTGTCATATTTTTAGAACAGCCGAGGCCTGCGAGGATCCTCCTGTCTCGGCTTCTTGGCCTCCGGTGTTCTTTGTGTCGAGGTTGGTTGCTTATCGCCGCTTCCTTCCCCTCGACGCTTCCTCCCATCCTGCCTTGATGGTGTCGTCCCTTGCTCGACCCCCTTACCTTTGTTGGATCTGTGGTTGGGGTCGTTTGCGTCCGCCTCTTCCGCGTTGATGTATCCTTGTGCCCGCGCAAGGAACTCTTTGTAGCTGGACGGGGGTTTTCGGAAGGGAGTTGTCTTCTTTATACTTGACATCGCCCCCATCAGGGCTTCCCTGTCGGTAATATCCATCGTCGCGGCGACGGCCTCTCCGTACCTGGCAAGCCAATCCCTCAACGCCTCGTTGGGCTTCTGGTATATCGTTGTCAGGTTTTGTTTTGGGGACACATACTTCTTGACCCCGATGAATTGGAGAGAAAATGCCTCCTTCAACTCATCCCAGCTGGAGATGGAGTTTGGTTTCAGCGTCCGGAACCATCGTCGGGCGGAGTCGGTCAGGTGGTTCGGAAGGCTCGGCACATGATCTCCTCGGCGTACCCGTGCAAGAGCATGTGTCCCGTATACATTTCTAAATGATCGTCGGGATCCCTCGTCCGTCATAGGGTGGAATCGACGGTGACCTGTACTTATCGGGGAGGGGGAGCGCCATTATCTCCGTAGTGAACGGGTGGTCGTGAGTGCGGCTGGGTGTAATGTCGACGTTCACCACTTCGACCACCCGCCTAATATTCTTTTTCAGCCCCGCAACATCCCCGGTCAGTCTCCTTTCCAGGTTGGCCATGCGTTCCATGAGGGTCCGGGCTTCTTCCGTCGAGACGGCCGAACCAGTAGCTCCGGTGCTTCCGGCCTTTGGCGATGGATCCGCCCTGGCCTGGCCGCCCGCCTATCTTGAACCCGAGTCTCGGCGGGTTTCCTCCTAGATTTTGAGGAAGTTCCTCGATGGCTCGGATCGGCGGTTCTCAATCGGCTGCCGGAAGAGTGGGTGGGCGAGGCACAGGAAGGCCACTGGCGGTGCTCGCTCTCCCGGTTCCTTCTTGGGCGTGTGGGTGTTCACAGTGATTTGGATTCTCCATTACGGCCGGTCCTTGAGGTCTCGGGGCATCTTCTAATGGCGGCATGGAGTTCCTTCCGTCAAGTCGCTCCACTACGGTCACTAGCCCACGCACCAGCTCAGTTAAAGCGCCTAGTTGGGCTTGCATCTGCATCGGATCCGGTCGTGGCGCATCAGGAGGGGGAATTCCATTTCCGTCTGGACGCATATCTCCTTCCATCCGCTATTCCTTTGGGTGGATGGCTGATTGCAACTTTATATTATTGGGGGTCGAACACTTTCGGTCCCCAGTGGATTCGCCAATTGTTGACAGTGGAATTTCGCCAACAATAATCCAGCCCGGTTACCTTTGGTTTCCCCTCGGATTACCGGCTGGCTAACGTGTTTAAAGATAGAGAATTAGTGTTTTTATGAACTGAATGTAAAAACAAAAAGGAAATTTTATAGTGGTTCACTCCTTTAAAATCAGAGTTACATCCACTGTATAATTTGTATTGTTTAGATAGAGTTTACAATTTACACAAGTTGTCTCTTTTTTCTCTCTAAGATCCACTTCTCTTCAGTTAGTTGACCCCTTCTTCATTGGGAGTCTTTCTCCTTATATAGCCGGGCTTCCTTCTTTGGGGTTTCCTCCGTGAGCCTCTGCACTCAAGTGCTTCTCCTTTTAGGCCCGGTGATAGCCCGGTAGCCCACTAATCAACCTTTGTTCACTCTCTTGATTAGTTTTCGATTCTGACTCTGTGAGTCTCCGTAATGCTTTTGTGTCCCCAATGGGCGGTTTGTAATCTTGCCATTAATCTTTGCGGATCTCTCGCTTTTCGACGCAACCTGCTATGTCTCGACGGGAACATTCCCTCGTCGTCAGCACCGTCTCAGCCTTTTTTGGTCCTCTTCGAGCGACCCTTCCTGTAGTCGAGGGATCCTAGCGCCTTAGTTCAGGCAAATTGAATCCGTCGATGCCACATGGAGTCGTTGCTTCAATTTGGACATTGGCTTTGGGCTCGGCATCTGATTTTGAAATGTCGAAGCGTCGAGAGTTATGCAACTGGCAGGGAGAGCATGTCGCCACGTGTCGTGATTTTAGTGATCCACGTCTTCATCACATTTTTCCACACAACAAAAGTGGCAACGTTAGTCCTTTTGTTTGTTTTTCAACTGAAAAATAACACCCAGCACGTGAGTTTCTCCGACCATTTTTTGGACAAAAACAGACAAAAGAACCAATATTGCCACTTTTCTCAAGTTCAAGGGGTGTCGTTGTGCATTTGTAACGTTGGAGACACTTATGTAATTTGCCCATTTATGAAAACATGTGAAGACATTTTTTTAGGTTCTTGCTTTGGCTAGAAGAAAAGGCACATTTAGTATTAATGACAGAGCTTATTGGCATATCTGGCCTCGTTTTTACAATCACACGCAGATATCAAGTAACGGCATGTTCAAGAGCCCAGTGCACAGGGTGGTGACAAATGCAGAAAGAGAGAGGATTTCTTTGGCTGTGTTTTATGTTCCCGACCCAGAGAATGATATTGAACCCTTTGAAGAGTTGATCAACGAGTCAAGACCCAGATTATACAGAAAAGTTAAAAATTATGTTGACATCTATTTTCAGTACTACCAGAAGGGGAGAAGACGAATGGAGGCAGCAAAAATTGAAGTTTAATATTTCCATTTCTCATAGTTTGTCCACAAGAAATTAAAGGACATGTTCTTCGTGTAATGTCAACGGCATAAATAACATGAATTGGGCTATATACTATTAGAGTTTGATGAGAGATGAGAAGAAAAGTGAGGGAGAAAAATTATATTTTATAAGGTATTGGCCTTTCATCTTAAAAGGTTAATCTGTTTAAGTGGAGTGACTCAATATTCTTATATGATGATAGTTATGTTTATTTAAACGATGTGAGACTCGAGTATTACTTTAACATATTTTGTCCCCTTAGTGACAATAAGGAAAAATTCAGTTGCTACAAAGGGATGCCATTGAAAACCTGGTCTCTACAATTTTCAAGCACAAAAAATGGATACTTGAATAAAGCTTCAGGTAGCGAGTCCTTTATCTTATTTGTTGGCTCCAAGCTATACCAATTTGTTTGTATTCTGTTTTGGTCGTTATGATGTTTGAAGAACGTGAAGCAAGGTTGAAGTCTATAATGAATTCGTGAAGCAAGGTTTGTATTCTGTTTGATTCAAAAACTATTTTGTCTGTCATTTCTACTAGATAATATCACTGACCAATAGAAAAATTGTGCTGTAGTAAACAACAAACTCTTTAGCTTTATCGATTTTTCTTCAACTCTTTACCTCTTTATTTAATATTTTCCACAAATTTAAACATTGCTATAGTGCAGCCAGACAAGTACTAATGTGTAAGTTTTATAACATTATTAACTTTAAAGAAAAGACATAATGTGCAAGTTTTATAACATTATTAACTTCAAAGAAAAGACATAATTGAAGAACCAAATTTAAAGCATAAACAACCTAAATCAAGATGCATATACAAATGCAGGACAACGAAAGAGAATGTACAATTTACTTATAATGAGCAACCCATTAGCAATTTTTGCTTCACGGAGAAAAACATATAAAAAATAACTCTTCCTTTTCCCTCAGAAGAAACCAGCATAACACACGCGCATATATATACACACACTAGTTTAATACATGTGCTACGCACGTGTGAGCAATTAATAATATATGCACTAATCGTGTTTTTATAATTTAGTCATCGCAGTATTGTTTTTCGGCATTTATTTAAGGTCATAAATTATGTCCATTAGATTATACTTTTTTCTTATTGCAAATACATTTTGAGAAGAATGAATATTTTCAACTTCACATTCTACATTAATTTTATGGTTTTGGTTGAATTATTTTTGACACCTGATATTGGATTTAGTAAGCTTGAAATTTTGAAATTTAAGGATCCTTTAACTCATCCTCTCGTCACAAATACGTTTCATCATTGATCTGTTAAATTTTAAGCTCTTGTTTAAGTATCTTTAGTAAATAAGTATGACTACAATTCAAACAATTTTATTAGAATGTAGTTTGTTAAACAAATACCCGTTTCAAGAGCTCTTGTTATTTATCTCTCTCAAGGATTGATTTCCTAAAAAGAACTCTTTATATTCTTTATTGAAAATATCCTTATAAGAAAGCATAACTTCGCCTAATTTCAAGCTCTCTTTGCAAACGAATCATAAGTTCTCTCTGGATAATTGTACAACTAAACTCAGACAAGCTCTTAATCCACATTGGCTAATATGTCTATTCGGAATACAAATCAATTAAAACAACTAAACAACTTATATATTTGTTACATATGTGTACCAGAGAAAAGAAAAGATATACATAGTGTTGAAACAAAAAATACAATAAATGAAAAATAATAAAAATAAAAATAAAAAAATATATGGTCACAACGGAAGTTGGATAACTTCGTGGAGGAAGTGGTGGAGGAAGAAAATGCATAAGTAAAAGTGAAAATGTGTTAGTAGGGAGTCTAATGAAAAGTAAAGTTTATAAAATTGTTACATGGAAGTTATCTTTCACATCAGTGATCTACGTGAGTGGAGGCAATCATTGAGAGATAAAGGGTTGTTCTTTTACAACAAAATTCAGAAAAAATTTAAACTCGAGTTATAATTTTATTTAAATTCATGTTCTTTTGTAAAATTTGAGTTTGAACTCGAATTTGAACTCAAGTTTGGGACTAAACTTGAATTCAAATTTTCCCTTTAACTCGAGTTTAGAAACTCGAACTCAAATTGATGAACAATATTTTTTCTATTCTTAAAAATGCCATAACTTTTTCATTTTAATTATGATTGAGATAATTTTTTTCTATACATTCACAATGAAAAGACGAATAAAACCCCACCCATATACCCTATTAAAATTTTTCATCACTATTGAGTCTTTATTAAAATACTATATAAATACAAATTTAAGTTTTGACCCAGCTAAAAATAAACTCAAAAATATTCTTAATTCAAATCATAACTCAAATGTGCATAATCAAACACAAATTCAAGTTATAACTTTAACTCAAGTATAACTTAAACTCAACTCAAAATCACTCAAATCACCCTAACTCAAAAATGTAAAAGAACAGCCCTAAAGGTAGCCAATAACGTTCAAGCACTGTGAAAAGGAGCCAATCAGAATGAATGTGAAGAATTAAAAAAAAAAAAAAAAAAAAAAAAAAAAAAAGGGGGAGGGCGAAAGTTGCTTTTAACGGGTTTGTTTCATATGCCTATATATAGGCGTGTAAATGACACTTTCCTTTTTAGAATTCTAACGTAGCAAACTTTATCCAGAGAAAAGTGAGTGTATTGTAGTAGTGAGAGAAAATGCGAGGTCTTTACTCATTTTCTTTCGTCTCATATTATTTATAAGATTTCTCTTTAAACTTCCCTCGTACCGAAGAGTCATCTTAAGAAAAAAGTTTGTTAATCAGTGTTGCTCAGATTCAGGTTGCAAACAGAAAATTATGAAGTTGTAATTTAAAAAAAAAAAAAAAAAAAAAAAAAACTTTCAAAAAAATTAAAATAGAATTATAAGTTTTAAAACTCTACAAAATTATAGGGTTATAAAATTTAAAACCTTAAAAAAAATCAAAATAAAGTTATAAATTTTAAAACTTGACAAAATTATGAAGTTGTAAAATTTAGAATCTAAAAAATAAATTAAAATAGAGTTGCAAGTTTTAAAACTCCATAAAATCATGAGGTTGCAAGATGTAAAGCCTTTAAAAAAATATAAAAAGAATCTTATCGTTCTAATGTAACTCAAAAAATATATATGTGTGTATATTTAACAATCTAACTATGATGATCAGTTTAAAATATTATTACAATTTTAAGTCTGACTCACTTAGCCTGAAACAAAAAAATTGGTGATCACTTCATACGGATGAAAAAATTAAAACAAAATGACTTACCGATGATGAAAGGAAAGCCAAAAACAATTACATTCTTTTTTTTTAAGAAGCCAAATAAATAATTTGGAAGATGACTGATGGCTCTACACGTAAACCAACAAATGATTGCAATTGATGTTGCCGACCAAAGCTTTGATGGAAGTTTTGACTTTCTTCTTTATTCACGTACACGCACATTATAAATAATCTAAAGGAGAGCTCAGGGATACTGTTCACGCAGACCTATTTTACTGTTCTTTCTACAGTGAAGTGACACTTTTGCCCTTTTCTCCTTTATTTTCCTTCACTCTGCTAGGGGGTTGTTTCATCTCTTTGCCACTTACGTGCTGCTTTCGCGGTTTTGCCCCTGCTCCTCTTTCCTTCTTCGGTCTCTTGCCCTGGTGTGTTTGGTCTTTTCCCGGTTGGTGGAGCCCTAAGTGTTCTTTCCTCTCTCGATCGTCTCTCTCTTGCCCTCTTTCGGTGGTTGCCATAGATCCCTCCTTCGATCTTCTTTCCCTTGCCCATTCGATCTTCTTTCCCTTGCCCTCTTGCACTGGTGGTTTGTGGCGAAGCTTTGGGATTTTATCGTTGCTTTCTCTGTCCTGCTTGGGCATTTTTGTTTGCAGTTTTGGTGGGATTTTTTATTGTGATTTTGCAAGATCGGTGTTTGATTCATGTGGGTGTTGGCCCGGGCCTGTTGGGTTTTCCTTGGTTGCTTCTGTGCCCCTTCGATCTTCTTTCCCTTGCCCTCTTTGGCTAGCGGTTTGATTTTCTTTGCCTTTCTCCTCTGATTTTGGGAGAAGCCTTAGGATTTTATCATTGCTTTCTCTGTCCTGTTTGGGCATTTTTGTTTGCGGTTTTGGTGCAATTTTCTACTGTGATTTTGTTGGATCGGTCTTTGATTCATGAGGGTGTTGGTGCGATCCTGTTGGGTTTTGCTCGGTTGCCTTTGTGCCCGCTTGATTTATGGTTTTGGGTTCGATTTTTGTCCAACTTTGGGTCATTGCATGTTCAGTCATTTTTTGTCCTTGTCCTTTTCCTTTGATTTTGGGGGAAGTTTTGGGATTTTATCCCTTCTTTCTTCGACATTGTTCTGCCATTTTCATTTGTCGCTTGCTTTTGTGCCTCATTTGTTCTGATTTTTTTTTAATGTTCACTGAAGTTTGATTTGAGTTTTGGTGCAGACCTCTTCGGTTCTCCTGGATTGCTTCTAGGCTTGCTTCATTCATGGTTTTGGTTTGGGTTTTTATTTTTCTTGAGTGACTAGATGCTTGGTTTATTTTTTCTTTTTTTTTCCCTTGGTTTTAATGACTTACATTATTCTCTTCATTATTTGCTTTTGTGCTCCATATATTTGGATTTGTTTTGTGTTTCTCGAGATTGTTCTGTCATTTTTATTTGTGGCTTGGTTTTGTGTCTCATTTGTTCTGATTTTTTTCAATGCTCATTAAAGTTTGATTTGGGTTTTGGCGCAGGTCTCTTTGGTTTTCCTGGATTGCTTCTAGGCTCACTTCATTCACGGTTTTGGTTTGGGTTTTTATCTGTTTTTGAGTGACTAGATGCTCGGCTCCATCTTTCTTTTTTTTTTTTTTTCTTTTTTTTTTGCCTGCTTTTATTGTTTAGTTACATTATTCTCTTTACTATTTGTTTTTGTGCTTCATTTGTTTGGATTTGTTTTGTGTTTCTTAAGACTTAAACCAATTTCTAATTGGCTGGCATGTACGGTCAGTGAGAAATTCCTTTACAACTGTTTATTATTCTCCTTGATTGGTCTTTTTGTTCACAAAAGACTTCTTATCTGCGTTGTTCCATATTGTTTCCGGTTAATCTTGATTTTGTTTGCCTGTATTTATTGAGGTGATGATATGTGGACTCTATGGTGCTGACTTGTCTTGCCACGTTAATTACTTATGCTCACTTGGTTGCAGAGGTATTTAATGAATCCTTGATTTTTTATTTTATTTTCTGAAACGTGTAAAGAATTTAGCCAACAAATGTCGGTAATTGTTATATTTATATTTTAAATACGTGTCTTACTTCTTTTCTGTACTTATGCTCACTTTGCTGCAGAGGTATTTAATGAATCCTTGATTTTTTATTTTTATTTTCTGAAACATGTAAAGAATCTAGCCAACAAATGTGGAGGATCGTGTCTGCAAAATTTTAGAACTCTTTGACGTCAATTTTATTTTATTTTAATTTTTAAAGACAAAAAATATAGAAAATCATAAAAAATAGAATATTCATAAAAAAATGGTGTCTCTCATTGCATTAATTCCTAAAAATCATGTATTAATTTTAGAATGTAAAACATGAATAAAAATGTTAATATTTGACTAATCCTGGCCCCTAGGCACCCCACTGCGCGTTTTTTAGCAGAGTTTTCCTTTTTCATAACTCGATGCCATTTTTTGCTTTCATGTTCAGAAAAATGTAAGGATCGCATTTGCAAAATTTTAGAACTTTTTCACGTCGTTTTTATTTTATTTTAATTTTCAAAGACGAAATATATGAAAAATCATAAAAAAATAGAATATTTTAAAAAAATGCCCCTTGTTGAATTAATTCTTAAAAATCATGTATTAATTTTGGAATGTAAAACATAAATTAAAATGCTAATGTTTGACTCATCCTGGCCCTTGTGATGCACAAGCTGTGTGCTTTGTGGCAGCATTTGCTTTTTTTCATAATTTGAGGCCATTTTTTGCAAGCATGCTTAGAAAAATGTAAGAATCGTGTCTGTAAAATTTTTAGATCTTTTTAACATTGTTTTTATTTTATTTTAATTTTCAAATATGAAAAATAGGGAAAAGAAGAAAAAATAGAATATTCATCAAAAAATGGTGCTACTTGTTGCATTAATTCTTAAAAATCATGTATTAATTTTATAATGTAAAACATAAGTAAAACTGTTAATGATTGACTCATCCTGTCCCTTGGGCACCCCACTGCGCAGGCTAGGCGCCTTGTGGCAGCGTTTTCTTTTTTCATAATTCGATGCTATTTTTAGCAATCATGCTCAGAAAAATGCAAGGATCGTGTCTGCAAAATTTTAAAACTTTTTGATGTCATTTTTATTTAATTTTAATTTTCAAAGATGAAAAATAGTGAAAATCATGAAAAATATAATATTAATCAAAAAATGGTGCCGCTTGCTGCATTAATTCCTAAAAATCATGTATAAATTTTAAAATGTAAAACATAAATAAAAATGTTAATGTTTCACTCATCCTGACCCCTGGGTGCCCCACTACGCGGGCTGGGTGCTTTTTGACAGCATTTATTTTTTCATAATTCGAGGTCATTTTTGGCAAGCATATTCAGAAAAATGTAAGGATTGTGTCTACAAAATTTTAAACCTCTTTGACATCATTTTAATTTTATTTTCATTTTTAATGATAAAAAATATAGAAAATCATAAAAAATAGAATATTCATAAAAAAATGGTGCCGCTTGTAGCATTAGTTCCTAAAAATAATGTATTAATTTTAGAATATAAAACATAAATAAAAATGTTAATGTTTGACTCACCCTGGCCCCTGGGCGCCCCACTGCACGAGCTGGGTGCTTTTTGCCAGCGTTTGCTTTTTTCATAATTTGGGGTCATTTTTACAAGCATGCTGAGAAAAATGTAAGGATCATATATGCAAAATTTTAAAACTTTTTGATGTCTTATTTATTTTATTTTAGTTTTAAAGACGAAAAATACGAAAAATCATAAAAAAAATAGAATATTCATCAAAAAATGGGGCTGCTTATTGCATTAATTCCTAAAAATCATGTATTAATTTTAGAAAGTGAAACATAAAGAAAAATATTAATGTTTGACTCATCTTGGCCCCTGGGCGTTCCACTGCGCGGGTCTGGTGCTTTTTGATAGCGTTTACTTTTTTTATAATTCAAGGCCATTTTTTGCAAGCATACTCAAAAAAATGTATGGATCATGTATGCAAAATTTGTTGGTTGCCGAATCGAATTCAGCGGCGGAAACGCAGCGGAAAGGCGGATCTTGTATAACAAAAATTTTCATAAAACTTTTGAGATACTCTATAGATTTTATTAATTTATGCATGAATAAATTAATCTCATTAATTTATATCATTCAAGGTTCAACCGAAAAATACCTTGTAGCCGACTCGGATGATAACTTGATTTTCTTTGACCACGAAGAGTCCTAGCTCCAAGCTTTGTGTTTAGAACACCAAAGTCTTCCACGTCAATTTCTTGATTCTACGTAGACGTGTGTGTGGGCACACATGAGACAAAACAGGTTTCTGAAATACTCGAATTTCCACAAACACCAACACATGCACGATGTGGAATTTTTTGGACAAAAAAATATTTTTTCACTCTTTTTTCCCATATGAGAATTTCGGCCACCACCTTTCTTTAGGGCTGAAAAGTGTTTCAAAAATTGTTATCACAATTTTCTATCAAGAAATAGGTGTTTGTTAAGAACTCAGGATTAAGATCATTCTATATATGACCATCGGTAGACTCAATTAGAATTTCTATGCTTAATGGAAATTATTAGAAATTCATATTGTGTCTGTGTCCATGTTCCACATAATCTCATTATGCGAAATACACTCATTCAATATCTCGCCATATTAACAGTGCGGATAACACCATTCCATTCTAAATGGGAATGACATGTATTTATAATGTTTTAATTAAAGATTCTGAACTTTAATTAAATTCATTATGAACAATTACTTTTGATTATTATCCTTAAACATTATCCTCTCGTATATAACACTTATATACCATGTTTAAGGTTACATAAATAATCAAGGAATTTTATTTGATATTCATAAAATATTCATAAATATATGCACATAAAATGATGAATAAACTATTTTATTAAATAAATAATAAATATCCTTTTACATCTCATGCTTTCAGGACACTATTCCCAACAATCTCCCACTTGTCCTAAAGCAGGTGTGTCAGTGAGTTAGGTATTGGTTTTATACAATATAAACCATCATCCAGACGTCCAGAATAAATATTTAAACCATTTCGAGAAATATGAACAAATTCATTATCAAAATAAACTTTAAATAATTGTTCAAATAATTTAGCCACAAAATCAAATTTTTGTGAATGTCTGGAATAAAATAAACATTGTTCAAAACTAAAAATTTAGTTTCCCTAAATCGAAGTCTAACTTCTCCCACTGCTTTTGCCGAAACTCTTGTGCCATTGCCTACTTTCATCGTGTAGTCCCCATCGGCTAACTCGGTGTAAGAACTAAGACTTTGCAAAGAAAAACAAACATGATTAGTTGCTCCTGAATCAATTATCCAGGCTGAGGTATCACCCTCTACTAAACATGTTTCAAGGACTAGTAAATCTGATTTACCTTGTTCCTTTTTCTTCTTCGCTTTTCCCTGGTTCTGGTTCTTTCTTTTATTTTCACCAGAACTTCCTGCAACTACAACATTTGCTTCTCCTCCCTTTCTTTTGTTGGTGGATTCGAAGTTTTGCAGGTCATTCATGAGTTCAGTGAGATTGCACTTCTTTTTGTTTACAACAAAGTTGTTCACGAACGCATGAAAGTCAGGGGACAGGCTTTCTAGGATGATGCCAACTTGGGTGGCTTCATCGATTCTGGCACCATTGAGCTCCGCATCGTGGAGGTGATCAATCATGTTCAAAACATGTGCCTTGACTGAAGAACCTTTCTTCATTTTGTCATTCATGAAAGCCCTTACGGCATCCAAACGAGCCTTTTCAGAAGGAGCGCCGAACATGGCTTCTAGAGACTCCATTATCTCATAAGCAGTCTCCATCTCCTCATGCTTCTTGCGAAGCACATCACTCATACTAGCCAGCATAAAGCACTTTGCTTTATTGTTGGCCTTGATCCAGCGATCAAAAGGCTCCCTTGCGGTTTTGGATGCATTAGCTGCGGGTTTAGGAGGACATTCCTCCGCTAGGACAAACTTATAGTCTTCGCAGACCAATAGTATGTTCATGTTACTTTTCCACTTAGCATAATTATCACCGTCTAATTTTTCAGTCGCTAGTAGTGTGATAATGGGATTCGACATATTGCTGGAAATAAATAGAATATTCATCTAATCAATTTATGTGCATGAATATCAAGGCATGTTAATTTAGGCACAATTAAATATGATGCATGATGCACATGAAAAATACATAAATCATGTTTTAATTTTGGGTGCCAATGATAATTCAATTTACCATGAATATAGTGCCGCCGTAGGGTAGGTCAAAATATTGCAAATTGAACTGAGACCTTCTTAATTAATAAATATATTCAAAATATCTCATATTTTCATATTTATTAACTACCGCTAATTTTGGTCAAAAATATAATCAACAATTTGATTATATCTCCATGAGTGTAACCCATCATTTCAGATTCTACAGACTTAACTCCGGAGTGCCGCCGTAGGGTAGGTCAAACCGGAAATACATCCTTGAATCCTATCGCTAGGAAGTCAACCTTGTTATTGATCCGAAAGAACACTTTCCGTAGGGAGTGTGGAATCGGTGCCGCCGCGAAGCCCCTTTGGAATCTCACGGTGTTGAACTAATGATGGAGACGAGTGGGTCGTATTGTCATACAACCCTCTCCCACTCATTATTTTGCAAATATGTATTTTGTTGATTTTCAAATCGAAAAATAAACAATTTATTTTTCGGATATGTGAAATTCCAAAATTTAACTCTTAAATTCAATTTCACATGTAACATTATTTTGCAAATTAATTTTGCAACTTAAATCAATTTAATCATATTAAATCAATTTTTAGTGCATGGTTCTTATTTTATTTTATTTTTCTAAAACACTTTTATAATAAATAAAATAAACAATAACGAATGCGCGTGTATGCATGGCATGTTATTGATGATGGGTATTTCTACCAACGAATCAAGTACTTTTAAGCTTGAATATTTGTAAGTTTTCAAGCATTTTTGTTATTTAATGTCATTTTGTGTGTTTTTATAGGAAATATAAATAAATGTCAACTTGGATGATTTTGCATGAAAAAAGAAGAATATTTGCCTAATGAATCAATGAAAAGAGGATGTGAAAGAGGATGGCACAAAAGATTTGGATTGCAAGAAAGCGGGGTCCCATAGGAAAAAGAAAATTACAACTCAAATCGAGCCCTAGCCCCAAAGAATAAATAAATAACTACAATAATTATGTTCTTCCGTTACATCAACGCCCTGCAGACGCCCTTGATTCTTGAAAGCACCAATACGCCGCAGCGCGCCTTGATTCCGCCAAAGTTGCGCAGCTATTGCAAAGCAGCCCGCAACAACTCTGCCAAAGACGCGCCTTGCAGCGCGAGCGTTTTCACGCAGCTGCGGCGCGCCTAGGCCTAAAAACGCGCAAGGCCGCAATACGTAATCACGCAGCAGGGTTTCAAGCCCTAGCTCCGAAGTGTTTCATTATAAAAGGAAAAAGTTGCCATTCGAATGGAGAGCCCGGAAATGTGAAGAAAACATCAATAGGAGGCCGAAATCCTTCATCTTGGAGGTCCTTGGAAGCTCTTCAATGGATATTGGGTTTTATCTTCCTTCATCTATTTTTCCATGTTGAGCTAGACATTTAATCTAGAACTTGATGTAGTTTTATTTGAACTATGTTTTGAATATTTTGTTGATTGTTAATTTAATTTCATTTCCAATTCATTTATGTTTCTCTATGCTTAATGCTTGTAATTTATTTTGCCAATGAGTTAGATGAATTTTAGATTGCGAATTTGATGCTCGGGGAGAGATTGAATTCTTTATCTAGATTTGAGAAGCATAGTCTAGGTTGTTGTGAGACGGGAGGAGATCAATGCTTAGATAATCAAATTAGGATTTAGGTTGTTGTGAGGCCGGGAGGCGATCGACATTCCTATTTTATAATCACAAAGGCGAAGCTTAATTTGTGTTTAAATGTTCATTTCGAATAGGGATATTGTTTTGGGTATTTAAATACAATTTCTTGTGAGGGCACTCGGGAGAGGTTGCAAGATGATATTAGAGCCTTGATTAATGAATTGAATGGAATTGATTAGCGATTACATAATAGGATGAACACAGGACTAATAAAGCGAAATCAAGTCCCTAGACCATTTGTGTATAGATACTTTATTTTCTTATTTTCATATTTATTTTGTTTTATTTTCTTAGTTGTCATTTTATTAGGTTGCCTAGATAAAGTCAAGTTACAATAATTGCGGTACTTAATGGCAATTCTAAACCCAATCCCTGTGGAGACGACACTCACTCACCTTATACTCAAAACTTGACACCGTACGCTTGCGGAAATTTATTATACTAAAAAATAAATTCGCACCAAGTTTTTGGCGCCGTTGCCGGGGAATTGGAATTTGAAATTGTTGTTAATATTGTGAGTACATAACTTGATTTTAATTTAGGCTTTTATTTTTCATCTTTAATCTTTTGTTTTATTTTTGTTTTCTCTTGTTTTAGAGGTACTTGGAGATGGCTGATCGACAAGTCCTCTTAAGATTTGCTCAACGAGACTCCGAGCCATTTTTTAGTGCTTGGGAGAGATTCAAGGAACTGCTCATTCAGTGTCCCCACCATGGTTTCGAGGAGGTGCAACTACGAATCTTCCTCGACGGGTTAGATGTCAGAACAAGAATGTGGGTGGAAAGAGGAAATGGTACCACCTCTTTTCACCAACTATCCGCGGATGAAGCTTATTGGTTGTTGGAAGACATGGCCGATGTTAACTATCGGTATTGGAGGTATTCAACAAACCACCACGGTTTTGAGGATAGCTCCAACAATTCGGAACCACGGCTTGACACCCCCCCGTCACCAAGAGGAGTCTTCTACCTCACTTGAAGACCTTGTCGCCCAATTTTCGGAGGAGACAAGACTCCGAATAGAGAAGGTAGAGAGGATGGAGGTGCTCGACCAACTTCACGAGGAAATGGAGACAAATCTAGCGGAGTTGTTTAGGTTGATGCTAATTCCAGATGAATCTGCTAACGCCATGAATAGGGAACCACAAGAGGAGGAATGGGAGTTATTTGAAGATGACTCTTTGAGAGAGGAGGAGACTCAACAATTGGTTGGTGAAGAATTTCAAGAAGAAATCAATGAGTCTCCGTCCCTCGAGATCCCCATTGTCGTGCCACCCCCCGGTTGAGAAAGATCACATCTACGAAGACCCAATGTGGCCGGCAATTCCTCCACCATCTCGAGCGCCATTCTTCCAAGCATACCAAGCTTATGAGCCAGTGCCGAGTCAAGTTGAGCAAATGGCCCGAAAACCGCCAAATGTCGCCAAGCTTGAGGGTGTAAAGAATCAAGACCCATACGTTGTGTTGTATGACACATACTATGGGCTTAAAGCCACTCTTTGACGAGTTGGCTCGGCATAGGAATAATTGAGCCTAAAGACGCAATTTATGGAGGAGAGACCCGCCCCAACCCAAGTTTATGCCATCAATCCCGGTGCATCATCGCCAACGATACTAGGAGGCGATATTTTTTCGCCTCCCCGGTACGTGTTCTTATTCCCTTGTACTTAATTTTAATGATTGCTTGATTTTGAGTTTGGGGGTGAGACACTTTGTGGTTGATTTTAGTGGATTTTGAGCATTACTTCTGAGTTGGTTGTTATGACTTGTCTCCATTGAGTTGTGTTCTTTTGGCCATGTTTTTACTTGTTTTTATTTTAGGTTGTTTGAATAAATTGTGAGTTTTGTTGAGATGAAATGACTGGATAATAATGATGAGTATAGTCACTTGATGCTTTCTTAGGTCTTTTGAAATGTATTTCATTGAGATTTCTGTGTGCTTGACTCGCATTGATTGAAATTCACTCTTGACTCTCTACTTTTGAGCACCATGAATCATGATCACTTAACCTGTTGAGCATTTGGAGAACATTTATGTGCATTAGGTAGACTTTGATATCTCATGAACACTAGAACCCATTTGAGTGAAACTTGAGACGAAATTGTCGGTTTAGTGTCATTGGGGAGATGATTAAGGCATTTTATTTGGATCGATTGGGCCTTTGAAGCTAACCCTTGAAAAGAAAATTCATCATTTGTTTACCCCTTTGAGCCATATTGCTTACTTCATTCATCACCCATGTTTGTACATCCAAACCACCAAATGCACTTTCACTTCCTAAACCCATCACTAATAGGCATGATTGCATTAAACGCTAAGATTGAGAGTGAGTGTGGGTTATGTTTGGGAAATCATTAGTGGATTGGTTTGTGACGTTAATTTTTTTTTCCTCATCAAAAAAAAAAAAAAAAAAAAAAAGAGAAGAAAAGAAAAAAAAAAAAAAAAATAATAAAGAAATAAAAAAAAAAAGTCAATTGGATGAGGAATTGAGTTACCATTTCCATTTCTTTACAACATTGGGGACAATGTTGAGTTTGAGTTTGGGGTGTGGTCTTTATTTCTCAAATTTTTGTGGTTTTTATTTCTTTTTGGGTTCGATTGAAAGCGATTGTATCTTTGAAAAGAGGAGTCGGTGAAATTTTGTCTTTTCTTTTCTTGGAAATCATGTGAGATACATGAGTTGTGATGCATGCCTAGTGTGATTTGAGCTTAAAAATTCTAATCTCATCCACCTTTCACCCTAGCCATATATTACAACCCTCAAAAGTCCTTTTGATCTTCAATGACAAGTGAACCTTTATTAGTGGAGAGTGACACGAAAAATGGGCCTATGGTAGTTCTTATTGAGATAACACTCATAGTCTCCTTGGCTCATAGGTCTATCCGGATTTCATTTGGTTGATTGAGATTGATTGTGCACACACTTACACTTTGAGACTCTTGAGTGGAGTGAAATTGATGCTTGATGTTGAAATTCTAGATAATCTCAATGTTTGCATTTCCTTTGAGCTTAGAGCATTATGTGGCTTTGGAGATACATGCACAGTTGTTGACTCGATACAAAACTCACACTTTCTTTTTTTTGTTTGTTTCTTAGTACTTGATTTGTGTTTTCTTTTTTTTCTTTCTTTTCTTTTGCTTGAGGACAAGCAAATGTTCGAGTTTGGGGGTATTTGATGATGGGTATTTCTACCAACGAATCAAGTACTTTTAAGCTTGAATATTTGTAAGTTTTCAAGCATTTTTGTTAGTTTAATGTCTTTTGTGTGTTTTTTATAGGAAATATAAATAAATGTCAACTTGGATGATTTTGCATGAAGAAAAGAAGAATATTTGCCTAACTTGTGAATCAATGAAAAGAGGATGTGAAAGAGGATTTTGTGGCACAAAAGAGGAGGCTTTGGATTGCAAGAAAGCGGGCTGCAGCGCTTCATAGGCGCCACAAGAAGAAGACAAAGAGAGACCGGAGGAAGCTGCAACATGCAGGCGTGCGCTGCTCCTAGCTCCTAGCCCTTAAAGACACAAGCCCTAGGCCGTGCGCTTCCGAAATAAGACGAATAGAAGGAATGGATTCACAGAAAAGGCGACAGCGTACGCGCAGCCGCTTGATGTTCCGCGCTGCGCCGGCGAACCAAAAGGCACGCCGCAATTTCATTATGACGCCGCGCAACGCTTCCAACGCAAAGACGCGCAGGCTGCGCGTTTTCCACGCAGGCTGCAGCCGCGCGCCTAGGCCTAAAAACGCGGCGCAATCACGTAATCACGCGAGGCTGCAACACAAGGTCTCAAGCCCTAGCTCCGAAGTGTTTCATTATAAAAGGAAAAAAGTTGCCATTCGAATGGAGAGCCCGGAATGTGAAGAAAACATCAATAGGAGGCCAAATCCTTCATCTTGAGGTCCTTGAAGCTCTTCAATGGATATTGGGTTTTATCTTCCTTCATCTATTTTTCCATGTTGAGCTAGACATTTAATCTAGAACTTGATGTAGTTTTATTTGAACTATGTTTTGAATATTTTGTTGATTGTTAATTTAATTTCATTTCCAATTCATTTATGTTTCTCTATGCTTAATGCTTGTAATTTATTTTGCCAATGAGTTAGATGAATTTTAGATTGCGAATTTGATGCTCGGGAGAGATTGAATTCTTTATCTCTAGATTTGAGAAGCATAGTCTAGGTTGTTGTGAGACCGGGAGGAGATCAATGCTTAGATAATCAAATTAGGATTTAGGTTGTTGTGAGGCCGGGAGGCGATCGACATTCCTATTTTATAATCACAAAAGGCTTAAGCTTAATTTGTGTTTAAATGTTCATTTCGAATAGGGATATTGTTTTGGGTATTTAAATACAATTTCTTGTGAGGCACTCGGGAGAGGTTGCAAGATGATATTAGAGCCTTGATTAATGAATTGAATGGAATTGATTAGCGATTACATAATAGGATGAACACAGGACTAATAAAAGCGAAATCAAGTCCCTAGACCATTTGTGTATAGATACTTTATTTTCTTATTTTCATATTTATTTTGTTTTATTTTCTTAGTTGTCATTTTATTAGGTTGCCTAGATAAAGTCAAGTTACAATAATTGCGGTACTTAATGGCAATTCTAAACCCAATCCTGTGGAGACGACACTCACTCACCTTATACTCAAAACTTGACATCAGACGCTTATGGAAATTTATTATACTAAAAATAAATTCTTTTTGAGTTATAAAAAAAAATATATGAGTAGGCACATTATATCTATATGGCATGTTATATGCATGGACATATATAATATATAATTATCAACATAAAATATAAATATATGCAATCATCTATTGAGATGGATTTGACCGGGTCCCATGGAAAAATAAATTACAACTCAATCGAATCGAATAAATAAATAACTACAATAATTATGTTCTTCCGTTACATCAACGGGTCTTCGATTCTTGAATTCTATATTCTTCGGCTTCAATCTTTGTCTCCGGGTTGGATTTCACCTTCCTTGGGATCCGGAACTTTTCCGGGCCCGTTGGCACGCTTTACGAGGGTTTCAGAAACCTTCAGGGCCGTTCGGGATCAAATACCGAACTTGGGCCACAGCTTGGGCGGTGGCCTGGGCCACGGCCTGGCTTCGTCTGGGTCGCGGCCTGGCTGCGCACTGGGCCGCGTCCTGGCCGCGTCTGGGCCACTTTTCTGGAATTTTCTGGGTAGTTTTCTGGACTTCTTTGAAGGCTTCAAACATGATCTTTAAGGCCTCATTCTTGATTCCAAATCAAAAACTCTAATTCTACCCAAATCCTAAAATTACAATAATTCTAATCCAGAATTAAATTACAAATAATTTATTAACGAATGAATAAAACCGATCCATGGAACCATATAATTAACAACCAAATCCATCATCCATACATTCATCATCATGAATAAAAATAAACATCCATAAATGCAAGTGCCTACTCATCACATACATACATAATTAAATATCACGTATTTAATATCAATTATGATTATCAAATAATCAAAGCATAAATTAATATCGTGTATAGACCGCTCTGATACCAATTGTTGGTTGCCGAATCGAATTCAGCGGCGGAAACGCCGTGGAAAGGCGGATCTTGTATAACAAAAATTTTCATAAAAGTTTTGAGATACTCTATAGATTATATTAATTTATGCATGAATAAATTAATCTCGTTAATTTATATCATTCAAGGTTCAACCAAAAAAATACCTTGTAGCCGACTCGGATGATAACTTGATTTTCTTTGACCACGAACAGTCCTAGCTCCAAGCTTTGTGTTTAGAACACCAAAGTCTTCCACGTCAATTCCTTGATTCTACGTAGACGTGTGTGTGGGCACACGTGAGACAAAACAGGTTTCTAAAACACTCGAATTTCCACAAACAGCCAAGCATGCACGATGTGGAATTTTTTGGAGAAAAAATATTTTTTCACTCTTTTTCCCTATATGAGAATTTCGGCCACACCTTTCTTTAGGGCTGAAAATATGTCAAAAATTGTTATCACAATTTTTTATCCTTCTCATATTTAAAGAGTAGAAGTCAAACTTCAAAATAGAATCAAATCCTTATCTCCAATTTTGAATTTGGAACAAAAAATCCCTTTCCCTTATCCTTAAGGTGGCCGGCCACACTCCAGGGTTTTATCTCTGTGTGTGGCGCCAATTATAGATAGGGAAGGAAGAGATTTTATCCTTTATCCATTAGTCCAATTCTAATTCAGATTCAAATTCGAATTTAAGTCAAACTTAAATTAATTTGAATTCTAAATTAAACAACTTATCAAATAAGTTTAAATGGATAAATCTAGATATGTTCAAATTCAAATTTAAATAATCTCATTATTTATATAGTAATTTGTAACACCCTGAAGAATTAATCGAGATTAATTAAGGTAATTAAGATTATTAGTGTGCCTAATCTGATTTAATTAATTGAGTTTAAATGATTTCAAGGTATTTAAATTATTTACAGTAATTTATTTAATCCAGAAGTGTGTATGGGCGCATTTCTGGACTGTTATATTTTACACGTCATTTTCTTTTCATTTTCCTTTTCCTTTTCTTTTCCCTTTTTCTTTTCTTTTCTTTCTTTCCTTTCTTTCCTTCCCGTGCGTTTCTCTTCCTCTCTCTCTCACTCTCACTCCCGTACTCTCTCTCTCTCTCATTTCCATCCCAAATCGAACGAGTTTTGAGCCAAAGAGTGATTTCAAAGAGTTTTCAACATCAAGAGAAGGATTCAAGGTAAGATTACTGAAAGAACCTCTCTTGGATTTCAAGTTTTTCGGATTTAAAACTTATTTTTGGTTCAAAATGGATTTTGATGGATAGTGAAACTAGGGTAGAAATTGGAGATCTTGGGTTCTTTGGACTTGTTTTAGGACCTAGAACCCGGATCTAGTGGTTGTCCTTGAGATTTTGTGAATTGGGACTGGATTTGCAGGTTTTGGACCGATTTACGTGAGTTTTCGCGAAGGAATCCACCGATTCCATCGGTCGACCGGACTTTGTTGAGGCCACCGGGCCGACGGACGATCGGCGGAGGCACACCACCGGCCGACCGGTGGTGATGCACTCCTGTCTCCGTCGACCCGGTGTACAAGGGGTTTGACCTGTTTGGCCTGAAGTTGTCGTTTTGACCCCTGTTTTGGGGAAAACCCAAATTAGCTTCATTTGGGGACTTGGGATGAAAGGATTAGTATCCTTAACTCGATTTGATATTCAAAACCCTTGGAATGGAGTTTGAACATGAAAATGGATTAGGGCACACTAATTGAGAATCTTGGTATATGATTGAAATTGGATTACTTTAGGACCGAGGATTGATCCTAAAGTGGTGTTTTGTATCGTTCTCATTGTGGATCTGACTGAGGGGCTTGAGGAATACAGCCGGATAGGGCAATATTAGTCCCAGTTTGATTGTGCGAGGTAGGATTTCTATCCCTTTCCTTGTGAGCCTGTTTTCAAAAAGGGTTTTGGCCTTGAAAATGTTTTAAAGAAAGGGATTGATTTGCGAAAGAAAACGTTTTTAAAAACCATGGCTTGTTAGTTTATGGAATTCCTTGGCTTGTCCTGTCCTTGGAATCCATAGCTTGTCGATATGGAACCTCATGGCTTACCATGGGGTTTGTTTGAGTAGTTCATGGGGTCATATGAACGATTTCATAATGTTATTCGGATGATTTCTTAAGATAAGAGATCTTGTGATGAATAAGTCTATTTCAGAATTAGATAGGATGCGGAAGTGCATCCTCGGGGCAAAACCCGAAACCGGTCCGGTAGGGAGGCACTTGGTGAACAAAGTAATTTGTACTAATTACTCAATGAAGCCTCGTATGTCTGACGGTATCATTTATTTCCTTTGAGAAAAAGGATGTGAGGTTTGTTTACGTATAAAATGAATGTCTATTTACTTTATTCCCTTATTTATTTACTCGTTTATTTAAATTATTTCAAATTATATCCCACTGGGCCTTTCGCTCATGTTTCAAATGTTTAAACCCCTCCCGGGAGATTCGAGGAGCGGTGCATCGTGGGTCGAGTGGTGCTACGGATCGAGCAAAGGATTGTGTTATCCTCTTGAGCAAATGTAAGGAATTTGAGAAATTCTGTAAACTTAAATAAATATTTGGATTTACTAGACATGGATGATGTCATGTTGTAATTGTTTATTTACATGAAATGTATGTATGATATCATGTATATTGGGGTGGTGCCCTGTGTGTCGAGGCTCTGGACTATGTAGATTATTTATATTTTAAAAGTTAAGTGTGGGACCCGGTTGGGGATCCGCTTTATTAATCCCTAATCGAGCTCCACGTCCCCCCCCCGGTTGGGGGCGTGACATAATTAATTCTCAATTAATTATTCTTGATATTTAATTTTAGAATTCCGTAATTTGAAATTCCCAATTTGCCCTTTTTGTCGGTAGAATTACAAAACGACGCGGGGACTAATGGACCTATATTTACGAGCTCAATAAAATTAATAATTAATTAAACACTTTAATTAATTAATTAATTCTATTAATTCAATAGTTACTCCACTATAAACTTGGAATTGCACTCTCTCGAATTATAGACATTAATTACTTCTAAAAGCGTGAAGTGTCCATTTGATATAGTCATTGCATATAGATCAATCCTCCATAAATAATTCATAATTAGAGTCGGGTAAAATCCGTTAACCTCTCTAATTACATCTTTATCCTTAAGTACCATTGATTCTCTAATGGATAGTGATTCATAAAACACATTCATGAACCGAGGCGCTCTTACTAATCCAAGTACCGAATCAACACTCAAGAGAATTATTTATACGCTTCTCTCTCAAGAAGGAATGGATTCCATCTCAAAATAATAACATTCCCAGCTACCTATTTCATTATGTCTCCAAAATACAAGGAATAGGATTCAGGGTTTCATAATCCGTACTGAGTAAATCAAAAGACATAAATCCAAAAATAGGAGTTTGTTAAGAACTCAGGATTAAGATCATTCTATATATGACCATCGGTAGACTCAATTAGAATTTCTATGCTTAACGGAAATTATTAGAAATTCATATTGTGTCTGTGTCCATGTTCCACATAATCTCATTATGCGAAATACACGCATTCAATATCTCACCATATTAACAGTGCGGATAACACCGTTCCATTCTAAATGGGAATGACATGTATTTATAATGTTTTAATTAAAGATTCCGAACTTTAATTAAATTCATTATGAACAATTACTTTTGATTATTATCCTTAAACATTATCCTCTCGTATATAACACTTATATACCATGTTTAAGGTTACATAAATAATAAAGGAATTTTATTTGATATTCATAAAATATTCATAAATATATGCACATAAAATGATGAATAAACTATTTTATTAAATAAATAATAAATATCCTTTTACATCTCATGCTTTCAGGACACTATTCCCAACAAAACTTTTGAACTTCCAATGTAAAACGATGTATCATTTTTGTTCCAACAAGAAACGACAAGTTGTTTTTGTTTTCGTATAAAATGAAATGTCATTTCTCTTCCCATGTAAAACTGACATGTCATTTTGTCTCCTAAAAAATGACGTATCAATTTTCTTCCAGTGTAAAACAACGTGTCGTTCTGTCTCAAAAAAAAAGACGTGTCATATCGACTTCAAAAGATGACATGTCATATTGCTTCTCATGTAAAATGACGTGTCGGTTTACTTCCCATGAAAAAATGATGTTTCGTTTTGGTTCCCAAAAGAAACGACATGTCGTTTTGGTTTCCAAAAGAAGCGACATGTCGTTTTGGTTCCCACGTAAAACGACGTGTCTTTTTCGTTCCACCAAAAATGGTTTTTCTTCACTTGTAAAATGACGCGTCGTTTTCTTTCTCACTTAAAATGACGTGTCATTTTGTCTTCAAAAAAATGATGTGTTATTTTTCTTCCAATGTAAAACGACGTGTTGTTTTGTCTAAAAAATGAAGTGTCATTTTGTCTGAAAAATGACGTGTCATTTTGTCTAAAAAATGACGTGTCGTTTTGCTTCCCATGAAAAATGACGTGTCATTTTATCTAAAAATTACAAAAAGCTTTGACAAACAAAACAACATGTCATTTTTCTGAATGCAAGATATAAAAAACTTTCACCGGCAAAACGACATCATTTTTTCTGATGCTTGAAAATGACCTCATTTGGACAAAAACAAAAAACTACTTTCAAGAGCCAAACAATATGTCATTTTTCTACTGATGATAAAAATGACGTCGTTTTGACAAAATGACATAAATTCTATTTTTTATGATTTTCTCTATTTTTTGTCTTTGAAAAATAAAATAAAATAAAAATGACGTCAAAAAGTTCTTATCTTTTGCAGACATGATCATTACATTTTTCCAAGCATGCTTGCAAAAAATGCCTCGAATTATAAAAAAAAAAAAAAAAAAAACAAACTTTACCAAAAAGCACATGGCACGCGTAGTGGTGCCCCTAGGGGCCAGGATGAGTCAAACATTAACATTCTTATTTATGTTTTACATTCTAAAATTAATACATGATTTTTAGGATCTAATATAATATGCGGTACAATTTTTTGATGACTATTCTATTTTTTTATGATTTTTCCTATTTTTTATCTTTAAGAAACGATCCTTACATTTTCCGAGCTCGCCTGCAAAAAATGGCCCCGAATTATGAAAAAAAATGCTACCAAAAAGAGCACCAATTGTGGCACCCCTTATACCATCTCTTTTCAAGCCTTACTTACTAATAATCCTAAGGATGTGCGGAAATTATGGTTTTCAAAATTTTCGCTTAAATAAGATTTCGTTATTACACCATTCTTATAAGGTTTTCTAGCCATAATTATAATTATACAGTCATTCAAGGTTTATGAGTTTAACTCCAAAACATATGTGTGGTGTGGGAAAAATGCCTGGGGGCAATCTTTTGCTCTTAAGGTTTTGAGGCGAGGGTACTACTGGCCCACGCTTAAAAAGGAGGCATTCCAATACGCCCGACGTTGCGACAAGTGTCAGAAATATGCCACAATTCCTAGAGCACCCCCGGAAAACCTGACCTCCATTCTCAGTCCATGGCCCTTTGCTAAATGGGGGGTCGACATGATCAGGCCATTAAATCTCGCGCCAGGAGGCTTTAAGTTTGCCATCGTCATAGTAGACTACTACACTAAATGGGCCGAAGCAAAGGCTCTGACCACGACCACAGAAGCAGTTTGCACCATTTTCCTATGGAACAACACCATATGCAGATTCAAGGCCGCACACTCGATAGTATCGGACAATGGGAAACAATTCGATAATGCCTTAACACGCAGATTCTGCAATAGCTTAGGCATTCAAAAAGACTTCTCAGCGCCGATACATCCATAGTTTAATGGGCAAGTCGAGGCAGTTAATAAGATATTGAAGTATACCTTAAAGAAAAACTCGACGATCTAAAAGGGAAATGGGCCAAGGAACTTCCTAAGGTCTTATGGGCATACAGAACGACGAGTTGAACTACCACGGGTGAAACACCCTTCTCCATGACGTATGGCGTCAGGTAGTCCTTCCCGTAGAAATTGAGATGCTGACTCTAAGAACTGTTGTCTACAACGACGACGGTAACACATAAGCCATGAATAGAGAACTCAACTTATTGGAAGAAAAAAATGCTCGACTCCCAACTACGCCTCGCTGCCTATCAACAAAGGAGAGCACGGTACTACAACCAAAAAGTTCGACAAAGAAGGTTCGTCCCAGGAGACCAAGTATTAAAGAGGGTGACACAGAGTACAAAACTCAAAAATACTGGCCCTCTGGGCCCAACTTGGGAAGGACCCTACCGTATAAGGGAAGTATTGTGTCCTGACACCTACATTTTGGAAAGCCTCACCAGCAAGAGAATTCAACACCCATGGAATGCAGAACAGCTAAGGCTGTACTACCAATAGTGTATGTAATTCTTATGCATCTCAATTGTATTTTTTACAATTTAAATAAATTGATGTGTTCATAGAAAGAAAGGAATCCACCCCTTAATAACATGTCTGCTTAAAAAACCAATGTATATTAAATAGACATAGTGGGCAGGGGTCTACGGATCACTAGAAAATGACACGACGACCCCAAGGCGTAAAATTAACATAGTCTCCTCCAAGGAGGAAAGGCAAACACTTAGTAAATTTTAAGGAATTTACTAAGGCGACAACCCCAAGAGGCAAAATAAATGTAGTCTCCTCCAAGGAGGAGAGGCGAACACTTAGTAAATTTTAATGGATTTACTAAGGCGACAATCCCAAGGGGTGAAAGTAATTGCTCCTCTAAGGAGAGCAGTGGACAAATATGAAATCTACTATCTTCCAAAAAAAAAAAAAAAACACAAATGAAATAAAAGGAAGTCTAATATTATATAAAATTACAGGCAACGGTCTACAAGAATAAAAAAAAAGGGCAAGAGGAAAACTTCAAGCCTCATTGCCAACCGCCGAGTCATCACCATCACCAGGTGGAGAAGAGTTTTCATCATCAACATGATGAGGAGGAACATAAAAGAAGCTCAAATCCCACTCAGGATGCTCTTGTTTTATCAGATCGACAATTTGCTGACCAATAGAATGAAAGTCCTTGGTGCGAATGTCAATGAGCTCTGGAGAAGCCTTTAACTCCTCAATGATCTCCGCACGCTTGGCATCAAACATTGCTGAGGCCTCAGCTTCAGTTTCCTTCTTTCCCTCAGCCTTTCCTTCAGCAAAACACTTCTTTACAGCCTCAGTAGCTTTGACTGACTTCTTCTCAAAGATTTCTGCCCGCTTTGTAAGCTCCGCGACCGCAGTCGTTAAATTGGCCAACTCCTTTTGAAGGTTTGACATCTTGGCCAGTTCACTTTCCAAACTCACCAGCTGGGCCACGGCCACATCCTTCTCCTCGACGGCAGACGAGCATTTATTCTTGGCGTCGTCAAGAAGAGAGGTTAGCTTGGCTTCCACACTGTCCATCTTCTCACCACGTTCTTCAACCTTGACTAGATCAATAAGGTTGAGAATGGCAAGGACTAGGCCCTGAAAAATTTGAAGTCAGAAAATGAACCAACAAAAAAAAAAAAAAAAAGAAAGAAAAGAGAAAAGACAGCTCGATCGAAGCTTACATGAATCTGGAAAGAAATATGCTTGCGCTAACGATCCACCAGAGAAGACTAGGTGATGATGATCCAGTGTGGCTCCAGAAAAGACTCATATAAAGCCTGGAAGACAAGGGAGAAATGAGGAGGAAGTTTCAGCATAGCCCCAATCTTGATGTCAAAAATATTCGAGACTTGGGAGTTAGAGTCCATAATTTTCACCCCCGAAATGAACACACGTTCCCTAGGCACCGGAGGAATACCAGTGACGTTAGGAATTAGGATTGCCGGCATCCAAGTCTCGGTCACTGGCACCTTCTCTTTGCGCCTCTTTCTTTGCGCAGGAACTTCCACCCCCGACCCCGAAGAGGCCTTTGTGGTTTTCTTTCTCTTCGGTGCCTGGGAAGAAGTGCTGGCTTTTTCCTTTCCCTTGGTTAGTTGCTGCGGGCTTGGCTGAGGCTGCTGACTTGGCAGAGGCTGCTAGCTTGGCTGAGGCTGCTGGTTACCGGGAAGCTGAATCCTCAAAGACCCCATTTCTATGCAAACGGCGAAACAAAATATAGTCCGCGTTTAGTTAGGCAATACCAGAATAAGAAAGGCGTCGAGCCTAGTAGTTTACCTTTGTCATTTAGATGGAAATATTCACGAACGGCGTCAAGATTAGTAGGGTCTGAAAGATCAAGAATCAACCCAGTCTCTCGAAGATTGGACTTGGTCAGGAGGGTGCCAATAGGATGAGCTTTGGACGAGAACGCAAAAGCCTCCTCAACCCTCGCCAATCTATTTCCAGCAAGATTCGGCCGGCCTTGGCTAACTGCAAGATAAAAGGACAATAAAAAAAAAAAAAACTCACCCATATTCCCAAACGATGCTTACACCTTCCTTCGGTGGTGCAAGCGGTCATCGGGATGGAAGTTAAAAGGCCCTTGTATCATAAAACACATGGGTTTCCACCCATGTGACGACAAGGGTATGCCTAGTATTAGCTTGCCGAATCTAAGCTAAGATCTCCCATGCCCACTCAAAAAGTACCACCCCTTGCACTTTGCGACGTGGCATAATCTATACATAAACCTAAACTCGTCCAGCGGTAGATCTATGTCAAACCGCTGGCTCCACAAAATCCAGACTCTAGCGAAGCAGTACCAAAAATTCGGTGCCAACTGAGCAGGGGAAATGCCATAGAAATTGCAATAGTCCTTTACGAAGGGATGAACTGGAAGGGTCATCCCCGCCGTAACAGCCCTAGTGTAAACAGGGAGGTATCTAGTCGGAGGCATGCTAGTCCTGAAGTGCATATTCGGGAGGAGGTATTCAAACCACCTCCTATCAATGCAGCCTTCTTTGACGGCCTAGATAATATCTTTGTTCCGGACCCTCGACGCCACGATGTCGGCCATAAAGAATGGCCTATCCGGATCACCACTAGTAGCAGCTAGAGGGGCATCTACCAGTGAAGCAGCAACCCCGCTTACACTGCCTCCCGTGAAGGGAATTTTATCAACCACTTCGTCTATCATACGATTGACACTACCAAACTCGCCGCCGAAGTCATCACTTGGTCCAAACATGACTTCATCTACTTCCCTCAGTAAAGAGTCGACATCTGAAGAAGAAGAAGAAGATGACCATGAAATCTCCGCCACAGAAGGGGACTCTGGTCGCATGATAGAAGGATCCTCTCGACGGGGGGTTGGGGCCATTATTCTGGTAATAAAAAAGACAAGGAGCTAAGTCAAAATCCTAAGTCGAGAGCAAGAAGAAAAAGACGACCATTCTAAGCAACGACCATTCTAGACAATGACTACTCAAATGCCTCGACATGACGTCAACCATTCATATAAAAATGGTAATAATGAATGTTCATGACAACCAAGGTTCATCAGAACCCAGGAGCCAAAAGTATACAATCAACTAGAAATCAGAAAAAAAACTATCCTACGTGGGTTAAATAAAGCAGAGTAAGTCACTCTCTCTACATTTCACGTATTAACACATGCATATGATTCAATGGGAAAGTCTGTAAAAACAATACAAACGGATGATAGTGAGGCTTACCGGTAAGTCAGATTCTGGACAAATTCTAGAACTGAGACGGCTCTGCAACGAGCCAAGTTGCAAGGAATGCAAATCAAAATTTAGAAGAAAAGATTCCGGCAAAGCAACGACAATTTAAATAAGTATTTGGAAAAATGGCCTCAGTTTGAAGGGTATTTAAGGGGAAGCAAGCCCTCGACCCCTGACCATTGGATGACGTTCATGAAATCCAATGGCATGGGCATCTCGCTCAGATCTAACGACAACAGACAATGGCGGGAAAATGAAGGGGCGCGATCTAAAGGCTCACATTTGTCCTTTTGAATTGAGGCCTCACGTCTGCCTGGGGAAGTGATCGACGCGACAGTTACATTCCTCGAGGAAATCTGAAGCGTCAAGACCATCATTACGGACAAAGGCTCAGGATCAAGTTCCCACACCCGAGGCACTAAAATGCACCCAAACTTAAGCTCAAGGCTGCCTTAAAGGAACCCTCGACTTGGGGGAGCTGCGGTGTGGGAAAATGTGCGTGATGCATGGAAAGGACGATAGCGTGACATGTGGCCTTTACTTTTCCTCAAAAGGCAATAACCCTCGACGCTTGAGCCTCACTTCCCCTCCACTGCAAAGAAAGTCCAATTTAGGGCGTCGACTTCTCAAGACGCCGGCAGGTCGTACTGTCGACCTTACGACAGTAAATTGCTCGGGAGAGAATCAACTGCCAAGAAGGACAATTGGGCTAAAATAACGCAGACGGCGAAAGGAATGCCCCAAAGGGGAGAGCCTAACATCACAAGTTGCGTATAGGGATGGGGAATGTCTGTAGTACGGGAATTAATTGCTAACCCTTAAACTGCCTTACAGGGGACAGAAAAGGGTTACAAGTACCTACAGAACTGTAATAGGAGACTAATTGGCTGAGTGAACAGTTCAAAAGGTGATTAGTGGGCTACGGTCTGGGCCTAGAAAGGCAGACCACTCGAGTGGCTCTGCCTACAAAGGAGAACCACCTAACGAAGTAAACTCGGCAATAAAAATGGGCAAAGCCCCACACAGGGGGAAGGTTGGTTTTTTCTGAGAGAGAAAAAATGAGAGAACAACAATTGATGTAAATTGTAACCATCTCAAAAGAAATACAAAACCACAGTGGAAGTAACTCTTGATTAACATAGTGAACCACTATAAAAATTCCGTGTGTTCTTCTACTTTAGGCATTATTATCATATTGCTCACCCTTCTAAGAACACCAAAAAACACTTTACAACGTAAATTCTAACACACAATCAATATTGAGTCAGTAATCCAACAGGATACCTAGAGGTGACCCGTCCTATTTTTTAAATTTCACTATCAACAATATGTATTTACAAACCCAAAATAATACGCATGCAACTTCTTCGGTCTAGCTATATGTACAACGGTCAACGAACCCAACCCCTTTATTTTGCTTCGTTCTTACCTTTGCCTACAGCACAGAGCAAACTTTAATGAGTAACAGGCTCAATAAGTAGAGCTACAATTACACAATCTCATTTTAACATACACATGCACAACAACATGCATGGTAACTTATGCCAGTCAATTCTTACACTTTATGCACGTGCACTGTAAATCTCTAGGGGCCTCTTGGTACTGCCATCGGGTTTTTGAAAATCTGACCACATGCTAATTTCTCAAATCTCAATATTAGGTCGCCCGTCATCAGCCACCTGGCTTGAGGGAATGGGCAGCGCATTCGAAACCACAATTTCACAATATCACAATATAGTTTCTCTCATCACCTACTTGGCTCGAGAGACTTGTGCGGCTCAATTACAATTTCATCAATCACCATATCACAATAGGAGTCCTTTCAGGACTTGGTAGTACCGGCCTATCATGCATGCTATCATGTGCTCAATCACAAGCAATTTAATAATCAGCGTGTTGTTCTACCATGTGTACAATATAATAGCACAAGCATGCCATCACAAGACATACACATTGACAATGTCACAAAAATTCACATAATAGCATACAAGACATTCCATAGAAAGTCTATCAAACAAAATTTACAAGTGCTGCAGAGAAGTCATACTTTACTTACCTGAGTTGCTTAGCAAAATCTGAGTTTAACTCTCTTCGCTTTCCTTGTTTGTTTTCCTTTCTAGTGTCCAAAATAACAAATTGGCCATTGTTATTAAAGCTCAATAGCTCAACCATAAATCAATTTCTAATTCATAATCATATTTTCTTGAAAACTGGAAATTGGTAGATTCGTCAATCCTGATGGGAAAATTCATAAAATATTATCTCTCTTCAAAAATTCCAAAGTCAACTCTAAAAAAAGAGTAGACATGTATATCTTTCTAACGAGCTATCATACGCCTAAATCTGACCTCTATAAGTACCTCAAAAATAGTTATGAAAAAGTCAAAATTCTATTTTTTCTGTTTTTGATAACTTTTAAAAAGTTTCTATATTGAAACTTTCTATGCGCACAACTCGGGCTACAAAACTCAAAATGAGGTAATTCCAACTCACACGTCACTAATAATGTGTTCTAAATGGTGGAAAACATGGTTTAAGTGTAGCACTCCTATTTTAAAAAGTAGGAACCTCAGTTCTTTATTTTATCAATTTCAGGAAATGGCAGTTTTGGCGACTGCTACGAGAATATTTACAAAATATTCTATGTAGCGTCAATAATTACAAAATCAGTGCCTAATCGAAGTGGACATCTAGCAATTTCCAAAAAGCTATCATAAGCTTAGTTTAAGGTTAATTAATGCCTCCAAAAATATATCACACTAGATCAAAACGTGCTGGTTTTTCCGCAGAATTTACAGACTCATGCCTAGCTTTAAAAATGCATAACTTGAGCTATAGTTGTCTGTTTGAGGTCATTATTGTGGCTATATGCAGTTTAGAATGTCTATTTTATGGATCTTTAAATATCAAGACTAGAATCCAAGTGAAAAATAACAGTTTTCAGTTCTTCTTTGATAGCCACTTACGTGATCCTCTAACCTTACGATTTTACACAAAACCTCAACATGTAAAATTCCTCATTTTTGTCCAGCCCAAACTCATATTTTTATACATCAATATTGTGATGATTTCTGGTCCTAACACAATATAATTAGCACCAAGATTCATCTTTTCTCACTAAACCCAGAAAATTCTACAAACATAACCAAAATCCACATAACACAAAAATCCTTCGAGAAAAATTCGAACTAACATGTCTCTAAGCAAACTTTAACTTAACTTTAAGAAGGGAACAACTCAAGGTTTACGATGCCAGCAAAATAATCAATATTTAAAATGAAATCCAAGCAATCAAGCCACAAAACAACCAATTTTCAGATTGAAAGGAACAAGGGAGAAAACTCTTACCTTGAACCCAAGCTCCAATCAATCCTTTGATTCAATAAGTTGCTACAGTACTTTGTGGAAGAAGAATGAATCAAAGAAAAGGGAAAAAAAATGCAGAGGCAGAGAGAGAGGAAGAGAGACGTGAAAGAGAGTTGAGAGAGAGAATGAGATAGAGAAGCAAGTGAATTTTTTTTTTCTTCCTATAATGCTCCATCCTCTCAATGTGGCTAAAGAAGAAAAAATTGGTGGCTTGGCTGAAGTTCTAGCCATGCCACGTGAAAGGGCAGCTGCCCTTTTGTTTTGTTTTTCTTTCTAATATTACAATATGATCCTTAAATATGAAAATTCTTACAATCTTGCCCCCAAAGCCTTGCAATTTAATCCTTGAGCTTCTTTATCGTTTCTCTTACAATTCCTGTTGGGAATGGTGTCCTAGAAGCATGAGATGTAATAGGATATTTATTATTTATTTAATAAAAGAGTTTATTCATTATTTTATGTGCATATATTTATGAATATTTTATGAATATCAATGAAAATTCCATGATTATTTATGTAACCTTAAACATTGTATATAAGTGTTATATACAAGAGGATAATGTTTAAGGATAATAATCAAAAAGCAATGTTAAGAATGAATTTAATTAAAGTTTGGAATCTTTAATTAAAACATTATTAATACATGTCATTCCCATTTAGAATGGAATGGTGTTATCCGCACTGTTAATATGGTGAGATATTGAATGAGTGTATTTTGCATAATGAGATTATGTGGAACAAGGACACAGACACAATATGAATTTCTAATAATTTCCGTTAAGTATAGAAATTCTAATTGAGTCTACTGATGGTCATATATAGAATGATCTTAATCCTGAGTTCTTAACAAACTCCTATTTATGGATTTGTGTCTTTTGATTTACTCGATACGGATTCCGAGACCCTGAATCCTATTCCTTGTATTTTGGAGACATGATGAAGTAGGTAGCTGGGAATGTTATTATACGAGATGGAATCCATTCCTTCTTGAGAAAGAAGTAGATAAATAATTCTCTTGAGGGTTGATTCGGTACTTGGACCAGTAGGAGCTCCGATTCATGAATGTGTTTTATGAATCACTGTCCATTAGAGAATCAATGGTACTCAAGGATAAAGATATAATTAGAGAGGTTAACGGATTCTACCTGTCTCTAATTATGAATTATTTATGGAGGGTTGATCTATATGCAATGACTATATCAAATGGACACTTCGCAGTTTAGAACTAATTAATGTCTATAATTTTGAGAGTGCAATTCCAAGTTTATAGTGGAGTAACTATTGGAATTAATAGAATTAATTAATTAATTAAAGTGTTTAATTAATTATTAATTTTATTGGAGCTCGGAATTATAGGTCCATTAGTCCCCGCGTCGTCCTAGTAATTCTACCAGACACAGAGGACAAAATGGGAATTTTAGAATTACGGAATTCTAAAATTAAACACTCGAAAATAATTAATTGAGAATTAATTATTATTTAAATAATGTGATTATTTAAATTTGAATTTGAACACATCTAGATTTATCCATTTAAACTTATTTGATAAGTTGTTCAATTTAGAATTCAAATTAATTTAAGTTTGACTTAAATTCGAATTTGAAATTGAAATAAAATTGGACTAAAGGATAAAGGATGATTTTCTCTACCTTTCCTATCCAGTATTGGCGCCACACGGGGATGAGAGTCCCCATCTTGGCCGGCCACACTAAGGGATAAGGGAATAGGAGATTTTGTTTAAAATTCAAATAGGAGATAATTAACAAGCTTTATCTTAGAGATAGAGATTTGATTCCTTCTAGAAGTTTGACTTCTACTCTATAAATACTATGTTTTGAGACAATTTTCGGAATGGTTTTTTGCCCTAATTTTAGAGGTGGCCGAAATTTCTCTATAGAAATTTTGAAACAATTTTTTCAGCCCTAAATGTTAAGGCTGGCCGAATTTCTCAAGTAGAGAGGAAGGAAAAATTTTTTCTCCAAAAATTTCACATCGTGCATGCGTTGGTGTTTGTGGAAATTCGAGTGTTTATTGTAACCCGTTTTGTCTCATGTGTGCCCACACACACGTCTTCGTGGATTCTAGGAATTGATGTAGAAGACATTGGTTTTCTAAACACAAAGCTTTGGAGCAAGGATTGTTCGAGGTCAAAGAACTCAAGTTATCAACCGAGTCGGCCTCCAGGTATTTTTCCGAATTAAGTTCTTAATAAATGAATAAATGAGATTAATTTATTCGTGCATAAATTAATATAATCTATAGAGTATCTCAAAGGTTTTATAAAAATTTTTGTTATACACGATCCGCCTTTTCGCTGCGCTTCCGCCGCCGAATTCGATTCGGCAACCAACAATTCCTCCATACAAAATTGATACAAAAGTTTAAGCCTGAAAATTGGGATGTTACAATTCCCTATAACATACAAAATTTTTGTCCCCAAAACTTAAAACAAAAGTGGGAAGTTCTTTCTCATATCCTCTTCTAACTCCCAAGTCGCTTCTTCGACTGCATGATTCCTCCAAAGGACCTTCACAAGTGGAATGGTCTTGTTCCGCAATTCCTTCTCTTTTTTGTCCAAAATTTTTATAGGTTGTTCTTGATAAAATAGTTTTGGATCCACATCTATCATTTCATAACTCAACACATGAGACAAATATTTTCGTAGCATGGACACATGGAACACATTATGCGCTCCAGACAGTCTCGGTGGAAGGGCTAGTCTATATGCAGCTTTTCCTATGCGCTCAATAATCTCAAAGGGCCCAATGTACCTAGGGCCTAATTTACCCTTCTTTCCAAACCTCATTACTCCTCGGACTGGTGCAACTTTTAGAAATACCTTGTTGCCTATTTCAAATTCTAGTGGTCATCATCTTTTATCCGCATTCTTCTTCTGTCAATCTTGTGAGAATTTCAATCTTTCCTTGATTTTCTTGATAGCTTCATTGGCTTGGTCCACAAGTTATGGACCCAAATATATGCGCTCTCCTACTTCATGCGAGTGTATCGGTGAACGACATTTACGACCATATAAAATTTCTTACGGAGTAGTTTTGATGGACTTCTGGTAACTGTTATTATAGGAAAACTCAATCAGAGGAAGATATCTACTCCACAATCCCTAGAAGTCTAACACGCAAGCTCTTAACATATCTTCCAAGGTCTAAATAGTATTCTCCGTTTGACCGTGTGTCTGAGGATGCATCACGGTACTGAACTTTAATCTTGTCCCAATGCCTTCTTGTAACTTCTTCCAGAATGCCCTTGTAAATCTGTTGTCTATGTCAGAAACTATGGAAATTGGGTCTCCATGTATCTCACTATCTCTAGTATGTATATTTTTGCTAGCTTATCAACCGTATAAGTTGTTCTCACTAGTAGAAAGTGAGCCGATTTGGTCATTCTATCCACTATGACCCAAATTGAATCATGTCCCTTCATGGTTCTTGGCAACCCTAAAACAAAATCCATGGCAATTTGTTCCCACTTCCATTCTAGAATCTGCAGTGGTTGTAGCAATCCACCAGGTTTTCGGTGCTTAGCTTTCACTTTCTGGCAAGTTAAACATTTAGCAACATACTCCACTACATCCTTCTTCATTCCAGGCCATTAAGAATAATTCCTCAGATCTTGATACATCTTTGTTGTACCAGGATGCATCAAATACGGCGTATTATGAGCTTCATACAAAATTTACCATTTAATTTCTTCATCGTTGGGAACACACAATCGACCTTTAAATCCCAACACACCATCTTCTAAGATTTGAAAATTCGGATGCCTATCCTTTATGACTTCATGCTTCAACTATTCAATTAGAAGGTCTAAATGTTGTTTACCTTTAATCTCTTCCACGATCGTTGGTTGTAGGGATAGTGTAGATAATTGTCCCACTACAAACTCTATCTCCAATTTACTCAAATCGTTTCTCAATGGACTAGGTATTCGAGGCAAAGTAACCAAACTGGCCACTCTCTTCCTATTTAAGGCATCAACGACTTTGTTTGCCTTACCTGGATGGTAATGGATATCACAATCATAATCATTTACAAATTCCAACCATGTTCATTGCCTCATGTTTAACTCCTTTTGTGTAAAGATATACTTCAGACTTTTATGGTCAGTGCAAATGTCGTATTGTACTCCATATAGATAGTCTCCATATTTTCAATGTAAACACCACAGTAGATAACTCAAGGTCACACGTTAGATAATTATTTTCGTAGTCTTTCAATTGCCGAGAAGCATAGGCAATTACCTTTCCATGCTGCATTCATACTGCTCCCAAACCTAGTCCAAAGGCATCACTATATATCACAAATCCTTCACTACCCGAAGGAATAGCCAAAATTGGAGCTGAAGTTAATTGCTTCTTCAATTCTTGAAAGCATTCCTCGCATTTTTCCATCCACTAAAACTTGACGTTCTTGTGAGTGAGTTGAGTCAAAGGTTGCACAGCTCTCAAGAATCCTTCGACAAAGTGTCAGTAATACCCTACTAATCTGAGAAAGCTACAAACTTCAGTAGCATTATTTGGCCTCTTCCATTGACTCACGGCTTCCACCTTATATGGATCCACTGAAATTTCTTCCCTTGAGACCATATGTCCAAGAAATGACACTTTCTCCAACCAAAACTCACATTTCTTGAACTTGGCGTACAATTTCTTCTCTTGCAACCTTTGCAACACTAATCACAGGTGTCCCTTATGCTCTTGCTCCATTCACGAATACACTTGTATATCATCAATGAACACGATCATGAATTTATCAAGATATTCTTCAAATACTCGATTCATGAGATCCATGAATGCTGCTGGGGCATTAGTCAATCCAAATGGCATTACTAGAAACTCATAGTGCCCATATCTAGTTTGGAATACTATCTTGGGAATGTCCTCTTCTCAAACTTTTAGCTTATGGTACCCCAATCTCAAATCAATCTTTGAAAAGACTGTCGCACCTTGGAGCTAATCAAACAAATCATCAATCATCGGTAGAGGATACTTGTTCTTTGTGGTAACCTTATTAAGCTCTCGATAATCAATGCACATCCTCATCGTGTCATCCTTCTTCTTAACGAACAATACTGGTGCTCCCCAATGTGAATAACTTGGCCTAAAAAACTTTTTATACAACAATTCTTGCAATTGTTTCTTCAATTCCTTCAGTTCCACTTGGGCCATATGATATGGGGCTTTAGAAATTAGTGCATTTCCAGGTAACAACTCAATCACAAACCCCAAATCTCGATCTAGTGGCAGACTAGGTAAATCCTCTGGAAAGACATTGAGAAAATCTCGAACCACTAGAACATCTTTAGGCTCAAGTGGTACTTCCCTTGTCGTGTCTATAATATTAGCTAGATATCCAATGCAACCACTAGCTAGCATTTTATAAGCCTTCATAGCTGATATAATTGGCAACTTTTGTTTACGAGAGGTTCCATGAAACTCAAATGCTTCTCTCTCTCCTAGGGCCAAGAAGATCACTTTCTTCTTTTTACAGTCTATCAAAGCATTATACCATGTTAGCTAGTCCATTCCTAATATAATATCATAATCATACATCTCTAGTATGATTAGATCGGCATACAATTCTGTATCACAAATAACAATAGGAACTGCTCTAAACCAAGATTGGAACTTCAAACTATCTCCTGAAGGTAAAAACACTCTACATACTTCCCCTAGCTCATCTAGTTTTCTCCCTTACTTTCTAGCAAAGCACACGGTAATAAAAGAGTGAGATGAACCTGAGTTTATTAATGCATATACAGTAGTATTGGCCATAGAGAGCTGACCTGAAACAACTTCAGAAGGTCTGGCTCCGCTTCACCTTGAGTCACTGTAAACACTCGAGCATTCATCTTCTATTGATTTCCACCTCATCCTCCTTGTTTTAGGTTGTCCGGGCAATCTCTGGCATAATGCCCAGGCTTTTCGCAAGTATAACACCCAAAGTTGTTCATCCAACATTCTCCACGATGGCGATGCTAGTAGTTGTTGCAGTATGGCCATAACTTAAAGCCCTGTTATCTCTGATCATCTCCTCGATTCAGCTTGTTCTAATTTCCTTGCCCGTCTCTACCTCTATTACTTCTTTCGCTTCAGTTATTATTTCTAAAGTACCTATTGCCTCAATTTCTAAAATTTTATTGCCGGGGTCCTTGTCCTCCTATGTTTCCAAAATTCCCACTTTGTTGGAAATTCCCTTGGTTGCTAAAGCAAGACCGAGAATTAGAACTGGTATCACTCTCCTTGGTCCCCAAAAATTGAGCCTATCCTTTTTCAATATTTTCCCACATTTCTTGTTGAATCGCTCGCTCAACAGCTTCTACATAAGTGCATTGCCCTGTCTCACCAGCATCCACTAACTTTGCCAAATCCGGCCTTAGACCTTTCATAAACCGCCTTTTACTTTCATTTTCCATTGCTATCTATCTGGGTGCAAATCTTGATAATTGATCAAACTTCTGCACATATTCAATCACTGTAGAGCTCATTTGCTTTAACTCTTGAAACTCGTCCATTTTTGCATCCAAAATGTAAGCATTATAGCATTCAGAGTTAAACAGCTCCAAAAATCACGTCCAGGTCTGAGTATTCACATCCATTATCCTTTTAACAATGTCCCACCAAATTCTCACAGTATTAATACAACATGAAAAGGTAATTGCTTGTGCTTGTTGGCAATTGAAAGACTACAAAAAGAATTATCTCATGCATGACCTTGAGTTAGCTGCTGTGGTGTTTGCGTTGAAAATATGAAGACACTATCTATATGGAGTACACTACGACATTTACACAAACCATAAGAGTATGAAGTATATCTTCACACAAAATGAGTTAAAACATGAGGCACCAAAGATGATTAGAATTTGTAAATGATTATGATTGTGATATCCATTACCATCTAGGTAAGGCGAATAAAGTCGACGATGCCTTAAGTAGGAAGAGAGTGGCCAGTTTGGTTACTTTGCCTCAAATACTAGGTCCATTGAGAAACGACTTTAGTAAATTAGAAATAGAGTTTATAGTGGGATAATTATCTACACTATCCCAGCAACCGATGATCGTGGATCAGATTAAAGGTAAACAACATTTAGACCCTCTAATTGAATAGTTGAAGCATGAAGTCATAAAGGATAGACGTTTGAATTTTCAAATCACAGAAGATGGTGTGTTGGGATTTAATGGTCAATTATGTGTCCCCGATGATGATGAAATTAAACGGCAAATATTGTATGAAGCATATAATACGCCGTATTCGATGCATCCTAGTACAACAAAGATGTATCAAGATCTGATGAATTGTTTTTAGTGGCCTAGAATAGAGGTGTCAAATGGGCCGGGCTGTCCATGGATGACCTGACCCAGCCTATAATAGTGTTAAATTTGGCACGGTCCGGTTCGCTATTGTTACGGGTCGTGCGGGCACGTCACGTGTAATGGGCTAGGGCTGGGCCTCATCTTTTCAGCCTGCGGCCCAAGCACATGGAGGCCCATAGCACGGCCCTTGTTCAGCCCGGCCAAAGCCCTGATTTAGCCCTTGTTCGGCCCCACCCAAGCCCGCAAAATGGCCAATCAAATGGCCTATTTCATTTGGTCCAGGGGGCCCTTCGTGGGCCCAACGTGCGGCACGTGACAGGCCTCCTATGTGGCCCGTCACGTGCCTCCTGTTTGGCACGTGATGGGCCAAATGGGAGGCCCGTCACGTGCCGCACGTTGGGCCCGCGAAGGGCCCAACGGCTAAAAGGTCTAAAATCAAAAAATTCACCCCCAAAATCCCCTATAAATACCCCTTAATTCCACCATAAATCTCACACAATAATTGATAAGTACACAAATTTGCACTTTTAATGTTCATAATTGTCAAATTATTTTATCAAATTTGTGATTTTAATTTCAAATATTCCTAAATTTAGAGGATTTAATTTTAATTAGATTTATTTTATTTTTCAGGTTTTTCAAGAAAACAATTGGATTTGGGCTATTTTACCAAGCATAACCCAAAAGTTGAACCCAAAACAAGCCCAAATTCGGCCAATCAGCAGCCCAGTCGAGCCGCGCCGCACAAGCCTCACCAAGCCACTATGTGTCGATCTCTGCCACATCTCAAACCAGTGGGCCCCAGCTGCACCTGCTCCCACGCACGCTTGCCGCGCACAGCTCTCTCCTCGGGCGAGTCTCCTCCATGCGGTCGTCAAGGCGTTTTTCCTTTCCTCTCCGCATGGACCCGCGTTGTAGCAGCCTCCGAATCAGTTCGCGCCACGTGTCCAAGTTGTCGGCCACTTCCTCTCTCAGCCACTCAGCCCTTGCCACGTGTCACGTCCGAAGCAAATTTTTGTCCGCGTTTTCCAAGCGTCAGCCTTGGACGAATCACGGCGTGCCATTTGGCATTTTCTTCCCCTGCGAGCTGTTCACTTGGGATTATTCATCCGTTTCTATCCGTTTGTGATGGTTTTCCTTCCCACTATAATCAACTTTTATTCTCAAATTAAGCCTTGTAAATTCTAACTTAATTAGGATCCGTTTTTGTTCTTTTTTATTTTTCTACTATTAGTTTTTCTAGCATTTCCAAACTCTATAAATAGGGTCTTTGTTAAGTTTATGTGTGATTAATTTTTGAGCTTAAGTTTAGACATTTTCTTCTCTTTGGTGAGGTTAGAGAGAAACCTATATGTGAAGTGATCTTGAGTGGATTTTGATTCTCCATTTGTTCTTCAAAGTTTATATATTTGAGTGATTAATTTTCTTCTATCTTCTTCTAATTTCTCATATTGATATATTTTACTGTCAACTTTTATATAAATCTAGTCAAGCTCTTTTTATGTGATTGTTGCATGATACTATATATTGATAGATATTGTTTTATGAGTAGTCTTTTACTGCATTATTGTCAATGGTATATTATCGCTCTTAGATTTCTCTTAAGATGATTTTTCCTAATACTAAACGTAAGAATTTTACTCACTCAAATACATTTTAATTCACATGTTCTTCAAATATATATTTTCCGATAGTTAGTTTGGGATGTGAAACTTTCAATTAAGTAATCTTGAAGATCAAAATTCATTAAGGTGAATGAATCATATAGGAGAATCTCGACGCCTTACCAATTTTAAATATAATTTTCTCCTACATTTCTCTTAAACTTTAACTTCCCAACAAAAATTCCGTTCTCTTTTATTTTTATTTTTTTATTTATCTCCTAAAGTTTTTTATTTGCTAATCTTTTTTTGTTCAATTTGTCTCCTCCTTGTGGATACGACCGCCCTAACTGTGCTACCGCGGCCGCTTTATTTTTAACACGTTTGGGCGTAATCAAATTTTGGTGTCGTTGCCGGGGAGGTGCGTCAACAAGATTGTTCAGTAGATAATTAGCCAAAGAGGTAAGTACTATTCATCTTTTATTTATTTATTTTTATTGACACGTTTAAAAAAAAAAAACCTTTACTATGTCATATTAGTTTGTTGTCGGTCTTTAGTTTCCTGTGTTTTGCCAGTTTTCTTTCATTAGTTTGTTAGGTTTTCTTTTGTCTTATTTTGTTTTCAAAAAAAAAAAAAAACTTTTGACAGCACCTTTGTTTTATGTGCTTAATTGTTTCCGTAGTTGGTTGTCTTTGAAGTTTGTAAAACTTGTTGTTGTGTCTTTGATTTCTTTAGTTTATTAAGTTAGTAAAACGTGTTGGCGTTGCTTTGGAGTTTTGGTGTTTTATATATTTGTTAATAACGTTTGTCTTCTTTTAGTTCACGTTTCTTTTTGTTTAGTACGTTTCAAAAAAAAAAAAAAGGGGCATCTTTGTTTTGTTTGCTTGGTCGTGTGTCAAATTCATTTGTGTCTGTAATTGGTTGTCAGTTGGTTTTTAGTGATTGATTACTCAAGTTTTTACTTTTAGACTTTAATTTATTTTATTTTGGAATAGGACGTTTTAAAAAAAAAAAAAAAAAAAATTTGCTGTGTTGTTTTAGCTTGTAGCCAATTTTCATTTCCCCGGTTGTTTGTTAAGTTTTCTTTATTACTTTGTTAGGCTTTCTTTTCATTTATTTTGTTCTAAAAAAAAAAAAAAAAAAAAATTTGTCGTTTCTAGGCTCTAGCTTTTGTCACGTTGTATGTAGTTAAAGACTCCTGTAGTCATTTTGTCACTTTTGTCGTTTTCAGTTTTATTGCTCTGTCTATTAGTATGTTTGTTGGTTTCACTTAAGTTAGCCTTCGTTCTTTTTGTGTCAGTTTTTGTATAGTTATTTTGTTGAGGATTTGTTCAGTTTTGTCTTATTTATTAGTATTAATTTTTTCCTTTATTTTATTTATTTTTGTAGCATTAATATTCTCTTTTATTTCTTTCTTAATCGTCTATAATTGCTATTTAATTTTTCATTCATAAATAGAATTAATTTTTAGGTTGTGACTTTTAGGTGATCAATTTAGACATTAAATTATGACTCTTAATTTCTCATACTTTGTGTAACCTTAGGTTTTAGAATAGTATTAACTTAGGGTACTAATATCTAACATTTAACATTTCATAAAACACAACATAAAACTTAATAAATTTTCAAGCAATTTTGTGGAAACGTTGGAAAGTACAAACTAAGGGAGTTCTGTCTAGGAGGTTGGTTGCTGTTAGCATTCTACGCCACCAATCTTTCATGGGAGCACTCTTGGGGGTTGCGATTCGCGATTCTACATTATTATTTTCTTTGTTTAAAAAAAGTTAAAAATTAAAAAATTAAAAAAAAATTAAAAAAGTGAAACGTTGTAAAGTGAATGAAATGTTATAGAGACGAATTAGGGAGATTCGCAAGAAGACCAGAAAACCCTAGTGAAATTTCTTCCCACACGTCTAGTCCTCCCTCGACCCCAGCCTCACTAGGAGATGCAAATCCGTTCGCGATGGCTCAAAACGAGGAGGTCCAGCAGAAGACGTTGAACTATTATCTTCACCCTACACGTACGGCCACACCATCATGCATAATGTTTCCCCCTAATATGCCGAATTTGGATTTCAAGCCGGGCATGATCCAACTCTTGCCGACCTTTCACGGGTTAGAGAGCGAGAATCCATATGTGCATATAAGGGAGTTTGAAGAAGTGGTGGCCACTTTTCACAACCGAGCTGAAGCCGCGGACTCTGTGCGATTGAAATTCTTTCCTTTCTCTCTGAAGGACAAGGCTAAAAGCTGGTTGTATTCTCTGCGACCTAGGTCTATTGGAAGTTGGGAAGAAATGACGACAACGTTTTTCAACAAGTATTTTCCTCACCATAAGACCAATGGTCTAAAGCGACAGATCTCGACCTTTACCCAAAAGGACAATGAAACTCTGTATCAAGTTTGGGAATGGTTCAAGGATCTGTTAAATCAATGTCCTCACCATGGTTACGAGAGTTGGCGCCTCGTCAGTTATTTCTACGAACGACTCACGATTCGAGAGCGCCAATTTTTAGAGATGATGTGCAATGGTGAGTTTCTCCAAAAGGATCCCGAGGAGGCTTTTGAGTATCTCAACGAGTTAGCCGAAAAAGCCCACACATGGACTGGTCCAAGTGCTACTGACAGCACCAATCGGTCCCAACCAGCTGGAATCTATCAACTAAGGGAAGAGGACAACCTCAAAGCCCAAGTCGAATCTTTGACAAGGCAAATTGAGGCCCTCAAAGGCAAAGAAGGTAGAGGAATCCACACGGTCGCAAAGGTAGAGACACATGAGTCATGCTTTGTCTGTGGTATGGTGGAACATCTAGCTAAGGATTGCCCTGCTTACAATGAAATGAGAGGGGTTTATGAGGAGCAATGCAATGCCTTAGGATCGTACAACGAACCTTTCTCTAACACATACAATCCTGGCTGGAGGAACCATCCAAACTTCAGTTGGAGAGATTCCAACCAAGCACAACCATCGGAAGGACAATGGAGAACTGAGCAACAGCCGCAACCACTAAAGGCGTATTCTACACCTCAATACAATTCGCAACAGCCAATGAGTTCTCTTGAGAACACCTTGCAATCTTTCATGGAGGTACAGAGTAAGACGAATCAGAAGTTCAAGTCACTGTTCACGCAAATGGTGGAAGAAAGTAAAGAAATGAAGAGTCAAATCACGAAGCTGACTGGAGCTTTGGCTGTTCAAGAACATGACAAGTTCCCTTCACAAGCTCAGTCAAACCAAAAAGGCCAACATATGGCGCAAACCTCTTGAGGAGTTTGTTTCCAACACCTTTGTATCATATTTTTGTTTCTTTATTTTGTTTGGTGTGTTTTGTGTGTTTTGTGTGCTTTTATTTTTAGTTTGTTTTTGTGTGATTTTATATTTGTTTATGTGTTTTGGAGAATCAGTTTAGGAGGCTTGGCTTAGTTCCAATGTTCATCATCCAGGTGTTCTCTTTCCCTGTCTTCTTCATATTGCATATATTTTTAGACATTGAGGACACTATCTGATTTTAGGTTAGGGGTGGTGAGCATAGTCATGCGTGAGATTAATTTTTGTCTTGTTGTTATTTTGGATTAAAATTTTTGCGAGATTATCTAGGTATGATTTCAAAAGTTCGGTTTGAGTCAGTTTTTGCTATCTTAATTACTAAGAAATAATTTCCAGAGTTATTTTTGAGCACATGCTAAACCTTGTGGTAAGATGGTTGTTAACACATTTGGTTGAGAAAGATTCCCGAGTTTAAGGTTTTCATTTTTGGACAGTTGTGAGAGTTGAGAAAACAGCTTTTTTAACTTTCATTGATCTTTTGAGTTGGTTGAGTCATTAATGGAGCACCTTTACTTGACTTGTGACATTTGCTTGAGGGATGATTTCTGGTTAGAAATAATTTTTAGAATTGAGCCATTTGTTGTAGATATTTATCATTTTTCGTTTGTATTTTTTTTTTAAAAAAAGAAAAAAAAGAAAAAAAGAGCAAGAGCATCATTTATCATCAATGTTTACGTAGTTTGGTTGCACTCACGTCTTGTGCTGCATAGCGGCCAATCAAAAGAATGCCTTACTACATCAGCTTCATCAAATGTATGTTGTCTCTTGCCTAAAAAAAACACAGAAAAAATAAGGAAAAAAAAAGAAAGAAAAAAGTTTGTGAATATTTGTTTGTATTTTTCGGCTCTTTGTTTGTTTATGAGATCTTCCTCTTGACCAGAATGAAATCCTGAAAGTTTGTGTACGGTTTGAGTGATGGATTGTTCCAGATATTTGATTTGCCTATCATTTGATCAATGTTTGTTTATTAGCTTGTCCTTAAATTGCCTTCTCTCACTTGAGCGTTGATTGATTGACTTCCAACTCCATGAGTGAAAACCCTTCTCATTAAAATATTTCTGACACCCGTGAGGTAAATGGAGTTGAGACTTTTTCTTGGTGAGTTTTTCGATTCTATTTGTGTTATGGACTATGGTAAGAGGGAAACGGTTTGGTGCACACACACACGATTCTGGAGTTATGACTGAAGTAGTTTTGATAGCATTTTCTGATGACTTACTAATGTTTTGTTTGATTGCTCAGGTGATTTTGCTAGTTTTGATTTGAATTTTCAGCTTGACATGATTTTTTCTTTCGCTTGAATTGCTAGAGACTAGCAATAAGCTAGTTGGGGGTTGTGATAAGTACACAAATTTGCACTTTTAATGTTCATAATTGTCAAATTATTTTATCAAATTTGTGATTTTAATTTCAAATATTCCTCAATTTAGAGGATTTAATTTTAATTAGATTTATTTTATTTTTCAGGTTTTTGAAGAAAACAATTGGATTTGGGCTAGTTTACCAAGCATAACCCAAAAGTTGAACCCAAAACAAGCCCAAATTCGTCCCATCAGCAACCCAGCCGAGCCGCGCCACTGTCCAAGTTGTCGGCCAAGACAAGCCTCCTCACTCAAGCCGCCAAATTTTTTGTCCGTTTTTGTCGATCTACGCCGCATCCATGGACGGTGGGCCCCTTGGGATTATTCATCTGTTCCTATCAAATTTTGTGATGGTTTTTCTTCACCCACACGCTTATTAGTCAACAAAATATTTTCAAACTCTATAAATAGGGTCTTCCCTTAAGGCGCTTAAGTCTCCTCCGTGGCGTCAATTTTGATTCTCCATTTGTTTTCCTTTCCTCTCCACATGGGCCAGCGTCGCGTAGCCTCTATATTGATAGATATTATTTTATCGAAAGTAGTCTCCTTGCACATTACTTTTTGCCAATGGTAAATGCTCACCAAATTTTTTAAGATGCCTCAATTGGCGCCACCTGTCCAAGTTGTCGGCCACTTCCTCTTTATCTCTAAGAAAATAACCACTCTAGGGCCCTTGCCACGAGTCACGTCATTTTTCAAAAGCAAATTTTTTGTATTTAAATACCCAAAACAATATGCGTTTTCCAAGCGTCGCCTTTGGATTTGGACGAATCACGGCATGCCATGTGCATTAAGGAAAACAAAAATAAATTGGAAATGAAATTAAATTAACAATCAACAAAATTTTCTTCTAGCTCAACCCTGAAGGATTTCGCCAAGAAATTGATGTTTTCTTCAAAGTCGTTCACTTGGGATTATTCATCCGTTTCTATCCGTTTGTGATGGTTTTCCTTCCCACTATAATCACTTTTTTTTTTATTCTCAAATTAAGCCTTGTAAATTCTAACTTAATTAGGATCCGTTTTTTTGTTTTTTTTTTTTTTTCTTTTAATTTTGAAAAGAAAGAAAAAATTTCTTTCAAACAAACAAGTGATTTTTGACAAAAGTTTCTAGCATTTCCAAAACTCTATAAATAGGGTCTTTGTTAAGTTTATGTGTGGTTAATTTTTGAGCTTAAGTTTAGACATTTTCTTCTCTTTGGTGAGGTTAGAGAGAAACCTATATGTGAAGTGATCTTGAGTGGATTTTGATTCTCCATTTGTTCTTCAAAGTTTATATATTTGAGTGATTAATTTTCTTCTATCTTCTTCTAATTTCTCATATTGATATATTTTATTATCAACTTTTATATAAATCTAGTCAAGCTCTTTCTTTGTGATTGTTGCATGATACTATATATTGATAGATATTATTTTCTGAGTAGTCTTTTACTGCATTATTGCCAATGGTATATTGTCGCTCTTAGATTTCTCTTAAGATGATTTTTCCTAATACTAAACGTAAGAATTTTTACTCACTCGAATACATTTTAATTCACATGTTCTTCAAATATATATTTTCTGATAGTTAGTTTGGGATGTGAAACTTTCAATTGAGTAATCTTGAAGATCAAAATCCAAAGTGAGCGAATCATATAGGGGAATCTCGACGCCTTACCCTCAAAACAATTATTGATGATGCACCATAGTTTTTAAATATAATTTTCTCCTACATTTTTCTTAAACTTTAACTTCTCAACAAAAATTCCATTCTCTTTTATTTTTACTTTATTATTTATCTCCTAAAGTTTTTTATTTGCTAATCTTTTCTTGTTCAATTTGTCTCTTCCTTGTGGATACGACCGCCCTAACTGTGCTACCGCAACCGCTTTATTTTCAACACGTTTGGGCGTAATCAACAATTCACTCTCAACTTCTCATCTCACTCTCATTGTATCTCTCAACTTGTCTCTTTGATTTTGATTCTAAGCTTTTTTCTCCCGTTCATTCCTTTTCTAGCTCTTTCATTTACAAAGTTCAATCAAGTTCTATCAATTTCCAGAAAATGGTTGCACCAAAATTTCCTGATTTCACTGCTCTTTCTGAGCTTGGTGATGAAGCATTTTTTGAGGAAGAAATGATGCCTCCCAACCCCACCCCCCACTGAACCAGAAAATGCTCCGGCGGATAATGCTTCAGTACACAACGAGGAAGCTGGAGAACACAGCAAAGGAAAAAGACCGCGAACTTCTCCGGCATGGTAGCATTTCACCGAGGAGCCCCAACCAAATCCAAAAACAGGTGAGATGGAAATTAGTGAGGTATGTAAATATTGTAAAAAGTACTTTTCTAATAAAAATGGTGGGGGTACTGGTCATCTGGATAGACATTGGAATGTATGTTTACCGTTGCACCAAGGTGGGAGTGTAGACTCCCACCAACAAACACTATCACTCACATCACAGGAGTTACAAAATTTTACGTATGATGCACAACATGCTCGTGAGGCACTAGCTAAATTTCTAGCTAGTGCCGAATTCCCTCTTTCTTTTGCATATGATGCATTGTTCGAAGAATTCATCCAGACAGCCTTTTGCCCACAATTTAAATGGGTAAGTAGAAACACAACTCGTTCTGATTGCATGAAAGTTTTTTATGCAATGAGACAATCTATTGATGATAATTTAAGGACTTTTAATGCAACTGTCTCTTGCACTTTTGATCTATGGGAGGGGTGTAATAAAACTGGATATTTATGTGTCACAGCGCACTACGTTGATGACGATTGAGTTTTACAAAAAAGAATAATTGGTTTTCATTTATGTCCATATCCTCATAACAAAACATCTATTTTTAGTACAATAATAGAAATTTTTGGGTTTTATGGGATAGAAGATAAAGTTTTAACAATTACTTTTAATAATGCGTCAGCTAATACAGCTGCAATTAATCTGTTTAAATGTAGTTTGAAACCAGTATTTGGAGGGAAAATTTTTCATCAACAGTGTGCATGTCACATAATTAATTTAGTAGTTCAGGCAAGAATTGAACATATATCAGCTAATTTTACAAATATTAGAGAATCGTTATCATTCATATCTAGTTCTGGATCTCGGCTCCAAGAATTCAAACAATATTGCAGGAACAGTCAGATGCGCCCAAGAAAGTTTCCAACTAACGTGAGACATAGGTGGAATTTAACATATTTAATGTTGAAGGTAGCACTCTCGTATTCACAGCTTATCATGACATACGTAAACAGTAAGAACGATCAAATTTTAATTTTCGGTCCTGATTGGCAGATTGCTGAGTATTTTTAAAAATTTCTAGAAGTTTTTTACAATGCTACTGAATTACTTTATGGCATTTATTATCCTACTACACATTTAGCTTTACATCAACTATTTAATATTTTACAAATATTTTCTTATTTTAAGGATACAGAACTTTTTGGAAATATAGTTAAGTTCATGGAAAATAAATTTAAAAATTATTGGTCAGGTTGTCCTATGCTATATGCATTGGCAACCATTTTAGATCCTAGGTATGGAGTGGATGGAACTAAATCATTGATGACTACTACCGCAGAGAATTTAGAAATAGATATGCAACTAAGTATTACTGACGCTAAGAAAATGTTAGAAAAGATTTTTAGTTTGTATGAAGCAAAATACAACACAGGTAAAAAAGAACAGGGAACTTCATCGTCAACTACCAGTTTAGGGCCTAAAGGATCATCATAGAATTTCTCGAAGAAGAAAGAGAAAACGACAGTATCGTCCTCAACACAAGCGTCTACGGAAATAGTCAAATATTTTGATGCAAATTTTGTAATCGATGACGATAAACTAGACATCTTACAGTGGTGGAAGAGTAAGACCAATCATTTTCCAACACTATCCATAATAGCTCATGACATTCTGACAACTCCAGTGTCAACGGTAGCATCGGAGCAAGCTTTTAGCGTAAGCAACCAAATTCTTGACGAGAAGAGAAGCCAAATGCATCCAAATATCTTAGAGGGACAAATGTACGTTAAAGACTGGGAAGATGCCAGAAGACAAAAACAACAATACACAGATGATTCGATGCAAGAATATTTTTCTAACTTAGAAATAACAGAATCTTCTGGAAGCACTTAGGTGTATAATTTACTATTCCTAGCTACTGCACTCTTTTTTCCTTCGCTAAGGTTTTGTCATGGTCTCCCCACAGGTTTTACTTAGCAAGGTTTTTAACAAGGCAGTCATTTATGTGTACTCCTATAACATCAATTCAATAAAATCACATCTTTTGGGGCATATGATATTTTTCTTAATTAAATTTTTTTAAAAAAATACAAGGGCCGGGGCCGGCCCGTGAAAGGCCTGGACCCAGGCCTGGTCCTAGCCCTGGCCCTTATAGAGTAGGGCCAAGGGCCTAGACGGGGCCTGAGTTTTTCTTCTCAGGCATGGCCCAGCACTGTGCAGGGTCGTGCCTGGCACGGCCCAAGCCCTTAATGGGCCTAGTGTCAGGCATGTCGTGCCGGCCCAGCACGGCACGTTTGACACCTCTAGCCTGGAATGAAGAAGGATATAGTGGAGTATGTTGCTAAATGTTTAACTTGCCAGCAAGTAAAACCTAAGCACCAAAAACTCGGTGGATTGCTGTAATCGCTGGAGATTCCATAATGGAAGTGAGAACAATGAAGGGACATGATTCAATTTGGGTCATAGTGGATAGAATGACCAAATCGGCTCACTTCCTACTAGTGAGAACAACTTATACGATTGATAAGGTAATAGAGATATACATACAAGAGATAGTGAGACTACATGGAGTCCTAATTTCCATAGTTTCTGACAGAGACAGCATATTTACATCGGCATTTTGGAAGAAGTTACAAGAAAGCATTATGACAAGATTGAAGTTTAGTACCGCGATGCATCCTCAGATAGACGGTCAAACGGAGCTTACTATTCAGACCTTGGAAGATATGTTAAGAGCTTTCTTGTTAGACTTCCATGGATTGTGGAGTAGATATCTTCCTCTGATTGAGTTTTCTTATAATAGCAGCTACCAGGAGTCCATCAAAGTTGCTCCGTATGAAATTTTGTCATTCACTGATGCACTAGCGTGAAGCAGGAGAGCGCATATATTTGGGTTCATAACTTTTGGACCAAGCCAATGAAGCTATCAAAAAAATCAAGGAAAGATTGAAAGTCTCCCAAGATTGACAGAAAAAGAATGCGGATAAGAGACGACGACCACTATAATTTGAAACAGGGGACAAGGTATTTCTAAAAGTTGCACCTCTCCGGGGAGTAATGAGGTTTCGAGAAAAGGGTAAATTATGCCCTAGGTACATTGGGCCCTTTGAGATTATTTAGCGCATAGGAAAGGTTGCATATAGACTAGCCCTTCCACCGAGACTGTCTGGAGTGCACGATGTGTTCCATGTGTCCATGCTACGGAAATATTTGTGGGAACCATCTCATGTGTTGAGTTATGAAACGATAGACGTGGATCCAGAACTATCTTATCAAGAACAACCTATAAAAATTCTAGGTAGAAAAGAGAAGGAATTGTAAAACAAGACCATTCCACTTGTGAAGGTCCTTTGGAGGGATCATCCAGTCGAAGAAGCGACTTAGGAGTTAGAAGAGGATATGAGGAAGAACTTCCCGGTTTTGTTTTATGTTTCGGGGACAAAACTTTTGTATGTTATAGGGAATTGTAACGTCCCAATTTTCGGACTTAAACTTTTGTATTAATTTTGTATGAAGGAATTGTAAGAGAAACAATAAGGGAGCTTAAGGATTAAATTGCAAGGCTTTGGGGGGCAAGATTGCAAGAATTTCCATATTTAAGTGCCATATTGGAATATTAGAAAAAAAAAAAAAAAACAAAACAAAAGGGCCAGCTGCCCTTTCACGTGGCATGGCTGGAACTTCAGCCAAGCCACTAATTTTTTCTTCTTTAGCCACGTTGAGAGGATGCAACATTATAGGAAGAAAAAAAATTTTCACTTACTTCTCTATCTCATTCTCTCTCTCAACTCTCTTTCACGTCTCTCTTCTCTCTCTCTCTCTCTCTCTCTCTCTCTGCATTTTTTTCCCTTTTCTTTGATTCATTCTTCTTCTTCTTCCACAAAGGATTGCAGCAACTTATTGAATCAAAGGATTGATCGGAGCTAGGGTTCAAGGTAAGAGTTTTCTCCCTTATTCCTTTAAATCCGAAAATTGGTTGTTTTGTGGCTTGATTGCTTGGGTTTCATGCTAAATATTGATTATTTTGCTGGAATCATAAACCTTGAGTTGTTCCCTTCTTAAAGTTAAGTTAAAGTTTGCTTAGAGACATGTTTGTTCGAATTTTCCTTGAGAGATTTTTGTGTTATGTGGATTTTGGTTATGTTTGTAGAATTTTCTGGGTTTAGTGAGTAAGGATGAATCTTGGTGCTAATTGTTTGGTGTTAGAACCAGAAATCATCACAATATTGATGTGTAAAAATATGAGTTTGGGATGGACAGAAATGAGGAATTTTACTTGTTGAGGTTATGTGCAAAATCATAAGGTTAGAGGATCATGTAAGTGGCTGTCAAAGAAGAACTGAAAACTGTTATTTTTCACGTGGAATTAGGTCTTGGTGTTTGTAGATCTATAAAATAAACATCCTAAGCTGCGTATAGCCGCAAGAATCACCTCAAACGGACAACTATAGCTCAAGTTATGCATTTTTAAAGTTAGACATGATTCTGTAAATTCTATAGAAAAATCGGCACGTTTTGATCTGGTATTCCATGTTTCTAGAGGCCTTAATTAACGTAAAACCAAGCTTATGATAGGTCTTTGGTAATCTCTAGATGTCTACTTCGATTAGGCACTGATTTTAAAATTATTGAGGCCACATAGAATATTTCGTGAATATTCTCGTAGCAGTCGTCAAAACTGCCATTTCTTAAAATTGATAAAACAAAGAACTGAGGTTTCTACTTTTCGAAACAGGAGTGTTGTACTTAAACTACCTTTGCCACAATTTAGAATACATTATTAATGATGTTTGAGAGTTGGAATCACCTCATTTGGAGTTTTGTTGCCCCAGTTGTGCGCATAGGAAGTTTCATATAGAAACTTTCTAAAACTTGTCAAAAATAGAATTTTGATTTCTTGAGAACTATTTTTGACGTATTTAAAGAGGTTGGATTTGGGCATATGATAGCTCGTTGGAAATATATACATGTCTACTTTGGTTTGGAGTTGATTTTGGAATTTTTGAAGACAGAAAATATTTTATGAATTTTCCCGTCAGGATCGATGAATCTGCCAACTTCCAATTTTCAGGAGAATATGATTATGAATTAGAAATTTATTTATGGTTGAGCTAATGAGCTTTAATAACAATGGTCAATTTGTTTATTTTGGACACTAGAAAGGAAAACGAACAAGGGAAGCGAAGAGAGTTAAACTCGGACTTTGCTAAGCAACTCAGGTAAGTAGAGTATGACTTTTCTGCAGCACTTGTAAACTTTATTTGATAGACTTTCTATGGAATGTCTAGTATGTTATTATGTGAATTTTTGTGACATTGTCAATGTGTATATCGTGTGAAGGTATGATTGTGCTAGTATATTGTACACAAGGTAGAACAGCATGTTGATTGTTAAATTGCTTGTGATTGAGCACATGATAGCATGCATAATAGGCCGGTACTACCAAGTCCCAAAGGATTCCTGTTGTGATATGGTGATTGATGAAATTGTAATTGAGTCGTGCAAGTCTCTCGAACCAAGTAGGTGATGATAGAGACAATATTTTGATATTGTGAAATTGTGATTTTAAATGCGTTGGCCATTCCCTCGAGCCAGGTGGGTGATGACGGGGAACCTGATATTGTGATTTGAGAAATTGGCATGTGGCCAGATTGTAAAAAAGCCGGCAGCATTACCAGGAGGGCCCTAGAGAGCACATGCATAAAGAGTAAGAACTGATTGGCACTACTACATTTGGGCTATTTGCGATGACAAATGTCGTCGCAAATAAATAAATATTTGTGGCGACATGTTGTCATAAATATTTTCGTAAAATTGAAAAATATGGTCATGCTAAAAACTCACACGCCATAGCAAGTGTTTGCTTAGCAACAGATCTTGTCTGGTGTGAACTTGTAGGGTCAAAATAACATTATTTGCAACATTTTGTCACAAATAATTAACTATTTACAATGACACATCTCGTCACAAATAAAATGTAATTTATATATTTTCTCCCGAGCATAAAGGATAAGTTTGGCGGGTGACAAATTTTTTTGTGACGAGATTAATTTGTGTCGTTGCAAAAAGTGATTTTGTATTCCCTCAGTAAAATAAAAGGCGGGGAAATTTGGCGGGTGATTAACGCCCAAAAATGATGTTCACAAGTGGTCAATTGTAGCACAGAAGGGCGGTCGTATCCACAGAAAGATAACAAAATAACAATAATGACTAACAGAATAAGAGCATTAGAGAAAAGTGAATTAAAGAAAAAGAAGAGTTTTTGAGATTTTTGTTGCAAATATAATAAAAAAGAGAAAAGATTTGTGTTGAAGAAATTTAAAAATAAAAATGGTAAGGTGTCGAGAATCTCTAATGTTTCGTTCACCAATCCAAGTTTTGATTCACAATATTAAATAACCGAATAAATTAAATCTGTATGTTGACTCCAGAAATATTATTATTACAAGTTATCTAAAATCGACAATATATCAATCTGACAATATTGCAATAAAAGACAATTTATAAAATAATTTGAATAACAAAACATTGCATGATAGAATTACGTAAGAAAAGCGTGACTGAACTTATATAAAAATTGGCACACAATATTTTGAAAAGTAATAGAAAAATAGATGAGCTTTAATTCATTCAAATGTTGAACTTTACAGCACAAGGAATCAAAACTACGAATTGGGTCACTCAATAGAAGTTCATCTCTAACCTCACCAAGAGAACTCTAGCCTATCTTACAAAACATTCTCACAAGTTCTAGAGAGAAAATATGAGACTGACAGCAAGACGACAGAAAACTGAATATTAAAAGCTTCCAAAAACCTTAGGCTAACCCCTCTATTTATAGTGTTCAGAGGTTGCCTGTCAAATAAGGAAACAAACAATAAAAATAGAAAATTACAAAAGAAAAGGAAATAAAATAAAATTACACATAAATTAGGAGAAATCATATATTTGATTTGGGAAAGAAATCTGGCCAATTTGCTCTGATTTTGAAGAAGAAATTCGGATTCAGCCTCATCTGGACACATGTCGAAGCTTGATTGGAGGAAAGGAATCAGCCTGCCACGTGTCACGCGCGGAGTGCAAAGGCAGCTCGCCATTGGAGACAGCTGGGACCCGCTCAGACAGCTGGCACATGCAGAAGGAAGGAGCAGGCTGGCAGCGCAGGTGCGGGACCCACGCGGGGGAGTTGGGCGCGCGCTGAAGCTGCATGGAGGGAACGCGCGCTGAAGATGGACGTGCTGGTGTCGCGTGCGAGGAAGAGTGAGGAAACGCTGGAAATGCTGGGGCCTACGCGGACTGATGTTGGCTCGGCTAAGCTGCTCGGCTCTCTCTCTCTCTGAATGGCTTGTGCAGCTCGGCTGAGGCTTGGCTCCGGGTGGTTGAAAACATGGCTTTCATGGCTTATTTCTGTGTAGCTTTTTATACTACTTTTTATCTATAAATAATTAAGCAAAAACTAGACAAATTCCAATTAAAATATTATGAATAAAAATAATGAAATTGCTTAATTAAAGCTTAAATATTTTAATATTATATTAATCAAAAGTAGTATTTATGGTGCATTTTCATGCACTAATCACAACCCCCAACCAGCTTATTGCTAGTCTTTGGCAATCCAAGCGCAAGAGAAATCATGTCACAAAAAAAAATCTAAGTCTCAACTTGCTTAGTCACTTGAGTATTTCAAACAAACTGTCTGTAAGAAGTCAAAAGATACGATCAAGATTATTTCAGTCATAACTCCAGAGTCGTGTGTGTGTGATCCAAACCATAACCTTCTTTCCACTGACCATAACACATACAGCTTTGAAAAATTCACCAAGTAGAAGCCTCAACTCCATTGATCACACAAGTGTCGAAAAATTTGAGTGCAAAGGTTTTCTCTTATGGAGTTGGAAATGAAACAGTCAACGCTCAGTGGAAGGTCAAATTTAGGACAAATAGTCAAACAAACAATGACCAAAAGATAGGTTAATCAACTACTAGAACATTCCATCATTCTTGCCACAAACCAGCTTTTTGGGATTTCATTCGGGTCAAACAAAAATTTACAGAAACGAACAAAGAGCCAAAAAAATGCAAGGAAAATAAATTTTTTTTTTTTTTTTTTTTTTTTTTTTTTTTTTTTTTTTGTTTTTTTTGTTTGGTAAGAGACAACCTGAAGTGAATGTAGAAAGGTGTTCTTTTAACAAACAACTATATAGCATCGAATGTGATTGGCACCAAACTATAGGATCTGTGAAATGTTGCTCTTGCTCAGTTTTTTTTTAATAGAAAAATAAGAAATAAGGCTCTATTACATAAGATCATTCCTATCTAACCCAAAATTCATCCCTCAAGCATATGCACCAAGCATACCACTAACCATGTAATGATGTTCTAACAGTGATTTTACCAGCTTAAAAAGGTCAATGAAGGTTCAAAAGTCGTTTACTCACGCGCTGCAGCGCGTAGGACACATCCCTGGCCCCTTTTGGCGCGCTGCAGCGCCCCTTGGACACGTTGCAGCGCGTGTCCAGCCTCTGGGCACGTTTTGGGCACGCTGCAGCCCCTCTAGTGCGCTGCAGCGCGCATTTTTGGAGCTGGGCAGGTTTTGGTGCGCTGCAGCCCACTTTAGTGTGCTGCAGCCTGCGCCTCCTTTTCTCTCTGGACTTCTTTGTTTTTCGTTGCGCGCTGTAGCCCAAAATGGTGCGCTGCAGCCCGCTTTTTTGCATTCCAAGCCTCCTCTTTCATGCCCTAAAATCCTCTTTTGTCTCCTCTTGCCATTGATTCACAAGTTGGGCAAATATTCTTCTTTGCTTCATGCAAAATCATCCAAGTTCGCATTTATTTATAACTCCTATAAAAAAACACACAAAAGACATTAAAATAACAAAAATGCTTGAAAACTTACAAATATTCAAGCTTAAAAGTACTTGATTTGTTGGTAAAAATACTCGTCATCAACTCAACTCTCTTAACTCATCAAAAATCAAGCACTTAAACTCAGGATTTTTCTCAGCTGACATGCATTAACATCCATCTTACCACAAGGTTTAGCACGTGCAAAAAGAAACTCTGGAAGTCATTTCTTAGTAACCAAGACAGCAAAAATCGACTCAAACCAACATTTTGAAATCATACTCAGACAACTTTGCAAAAATTTTAACCCAAATATCAACATGACAAAAATCACTCTTACGCATGAATGTGCTCACCACCCCTAACCAAAATCAGACAGTGTCCTCAATGTCAAAAATTATGGAAATATAGAGAAAGAAGACACTTGGATGATGAGCTTTCCACTTATAAGCATAGCATGAGCTTCCTGATATGATTCTCCAAAAACACACATAAAAAAATGTAAAAAGAAATAAAGAAAAACAGAAAATCAAAATATGGTACAGAAGATGTGAGCAAACTACTCAGGGCTGGTAAACGGGGTCATCGAGAATGATTTCTTCCACCTGGTTCACCCACTCAAAGTAATTCTTCTTCAGGATCTGCTTGTCATGAGCCACTTTCATTTGTACCTTGATCCTAGAATTGCGCTCTTTCAGCATGTCAATCAATGTTGTTCTTGCAATGGATCGAGTTTAGATAAGATGATGACTAGGAATGTGTCTTCATCTCCCAAGAATGCATGTTTTAAGCCCTCAAGTGGTTGGGCTAGCTTGACTTTTGGAGCCTCCTCGGTGGATGAATTCGGTTTTTCTCCTTCTGTTGGGAGCTCCTGAAAACATGGTGACCCAAACTTGGTTCCTCTATCCTGTGATTCTTTGAAAATGGTAGAATTGTTAGCCACCTCCCAAGGATCGAAACTCTCAGATTCAGAATTTTGGAGGAGGTTTTCTAGATCTTCAGAGTTACTTTGCGGCAGAACCCCCTCCTCGACAAGTGTGTCGATAAAGATATCTTCATGAAACCATTCCTACAATTGATAAGTGCATTTGTTGTGGCAAGGAAAGGTCTTCCTAGAATGATGGGAATTGATGACTCCATATTCACCACAGATTGTGTGTCCAGGACAAGAAAATCCACGGGGTAATAAAGCCTGTCGATTTGTAATAGAACGTCTTCTACTATTCCCCGTGGTCTCTTAATGGATCTATTGGCCAGTTGTAGAACCATAGATGTGGGCTTAATCTCTCCAAGACCCAATTGCGAGTAGACCGAATAAGGCATGAGGTTCACACTCGATCCTAAGTCTAGTAACGCTTGGCCAAATTCATGTGTCCCGATCTGGCAAGAAATGGTAAGACAACCTGGATCTTTATAATTTGGCGGTGTCTTCTATTCAATCACCGCGCTCACTTCTTCCATGAAGAATGCAGTCTTCTTGACATGGTGCTTTCTCTTTATGGTGCATAGATCCTTGATAACCTTAGCGTAGGCCGGCACTTGCTTGATCACGTGTAGTAAGGGAAGATTGATCTTCAATTGTGTCAAGTGCTCCAGGATCTCACTTTGATTTTCTGGCACTTTCCCAGCAGGTCGGAGAGCTTGGGGAAAAGGCACCTTTACCGGAATTTTTGTTGGCTCTTCTTTCTTCTGAGCCGATTCTTCATTACTCGAAGTGGTACTACTTGTCGATGGCATGTCTGAATTCTTACCACTTCGAGTAGAGATGGCATTAACTTCCTTGATGTTTTGACCTTCAAAGTTGGAAGTTTGAGCCATGTTTTGTCCTCTCAGATTGGACTGGGCTTGTGATGGAAATCTACCGCGCTCTTGAACGGTTAAAGCTTCTGTCAGCTTTGTGATCTGACTTTTTATTTCCTTGTTCTCTTCCACCAGCTGCGTGAGTATTGAATCAACTCTTTGATTTATCTTATTTTGCGTATCCATAAAAGCTTTTAGGGTATCCTCTAGAGAATTCCCTTTCGGCTGCATGTTATTCTGAGGCGCAAAATATGTCATTGGTGGTTGAGCTTGTTGCTCTGATTTCCATTGCCCTCCAGATGATTGTGCTTGTTGGTTCGAATCTCGCCAACTAAAATTCGGGTGGTTTTTCCAACCAGGATTGTAAGATTCTGAGAAAGGTCCATAAGGCTTCTTGTATGTGCCCAACGCATTGCACTGCTCCTCATATACCCCTCTCATTTCACTTAAAGTGTGGCAATCCTGAGTTAGATGGCCCATTCCACCACAAACTAAACAAGGCTCATGTGCCTCTGTCCTTGCCACCATGTAGGGTCCTTTACTATCTTTACTTTTGAAGGCCTCAATTTGCTTCGTCAAAGCTTCAACTTGGGCCTTGAGGCTGTCCTCTTCCCTTAATTGATAAACTCCAACTGGTCAGGACCTACTGGTGCTCTCAATAGCACTCAGCCTAGTCCAAGTATGAGCTTTCTCAGCTAACTCATTCAGGTACTCGATAGCTTCGTCAGGATCCTTCTGGAGAAAATCTCCATTGCACATCATCTCAACAAATTGGCGCTCTCGGATTGTGAGTCCATCGTAGAAATAGCTTACGAGGCGCCAACTTTCATATCCATGGTGGGGACACAAATTTAACAGATCTTTAAAACACTCCCAGGCTTGATAGAGAGTTTCATTTTCCTTCCGAGCAAAATTCGAGATCTGTCGTTTCAAATTATTGGTCTTATGGTGTGGGAAATACTTGTTGAAGAATGTCGTTGTCATTTCTTCCCACGTACCAATAGACCTGGGCCTAAGAGAATACAGCCAGCTTTTGGCCTTGTCCTTCAGAGAGAAAGGGAAAAACTTCAATCTAACGATGTTTGCGGCCTCAGCACAACTGTGAAAGGTGGCCACCACCTCTTGAAACTCCCGAATGTGTACATAGGGGTTCTCGTTCTCTAACCCATGAAAAGTTGGGAGAAGTGCAATCATGCCTGGCTTGAAATCCGTAGGCGGTGCATTTGGTGGGAACATGATGCACGATGGGGTGGGCGTGCGCGTTGGGTGCAAGTAATCTTGCAACGTCCTCTGCTGAACTTCCTCATGTTGTGCCATTGCGAATAGATTTTGAAATGCGAATTCCAACGACGAGTGTGAAGACGGAGACGTAGAAGATGAGTCGGATAGAATTTCACTAGGGGTTTCTAAATCTGGACGTTGAGCAAATCTCCCTAGTTCGTCTCTATATCGATGTATTCACCCTAAGCGGCTCTTTTTTTAATTTTTTTTAAATTTTTTTTATTTTTTTTATTTTTAATCAAAAAGAAAATAATTATATAGTAACGTAAATTGTAACCACCGAGAGTGCTCCCAGGAAAGACTATAGCTCTTGGCTCAATAAATAGTCTCCTAGATAGAGCAACGTTCCCAGGAAAGATTGGTGGGATGAGGCCCGCTTAAATACCAACTTTCCTAGACAGAATTCCCTCGGATTATACTTTCCACGTAACCACACAATTATTCTCAAAATTAATTATTAAATTTTATTGAGTAAATTATGAAATGTAATCTAATTAATGGAAACTATTCCTAAAGTCAAGAGCCTAAATCTACCAAATTATGAAAATCCTAGATTAGGAATCTAAATTAGTCAATTAATTACCATCTTAATTATAATCCTAAAAATTATTGAAACTATAAAAGAAAAAATTAAATTAGGCAACAATTAAAATATACAAATGAGAAAATAAAATAAAATCCTAATTTACCAAAAATAAAAGATTACAAAATCAAATCACAATTAATTCTAATACACAAATCCTAAAAGTGTGAGATTTTTTTTTTTTTTTTTTTAGCAACACAAAACTACGGGAATAAAAAAAACAATGATAAAAGGAACTTTTTTTTTTTATTTTTTTGGTTTCGATTAATGGATGACAAAAGAAAAAAAAAATGCGGCAACTTTGAACAAAGGCACGTTAACAGGCTGCGGCCAACTTTCTTTCTTTCTTTTTTTTTTTTTAAGAAACTAAAGACGCTAAACAACAAACTAAATATATATAATATAATGTAATATAATAATAATAAATATCAAGTCAAATAAGCAACACTTGCAGCAAAATAAAAGTTTTGTTTTAATATATGCTAAAAGCAGATCACACGAATCAAGAAAGAAAATTTGAGAAAAATAAAACAAAAATGTACCTACCTCTTTGGCTCAAAATCTACTGATCAATCTTGTTAGTAGCATCTCCCCGGCAACGGCGCCAAAATTTGATTAACGTCCAAAAGTGATGTTCACAAGTGGTCAATTGTAGCACAGAATGGCGGTCGTATCCACAGAGAGATAACAAAATAACAATAATGACTAACAGAATATGAGCATTAGAGAAAAGTGAATTGAAGAAAAAGAAGAGTTTTTGAGATTTTTGTTGCAAATATAATAAAAAAGAGAAAAGATTTGTGTTGAAGAAATTTAATAATAAAAACGGTAACGTGTCGAGAATCCCTAATGTTTCGTTCACCAATCCAAGTTTTGATTCACAATATTAAATAACCAAATAAATTAAATCTATATGTTGACTCCAGAAATATTATTATTACAAGTTATCTAAAATCGACAATAAATCAATCTGACAATATTGCAGTAAAAGACAATTTGCAAAATAATTTGAATAACAAAACATTGCATGAAAGAATTACGTAAGAAAAGCGTGACTGAACTTATATAAAAATTGGCACACAATATTTTGAAAAGTAATAGAAAAATAGATGAGATTTAATTCATTCAAATGTTGAACTTTACAGCACAAGGAATCAAAACCCCGAATTGGGTCACTCAACAGAAGTTCATCTCTAACCTCACCAAGAGAACTCTAGCCTATCTTGCAAAACATTCTCACAAGTTCTAGAGAGAAAATATGAGACTGACAGCAAGACGACAGAAAACTGAATATTAAAAGCTTCCAAAAACCTTAGGCTAACCCCTCTACCTATAGTGTTCAGAGGTTGCCTGTCAAATAAGGAAACAAACAATAAAAATAGAAAATTACAAAAGAAAAGGAAATAAAATAAAATTACACATAAATTAGGAGAAATCATATATTTGATTTAGGAAAGAAATCTGGCCAATTTGCTCTGATTTTGAAGAAGAAATTCGGATTCAGCCTCATCTGGACACGTGTCGAAGCTTGATTGGAGGAAAGGAATCAGCCTGCCACGTGTCGCGCGCAGAGTGCAGGAAAGGAGCTCGTCGTTGGAGACAGCTGGGACCCGCTCGGACAGGTGGTGCGTGCAGAGGGAAGGAGCAGGCTGGCAGCGCAGGTGCGGGACCCACGCGGGGGAGTTGGACCCGCGCTGAAGCTGCGTGGAGGGAACGCGCGCGAGGAAGAGTGAGGAAACGCTGGAAATGCTGGGGCCCACGCGGACTAATGTTGGCTCGGCTAAGCTGCTTGGCTCTCTCTCTCTCTGAATGGCTTGTGCAGCTCGGCTGAGGCTTGGCACCGGGTGGTTGAAAACATGGCTTTCATGGCTTATTTCTGTGTAGCTTTTTATACTACTTTTTATCTGTCAATAATTAAGCAAAAACTAGACAAATTCCAATTAAAATATTATGAATAAAAATAATGAAATTGCTTAATTAAAGCTTAAATATTTTAATATTATATAAATTAAAAGTAGTATTTATGGTGCATTTTCATGCACTAATCAGCGGGTCATGATATATGAATCAGTTGACGAGATGGTTGCAGTTATACATGATGTTGTTAGAAATAACTTTGATCATGATATACCGGATGAAGTAGAAGCTGAGGTGTTAGGTGATGCGCAGCACGATGAATTTAAAGAGTTGATGTCTGAGCTCGAATCGGTATTATACTAAGTATTCTTCATTGAAGTTTTTGGTGAAACTCATGCATTTAAAGGTGTTGTGCAAATGGCCCAATGAGTGTATGAACTTAGTTTTAAAGCTGTTGAAAGATGCATTTCCTGAAGGGATTAAACTTCAGATTCGTATTATGAGGCGAAGACGAAATTGGGTAAACTCGATTTGGGCTACAAAACAATACATGTCTGTAAGTATGATTGTGCGTTATTCTAGAAAGAGAATGTTGATCTATAAGTTTGTCCAGTATGTAACACCAGTCGTTGGAAGAGTAAAAAAACAAAAGGTAAAAAAGTACCTCATAAAGTATTACGGTATTTTCCTTTAAAAGATTGATTGAGGCGTCTTTATAGCTCGCGTCACACTGCAAAGGAAATGACGTGGCTCTAGGTCGAGATTTAGTGGAGAAAGTACAAAAAGATAGGTTCGTGGAAGGTGATTGGATGGAACTTCAGCCAAGCCACCAATTTTTTCTTCTTTAGCCACATTGAGAGGATGAAGCCTTATAGGAAGAAAAACAATTTTCATTTACTTCTCTATCTCATTCTCTCTTAACTCTCTTTGACGTCTCTCTCTCTCTCTCTCTCTCTCTCTCTCTCTCTCTCTCTCTCTTTTTCTCTCTCTCTCTCTCTCTCTCTCTCTCTCTCTCTCTCTCTCTCTCTCTCTCTCTCTCTCTCTCTCTCTCTCTCTCTCTCTCTCTCTCTCTCTCTCTCTCTCTCTCTCTCTCTCTCTCTCTCTCTCTCTCTCTCTCTCTCTCTCTCTCTCTCTCTCTCTCTCTCTCTCTCTCTCTCTCTCTCTCTCTCTCTCTCTCTGCGGTTTTTTTTTTCCTTTTCTTTGATTCATTCTTCTTCTTCCACAAAGGACTGCAGCAACTTATTATACCAAAGGACTGATCGGAGCTAGGGTTCAAGGTAAGAGTTTTCTCCCTTGTTCCTTTAAATCCGAAAATTGGATGTTTTATTTTATTTTTGAAATACGAAAAATAGAGAAAATCGTAAAAAAAAAAAAGAATATTAATCAAAAAATTGTATCGCTTATTGCACTAATTCCAAAAAATCATGCATTAATTTTAGAATGGAAAAACTAAATAAAAATTTTAGGGTTCGTTTGGTTCTTAGATTCGAATCCCTGATTCGAATCATGATTCATGATCGCTACAGTATTTTCTCCCATAAAAAATACACGTAAATTGAAAATAGTTCAAATCACATGATTTGAATTCATGAACCAAATGGACCCTTAATGTTTGACTCATCCTGGCCCCAGTGCGCCCCAATGCGCGGGCCGGGTGTTTTTTAGCAGCATTTTCATTTTCCTTAGTTCGGGGCCATTTTTTGATGCCATGCTTAGAAAAATGTAAGGATCATGTTTATAAAATTTCAACATTTTTTGACATCATTTTTATTTTATTTTATTTTTGAAATACGAAAAATAGAGAAAACCATAAAAAAATAATATTCTTCAAAAAAATGGTGCCGCTTGTTGCATTCATTTCTAAAAATCATTTATTAATTTTAGAATCTAAAACTTAAATAAAAATGTTAATGTTTGACTCATCTTGGCCCTTGAGCGCCCTACTGCGCAGGCCGACCGCTTTTTGGCAGCGTTTACATTTTTCATAATTCGAGACCATTTTTTGCAAGTTTGCTTAGAAAGATATAAGGATCGTGCCTGAAAAAGTTAAGAACTTTTTGACGTTGTTTTTATTTTATTCTAATTTTCAAAGATGAAAAATACAAAAAATCATAAAAAAATAGAATATTCATCAAAAAATAGTGCCGCTTGTTGTATTAAGGTCTAAAAATCATGTATTAATTTCAGAATGTACAACATATATAAAAATGTTAATGTTTGACTCATCTTGGCCCCTGGATGCCCCACAGCGCAGGCCGTGTACTTTTTGGTAGAGTTGTCTTTTTTAATTATTCGAGGCCATTTTTTGCTGGCATACTCAGAAAAATATAAGGATCGTGTCTACAAAATTTTAGAATCTTTTGACATCGTTTTTATTTTATTTTATTTTTGAAATACGAAAAATAGAGAAAATTATAAAAAAAAATACAATATTCAACAAAAAAATGGTGGCGCTTGTTGCATTAATTAGTAAAATTCATGTATTAATTTTAGAATCTAAAACATAAATAAAAATGTTAATGTTTGACTCATCCTGGCCCGTAAACGCCCTACTACTCGGGCGAAGTGCTTTTTGGCAGCATTTACTCATTTTCATAATTCGAGGCCATTTTATGCAAACATGCTTAAAAAATGTAAGGATCGTGTCTGTAAAAGTTTAGAACTTTTTTACGTTGCTTTTGTTTTATTTTAATTTTCAAAGATAAAAAATAGATACAAACATAAAAAAATAGAATATTCATCAAAAAAATGGTGACGCCTATTGCATTAATTCCTAAAAATCGTGAATAATTTTGGAAAGTGTAACATAAATAAAAATGTTAACATTTGACTCATCCTGGCCGTTAAGCGCCCTACTACGCTAGCCGAGTGCTTTTCGATGGCGTTTATGTTTTTCATAATTTTAGGCTATTTTTTGCGAGCATGCTCAAAAAAATGTAAGGATAGTGTCTGCAAAAGTATAGAACTTTTTAACGTCATTTTTATTTTATTTTAATTTTCAAAAATGAAAAATACATAAAATCATAAAAAATAGAATATTCATCAAAAAATGGTGTCACTTGTTGCATTAATTTTAAAAAATATTATATTAATTTTAGAATTTAAAACATAAATAAAAATGTTAATGTTTGACTCATCCTAGCGAGTGCTTTTTGGCAGCTTTTACTTTTTTAATAATTTGAGGCCTTTTTTCCAAACATGCTCAGAAAAATATAAGGATTGTATCTGCAAAAGTATAGAACTTTTTGACGTCATTTTTTTTTTATTTTAATTTTCAAAGACGAAAAACACAGAAAATTATAAAAAATAGGATATTCATCAAAAAAATGGTACCGCCTGTTGTATTAATTCCTAAAAATCAGGTATTAATTTTAGAATGAAAAACATAAATAAAAATGTAAATATTTGACTTATCCTAGCCCCTAAGCACCCTACTACTCTAGCCGAGTGCTTTTTGACAGCATTTACTTTTTTCATAATTGGAGGCTATTTTCTGCAATCATGCTCAGAAAATTATAAGGATATTGTCTGCAAAAGTTTAGAACTTTTTGACGTCATTTTTATTTTATTTTAATTTTCAAAGACGAAAAATAAAAAAAAATCATAAAAAAAGAGAATATTCATCAAAAAATGGCGCCGCTTATTGCATTAATTCCAAAAATCTTGTATTAATTTTAGAATTTAAAACATAAATAAAAATATTTTGTCTGACTCATCCTAGCCCCTGAGCGCCCTACTACGCGAGCAAAGAGCTTTTTGGTAGCATTTACTTTCTTCATAAATTGAGGCCATTTTTTGGAGGCATGCTTAAAAAATGTAAGGATCGTGTGTTTAAAAGTTTAGAACTTTTTGACATCGTTTTTATTTTATTTTAATTTTCAAAAATGAAAAATACATAAAATAAAAAAAAATAGAGTATTCATCAAAAAATAGTGCCGCTTGTTGCATTAATTCCAAAAAATCATGTATTAATTTTGGAATGTAAAACATAAATAAAAATGTTAATGTTTGATTCCCGGCCCCTGGGTGCCCCACTACACAAGCCGGGTGCTTTTTGGCAGCGTTTGCTATTTTCATAATTTCAGGCCATTTTTTACATGCATGCTCAAAAAAATGTAAGGTTCACATATGCGAAATTTGACGTCTTATTTATTTTATTTTAATTTTTAAAGATGAAAAATACAGAAAATCAAAAAAGAAGAGAATACACATCAAAAAATGGTGCCGCTTGTTGCATTAATTCCAAAAAATCTTGTATTAATTTTAGAATTTAAAACATAAAAAAATGTTAATGTTTGACTCATCCTGGCCCCTGAGGGCCTTACTACACGGGTGGAGTGCTTTTTGGTAGCATTTACTTTTTTCATAATTCGAGGCCATTTTTTGTAGGCGCGTTGGGAGAAATGTAAGGATCTTTTCCGCAAAATTTTAGAACTTTTTGACGTAGATTTTATTTTATTTTAATTTTTCAAAGACAAAAAATAGGGAAAATAATAATAATAAAAAAAGAGAATATTCATAAAAAATAAGTGCCACTTGTTGCATTAATTCCTAAAAATGATGTATTAATTTTAGAATGTAAAACAAAAATAAAAATGTTAATGTTTGACTCACCCTGGCCCCTGGGCCCTCCACTGCACGAGTCGGGTGCTTTTTGGCAGCGTTTGGTTTTTCATAATTCGAGGTCATTTTTTACAAGCATGCTCCGAGAAATGTATGGATCATATATGCAAAATTTTAAAACTTTTTGACGTGTTATTTATTTTTTTTTTCAATTTTTAAAGATGAAAGACATAGAAAATCATAAAAAAGAGAATATTCATCAAAACATGGTGCCGCTTGTTGCGTTACTTCCAAAAAATCTTCTATTAATTTTAGAGTTTAAAACATAAACAAAAATTATAATGTTTGACTCATCCTGGCCCCTGAGCGCCATACTACGCGGGTGGAGTGCTTCTTGGTAGCATTTACTTTTTCATAATTCGAGTTCATTTTTTGTAGGCATGCTTAAAAAATGTAAGGATCGTGTGTTTAAAAGTTTAGAACTTTTCAACGTCATTTTTATTTTATTTGAATTTTTAAAAATGAAAAATACATAGAATCAAAAAGAAATAGAATATTCATCAAAAAATGGTGTTGCTAGTTGTATTAATTTCTAAAAATCATGTATTAATTTTAGAATGTAAAACATAAATAAAAATTTTAATGCTTGACTCATCCTAGCCCCTGAGGGCCCTACTACACTAGCTGAGTGCTTTTTGACAGGGTTTACTTTTTTCATAATTGGATGCTATTTTTTGCAGGCATGCTCAGAAAAATGTAAGGATCGTGCTTGCAAATGTTTAGATCTTCTTGACGTCATTTTTAATTTATTTTAATTTTTAGAGGTGAAAATATATAAAATCATAAAAATAGAATATTCATTAAAAAAATGGTACACTTGTTGCATTAATTCCTAAAAATCATGTGTCAATTTTAGAAGCTAAAACGTAAGTAAAAATGTTAATGTTTGACTCATCCTGCCCCTGAGCACCCTACTATGCAGGAGCATTTACTTTTTTCATAATTCGAGGCCATATTTTCAAGCATGCTTAAAAAATTGTAAGGATCGTTTTTGCAAAAGTTTAGAACTTTTTGACATCGTTGTTATTTTATTTTAATTTTTAAAGGCAAAAAATACAAAAATAAAAAAATAGAATATTCATCAAATAATGGTGCCACTTGTTGCATTAATTACTAAAAATCATGTACTAATTTTAGAATATAAAACATAAATAAAAATGTTAATGTTTGACTAATCCTCGCCCGTGAGTGCCATACTGCGCAGGCCAAGTGCTTTTTAGCAGCGTTTAGTTTTTTCATAATTGAAGGCCATTTTTGCAAGCATGCTCAGAAAATCGTGTGCAAAAGTTTAGAACTTTTTGATTTCGCTTTTATATTATTTTAATTTTCAACGACGAAAACTACGGAAAATCCTAAACAATAAAATATTCATCAAAAATGGTGCTACTTGTAGCATTAATTCCAAAAAATAATGAATTAATTTTAGAATCTAAAACATAAATGAAAATGTTAATGTTTTACTCATCCAGGCCTTTGAGCGCATCACTACGCGAGCCAAGTGCTTTTTGGCAGCGTTTACTTTTTTCATAGTTCGAGGCTATTTTTTTGTAAGCGTGCTTAAAAAAAATATAAGAATCATGTCTATAAAAGTTTGGAACCTTTTGAAGTCGTTTTTATTTTTTTTTTAATATTTAAAGATGAAAAATACAAAAAAAAAAATCATAAAAAAATAGAATATTTATCAAAAAATGGTGCCGCTTGTTGCATTCATTCCAAAAATTTATGTATTAATTTTACAATTTAAAACATTAATAAAAAATGTTAATGTTTGTCCCATTGTCGCCCGTGAGCGCCCTACTGCGTGGGCCAAGTGCTTTTAGCAGCGTTTAGTTTTTTTGTAATTCGAGGTCACTTTTGCAAGCATGCTCAAAAAATCGTGTATACAAAAGTTTAGAACTTTTTGATGTCATTTTTATTTTATTTTAATTTTTAAAGTAAAAAAAATAGAATATTCATCAAATAATCATGTCACTTGTTGCATTAATTCCAAAAAATCATGTATTAATTTTAGAATCTAAAACATAAATAAAAAATGTTAATGTTTGACTCATCCTGGCCTTTGAGAATGTCATTGCACGGGCCGAGTGCCTTTTAGCAGCGTTTACTTTATTCATAATTTGAGGCCACTTTTCCAAGCATGCTCAGAAAATCGTGTATGCAAAACTTTAGAACTTTTTGACGTCGTTTTTATTTTATTTTAATTTTCAAAGTTGAAAAATACAAAAAAATACAAAAAATAGAATATTCATCAAAATAATGGTGCCACTTGTTGCATTAATTCCAAAAAAATTATGTATTAATTTTTGAATTTAAAACAAAAATAAAAATGTTAATGTTTGACTCATTGTCGCCTGTGAGCGCCCTACTGTGCGGGCAGAGTGCTCTTTAGCAGCGTTTTGTTTTTACATTATTCGAGGCCACTTTTGCACTCATGCTCAGAAAATCGTGTATGCAAAAGTTTAGAACTTTTTGACGTCGTTTTTATTTTATTTAAATTTTCAAACTCAAAAAATACGTAAAATCATAAAAAATAGAATATTCATTAAAAAATGGTGCCGCTCGTAGTATTAATTCCTAAAAATCATGTTCTAATTTTATAATTTAAATATAAATAAAAATGTTATTGTTTGACTCATCTTGGCCCCTAGGTGCCCCACTGTGCGGGCCGGGTACTTTTTGGCAACGTTTTCTTTTTTCATAATTCGAGGCAATTTTTTGGTTGTATGCTCAGAAAAATGTATGTATCGTGTTTAAAAAATTTTTAAATTTTTTGACGTCGTTTTTATTTTATTTTATTTTTAAAATACGACAAAAGTGAAAATAAAAAAATAGAATATTCATTAAAAAATGGTGCACTTGTTGCACTAATTCCTAAAAATCATGTATTAATTTAAGAATGTAAAACAAAAATAAAAAGTTTAATTTTTTACACATCCCGACCCCTAGGCGACCGACTGCGCTAGCTGGGTACTTTTTGACAGAGTTTTCTTTTTTTATAATTCGAGGCCATTTTTTGCTATCATACTCAGAAAAATGTAAGGATCGTGTCTTCAAAATTTTATAACTTTTTTACCTCACTTTTGATTTATTTTATTTGTCAAATACAAAAAAATAGGGGAAATCATAAAAAATAGAATATTCAACAAAAAATAATGTCACTTGTTGCATTAATTCCTAAAAATCATGTACTAATTTTAGAATGTAAAACATAAATAAAAATGTTAATGTTTGACTCATCCTGGCCCTTGAGCACGCCACTACGCTGGCCGAGTGCTTTTTGGCAGCGTTTAATTTCTTCATAATTTGAGGTCATTTTTTGCAAGCATACTTAAAAAATCTAAGGACTGTGTCTACAAAAGTTTAGAACTTTATGATGTCATTTTTTTTATTTTAATTTTCAAAGATGAAAAATACAGAAAATCAGGAAAAAATAGAATATTCATCAAAAAATGGTGCCGCTTATTGCATTAATTCTAAAAAATCATGTATTAATTTTAGAATTTAAATCATAAATGAAATTGTTAATTTTTTACTCATCCTTGTCGGTGAGCGCCCTATTGTGCGGGCCAAATGCTTTTTAACAGCGTTTATTTTTTTCCATAATTTGAGGCCATTTTTTGTAAGCATGCTTAAAAAAAATATAAGAATCGTGTATGCAAAATTTGAGATCTTTTTGACGTCATTTTTATTTTATTTTAATTTTTAAAGATGAAAAATACAGAAAATCATTAAAAAATAAAATATTCATCAAAAAATGGTGCCGCTTGTAGTATTAATTCTTAAAAAACGTGTATTAATTTTAGAATGTAAAACATAAATAACAATGTTATTGTTTGACTCATCATGGCCCCTAGGTGCCCCACTGCGCGGGCCGGGTAGTTTTTCATAGCGTTTTCTTTTTTCATAATTTGAGGCAATTTTTTGCTTGTATGCTCAGAGAAATATGAGGATCGTGGTACGCAAGATATTAGAATTTTTTTTGACGTCATGAAAATAAAAAAAATAGAATACTCATTAAAAAATGGTTCACTTGTTGCATTAATTCCTAAAAATCATGTATTAATTTAAGAATGTAAAAATAAATAAAAGGTTGAATTTTTATACATCCCGACCCCTAGGGACCAACCAATCATACTGGTTGGGTACTTTTTTGAGTTTTCTTTTTTATAATTCGAGGCCATTTTTGCTATCATACTCAGAAAAATGTAAAGATCGTGTCTTCAAAATTTTATAACTTTTTTACCTCACTTTTGATTTATTTTATTTGTCAAATACAAAAAATAGGGGAAATCATAAAAAATAGAATATTCAACAAAAAATAGTGTCACTTGTTGCATTAATTCCTAAAAATCATGTACTAATTTTAGAATGTAAAACATAAATAAAAATGTTAATGTTTGACACATCCTGGCCCCTAAGCACGCCACTACGCTGGCCGAGTGCTTTTTGGCAGCGTTTAATTTCTTCATAATTTGAGGTCATTTTTTGCAAGCATACTTAAAAAATCTAAGGACTGTGTCTACAAAAGTTTAGAACTTTATGATGTCATTTTTTTTTATTTTAATTTTCAAAGATGAAAAATATAGAAAATCAGGAAAAAATAGAATATTCATCAAAAAATGGTGCCGCTTATTGCATTAATTCTAAAAAATCATGTATTAATTTTAGAATTTAAATCATAAATGAAATTGTTAATTTTTTACTCATCCTTGTCAGTGAGCGCCCTATTGTGCGGGCCAAATGCTTTTTAACAGCGTTTTTGTTTTTCATAATTTGAGGCCATTTTTTGTAAGCACGCTTAAAAAAATGTAAGAATCGTGTATGCAAAATTTTAGATCTTTTTGACGTCATTTTTATTTTATTTTAATTTTTAAAGATGTAAAATACAGAAAATCATTAAAAAATAGAATATTCATCAAAAAATGGTGTCGCTTGTAGTATTAATTCCTAAAAAATGTGTATTAATTTTAGAATGTAAAACATAAATAACAATGTTATTGTTGTTGGAAATGTGTCCATAAAGTGGGATGTAATTTGTTATTTATGAAATGACAAATGTAAGACATTATTATTTTGCTGATTTTATAAAATAAGATAAAGTTATGTTTTGACACATACTCAAGAGTGTTTATGATATTGCTTAGTCCATAAACTGTTACCAACGAAAGAAGAGTCAGGGGAACCCTGCCGGACAAACTCTTCGGATCTGGTTTAAAATAGATATTCGCAGTCTTAGGATTGATTGGGCAATCGAATCCGATTATGATGATAGATCGAACCATGTGATGCTTTGGTCTCGGGGCATGGGAGTTGGACTCTGTGGTTGATCTAGACATGCTCGCAACATGTTGAATAGACCATGTGATTGATTAGGTTAGAGTAAAACCGTTTACACAACTCTAAACCTAATCATCACAACAAAGTATATTTGTATAATTATCTTAATCCACGAAGTGAATCGTAGCTCAACTTAGTATCTCATGATCTTTGATTCGCCAATGAGATTAGTTCACGATTATTGAGCGACATCTCGGTCATTGGGATCATGACAATATTAAGTTGGAGTTATGTGATTCACGAGATATGGAATTCGTAAAAATAATATCACCTCATGCTTTATTGACGGGTGTGTGAATAAATAAACCAGGCCTGGTATTCAATGATGATATTCATTGATTAAGACATCGTAACATGTGCGAGACATCTTACGAACGTTTGTCTTTCTTATTCACGGTCATATAAAGGAGTTGAGGAAATAATGATTAGAATGGTAAAAGCGGTAATATTATATACACCATTCGATCCACCGATATTTCTGAAGGATAATAATGCATTTACACTGTGGACCGTGTGATAAATTGTATCAACACCAAAAGAAAAATTAGCGCACATGAATCGAGAGATTATTCGGCATCGAACTTTTAGTGGAGTTATGCGATGTCGGAATTAAATATGTCGATAACTTATAGGGATGAGTTATTCGAATATTGTAATTCCATAGCTTTGTTCATGTGGGTCCATTCGGTCTCAAGGCTAGCTCTAATAAATGGGAAAAACAAACCGATAATTATGTTTAAATTCATTGTGTTATTTTTCATTTATTTGATAATTGAAAAATAAAAAGAATGAGTTTTGAATTTTGAAATTAATGGAGATTAATTTAAAATTCAAAATGAAATTTAAACATGGTTTTAATTTGGCAACTAAAGGAAAGAGAAAAGTGAGATTTTATTTTGGGAAAATTCGAAATCCCTTGCCTTAAGGGGATTTGAATTTTGCTCTCAAAATAGGGAAGGAAATTGAAAATCCCTAAGCCATGTAGGGATTTTCGGATTTCAATCCTAGGGTTAAGGAGAAATTCGAAAATCCCATTTAGGGTTTGAGTTTTTGAATTTTCTCCTATATAAGGATATTATTGAAAACCCTAGGTAGAGAGAGAGTCTTTTGGAAAAAAAAAAAGAGATCACACTTTCCTTAGGGTGGCGGATTTTGTAGAGACAAAATAGAAGGAAAAAGTTTCCTTAGGTTTTTGAAAAAGAGCCCACTCTCTCATCCTAAAATTGTAGAGACATAGCCTTGAATCAACGAGTGGTTCTTGGTGTGATCGTGACAATAAACAACGATCTTGTTTCACGGCAATTCTCCATCTTGGAACGTGAGATAGTGAGACAAGATCCTTGCGGTCAATTAATTCAATCGTCACAAAGGTATGTGAGATTTTTCTAATCCTTTGTCCATAAACATATATCATGCATGCATCTCTCGTTGTGGTTTACGTTTAATTATGAATTAAATGGATATGATAAATTTTTTGAAATTCGCCTACAATATTGTTGTTGTTCAAATGATTTTTCATATATAAATCACAATAAGATCCTACAATTGGTATCGAGCCTAGGGCTATTGATCATGCATGATTTATGTTTATGCGATTGAATGTATGATATGTGTTGATATTGGCATCTTGCATGAATATATGATGAATTCAAAATTGTTTTGATTGAATATGTGATTGGATCGATCGATTGGCTCTAGGTTTTAATTACACCATGTTGGTGGTTTATGTTTTTCTTTAGAAAATAATGTAAGCCATTAAAGGGCATAGGAAATTTTGTAATTTAAATTTCCGGAAAATATTTTTTTTTTTTTGTGTGCTTGCCGTCACCGCCGTCGCCGTCGCTTTGCCCAAGACGACTCCTCCCGACCTCCGCCACAAGCCCGGCCGCCAAACCCTTCCTGGGGTTTTGGTTTGTGCGGGCGAACTAGGGTTTCCGGAACCCTAGTATGCGCTAGGGTTTCTGAAACCCTAGCGGGCCTGCAGAGCCCTGCCCAGCGGGAGCCGCAGGTCCCCCTGATGGCCTTGCCCAGGCAGGGCCACGGCCCCCAGGCGGGGGGCCAAAGGGCGGCCGCAGGCCCCGCCCAGCACGGGCCACAGGCCTTGCCTGTGCAAGGGCCACAGGCCCGCCTGTGCACGGCCACAGGCCATGCCCGAGCAGGGCCACAGGCCCGGCCCGCCACTGGGCCTTGCCGGGCAAGGGCCACAGGCCCGCCACCGGCCTTGCCCAGGCAAGGGCCGCGGCCCATGCAATGGGAGCAAGGCCTGCCTGGCCTGGCAAAGCCCAAGCTCTGCGCAAAGTGTGGGCCTGGCCAGCCAGGGAGAAGGTGGGGCCAGGATTGTCCGGGCCCGGCCAAAAAAAAAAAAAAAAAATATATATTTTTTTTATTTTATTTTCACTTTTCAGGGATCGAGAGAAGAGAAAAATTGAGAAGATGCCAAGAAGACAAGATGAAGAAAATTATTGTAATTATTTTCATTTGTTTTATGGGTTGTAATTAGAAATGAGCCATAGAGAGGTTAAATTGTAAATGTATGATTTATTGTTTAATCTCGCATCATTATAACATGCCATATAGGATATAGAGATGCCAATATCAAATTGCCATGCAAGCATGTTCATGCATCATTGTAGTTTAATATTATAAATTGTTATAATAATAAATGCAATGGGTAAATTTTATAAAGAGTTATAAAATACAACAAATTTATAAGGGTTATAATTTTGTTGAATTATTAATTGGACTTAATTTCAAAACAAAATCCATTTTTCAAAAAGCTAAGTGGGAGGGTCGTTTTGCGTTGAAACGTTCCCAAGGTCTCCGACTTTAGCCCCGATCGTGACATGTGGATAGGTTAAGAACCACCTTAGTGGTCCTCACTTCAATGGGAGAAACCCATGAAACATGTCGCTAAGGAGTCATCGGGTTGCTTATAGAAGATAAGACTCGAAAAGGAAGTAGTGAGGCGAGACCATCCCTAGATGGATCGTTAGTTCATAACAACCTCTAGAGTCGATTAGTCGGTTAAACACTTAGACTAAAGATCATTGTAATCTCCCATAGGAGCTAGGCAATGGATCTAAGGTGACCAAAAAGATGGTGATTGGTTGCACTAGATGTAGAGACATCTTGTAAAGTGAACCAAACGAGAGGAGTCTCGATGCGATAGGAGGCTTCACGGACGCCACCCCTAGGTGGGACGTGTTGCCGTTTATGATCGCAACACCATAGATGAAACATTTTTTTAAGGATTTTATTTATGTTTAAGTATTTGCATTCATGCATCATACTTCTCTTAAATATAAGCAAATTATCAACACCGCTTTATTTTATTTTTCAGCAATTATGTCTTTATCCCCGATCGCGCAAATTCTTAGTACAAACAAACTAGTGGGTGAAAATTACGTTGTTGGAAAGCGTAACCTCGATATCGTGTTGACGGTAGACAAGCACAAGCATGTGCTCACTACCCCTGTCCTCTTGAGCGAATGATGATTCGACTCAAGAAGAGCGAACGCATACTTTGCTTGGATGCGTTCGATGAGATTGCTAGGTGCTATATCTTAGCATCAATTAGCAATGTGTTGCAACAAACAACATCGGAACATCTTGACGGCTGCAGATATGATCTCTGACATCTCGAAATGTTCGGAAGCCGGGGCCGTCAAGCCAAGCAAAGCTGCGATCGCAACTTCATGAAGCGCCGGATGAAATCCGGCACTCTGTCGGGACCATATGCTATTGATCATAAGTCACCTGAATGAGATGGAGCTCATGGGAGCTGAAATAGATGGAGAAACTCAAGTGGATATGATCCTAGAGACTCTCCCGGAGATGTTTGACAACTTCAAACTCAACTACTCTATGAATAAGTTGAGTTATTCACTCCCGGAACTCATGAAGGAGTTTCAAAAGCTGGAAACTCTTCTCGCTTAAAGGCAAAAAGAGGAACGGAGAGGCTAACCTTTTTGAAGCAAAGCCTTCCACCTCTGGTGTCAAGAAGCAGAAGAAAGCCCGCAGATAACAAGAAGAAGCCCGTCTGCGAAAGGCAAGAAACGCAAAAGGTAGACAAAGAGACAAATGTCACCATTGCGGAATGTAAGCCTTTGGAAAGCATCTGTCCTACATACCTCAAGGAGGTCAAAGCTAAAGGTACATTGCTTGTTACGAAGCTTTGTTTTGTGGTGACTCTACTTTTTCTTGGATTGTAGACTGGAGCCACTAATCATGTTTGTTGTTCTCTGCAGGGGTTGGGGAAAACAAAAGGCTTAGCAAGGACGAGTTCAACTTCCGCTGGGGAATGGAGCATCGATGTCGAAATTTGTTGGAAGTATTAAATTAATTTTGAGAAACAGTTTTATTGTTTTGAACAATGTTTATTATGTCGGTTTTTGGGAAAAACCTTATTTACGTGGCTCGTTTGATTGAGCAAGGATATTCTTTGGATTTTAATAATGATGTTATTCAGATTCTAAAGAATGGCTTCATGATTACTTCTACGGTCATGATAAACAATCATTCTACATTAAACCAAATATTCCAACGATTTTGCGATCTTGAATTGAATGATGATTCAATGAGAGAAAGTAAGAGATTGAGGTTAGACTCAATTGATCAAACCTACAAATGGCATCTCGTCTTGGACATATTGGCCTTGACAGGATTAAAAGGTTGGTAAGAGGCGGTCCCTTGCAAACCTTAAGTGTAGGCTCACTACCTACATGTGAATCCGCATAGAAGGAAAAATGACCAAGAGACCCTTTTCGACAAAGGGTAATAGAGGCGATGAATGCCTAGAACTCGTACATAGTGATGTATGTGGGCCATTCAATATCCAAGCAAGAGGAGGATATGAATATTTCATAACCTTCATCGATGACTATTCTCATTTTGGTCATATTTATCTAATCGTCAAAAGTGCGAAACCTTTGAAAAGTTCAAAGAATTCAAGGCCTTGGTTGAAAAGCAATTAGATAAACAGATCAAAACACTACGACCGATCGTGGTGGTGAATAATTCTTTGGGAGAGTTCGAAGACTTTCTTAAGGAAGAAGGTATATTTTCTCAACCGACGCGCCGGTACTCCTCGGTGAGAATGGCGTGTCGAGAGAAGGAATCGAACTCTATTAGACATGGTTAGATCAATGATGAGTTACTCATCTCTTCCAGATTCCTTTTGGGGATATGCCTTGGAAACAATGACATACATTACGAACCAAGTTCCATCTAAGGCGCACACTGGAACTCCATATGAAAGATGGAGTGCCAAGAAGTCATCTCTTGGCCACACCAGAATATGGGGTTGTCCGGCACATGTGCTTAGAAAGAAGACCGGTAAGTTGACTAGTCGTTCGAATCGTGCCTATTTGTAGGATATCCCAAAGGAACAAAAGGCTATATCTTTTATAGTCCTCTTGATCGGAAAACATTAAATCGGCCACGAATGCTCGTTTTCTGGAAGAGGATTTTATAAAGAATATGAAGCCAAGAAGCAAGCTTGTACTTGAGGAATTATTTGGTGAAAATGTTCATACAACATATCCGCAATCTATTCTGAACCGACAACGGATGAACCACAACAAGAACTAACACCGGTGGAGCCTCGACGTAGTGGGAGGGTTGTGAGACAACTGATAGGTACATGTCTTATGGAGCGCATTATATGCGATCTCGATTTAACATCAGCGAACTGTCTCCTACTTACGAGGCCATGGAAAGTTAAAAGCAAACCTATGGCATGAAGCCATGGACGCGAAATACAATCGATGTATAAAAATGGCGTATGGACTCTAGTAGATCCTCTGAAGGGGTAAAACCCGTAGGGTGTAAATGGATCTACAAGAAGAAGAGGGTCCGGATGGGAATGTAGAGACATTCAAAGCAAGGTTTGGTAGCCAAGGGCTACACCCGAAAAGAAGGCATCGACTATAAGGATACCTTCTCTCCGGTAGCCATGCTTAAATCCATCCAATTCTTCTATCCATTCTTCTTTGCTTTAGATTATGAAATCTGGCGAGATGGATGTAAAGACGACTTTTACGAATGGCAATCTGGATGAGCGCATTTACATGGCACAACCAGATGGATTCATTGAAAAGGGTCTAGAAGAAAAGGTTTGCTAAGTGCGAAGTCTATTTATGGGTCAAGCGAGGCATCAGATCATGGAATATCAGATTCGATGAGGCCGTTAAAACTTATGGTTTTGTTCGGTCAATGGATGAGCCTTGTGTGTATAAGGCGATACAAGAAGGCAAAGTGGTTTTCTTAGTCTTATATGTAGATGACATACTACTCATTGGGAATGATGTAGGAAGACTAAGCGAGGTTAAGCTCGGCTCGCAAAAGCGGTTTGACATGAAGGATCTAGGAGAAAGCTGCCTATGTTTTGGGAATTCGGATCTTTCGAGATCGGAAGAACAAACAATTGGCCTTTGTCTCAAGCATCCTACATCGATAAGGTAATGGACCGATTCGCTATGCAAAACTCCAAAAGGGTTATCTACCCTTCCGACATGGAGTATCCTCTCTAAGGAGCAGTCTCCCAAGACTCCTCAAGAAGAGGAAGACATGAGCCGAGTTCCTTACGCTTCGGCCGTGGGAAGCCTCATGTATGCGATGCTTTGCACCGGACACGATATATGCTCACGAATGGCGTGGTGAGTAGATTCAGTCAAACCACGGACCCGAACCTTTGGGTTCTTTGTAAAAGCATATCCTCAAGTATCTTAGGAGAACGAGGAACTATATGCTTGTATATTGGTCTTGACACTGAATATGACGGATATACCGATTCGATTTCCAATCGGATAAGGATTCAGGAAATCCACTTGAGGATCGGTGTTTGTCTGAATGGAGGTTCGGTGGTATGGAGGAGCATCAAGCGGACTTGCATAGGTGACTCCACCATGGAGGCGAATATGTGGCAGCTTGTGAAGGCTGCGAAAGAGGTCTGTATGGCTTAAAAAGTTCCTTGTTTCTTTGGAAGTTGTTCCGGAAGGTCGATAGGCCCATGGTAATTGTATTGCGATAACGGTGGGGCTGTAGCAAACTCTAAGGAGCCTAGAAGCCATAAAGGTCCAAGCACATAGGCGGAAATACCACCTCATCCGTGAGATTGTACAAAGAGGCGATGTTGAAGTGACAAAGATATCAACACATGACAACTTGGGCGATCCGTTTACAAAGGCTTTATCGGTAAAGTCTTCGATACGCATCTGGAAGGTTTGGGCATGCGAGATTGTACACACCTACTTTAAGTCCAAGTGGGAGTTTGTTGGAAATGTGTCCATAAAGTGGGATGTAATTTGTTATTTATGAAATGACAAATGTAAGACATTATTATTTTTCTTGATTTTATAAAATAAGATAAAGTTATGTTTTGACACATACTCAAGAGTGTTTATGATATTGCTTAGTCCATAAACTGTTACCAACGAAAGAAGAGTCGGGGGAACCTGCCGGACAAACTCTTGGATACGGTTTAAAATAGATATTCATGATCTTAGGATTGATTGGGCAATCGAATCCGATTATGACTGATAGATCGAACCATGTGATCTTTGGTCTCGGGGCATGGGAGTTGGACTCTGTGGTTGATCTAGACATGCTCGCAACATGTTGAATAGACCATGTGATTGATTAGGTTAGAGTAAAACCGTTTACACAACTCTAAACCTAATCATCACAACTTAAATATATTTGTATAATTATCTTAATCACGAAGTGAATCGTAGCTCAACTTAGTATCTCATGATCTTTGATTCGCCAATGAGATTAGTTCACGATTATTGAGCGACATCTCGGTCATTGGGATCATGACAATATTAAGTTGGAGTTATGTGATTCACAGATATGGAATTCGTAAAAATAATATCACCTCATGCTTTATTGCGGGTGTGTGAATAAATAAAACCGGGCTGGTATTCAATGATGATATTCATTGATTAAGACATCGTAACATGTGCGAGACATCTTACGAGCGTTTGTCTTTCTTATTCACGGTCATATAAAGGAGTTGAGGAAATAATGATTAGAATGGTAAAAGCGGTAATATTATATACACCATTACGATCAGCGATATTTCTGAAGGATAATAATGCATTTACACTTTGTGGACCGTGTGATAAATTGTATCAACACCAAAAGAAAAATTAGCGCACATGAATCGAGAGATTATTCGACATCGAACTTTTAGTGGGTTATGCGATGTCGGAATTAAATATGTCGATAACTTATAGGGATGAGTTATTCGAATATTGTAATTCCATAGCTTTGTTCATGTGGGTCCATTCGGTCTCAAGGCTAGCTCTAATAAATGGGAAAAACAACCCGATAATTATGTTTAAATTCATTGTGTTATTTTTCATTTATTTGATAATTGAAAAATAAAAAGAATGAGTTTTGAATTTTGAAATTAATGGAGATTAATTTAAAATTCAAAATGAAATTTAAACATGGTTTTAATTTGGCAACTAAAGGAAAAGAAAAGTGAGATTTTATTTTGGGAAAATTCGGAAATCCCTTGCCTTAAGGGGATTTGAATTTTTGCTCAAAATAGGGAAGGAAATTCGGAAATCCCTAAGCCATGTAGGGATTTTCGGATTTCAATCCTAGGGTTAAGGAGAAATTCGAAAATCCCATTTAGGGTTTGAGTTTTTGAATTTTCTCCTATATAAGGATATTATTGAAAACCCTAGGTAGAGAGAGAGTCTTTTGGAGAAAAGAAAAAGAGATCACACTTTCCTTAGGGTGGCCGGATTTTGTAGAGACAAAATAGAAGGAAAAAGTTTCCTTAGGTTTTTGAAAAAGAGCCCACTCTCTCATCCTAAAATTGTAGAGACATAGCCTTGAATCAACGAGTGGTTCTTGGTGTGATCGTGACAATAAACAACGATCTTGTTTCACGGCAATTCTCCATCTTGGAACATGAGATAGTGAGACAAGATCCTTGCGGTCAATTAATTCAATCGTCACAAAGGTATGTGAGATTTTTCTAATCCTTTGTCCATAAACATATATCATGCATGCATCTCTCGTTGTGGTTTCGTTTAATTATGAATTAAATGGATATGATAAAATTTTTGAAATTCCGCCTACAATATTGTTGTTGTTCAAATGATTTTCATATATAAATCACAATAAGATCCTACAATTGGTATCGAGCCTAGGGCTATTGATCATGCATGATTTATGTTTATGCGATTGAATGTATGATATGTGTTGATATTGGCATCTTGCATGAATATATGATGAATTCAAAATTGTTTTGATTGAATATGTGATTGGATCGATCGATTGGCTCTAGGTTTTTAATTACACCATGTTGGTGGTTTATGTTTTTCTTTAGAAAATAATGTAAGCCATTAAAGGGCATAGGAAATTTTGTAATTTAAATTTTCGGAAAAATTTTTTTTTGCCGCCGCCCGCCCGTCATGCGTCGCCGTCGCCGTCGCTTTTTGCCGACGACTCGACCTCCGCCACAAGCCCGGCCGCCAAACCCTTCCACGGGTTTTGGTCATGCGCGCAACTAGGGTTTCGGAAACCTAGTATCTTAGGGTTTCTGAACCCTAAGCTGGCCCGCGAGCCCCCGCCAGGCCCGCCGAGGCCTGGCCGATGGCCCTGCCGAGGCAGGGCCACGGCCCCAGGGCCTGGGCCAAAGGGCCGGGCCCCAGGCCCCGCGAACACACCGGGCCTGGGCCTTGCCAGCAAGGGCCACAGGCCTTGCATCGGCCATGGGCCTTGCCCAGCAAGGGCCACAGCCCGGCCTTGCCTTGCCCAAGGCAGGGCCCGCCCATGCAATGGGAGCAAGGCCTGCACAGCCGCACCATCATTTGCGCCCTGGAAGTGTATTCGCCGAGAGGAGAAGGTGGGCCAGATTGTCCCGGGCCCAGCTTCCAAAACAAAAAAAAAATATATATTTTTTTTATTTTATTTTCACTTTTCGGGGGATCGAGAGAAGAGAAAATTGAGAAGATGCCAAGAAGACAAGATGAAGAAAATTATTGTAATTATTTTCATTTGTTTTTATGGGTTGTAATTAGAAATGAGCCATAGAGAGGTTAAATTGTAAATGTATGATTTATTGTTTAATCTCGCATCATTATAACATGCCATATAGGATATAGAGATGCCAATATCAAATTGCCATGCAAGCATGTTCATGCATCATTGTAGTTTAATATTATAAATTGTTATAATAATAAATGCAATGGGTAAATTTTATAAAGAGTTATAAAATACAACAAATTTATAAGGGTTATAATTTTGTTGAATTATTAAGTGGACTTAATTTCAAAACAAAATCCATTTTTCAAAAAGCTAAGTGGGAGGGTCGTTTGCGTTGAAACGTTCCCAAGGTCTCCGACTTTAGCCTGATCGTGACATGTGGATAGGTTAAGAACCACCTTAGTGGTCCTCACTTCAATGGGAGAAACCCATGAAACATGTCGCTAAGGAGTCATCAGGTTGCTTATAGAAGATAAGACTCGAAAAGGAAGTAGTGAGGCGAGACCATCCCTAGATGGATCGTTAGTTCATAACAACCTCTAGAGTCGATTAGTCGGTTAAACACTTAGACTAAAGATCATTGTAATCTCCCATAGGAGCTAGGCAATGGATCTAAGGTGACCAAAAAGATGGTGATTGGTTGCACTAGATGTAGAGACATCTTGTAAAGTGAACCAAGCGAGAGGAGTCTCGATGCGATAGGAGGCTTCACGGACGCCACCCCTAGGTGGGACGTGTTGCCGTTTATGATCGCAACACCATAGATGAAATTTTTTTTTTAAGGATTTTATTTATGTTTAAGTATTTGCATTCATGCATCATACTTCTCTTAAATATAAGCAAATTATCAACACCGCTTTATTTTATTTTTTAAACAATTATGTCTTTATCCCCGATCGCGCAAATTCTTAGTACAAACAAACTAGTGGGTGAAAATTACGTTGATTTGAAAGCGTAACCTCGATATCGTGTTGACGGTAGACAAGCACAAGCATGTGCTCACTACCCCTGTCCTCTTGAGCGAATGATGATTCGACTCAAGAAAAAGCGACGCATACTTGCTTGGATGCGTTCGATGAGATTGCTAGGTGCTATATCTTAGCATCAATTAGCAATGTGTTGCAACAAACAACATCGGAACATCTTGACGTTGCAGATATGATCTCTGACATCTCCAAAATGTTCGGAAGCCAGGGCCGTCAAGCCAAGCAAGCCTGCGGTCGCAACTTCATGAACTGCCGGATGAAATCCGGCACTCCTGTTCGGGACCATATGCTATTGATCATAAGTCACCTGAATGAGATGGAGCTCATGGGAGCTGAAATAGATGGAGAAACTCAAGTGGATATGATCCTAGAGACTCTCCCGGAGATGTTTGACAACTTCAAACTCAACTACTCTATGAATAAGTTGAGTTATTCACTCCCCGGAACTCATGAAGGAGTTTCAAGCTGCGGAAACTCTTCGCTTAAAGGCAAAAGAGGAACGGAGAGGCTAACCTTCTTTGAAGCAAAGCCTTCCACCTCGGTGTCAAGAAACAGAAGAAAGCCCGCCCAGTAACAAGAAGAAGCCCGGTGCGAAAGGCAAGAACGCTGCAAAGGTAGACAAAATCTTGACAAATGTCACCATTGCGGAATGTCTCGGCCTTTGGAAACGCAGAATCGCATCCTACATACCTCAAGGAGGTCAAAGCTAAAGGTACATTGCTTGTTACGAAGCCTGCTTTTGTGGTGACTCTACTTTTTCTTGGATTGTAGACTCTGGAGCCACTAATCATGTTTGTTGTTTCTCTGCAGGGGTTCGGGGAAAACAAAAGGCTTAGCAAGGGCGAGTTCAACTTTCATTTGGGGAATGGAGCATCGATGTCAACCTTGTTGTTGGAAGTATTAAATTAATTTTTGAGAACAGTTTTTATTGTTTTGAACAATGTTTATTATGTCCCGGTTTTGGGAAAAACCTTATTTACGTGGGCTCGTTTGATTGAGCAAGGATATTCTTTGGATTTTAATAATGATGTTATTGATTCTAAAGAATGGCTTCATGATTACTTCTACGGTCATGATAAACAATACATTTCTACATTAAACCAAATATTCCAACGATTTGCGATCTTTGAATTGAATGATGATTCAATGAGAGAAAGTAAGAGATTGAGGTTAGACTCAATTGATCAAACCTACAAATGGCATCTCGTCTTGGACATATTGGCCTTGACGAGGATTAAAAGGTTGGTAAGAGGCGGTCCCTTGCAAACCTTAAGTGTAGGCTCACTACCTACATGTGAATCCTGCATAGAAGGAAAAATGACCAAGAGACCCTTTTCAAACAAAGGGTAATAGAGGCGATGAATGCCTAGAACTCGTACATAGTGATGTATGTGGGCCATTCAATATCCAAGCAAGAGGAGGATATGAATATTTCATAACCTTCATCGATGACTATTCTCGTTTTGGTCATATTTATCTAATCGTCAAAAGTCCGAAACCTTTGAAAAGTTCAAAGAATTCAAGGCCTTGGTTGAAAAGCAATTAGATAAACAGATCAAAAACACTACGATCGATCGTGGTGGTGAATACTTCTTTGGGAGAGTTCGAAGACTTTCTTAAGGAAGAAGGTATATTTTCTCAACCCGACCGCGCCGGTACTCCTCGTGAGAATGGCGTGTCCGAGAGAAGGAATCGAACTCTATTAGACATGGTTAGATCAATGATGAGTTACTCATCTCTTCCAGATTCCTTTTGGGGATATGCCTTGGAAACAAAGAACATACATTCTCGAACCAAGTTCCATCTAAGGCGTACACGGAACTCCATATGAAAGATGGAGTGGCAAGAAGTCATCTCTTGGCCACACCGAATATGGGGTTGTCCGGCACATGTGCTTAGAAAGAAGACTGGTAAGTTGACTAGTCGTTCGTAAGCGTGCCTATTTGTAGGATATCCCAAAGGAACAAAAGGCTATATCTTTTATAGTCCTCATCGATCGGAAAACATTAAATCAAGACGAATGCTCGTTTTCGGAAGAGGATTTTATAAAGAATATGAAGCCAAGAAGCAAGCTTGTACTTGAGGAATTGGTGGTGAAAATGTTCATGCAACATATCCGCAATCTATTCTGAACCGACAACAGATGAACCACAACAAGAACTAACACCGGTGGAGCCTCGGCGTAGTGGGAGGGTTGTGAGACAACTGATAGGTACATGTCTTATGGAGCGCATTATATGCGATCTCGATTTATTTAGTCATCGACGAACCTGTCTCCTACTTACAGGCCATGGAAAGTTACGAAGCAAACCTATGGCATGAAGCCATGGACGCGAAATACAATCGATGTATAAAAATGGCGTATGGACTCTAGTAGATCCTCTGAAGGGGTAAAACCCGTAGGGTGTAAATGGATCTACAAGAAGAAGAGGGGTCCGGATGGGAATGTAGAGACATTCAAAGCAAGGCTGGTAGCCAAGGGCTACACCAGGAAAAGAAGGCATCGACTATGAGGATACCTTCTCTCCGGTAGCCATGCTTAAATCCATCCAATTCTTCTATCCATTCTTTCTTTGCTTTAGATTATGAAATCTGGCGGATGGATGTAAAAGGCGACTTTTCGAATGGCAATCTGGATGAGCGCATTTACATGGCACAACCGGATGGATTCATTGAAAAGGGTCTAGAAGAAAAGGTTTGCAGTGCGAAGTCTATTTATGGATCAAGCGAGGCATCAGATCATGGAATATCAGTTCGATGAGGCTGTTAAAACTTATGGTTTTGTTCGGTCAATGGATGAGCCTTGTGTGTATAAGGCGATACAAGAAGGCAAAGTGGTTTTCTTAGTCTTATATGTAGATGACATACTACTCATTGGGAATGATGTAGGAAGACTAAGCGAGGTTAAGCTACGGCTCGCAAAGCGGTTTGACATGAAGGATCTAGGAGAAAGCTGCCTATGTTTTGGGAATTGAGATCTTTCGAGATCGGAAGAACAAACAATTGGCCTTTATCTCAAGCATCCTACATCGATAAGGTAATGGACCGATTCGCTATGCAAAACTCTCAAAAGGGTTATCTACCCTTGAGCATGGAGTATCCTCTCTAAGGAGGCGGTCTCCCAAGACTCCTCAAGAAGAGGAAGACATGAGCCGAGTTCCTTACGCCGGACCGTGGGAAGCCTCATGTATCACGATGCTTTGCACGGACACGATATATGCTCTGCTTGAGGCGTGGTGAGTAGATTCGGTCAAACCCTGGACGAAACCTTTGGGTTCTTTGTAAAAGCATATCCTCAAGTATCTTAGGAGAACGAGGAACTATATGCTTGTATATTGGTCTTGACCGAATATGTGGGATATCCGATTCGATTTCCAATCGGATAAGGATTCGAGAAATCCACTTGAGGATCGGTGTTTGTCCTGAATGGAGGTTGTGTGGTATGGAGGAGCATCAAGCAGACTTGCATAGGCGACTCCACCATGGAGGCCGAATATGTGGCGGCTTGTGAAAGGCTGCGAAAGAGGCATGTATGGCTTAAAAGTTCCTTGTTTCTTTGGAAGTTGTTCGAGGTGATAGGCCCATGGTCTGTATTGCGATAATGGTGGGGCTGTAGCAAACTCTAAGGAGCCTAGAAGCCATAAAAGGTCCAAGCACATAGAGGCGGAAATACCACCTCATCCGTGAGATTGTACAAAGAGGCGATGTTGAAGTGACAAAGATATCAACACATGACAACTTGGCCGATCCGTTTACAAAGGCTTTATCTGGTAAAGTCTTGATACGCATCTGGAAGGTTTGGGCATGCGAGATTGTACACACCTACTTTAAGTCAAGTGGGAGTTTGTTGGAAATGTGTCCATAAAGTGGGATGTAATTTGTTATTTATGAAATGACAAATGTAAGACATTATTATTTTCTTGATTTTATAAAATAAGATAAAGTTATGTTTTGACACATACTCAAGAGTGTTTATGATATTGCTTAGTCCATAAACTGTTACCAACGAAAGAAGAGAAGGGGAACCCTGCCGGACAAACTCTTCGGATCTGAGTTTAAAATAGATATTCATGATCTTAGGATTGATTGGGCAATCGAATCCGATTATGATTTATTAGATCGAACCATGTGATCTTTGGTCTCGGGGCATGGGAGTTGGACTCTGTGGTTGATCTAGACATGCTGCAACATGTTGAATAGACCATGTGATTGATTAGGTTAGAGTAAAACCGTTTACACAACTCTAAACCTAATCATCACAACTTAAGTATATTTGTATAATTATCTTAATCACGAAGTGAATCGTAGCTCAACTTAGTATCTCATGATCTTTGATTCGCCAATGAGATTAGTTCACGATTATTGAGCGACATCTCGGTCATTGGGATCATGACAATATTAAGTTGGAGTTATGTGATTCACGAGATATGGAATTCGTAAAAATAATATCACCTCATGCTTTATTGACGGGTGTGTGAATAAATAAACGGGCTGGTATTCAATGATGATATTCATTGATTAAGACATCGTAACATGTGCGAGACATCTTACGAGCGTTTGTCTTTCTTATTCACGGTCATATAAAGGAGTTGAGGAAATAATGATTAGAATGGTAAAAGCGGTAATATTATATACACCATTACGATCAGCGATATTTTCTGAAGGATAATAATGCATTTACTTGTGGACCGTGTGATAAATTGTATCAACACCAAAAGAAAAATTAGCGCACATGAATCGAGAGATTATTCGGCATCGAACTTTTAGTGGGTTATGCGATGTCGGAATTAAATATGTCGATAACTTATAGGGATGAGTTATTCGAATATTGTAATTCCATAGCTTTGTTCATGTGGGTCCATTCGGTCTCAAGGCTAGCTCTAATAAATGGGAAAAACAGAAAAGCGATAATTATGTTTAAATTCATTGTGTTATTTTTCATTTATTTGATAATTGAAAAAAAAAGAATGAGTTTTGAATTTTGAAATTAATGGAGATTAATTTAAAATTCAAAATGAAATTTAAACATGGTTTTAATTTGGCAACTAAAGGAAAGAGAAAAGTGAGATTTTTTATTTTGGGAAAATTCGGAAATCCCTTGCCTTAAGGGGATTTGAATTTTGCTCAAAAATAGGGAAGGAAATTCGGAAATCCCTAAGCCATGTAGGGATTTTCGGATTTCAATCCTAGGGTTAAGGAGAAATTCGAAAATCCCATTTAGGGTTTGAGTTTTTGAATTTTCTCCTATATAAGGATATTATTGAAAACCCTAGGTAGAGAGAGTCTTTTGGAGAAAAGAAAAAGAGATCACACTTTCCTTAGGGTGGCCGGATTTTGTAGAGACAAAATAGAAGGAAAAAGTTTCCTTAGGTTTTTGAAAAAGAGCCCACTCTCTCATCCTAAAAATTGTAGAGACATAGCCTTGAATCAACGAGTGGTTCTTGGTGTGATCGTGACAATAAACAACGATCTTGTTTCACGGCAATTCTCCATCTTGGGCGTGAGATAGTGAGACAAGATCCTTGCGGTCAATTAATTCAATCGTCACAAAGGTATGTGAGATTTTTCTAATCCTTTGTCCATAAACATATATCATGCATGCATCTCTCGTTGTGGTTTACGTTTAATTATGAATTAAATGGATATGATAAATTTTTGAAATTCGCCTACAATATTGTTGTTGTTCAAATGATTTTTCATATATAAATCACAATAAGATCCTACAATTGGTATCGAGCCTAGGGCTATTGATCATGCATGATTTATGTTTATGCGATTGAATGTATGATATGTGTTGATATTGGCATCTTGCATGAATATATGATGAATTCAAAATTGTTTTGATTGAATATGTGATTGGATCCGATCGATTGGCTCTAGGTTTTTAATTACACCATGTTGGTGGTTTATGTTTTTCTTTAGAAAATAATGTAAGCCATTAAAGGGCATAGGAAATTTTGTAATTTAAATTTCGGAAAATATTTTTTTTTGTGCCGCCGCCGTCACCGTCACCGCCGTCGCCGTCCTTTGCCGCCGCAAGACGACTCCCGCCTCCGCCACAAGCCCGGCCGCCAAACCCTTCCCGGGTTTTGGTCAGGCGGCGACTAGGGTTTCGAAACTTAGTATGCTTAGGGGTCTCGAACTTAGCGGGCCGTGGTGTCTGCCCAGCAGGAGCCGCAGGCCTCAGCCGATGGCCTTGCCCTGCAGGCCACGGCCCTCAGGGCAAAGGCCAGCGGGGCCGCAGGGTTCGCCAGTGCACGGGCCACAGGCTTGCCTGTAAGCCACAGGCCCGCCAAAGTGCACGGGCCACGTTCTTGCCTGTGCAAGGGCCATGTGCCTTGCTTGCAGGCTGTGCCCGCCCACCGGTTTTGCCTGCAAGGGCCGCTGCCCATGCAATGGGAGGCGGCCTGCCCGCCCGGCAGCCCATAACAAGCACAGTGTGTGGCCTGGCCCAAATGGAGAGAAGGTGGCCTGTGATTGTCCCGGCTCAGTTTCAAACAAAAAAAAAATATATATATATTTTTTTTATTTTATTTTCACTTTTCAGGATCGAGAGAAGAGAAAATTGAGAAGATGCCAAGAAGACAAGATGAAGAAAATTATTGTAATTATTTTCATTTGTTTTTATGGGTTGTAATTAGAAATGAGCCATAGAGAGGTTAAATTGTAAATGTATGATTTATTGTTTAATCTCGCATCATTATAACATGCCATATAGGATATAGAGATGCCAATATCAAATTGCCATGCAAGCATGTTCATGCATCATTGTAGTTTAATATTATAAATTGTTATAATAATAAATGCAATGGGTAAATTTTATAAAGAGTTATAAAATACAACAAATTTATAAGGGTTATAATTTTGTTGAATTATTAATTGGACTTAATTTCAAAACAAAATCCATTTTTCAAAAAGCTAAGTGGGAGGGTCGTTTGCGTTGAAACGTTCCCAAGGTCTCCGACTTTAGCTTGATCGTGACATGTGGATAGGTTAAGAACCACCTTAGTGGTCCTCACTTCAATGGGAGAAACCCATGAAACATGTCGCTAAGGAGTCATCAGGTTGCTTATAGAAGATAAGACTCTCGAAAAGGAAGTAGTGAGGCGAGACCATCCCTAGATGGATCGTTAGTTCATAACAACCTCTAGAGTCGATTAGTCGGTTAAACACTTAGACTAAAGATCATTGTAATCTCCCATAGGAGCTAGGCAATGGATCTAAGGTGACCAAAAAGATGGTGATTGGTTGCACTAGATGTAGAGACATCTTGTAAAGTGAACCAAGCGAGAGGAGTCTCGATGCGATAGGAGGCTTCACGGACGCCACCCCTAGGTGGGACGTGTTGCCGTTTATGATCGCAACACCATAGATGAAACATTTTTTAAGGATTTTATTTATGTTTAAGTATTTGCATTCATGCATCATACTTCTCTTAAATATAAGCAAATTATCAACACCGCTTTATTTTATTTTTCAAACAATTATGTCTTTATCGATCGCGCAAATTCTTAGTACAAACAAACTAGTGGGTGAAAATTACGTTGTTGAAACGTAACCTCGATATCGTGTTGACGGTAGACAAGCACAAGCATGTGCTCACTACCCCCTGTCCTCTTGAGCCGAATGATGATTCGACTCAAGAAGAGCGAGACGCATACTTCGCTTGGATGCGTTCGATGAGATTGCTAGGTGCTATATCTTAGCATCAATTAGCAATGTGTTGCTTGACAACATCGGAACATCTTGACGGCTGCAGATATGATCTCTGACATCTCGAAATGTTCGGAAGCCGGGCCGTCAAGCCAAGCCAAATTTGCCGGCGCGCAACTTCATGAACGCCGGATGAAATCCGGCACTCCTGTTCGGGACCATATGCTATTGATCATAAGTCACCTGAATGAGATGGAGCTCATGGGAGCTGAAATAGATGGAGAAACTCAAGTGGATATGATCCTAGAGACTCTCCCGGAGATGTTTGACAACTTCAAACTCAACTACTCTATGAATAAGTTGAGTTATTCACTCCCGAGAACTCATGAAGGAGTTTCAAACTGCGGAAACTCTTACGCTTAAAGGCAAAAGAGGAACGGAGAGGCTAACCTTCTTTGAAGCAAAGCCTTCCACCTCCGGTGTCAAGAAATGTAAGAAAGCCCGCAAAGAATAAGAAGAAGAAGCCGCTGCGAAGGCAAGAACGCTGCAAAGGTAGACAAGAATATCGACAAATGTCACCATTGCGGAATGTCTGGGCGCCTTTGGAAGCGAATCGTCCTACATACCTCAAGGAGGTCAAAGCTAAAGGTACATTGCTTGTTATCAAGCCCTGCTTTTGTGGTGACTCTACTTTTTCTTGGATTGTAGACTCGGAGCCACTAATCATGTTTGTTGTTCTCTGCAGGGGTTCAGGGAAAACAAAAGGCTTAGCAAGGACGAGTTCAACTTCCGCTGGGGAATGGAGCATCGATGTCGAAGCAATTTGTTGGAAGTATTAAATTAATTTTTGAGAAACAGTTTTATTGTTTTGAACAATGTTTATTATGTCCCGGTTTTGGGAAAAACCTTATTTCGTGGCTCGTTTGATTGAGCAAGGATATTCTTTGGATTTTAATAATGATGTTATTGATTCTAAAGAATGGCTTCATGATTACTTCTACAGGTCATGATAAACAATCATTCTACATTAAACCAAATATTCCAACGATTTGCGATCTTGAATTGAATGATGATTCAATGAGAGAAAGTAAGAGATTGAGGTTAGACTCAATTGATCAAACCTACAAATGGCATCTACGTCTTGGACATATTGGCCTTGACAGGATTAAAAGGTTGGTAAGAGACGGTCCCTTGCAAAACCTTAAGTGTAGGCTCACTACCTACATGTGAATCCGCATAGAAGGAAAAATGACCAAGAGACCCTTTTCGACAAAGGGTAATAGAGGCGATGAATGCCTAGAACTCGTACATAGTGATGTATGTGGGCCATTCAATATCCAAGCAAGAGGAGGATATGAATATTTCATAACCTTCATCGATGACTATTCTCGTTTTGGTCATATTTATCTAATCGTCAAAGTCCGAAACCTTTGAAAAGTTCAAAGAATTCAAGGCCTTGGTTGAAAAGCAATTAGATAAACAGATCAAAACACTACGATCGATCGTGGTGGTGAATACTTCTTTGGGAGAGTTCGAAGACTTTCTTAAGGAAGAAGGTATATTTTCTCAATCGACCGCGCTAGGTACTCCTCAGCAGAATGGCGTGTCCGAGAGAAGGAATCGAACTCTATTAGACATGGTTAGATCAATGATGAGTTACTCATCTCTTCCAGATTCCTTTTGGGGATATGCCTTGGAAACAAAGAAGATACATTCAGAACCAAGTTCCATCTAAGGCAGCACGGAACTCCATATGAAAGATGGAGTGGCAAGAAGTCATCTCTTGGCCACACCGAATATGGGGTTGTCCGGCACATGTGCTTAGAAAGAAGATCGGTAAGTTGACTAGTCGTTCGAACTGTGCCTATTTGTAGGATATCCCAAAGGAACAAAAGGCTATATCTTTTATAGTCCTCATGATCGAGAAAACATTGGCCAAGACGAATGCTCGTTTTCTCGGAAGAGGATTTTATAAAGAATATGAAGCCAAGAAGCAAGCTTGTACTTGAGGAATTGATGGTGAAAATGTTCATGCAACATATCCGCAATCTATTCACGAACCGACAACAGATGAACCACAACAAGAACTAACACCGGTGGAGCCTCGACGTAGTGGGAGGGTTGTGAGACAACCGATAGGTACATGTCTTATGGAGCGCATTATATGCGATCTCAGATTTAGACATCGGCGAACTGTCTCCTACTTACAGGCCATGGAAAGTTCGAAAGCAAACCTATGGCATGAAGCCATGGACGCCGAAAATACAATCGATGTATAAAAATGGCGTATGGACTCTAGTAGATCCTCCCGAAGGGGTAAAACCCGTAGGGTGTAAATGGATCTACAAGAAGAAGAGGGTCCGGATGGGAATGTAGAGACATTCAAAGCAAAATTTTGGTAGCCAAGGGCTACACCGGAAAAGAAGGCATCGACTATGAGGATACCTTCTCTCCGGTAGCCATGCTTAAATCCATCCGAATTCTTCTATCCATTCTTGCCGCGCTTTAGATTATGAAATCGCGGATGGATGTAAAGACAACTTTTACGAATGGCAACTGGATGAGCGCATTTACATGGCACAACCGGATGGATTCATTGAAAAGGGTCTAGAAGAAAAGGTTTGCGAATTGTGAAGTCTATTTATGGACCCAAGCGAGGCATCCGATCATGGAATATCAGATTCGATGAGACCGTTAAAACTTATGGTTTTGTTCGGTCAATGGATGAGCCTTGTGTGTATAAGTCGATACAAGAAGGCAAAGTGGTTTTCTTAGTCTTATATGTAGATGACATACTACTCATTGGGAATGATGTAGGAAGACTAAGCGAGGTTAAGCTCGGCTCGCAAAAGCGGTTTGACATGAAGGATCTAGGAGAAGCCGCCTATGTTTTGGGAATTCGGATCTTTCGAGATCGGAAGAACAAACAATTGGCACTTGTCTCAAGCATCCTACATCGATAAGGTAATGGACCGATTCGCTATGCAAAACTCAAAAGGGTTATCTACCCTTGAGACATGGAGTATCCCTCTCTAAGGGCGGTCTCCCAAGACTCCTCAAGAAGAGGAAGACATGAGCCGAGTTCTTACGCTTCAGCCGTGGGAAGCCTCATGTGTGCGATGCTTTGCACCGGACACGATATATGCTACTGTGATGGCGTGGTGAGTAGATTCAGTCAAACCACGGACCCGAGCACTGGGTTCTTTGTAAAAGCATATCCTCAAGTATCTTAGGAGAACGAGGAACTATATGCTTGTATATTGTGTCTTGACTGAATATGGCCAGGATATACCGATTCGATTTCCAATCGGATAAGGTTCGGAAATCCACTTGGGATCGGTGTTTGTCCTGAATGGAGGTTCGGTGGTATGGAGGAGCATCAAGCGGACTTGCATAGGTGACTCCACCATGGAGGCGAATATGTGGCGGCTTGTGAAGCTGCGAAAGAGGTCAGTATGGCTTAAAAAGTTCCTTGTTTTCCTTTGGAAGTTGTTCCGAAGTCGATAGGCCCATGGTAATCAGCGATAACGATTGGGGCTGTAGCAAACTCTAAGGAGCCTAGAAGCCATAAAAGGTCCAAGCACATAGAGCGGAAATACCACCTCATCCGTGAGATTGTACAAAGAGGCGATGTTGAAGTGACAAAGATATCAACACATGACAACTTGGCCGATCCGTTTACAAAGGCTTTATCGGTAAAGTCTTCGATACGCATCTGGAAGGTTTGGGCATGCGAGATTGTACACACCTACTTTAAGTCCAAGTGGGAGTTTGTTGGAAATGTGTCCATAAAGTGGGATGTAATTTGTTATTTATGAAATGACAAATGTAAGACATTATTATTTTGTTGATTTTATAAAATAAGATAAAGTTATGTTTTGACACATACTCAAGAGTGTTTATGATATTGCTTAGTCCATAAACCGTTACTAACGAAAGAAGAGTCGGGGAACCCCGCCGGACAAACTCTTCGGATCTGTTTTAAAATAGATATTCGCATGAGTCTTAGGATTGATTGGGCAATCGAATCCGATTATGATTTATTAGATCGAACCATGTGATCTTTGGTCTCGGGGCATGGGAGTTGGACTACGTGGTTGATCTAGACATGCTCGCAACATGTTGAATAGACCATGTGATTGATTAGGTTAGAGTAAAACCGTTTACACAACTCTAAACCTAATCATCACAACTTAAGTATATTTGTATAATTATCTTAATCACGAAGTGAATGCGTAGCTCAACTTAGTATCTCATGATCTTTGATTCGCCAATGAGATTAGTTCACGATTATTGAAGCGACATCTCGGTCATTGGGATCATGACAATATTAAGTTGGAGTTATGTGATTCACAGATATGGAATTCGTAAAAATAATATCACCTCATGCTTTATTGACGGGTGTGTGAATAAATAAACCAGGCACGGTATTCAATGATGATATTCATTGATTAAGACATCGTAACATGTCGTAGACATCTTACTTAACGTTTGTCTTTCTTATTCACAGTCATATAAAGGAGTTGAGGAAATAATGATTAGAATGGTAAAACGGTAATATTATATACACCATTCGATCACCGATATTTACGAAGGATAATAATGCATTTACACTGTGGGACCGTGTGATAAATTGTATCAACACCAAAAGAAAAATTAGCGCACATGAATCGAGAGATTATTCGGCATCGAACTTTTAGTGGAGTTGTACGATGTCGGAATTAAATATGTCGATAACTTATAGGGATGAGTTATTCGAATATTGTAATTCCATAGCTTTGTTCATGTGGGTCCATTCGGTCTCAAGGCTAGCTCTAATAAATGGGAAAAACAGAAACTGATAATTATGTTTAAATTCATTGTGTTATTTTTCATTTATTTGATAATTGAAAAATAAAAAGAATGAGTTTTGAATTTTGAAATTAATGGAGATTAATTTAAAATTCAAAATGAAATTTAAACATGGTTTTAATTTGGCAACTAAAGGGAAAGAAAAGTGAGATTTTATTTTGGGAAAATTCGGAAATCCCTTGCCTTAAGGGGATTTGAATTTTGCTCAAAAATAGGAAGGAAATTCGGAAATCCCTAAGCCATGTAGGGATTTTCGGATTTCAATCCTAGGGTTAAGGAGAAATTCGAAAATCCCATTTAGGGTTTGAGTTTTTGAATTTTCTCCTATATAAGGATATTATTGAAAACCCTAGGTAGAGAGAGAGTCTTTTGGAGAAAAGAAAAAGAGATCACACTTTCCTTAGGGTGGCGGATTTTGTAGAGACAAAATAGAAGGAAAAAGTTTCCTTAGGTTTTTGAAAAAGAGCCCACTCTCTCATCCTAAAATTGTAGAGACATAGCCTTGAATCAACGAGTGGTTCTTGGTGTGATCGTGACAATAAACAACGATCTTGTTTCACGGCAATTCTCCATCTTGGAACGTGAGATAGAGACAAGATCCTTGCGGTCAATTAATTCAATCGTCACAAAGGTATGTGAGATTTTTCTAATCCTTTGTCCATAAACATATATCATGCATGCATCTCTCGTTGTGGTTTACGTTTAAATATGAATTAAATGGATATGATAAATTTTTTGAAATTCCGCCTACAATATTGTTGTTGTTCAAATGATTTTTCATATATAAATCACAATAAGATCCTACAATTGTTTGACTCATCGTGGCCCCTAGGTGCCCCACTGCGCGGGCCGGGTAGTTTTTCATAGCGTTTTCTTTTTTCATAATTTGAGGCAATTTTTTGCTTGTATACTCAGAGAAATATGAGGATCGTGTCTGCAAGATATTAGAATTTTTTGATGTCATGAAAATAGAAAAAAAATAGAATATTCATTAAAAAATGGTTCACGTGTTGCATTAATTCCTAAAAATCATGTATTAATTTAAGAATGTAAAACATAAATAAAAAGTTTAATTTTTTACACATCCCAACCCCTAGGCGACAAACTGCGCTGGCTGGGTACTTTTTGACAGAGTTTTCTTTTTTTATAATTCGAGGCCATTTTTTGCTATCATACTCAGAAAAATGTAAAGATCGTGTCTTCAAAATTTTATAACTTTTTTACCTCACTTTTGATTTATTTTATTTGTCAAATACAAAAATAGGGGAAATCATAAAAATAGAATATTCAACAAAAAATAGTGTCACTTGTTGCATTAATTCCTAAAAATCATGTACTAATTTTAGAATGTAAAACATAAATAAAAATGTTAATGTTTGACTCATCCCGCCCTTAAGCACGCGCCACTACTATTTGCCGAAAGTGCTTTTTGGCGCTTTTTAATTTCTTCATAATTTGAGGTCATTTTTTGCAAGCATACTTAAAAAATCTAAGGACTGTGTCTACAAAAGTTTAGAACTTTATGATGTTTTTTTTTATTTTAATTTTCAAAGATGAAAAATATGAAAAAATCGGAAAAATAGAATATTCATCAAAAATGGTGCTTTTTATTGCATTAATTCTAAAAAATCATGTATTAATTTTAGAATTTAAATCATAAATGAAATTGTTAATTTTTTACTCATCCTTGTCGGTGAGCGCCCTATTGTGCGGGCCAAATGCTTTTTAACAGCGTTTATTTTTTTTCATAATTTGAGGCCATTTTTTGTAAGCATGCTTAAGAAAATGTAAGAATCGTGTATGCAAAAGTTTAGATCTTTTTGACGTCATTTTTATTTTGTTTTAATTTTTAAAGATGAAAAATACAGAAAATCATTAAAAAATAGAATATTCATCAAAAAATGGTGCCGCTTGTAGTATTAATTCCTAAAAAATGTGTATTAATTTTAGAATGTAAAACATAAATAACAATGTTATTGTTTGACTCATCATGGCCCCTAGGTGCCCCACTGCGCGGGCCGGGTAGTTTTTCATAGCGTTTTCTTTTTTCATAATTTGAGGCAATTTTTTGCTTGTATGCTCAGAGAAATGTGAGGATCGTGTCTGCAAGATATTAGAATTTTTTGATGTCATGAAAATAGAAAAAAAATAGAATATTCATTAAAAAATGGTTCACTTGTTGCATTAATTCCTAAAAATCATGTATTAATTTAAGAATGTAAAACATAAATAAAAAGTTTAATTTTTTACACATCCCGACCCCTAGGTGACCAACTGCGCTGGCTGGGTACTTTTTGACAGAGTTTTCTTATGTCATAATTCGAGGCCATTTTTTGCTATCATACTCAGAAAAATGTAAGGATCGTGTCTTCAAAATTTTATAACTTTTTTACCTCACTTTTGATTTTTTTTATTTGTCAAATACAAAAAATTGGGGAAATCATAAAAAATAGAATATTCAACAAAAAATAGTGTCACTCGTTGCATTAATTCCTAAAAATCATGTACTAATTTTAGAATGTAAAACATAAGTAAAAATGTTAATGTTTGACACATCCTGGCCCCTAAGCACGCCACTACGCTGCCCGAGTGCTTTTTGGCAGCGTTTAATTTCTTCATAATTTGAGGTCATTTTTTGCAAGCATACTTAAAAATCTAAGGACTGTGTCTACAAAAGTTTAGAACTTTATGATGTCATTTTTTTTTATTTTAATTTTCAAAGATGAAAAATACAGAAAATCAGGAAAACATAGAATATTCATCAAAAAATGGTGCCGCTTATTGCATTAATTCTAAAAAATCATGTATTAATTTTAGAATTTAAATCATAAATGAAATTGTTAATTTTTTACTCATCCTTGTCGGTGAGCGCCCTATTTGTGGGCCAAATGCTTTTTTTTAAAATGCTTTTTTTTTTTTTCCATAATTTGAGGCCATTTTTGTAAGCATGCTTAAAAAAAAAAAAATAAGAATCGTGTATGCAAAATTTGAGATCTTTTTGACATCATTTTTATTTTATTTTAATTTTTAAAGATGAAAAAATACAGAAAATCATTAAAAATAAAATATTCATCAAAAAATGGTGCCGCTTGTAGTATTAATTCCTAAAAAACGTGTATTAATTTTAGAATGTAAAACATAAATAACAATGTTATTGTTTGACTCATCATGGCCCCTAGGTGCCCCACTGCGCGGGCCGGGTAGTTTTTCATAGCGTTTTCTTTTTTTCATAATTTGAGGCAATTTTTTGCTTGTATGCTCAGAGAAATGTGAGGATCGTGTCTGCAAGATATTAGAATTTTTTGACGTCATGAAAATAGAAAAAAAATAGAATACTCATTAAAAAATGGTTCACTTGTTGCATTAATTCCTAAAAATCATGTATTAATTTAAGAATGTAAAAAATAAATAAAAAGCTGAATTTTTTAAACATCCCGACCCCTAGGCGACCAACTGCGCTGGCTGGGTACTTTTTGATAGAGTTTTCTTTTTTTATAATTCGAGGCCATTTTTTGCTATCATACTCAGAAAAATGTAAAGATCGTGTCTTCAAAATTTTATAACTTTTTTACCTCACTTTTGATTTATTTTATTTGTCAAATACAAAAAATAGGGGAAATCATAAAAAATAGAATATTCAACAAAAAATAGTGTCACTTGTTGCATTAATTCCTAAAAATCATGTACTAATTTTAGAATGTAAAACATAAATAAAAATGTTAATGTTTGACTCATCCTCGCCCTTGAGCACGCCACCACGCTGGCCGAGTGCTTTTTGGCAGCGTTTACTTTCTTCATAATTTGAGGTCATTTTTGCAAGCATACTTAAAAATCTAAGGACTGTGTCTACAAAAGTTTAGAACTTTATGATGTCATTTTTTTTTTATTTTAATTTTCAAATGATGAAAAATACAGAAAAATCGGAAAAAATAGAATATTCATCAAAAAAATGGTGCCGCTTATTGCATTAATTCTAAAAAATCATGTATTAATTTTAGAATTTAAATCATAAATGAAATTGTTAATTTTTACTCATCCTTGGTGTGGCGCCCTATTGTCTTGGGCCAAATGCTTTTTAACAGTTTATTTTTTTCATAATTTGAGGCCATTTTTTGTAAGCATGCTTAAAAAAATGTAAGAATCGTGTATGCAAAATTTTAGATCTTTTTGACGTCATTTTTATTTTATTTTAATTTTTAAAGATGAAAAATACAGAAAATCATTAAAAAATAGAATATTCATAAAAAAATGGTGCCACTTGTAGTATTAATTCCTAAAAAACGTGTATTAATTTTAGAATGTAAAACATAAATAACAATGTTATTGTTTGACTCATCATGGTTCTAGGTGCCTTTTTTCTTGTGGGCCGGGTAGTTTTTATAGCGTTTTCTTTTTTTTTCATAATTTGAGGCAATTTTTTGCTTGTATGCTCGAGAAATGTGAGGATCGTGGTCCGCAAGATATTAGAATTTTTGATGTCATGAAAATAGAAAAAAAATAGAATATTCATTAAAAAATGGTTCACTTGTTGCATTAATTCCTAAAAATCATGTATTAATTTAAGAATGTAAAAACATAAATAAAAAGTTTAATTTTTACACATCCCAACCCCTAGGGGACCACCAAGCTACTGGGTGGGTACTTTTTGATGAGTTTTTTTTTTTTTATAATTCGAGGCCATTTTTGCTATCATACTCGAGAAAAAATGTAAAGATCGTGTCTTCAAAATTTTATAACTTTTTACCTCACTTTTGATTTATTTTATTTGTCAAATACAAAAAATAGGGGAAATCATAAAAATAGAATATTCAACAAAAAATAGTGTCACTTGTTGCATTAATTCCTAAAAATCATGTACTAATTTTAGAATGTAAAACATAAATAAAAATGTTAATGTTTGACTCATCCGGCCCTTGAGCACGCCACTCATTACCGGCCGAAAGTGCTTTTTGGCATTTAATTTCTTCATAATTTGAGGTCATTTTTTGCAAGCATACTTAAAAAATCTAAGGACTGTGTCTACAAAAGTTTAGAACTTTATGATGTCATTTTTTTTATTTTAATTTTCAATGATGAAAAATACAGAAAATCAGGGAAAAATAGAATATTCATCAAAAAATGGTGCCGCTTATTGCATTAATTCTAAAAAATCATGTATTAATTTTAGAATTTAAATCATAAATGAAATTGTTAATTTTTTACTCATCCTTGTCGGTGAGCGCCCTATTGTGCGGGCCAAATGCTTTTTAACAGCGTTTATTTTTTTTCATAATTTGAGGCCATTTTTTGTAAGCATGCTTAAAAAAATGTAAGAATCGTGTATGCAAAATTTTAGATCTTTTTGACGTCATTTTTATTTTATTTTAATTTTTAAAGATGAAAAATACAGAAAATCATTAAAAAATAGAATATTCATCAAAAAATGGTGCCGCTTGTAGTATTAATTCCTAAAAAACGTGTATTAATTTTAGAATGTAAAACATAAATAACAATGTTATTGTTTGACTCATCATGGCCCCTAGGTGCCCCACTGCGCGGGCCGGGTAGTTTTTCATAGCGTTTTCTTTTTTTCATAATTTGAGGCAATTTTTTGCTTGTATGCTCAGAGAAATGTGAGGATCGTGTCTGCAAGATATTAGAATTTTTGACGTCATCAAAAAATAAAAAAAAATAGAATATTCATTAAAAATGGTTCACTTGTTGCATTAATTCCTAAAAATCATGTATTAATTTAAGAATGTAAAAAATAAATAAAAAGTTTAATTTTTACACATCCCGACCCCCTAGTGACCAACCAAGCTACTGGTTGGGTACTTTTTGATGAGTTTTCTTTTTATAATTCGAGGCCATTTTTTTGCTATCATACTCGGAAAAATGTAAGGATCGTGTCTTCAAAATTTTATAACTTTTTTACCTCACTTTTGATTTATTTTATTTGTCAAATACAAAAAATAGGGGAAATCATAAAAATAGAATATTCAACAAAAAATAGTGTCACTTGTTGCATTAATTCCTAAAAATCATGTACTAATTTTAGAATGTAAAACATAAATAAAAATGTTAATGTTTGACACATCCCCGCCCCTAAAACACGCCCACTATTTGGCCGAAAGTGCTTTTTTTTTGGCGTTTAATTTCTTCATAATTTGAGGTCATTTTTTGCAAGCATACTTAAAAATCTAAGGGACTGTGTCTACAAAAGTTTAGAACTTTATGATGTTTTTTTTTTTTATTTTAATTTTCAAAGATGAAAAAAATACGGAAAATCGGAAAACATAGAATATTCATCAAAAAATGGTGCCGCTTATTGCATTAATTCTAAAAAATCATGTATTAATTTTAGAATTTAAATCATAAATGAAATTGTTAATTTTTACTCATCCTTGTCGGTGAGCGCCCTATTGTGCGGGCCAAATGCTTTTTTTAACAAATGTTTTATTTTTTCCATAATTTGAGGCCATTTTTGTAAGCATGCTTAAAAAATATAAGAATCGTGTATGCAAAATTTTAGATCTTTTTGACGTCATTTTTATTTTATTTTAATTTTTAAAGATGAAAAATACAGAAAATCATTAAAAATAAAATATTCATCAAAAATGGTGCCGCTTTTGTAGTATTAATTCCTTAAAAACGTGTATTAATTTTAGAATGTAAAACATAAATAACAATGTTATTGTTTGACTCATCATGGCCCCTAGGTGCCTTTAATCTTGGGCCGGGTAGTTTTTCATAGCGTTTTCTTTTTTTTTCATAATTTGAGGCAATTTTTGCTTGTATGCTCAGAGAAATGTGAGGATCATGTACGCAACATATTAGAATTTTTGACGTCATGAAAAAAAAAAAAAAATAGAATATTCATTAAAAAATGGTTCACTTGTTGCATTAATTCCTAAAATCATGTATTAATTTAAGAATGTAAAAAATAAATAAAAAGTTTAATTTTTTACACATCCCGACCCCTAGGGTGACCAAGCTATTTGTTGGCCGGGTACTTTTTTTGACAGAGTTTTTTTTTTTTTATAATTCGAGGCCATTTTTTGCTATCATACTCAGAAAAATGTAAGGATCGTGTCTTCAAAATTTTATAACTTTTTTACCTCACTTTTGATTTATTTTATTTGTCAAATACAAAAAATAGGGGAAATCATAAAAAATAGAATATTCAACAAAAAATAGTGTCACTTGTTGCATTAATTCCTAAAAATCATGTACTAATTTTAGAATGTAAAACATAAATAAAAATGTTAATGTTTGACTCATCCTGGCCCTTGAGCACGCCACTACGCTGGCCGAGTGCTTTTTGGCAGCGTTTACTTTCTTCATAATTTGAGGTCATTTTTTGCAAGCATACTTAAAAAATCTAAGGACTGTGTCTACAAAAGTTTAGAACTTTATGATGTCATTTTTTTTTTATTTTAATTTTCAAAGATGAAAAATACAGAAAATCAGGAAAAGATAGAATATTCATCAAAAAATGGTGCCGCTTTTATTGCATTAATTCTAAAAAAAAATCATGTATTAATTTTAGAATTTAAATCATAAATGAAATTGTTAATTTTTTACTCATCCTTGTCGGTGAGCGCCCTATTGTGCGGGCCAAATGCTTTTTAACTGTTTATTTTTTTTCATAATTTGAGGCCATTTTTTGTAAGCATGCTTAAAAAAATGTAAGAATCGTGTATGCAAAATTTTAGATCTTTTTGACGTCATTTTTATTTTATTTTAATTTTTAAAGATGAAAAATACAGAAAATCATTAAAAAATAGAATATTCATAAAAAAATGGTGCCGCTTGTAGTATTAATTCCTAAAAAATGTGTATTAATTTTAGAATGTAAAACATAAATAACAATGTTATTGTTTGACTCATCGTGGCCCCTAGGGCCCCTTTCGCTTGTGGCGGGTAGTTTTTCATAGCGTTTTTTTTTTCATAATTTGAGGCAATTTTTTTGCTTGTATGCTCGAGAGAAATGTGAGGATCGTGGTCGCAAGATATTAGAATTTTTTGATGTCATGAAAATAAAAAAAAAAATAGAATATTCATTAAAAAATGGTTCACTTGTTGCATTAATTCCTAAAAATCATGTATTAATTTAAGAATGTAAAACATAAATAAAAAGTTTAATTTTTACACATCCCAACCCCTAGGTGACCAACTGCTTATTTGGATGGGTACTTTTTTGATGAGTTTTCTTTTTATAATTCGAGGCCATTTTTGCTATCATACTCGGAAAAATGTAAGGATCGTGTCTTCAAAATTTTATAACTTTTTACCTCACTTTTGATTTTTTTATTTGTCAAATACAAAAAATAGGGGAAATCATAAAAAATAGAATATTCAACAAAAAATAGTGTCACTTGTTGCATTAATTCCTAAAAAATCATGTACTAATTTTAGAATGTAAAACATAAATAAAAATGTTAATGTTTGACACATCCCGCCCTTGAAAGACGCCGCCACTTTTGCCCGAAAGTGCTTTTTGGCAGCGTTTACTTTCTTCATAATTTGAGGTCATTTTTTGCAAGCATACTTAAAAAATCTAAGGACTGTGTCTACAAAAGTTTAGAACTTTATGATGTCATTTTTTTTTTATTTTAATTTTCAAAGATGAAAAATACGGAAAATCAGGAAAACATAGAATATTCATCAAAAAATGGTGCCGCTTATTGCATTAATTCTAAAAAATCATGTATTAATTTTAGAATTTAAATCATAAATGAAATTGTTAATTTTTTACTCATCCTTGTCGGTGAGCGCCCTATTGTGCGGGCCAAATGCTTTTTAACAGCGTTTATTTTTTTTCATAATTTGAGGCCATTTTTTGTAAGCATGCTTAAAAAAATATAAGAATCGTGTATGCAAAATTTTAGATCTTTTTGACGTCATTTTTATTTTATTTTAATTTTTAAAGATGAAAAATACAGAAAATCATTAAAAAATAGAATATTCATCAAAAATGGTGCCGCTTTGTAGTATTAATTCTAAAAAACGTGTATTAATTTTAGAATGTAAAACATAAATAACAATGTTATTGTTTGACTCATCATGGCCCCTAGGTGCCCCCAACGCTTGTGGCCGGGTAGTTTTTCATAGCGTTTTCTTTTTTTTTCATAATTTGAGGCAATTTTTTGCTTGTATGCTCGAGAGAAATGTGAGGATCGTGGTCTCGCAAGATATTAGAATTTTTGACGTCATGAAAATAAAAAAAAAATAGAATATTCATTAAAAATGGTTCACTTGTTGCATTAATTCCTAAAAATCATGTATTAATTTAAGAATGTAAAACATAAATAAAAAGTTTAATTTTTTACACATCCCGACCCCTAGGCGACCAACTGCGCTGGCTGGGTACTTTTTGACAGAGTTTTCTTTTTTTATAATTCGAGGCCATTTTTTGCTATCATACTCAGAAAAATGTAAGGATCGTGTCTTCAAAATTTTATAACTTTTTTACCTCACTTTTGATTTATTTTATTTGTCAAATACAAAAAATAGGGGAAATCATAAAAATAGAATATTCAAAAAAAAAATAGTGTCACTTGTTGCATTAATTCCTAAAAATCATGTACTAATTTTAGAATGTAAAACATAAATAAAAATGTTAATGTTTGACTCATCCCGGCCCTTGAGCACGCCGCCACTGTTGGTCGAAAGCTTTTTTGGCGGCGTTTAATTTCTTCATAATTTGAGGTCATTTTTTGCAAGCATACTTAAAAAATCTAAGGACTGTGTCTACAAAAGTTTAGAACTTTATGATGTCATTTTTTTATTTTAATTTTCAAAGATGAAAAATACAGAAAATCAGAAAAAATAGAATATTCATCAAAAAATGGTGCCGCTTTTTATTGCATTAATTCTAAAAAATCATGTATTAATTTTTAGAATTTAAATCATAAATGAAATTGTTAATTTTTACTCATCCTTGTCGGTGAGCGCCCTATTGTCTTGGGCCAAATGCTTTTTAACAAGCGTTTTTTTTTTCATAATTTGAGGCCATTTTTTTGTAAGCATGCTTAAAAAAATGTAAGAATCGTGTATGCAAAATTTTAGATCTTTTTGACGTCATTTTTATTTTATTTTAATTTTTAAAGATGAAAAATACAGAAAATCATTAAAAATAGAATAGTCATCAAAAAATGGTGCCGCTTGTAGTATTAATTCCTAAAAAACGTGTATTAATTTTAGAATGTAAAACATAAATAACAATGTTATTGTTTGACTCATCATGGCCCCTAGGTGCCCCACTGCGCGGGCCGGGTAGTTTTTCATAGTGTTTTCTTTTTTCACAATTTGAGGCAATTTTTTGCTTGTATGCTCTGAGAAATGTGAGGATCGTGTCTGCAAGATATTAGAATTTTTTGACGTCATGAAAATAGAAAAAAAATAGAATATTCATTAAAAAATGGTTCACTTGTTGCATTAATTCCTAAAAATCATGTATTAATTTAAGAATGTAAAACATAAATAAAAAGTTTAATTTTTTACACATCCCGACCCCTAGGCGACCAACTGCGCTGGCTGGGTACTTTTTGACAGAGTTTTCTTTTTTTATAATTCGAGGCCATTTTTTGCTATCATACTCAGAAAAATGTAAAGATCGTGTCTTCAAAATTTTATAACTTTTTTACCTCACTTTTGATTTATTTTATTTGTCAAATACAAAAAATAGGGGAAATCATAAAAAATAGAATATTCAACAAAAAATAGTGTCACTTGTTGCATTAATTCCTAAAAATCATGTACTAATTTTAGAATGTAAAACATAAATAAAAATGTTAATGTTTGACTCATCCTGGCCCTTGAGCACGCCACTACGCTGGCCGAGTGCTTTTTGGCAGCGTTTACTTTCTTCATAATTTGAGGTCATTTTTTGCAAGCATACTTAAAAAATCTAAGGACTGTGTCTACAAAAGTTTAGAACTTTATGATGTCATTTTTTTTTATTTTAATTTTCAAAGATGAAAAATACAGAAAATCAGGAAAAATAGAATATTCATCAAAAAATGGTGCCGCTTATTGCATTAATTCTAAAAAAATCATGTATTAATTTTAGAATTTAAATCATAAATGAAATTGTTAATTTTTACTCATCCTTGTCGGTGTGAGCCCTATTGTGCGGGCCAAATGCTTTTTTAACATGCGTTTTTTTTTTCATAATTTGAGGCCATTTTTTTGTAAGCATGCTTAAAAAAAAAATATAAGAATCGTGTATGCAAAATTTTAGATCTTTTTGACGTCATTTTTATTTTATTTTAATTTTTAAAGATGAAAAATACAGAAAATCATTAAAAAATAGAATATTCATCAAAAATGGTGCCACTTGTAGTTTTAATTCCTAAAAAATGTGTATTAATTTTAGAATGTAAAACATAAATAACAATGTTATTGTTTGACTCATCATGGCCCCTAGGTGCCCCCCAACGCGCGGGCCGGGTAGTTTTTCATCATAGTGTTTTTTTTTTTTTCACAATTTGAGGCAATTTTTGCTTGTATGCTCGAGAAATGTGAGGATCGTGGTTCGCAAGATATTAGAATTTTTTGACGTCATGAAAATAAAAAAAAAATAGAATATTCATTAAAAATGGTTCACTTGTTGCATTAATTCCTAAAAATCATGTATTAATTTAAGAATGTAAAACATAAATAAAAAGTTTAATTTTTACACATCCCGACCCCTAGGCGACCAACATATTGGGTGGGTACTTTTTGATGTAGTTTTCTTTTTTATAATTCGAGGCCATTTTTGTTATCATGCTCAAAAAAAAAATGTAACTTGTCCATAAAATTCAAAATTTTATAACTTTTTTTATTTCACTTTTTATTTATTTTATTTTTCAAATACAAAAATAGGGAAATCATCAAAAAATAGAATATTCAATAAAAAAATAGTGTCACTTGTTGCATTAATTCCTAAAAATCTTGTATTAATTTTAGAATGTAAAACATAAATAAAAATGTTAATGTTTGACTCATCCGGCCCTTGAGCACGCCTACCTACTACGTTGTCAAAGTCCTTTTTGGCAAAGCATGTACTTTTTTCATAATTTGAGGTCATTTTTTGCAAGCATACTAAAAAAAATCTAGGGATCGTGTTTACAAAAATTTAGAATTTTTATGATGTCATTTTTTTTTTTATTTAAATTTTCAAAGAGGAAAAAATCAAAAAATAAAAAAAAAATAGAATATTCATCAAAAAAAATGGTACCGCTTATTGCATTAATTCTAAAAATCATTTATTAATTTTAGAATTTAAAACATAAATAAAAAATGTTATTTTGACTCATCTTGGCCCTTGAGCGCCTATTGTCATGCGGGCCAAATGCTTTTTTTTTTTTTTTTTCATAATTCAAGCCCATTTTTGTAAGCATGCTTAAAAAAATGTAAGAAACTTTGCAAAATTTTAGAACTTTTTGACGTCATTTTTATTTTATTTTAATTTTTAAAGATGAAAAATACATAAAATCATTAAAAAAAAGAATATTCATAAAAAAAAATGGTGTTGCTTGTTGCATTAATTCTAAAAAAATCATGTATTAATTTTAGAATTTAAAAATAAATAAAAAATTGTTTGACTCATCATGTTGACTCATCCTTGGCCGGGTAGTTTTTCATAGTGTTTTCTTTTTTCACAATTTGAGGCATTTTTTGCTTGTATGTTTAGGTTGAGGATAATAAAAGCAAGATAGGCAATTTTTTCCATGAAAAAGAAAAAAAAATGCTCAAAAATCATGTATTAATTTAAGAATAAAACATTTAAAAAGTTTTTGACGTCGTTTTAATATTGGCCGGGTACTTTTTTTTAATTTTCAAAGTCACTTTTGAAAAAATACAAAAAAGGGGAAAAAAAAATAGAATATTCAACAAAAAATAATCATGTCACTTGTTGCATTAATTCCAAAAATCATGTATTAATTTTAGAATCTAAAACATAAATAAAAATGTTAATGTTTGACTCATCCCGGCCTTTGAGAACGTCATTGCACCGGCCGAGTGCTTTTTGGCAGCGTTTTTTTTTTATTCATAATTTGAGGCCATTTTTTGCAAGCATACTTAAAAATCTAAGGATCTGTGTATGCAAAACTTTAGAACTTTTTTTTTTTTTTTATTTTAATTTTCAAAGATGAAAAATACAAAAAAATCGGGAAAAAATAGAATATTCATCAAAAAATGGTGCCACTTGTTGCATTAAAAAAAAAAAAAATTATGTATTAATTTTTGAATTTAAAACAAAAATAAAAATGTTAATGTTTGACTCATTTTTGTGAGCGCCCCTATTGTCTTGGCCAAATTTTTTTTAAGCGTTTTTTTTTTTCATTATTCGAGGCCATTTTTTGTACTCATGCTTAAAAAAAATATAAGAATCGTGTATGCAAAATTTTAGAACTTTTTGACGCTTTTTTTTATTTTATTTTAAATTTTTAAAAATCAAAAAAATACGTAAAATCATTAAAAATAGAATATTCATTAAAAAATGGTGCCGCTTGTAGTATTAATTCCTAAAAATCATGTTTAATTTTTTAGAATTAAAATATAAATAAAAATGTTATTGTTTGACTCATCATGGCACCTAGGTGCCCCAACGCGCGGGCGGGTAGTTTTTTTTGGCAGCGTTTTCTTTTTTCATAATTTGAGGCAATTTTTTGCTTGTATGCTCAGAAAAATGTGAGGATCGTGGTTTACAAGATATTAGATTTTTTTTATTTTTAAAATACGAAAAAAGTGAAAATAAAAAAATAGAATATTCATTAAAAAATGGTGCACTTGTTGCACTAATTCCTAAAAATCATGTATTAATTTTAGAATGTAAAACATCAATACAAATTTTAATTGTTTACACATCCCGGCCCATGGGAGAACACTACGCATGCCGGGTACTTTTTGGCAGCGTTTTCCTTTTTTTATAATTCGAGGCCATTTTTTGCTATCATACTCAGAAAAATGTAAGGATCGTGTCTTCAAAATTTTATAACTTTTTTTTACCTCACTTTTGATTCATTTTATTTGTCAAATACAAAAAATAGGAGAAATCATAAAAAAAAAATAGAATATTCAACAAAAAATAGTGTCAGTTGTTGCATTAATTCCTAAAAATAATGTACTAATTTTAGAATGTAAAACATAAATAAAAATGTTAATGTTTGACTCATCCCGGCCCTTGAGCACGCCACATTTGGCCGAAAGTGCTTTTTGGCAAATTTACTTTCTTCATAATTTGAGGTCATTTTTTGCAAGCATACTTAAAAATCTAAGGACTGCGTCTACAAAAGTTTAGAACTTTATGATGTCATTTTTATTTTATTTTAATTTTCAAAGATGAAAAAGACAGAAAATCAGGAAAAAATAGAATATTCATCAAAAAATGGGGCCGCTTATTGCATTAATTCTAAAAAATCATGTATTAATTTTAGAATTTAAATCATAAATAAAATTGTTAATTTTTGACTCATCATTGTGAGTGAGCGCCCTATTGTGCGGGCCAAGTGCTTTTTAGCAGTGTTTATTTTTTTCATAATTTGAGGCCATTTTTTGTAAGCATGCTTAAAAAAATGTAAGAATCGTGTATGCAAAATTTTAGATCTTTTTGACGTCATTTTTATTTTATTTTAATTTTTAAAGATGAAAAAATACAGAAAATCATTAAAAATAGAATATTCATAAAAAAAATGGTGCCACTTGTAGTATTAATTCCTAAAAAAACGTGTATTAATTTTAGAATGTAAAACATAAATAAAATGTTATTGTTTGACTCATCATGGTTTCTAGGTGCCTTAACGCGCGGGCCGGGTAGTTTTTCATAGCATTTTCTTTTTTCATAATTTGAGGAAATTTTTGCTTGTATGCTCAGAGAAATGTGAGGATCGTGGTCTCAAGCAAGATATTAGATTTTTTTTGACGTCATGAAAATAAAAAAAAAAATAGAATATTCATTAAAAAATGGTTCACTTGTTGCATTAATTCCTAAAAATCATGTATTAATTTAAGAATGTAAAACATAAATAAAAAGTTTAATTTTTTACACATCCCGACCCCTGGGCGACCAACTGCGCTGGCTGGGTACTTTTTGATAGAGTTTTCTTTTTTTCATAATTCGAGGCCATTTTTTGTTGACATGCTAAAAAAAAATGTAAGTATCTTGTCCATAAATTTTAGAATTTTTTGACATCATTTTTATTTTATTTTATTTTTGAAATACGAAAAATAGGGAAAATCATGAAAAATAGAATATTCAATAAAAAAATTGTGGCCCTTGTTGCATTAATTCCTAAAAATCATGTATTAATTTTAAAATCTAAAACATAAATAAAAATATTAATGTTTGACTCATCCTAGCCCCTGAGCGCCCTACTACGTTGGCAAAGTCCTTTTTGGCAGCATTTACTTTTTTCATAATTCGAGGCCAACTTTTGCAAGCGTGCTTAAAAAAATCTAGGGATCGTGTCTGCAAAAGTTTAGAATTTTTTGACGTCATTTTTATTTTATTTAAATTTTCAAAGAGGAAAAAATCAAAAAATAAAAAAAAATAGAATATTCGTCAAAAAGTAATACCGCTTGATGCATTAATTCCTAAATATCATTTAACAATTTTAGAATGTAAAACATTAATAAAAATGTTAATGTTTGACTCATCATGGCCCTTGAGCGCGCCACTGCGCGGGCCGAGTGCTTTTTGGCAACGTTTACTTTTTCCATAATTCAAGCCCTTTTTTTGTAAGCATGCTTAAAAAAATGTAAGGATTGTGACTGCAAAAGTTTGGAACTTTTTGACGTCGTTTTTATTGTCTTTTAATTTTCAAAGTTGAAAAATACATAAAATCATAAAAAAAAAGAATATTCATAAAAAAATGGTGTTGCTTGTTGCATTAATTCCAAAAAATCATGTATTAATTTAGAATTTAAAAAATAAATAAAAATGTTAATGTTGACTCATCCTCGCAGCGCCCTACTGCACGGGCCGAGTGCTTTTTAGCGGCGTTTAGGTTTTTCATAATTCGAGGCAATTTTTCCAAGCATGCTCAAAAAATCGTGCATGTAAAAGTTTGGAACTTTTTGACGTCGTTTTTATTTTATTTTAATTTTCAAAGACGTAAAATATGAAAATCATAAAAAATAGAAAATTCATCAGAAAATGGTGCCGCTTGTAGCATTAGTTCTGAAAAATTAATGTCTGACTCAACTTGGCCCTTAAGTGCCCAACTACTCGGGCCGAGTGCTTTTTGGTTGCATTTACCTTTTTCATAATTCGAGGCCAATTTTTGGCGGTTTGCTCAGAAAAATGTAGGGATTGTGTTGGTAAAATGTCAGAAATTTTTGACGTCGTTTTTATTTTATTTTTAAAATATGAAAAATAATGAAAATAAAAAAATAGAATATTCATTAAAAAATGGTGCACTTGTTGCATTAATTCCCAAAAATCATGTATTAATTTTAGAATGTAAAACATAAATAAAAAGTTTAATTTTTTAAATACATTTTCTTTTTTCATAATTCGAGGCCATTTTTGGCTGGCATGCTTAGAAAAATGTAAGGATCATGTCTTCAAAATTTTATAATTTTTTACCTCGTTTTTATGTTAATTTATTTTTCAAATATGAAAATAGAGAAAATCATAAAAAATAGAATATTCAACAAGACATTGTGGCGCTTGTTGCATTAATTCCTAAAAATCATGTATTAATTTTCGCAGTAAAACATAAATAAAAATGTTAATGTTTGACTCATCCTGGCCCCTGAGCACGCCATTGCGCAGGCCGAGTGGTTTTTGGCAGCGTTTACTTTTATCATAAGTTGAGGCTATTTCTTGCAAGCTGTTGGTTGCCGAATCGAATTCGGCGGCGGAAACGCAGCGGAATAGCGGGTCGTGTATAACAAAAATTTTCATAAAACTTTTGAGATACTCTATAGATTATATTAATTTATGCACCAATAAATTAATCTCATTAATTTATAAGATTCAAGGATCAACCGAAAAAATACCTTGTAGCCGACTCGGATGATATCTTGAATTTCTTTGACCACGAACAGTCCTAGCTTCAAGCTTTGTGTTTAGAACAACAAAGTCTTCCACATCAATTCCTTGATTCTACGTAGACATGTGTGTGGGCACACGTGAGACAAAACGGTTTCTTAAACACTCGAATTTCCACAAACACCAACGCATGCACGATGTGGAATTTTTGGAGAAAAAATATTTTCACTCTTTTCCCTATGAGAAATTTTGGCCACTAGGTGTTTGGGGCTGAAAAATATGTCAAAAATTGTTGTTACAATTTTCTATCTATCTCATATTTAAAGAGTAGAAGTCAAACTTCAAAATAGGATCAAATCCTTATCTCCAATTTTGAATTTGGAACAAAAAATCCCTTCCCCTTATCCTCTTAATGGCCGGCCACCCTAGGGATTTATCCCTTTGTGTGTGGCAGCTAAATAAGATAGGGAAGGAAGATATTTTATCCATTATCCAATAGTCCAATTTTAATTGATTCAAATTGAATTTAAGTCAAACTTAAATTAATTTGAATTCTAAATTAAACAACTTATCAAATAAGTTTAAATGGATAAATCTAGATATGTTCAAATTCAAATTTAAATAATCTCATTATTTAAATAATAATTAATTCTCAATTAATTATTCTTCGAGTATTTAATTTTTAATTTCGTAATTCTAAAATTCTCATTTTGCCCTTTTGTGTGCGGTAGAATTACAAGGACGACGCGGGGACTAATGGACCTATAATTGAGCTCCAATAAAATTAATAATTAATTAAACACTTTAATTAATTAATTAATTCTATTAATCCAATAGTTACTCCACTATAAACTTGGAATTGCACTCTCGGAATTATAGACATTAATTACTTCTAAACCGTGAAGTGTCCATTTGATATAGTCATTGCATATAGATCGATCCTCGATAAATAATTCATAATTAGAGTCAGGTAGAATCCGTTAACCTCTCTAATTACATCTTTATCCTTGAGTACCATTGATTCTCTAATGGATAGTGATTCATAAAACACATTCATGAACCGAGCGCTCTTACTAATCCAAAGTACCGAATCAACACTCAAGAGAATTATTTATCTCGCTCTCTCTCAAGAAGGAATGGATTCCATCTCGTATAATAACATTCCCAGCTACCTATTTCATTATGTCTCCAAAATACAAGGAATAGGATTCAGGGTTTCGGAACCGCACCGAGTAAATTAAAAGACATAAATCCATAAATAGGAGTTTGTTAAGAACTCGGGATTAAGATCATTCTATATATGACCATCATTAGACTCAATTAGAATTTCTATGCTTAACGGAAATTATTAGAAATTCATATTGTGTTCAAGGTCCATGTTCCACATAATCTCATTATGCGAAATACACTCATCCAATATCTCGCCATATTAACGGGCGGATAACAACATTTCCATTCTAAATGGGAATGACATGTATTAATAATGTTTTAATTAAACATTCGAACTTTAATTAAATTCATTATGAACAATTACTTTTGATTATTATCCTTAAACATTATCCTCTCGTATATAACACTTATATACCATGTCTAAGGTTACATAAATAATCAAGGAATTTTATTTGATATTCATAAAATATTCATAAATATATGCACATAAAATGATGAATAAACTATTTTATTAAATAAATAATAAATATCCTTTTACATCTCATGCTTTCGGGACACTATTCCCCAATCTCCCACTTGTCCTAAAAGGTGTGTCATGTCTCTAATCCCAAATCCATCTAATTCAAAAACATTCAATGGCAATGTCTTGGTGAACGGGTCGACAAGGTTGTCCTCTCGACGCGATCTTGTAACCGCTTACATCGCCTCTATCCACAATGTCTCTGATCAGGTGATATTTCCTTTCTATATGTTTCGCACTCTTATGGCTTCTAGGTTCTTTTGAATTAGCCACCGCTCCACTGTTGTCATAGTAGAGCTTAATTGGCTTATCCATATCTGGAACAACTTCCAGATCAGTTAAGACTTCTTGAGCCATGTAGCTTCTTTTGCGGCTTCACAAGCTGCAACATATTCAGCTTCCATGGTAGAGTCTGCAACACACTTTTGCTTTATACTTCTCCATACCACGGCTCCTCCATTAAGAGTGAACACAGATCCAGATGTCGACCGTCGACTATCTCTATCGATTGGAAATCGAATCTGTGTATCCGGTGAGAGATGATCTTCTCCGGAATATACTAACATATAGTTTCTCATTCTCCTAAGATACTTGAGAATACACTTCACCGCAACCCAATGATCTAATCTCGGGTTGGACCGGTAGCGATCGACTACTCCTTTGCATAGCAGATATTTGATCTTGTACACAACATGGCATACATAAGGCTTCCCACGGCCAAAGCGTAGGGATACCTTCTCATATCTTCTTCCTGCTGCGGGGTCTTTGGACATTGCTCCTTAGAAAGATGAATACCATGCCTAGAAGGCAAATTCCCTTTCTTGGAGTTTTGCATCGAATACCTAGACAACACTTTGTCTATATAAGATGCTTGTGATAACGCCAAAAGCTTTTTCTTGCGATCTCGAATAATATTGATCCCAAGAACATAGCTTGCCTCTCCTAAATCTTTCATTTGGAATTGGCTAGCTAACCACTCCTTTACATCTGTCATCATTCCCACATCATTCCCAATGAGTAGGATGTCATCGACGTAAAGAATTAAGAAGACCACTTTCTCTTCTTTCTTGTACTTGTAGACGCATGGTTCATCAATGTTTTGATCAAATCCATAAGACTTTCTGACCTCATCAAACCTGATGTTCCATGATCTAGAAGTTCGCTTGGTCCATAAATGGACCTTTGCGGTTTGCAGACTTTTCTGCTGTTGGCCTTCCTCTATGTAACCCTCTGGCTGATCCATATAGATGGTTTCATCAAGATAGCCATTCAAAAAAGCTGTCTTAACGTCCATCTGCCATATCTCATAGTCAAAATATGCTGCAATGGCCAGGAGTATTCGGATGGACTTAAGCATGGCTACTGGCGAGAAAGTTTCCTCATAGTCAACTCCCTCCTTTTGGGTATAACCCTTAGCCACTAGCCTTGCTTTAAAAGTCTATACTTTTCCATCCGCTCCTCTCTTAGATCCATTTGCATCCAATGGGTTTTACCCCTTCAGGTAGATCTACAAGTTGCCAGACTGAGTTAGAGTGCATAGACTCCATCTCGAGTTTCATAGCTGCTTGCCATTCTTCCTTATCAGAATCATCCATCGCATCCTTAAAGGTCGATGGATCCTCCTTACCGTCATCAGCAGTGACGATTTGGGCTTCCCCTGTATAACGGTCGGGTAACGTGCTTACCCTCCCACTACGACGAGGTGCCGCTGGAGTCTGATTAGGAACTGTGGTCTTTTCTGTGAGTGGTCCGACAACTCTTGTCGATTGTGGTCCGATCTCATCGGAAAGTAACTCTTCTAACACTATCTTACTTCTGGGCTTAAAATCTATCATATAGTCATGCTCCAGAAATGTGGCATTTGTCGATACAAACACCTTTTGATCTTCAGGACTATAAAAGAAACCTCCCTTTGTCCCATTGGGATATCCTACAAACATACATACTCCGACTTGGGTTCCAACTTCCCGTCTTTCCCTTCAAAGACGTGTCTTTGGACACCCCATATGAGCACATGTCTCAAACTAGGTTTTCGACCGCACCACAACTCTAAGGGTGTTGTAGGTACAGACTTAGATGGTACTCTATTCAGAATGTAGGCAGCTGTTTTTAGGGCATAACCCCAGAATGAAGTAGGTAGTGAAGAATAACTCAACATTGATCTCATCATGTCAAGCAAAGTCCGATTTCTCCTTTCGGCCACACCATTCTGCTGTGGTGTACCGGGTCCAGTCAATTGGGATACCACACCTTCTTTAATCAAGAAATCCCGGAACTCTTGGTCTAGGTATTCACCCCCTCGATCTGATCGAAGTGTCTTGATTGGTTTACCTATTTGTTTTTCAACTTCTACTCGGAATTCTCTAAACTTTCCAAAAGTTTCAGATTTCCGTTGCATCAGGTAAACATAACCATATCTCGAATAGTCGTCAATAAAAGTGACGTAATATTCGTAACCTCCTCTAGCTTGGACGTTTAACGGTTCACATACATCTGAATGTATCAACTGAAGGGGTTCCGTAGCTCTTTCTCCTTTTGCTGTAAAAGGTCTCTTGGTCATTTTACCTTCCAAACAAGATTCACAGACTGGAAGCTCGCCAACTTTTAGCTCACGCAAAGGACCATCCTTTACCAGTCTTTCAATCCTATTTAGGTTAATATGACCAAACCTAAGATGCCCATGAGATATGTATTGTTATCGTGAGAAATCTTTTGCTTTTTATTCTTAGGTTCGGCAACTCTGAACATTTCAGTGTTAGCAAATGAGTTAAGTATTGGTTTTATACAATATAAACCATCATCCAGACGTCGAACAAATATTTAAACCATTTCGAGAAATATGAACAAATTCATTATCAAAATAAACTTTAAATAATTGTTCAAATAATTTGGCCACATAAATCAAATTTGCGAATGCCCGGAATAAAATAAACATTGTTCAAAACTAAAAAATTTATTTTCCCTAAAACGAAGTCTAACTTCTCCCTTCGCTTTTGCCGAAACTCTTGCGCCATTGCCTACTTTCATCGTGTAGTCCCCATTGGCTAGCTCGGTGTAAGAACTAAGACTCGCAAAGAGAAACAAACATGATTAGTTGCTCTGAATCAATTATCCAGGCTGAGGTATCACCCTCTACTAAACATGTTTCAAGGACTAGTAAATCGATTTACCTTGTTCCTTTTTCTTTTTCACTCCTCGAGATACTTGTGACAGTTTCTCTTCCAGTGCCCTTCGCCATTGCAGTGGAAACACTTTCCTTTGGGTTTTGGATGGGGCCCTTTGCTTTCTTGGGTCTCTTGTTCTTTCCCTTCTTTCCTCTTCCCTTGGTTCTGGTTTTTCCTTTTGTTTTTACCAGAACTTCCTGCAACTACAACATTTGCTTCTCCTCCCCTTCTTTTGTTGGTGGATTCGAAGTTTTGCAGGTCATTCATGAGTTCAGTGAGATTGCACTTTTTCTTGTTCATAACAAAGTTGTTTACGAACTCATGAAAGTCAGAGGACAGGCTTTCCAAGATGATGCCAACTTGGGTGGCTTCATCGATTTTGGCACCATTGAGCTCCGCATCGTGGAGGTGATCAATCATGTTCAGAACATGTGCCTTGACTGAAGAACCTTTCTTCATCTTGTCGTTCATGAAAGCCCTTACGGCATCCAAACGAGCCTTTTCAGAAGGAGCGCCGAACATGGCTTCTAGAGACTCCATTATCTCATAAGCAGTCTCCATCTCCTCATGCTTCTTGCGAAGCACATCGCTCATACTGGCCAGCATAAAGCACTTTGCTTTATTGTTGGCCTTGATCCAGCGATCAAAAGGCTCCCTCGCGGTTTTGGATGCAGTTGCCGCGGGTTCAGGAGGACATTCCTCCGCTAGGACAAACTTATAGTCTTCGCAGACCAATAGTATGTTCATGTTACTTTTCCACTTAGCATAATTATCACCGTCTAATTTTTTAGTCGCTAGTAGTGTGATAATGAGATTCGACATATTGCTGGAAATAAATAGAATATTCATCTAATTAATTTATGTGCATGAATATCAAGGCATGTTAATTTAGGCACAATTAAATATGATGCATGATGCACATGATGTTGGTTCCCGAATCGAATTCGGATGCGGAAGCGCAGCGGAAAGGCGGATCGTGTATAACAAAAATTTTTCATAAAACCTTTGATATACTCTATAGATTATATTAATTTATGCACGAATAAATTAATCTCATTAATTCATTTATTAAGAACTCAATTCGGAAAAATACCTGGAGGCCGACTCAGTTGATAACTTGAGTTCTTTGACCTTGAACAATCCTTGCTCCAAAGCTTTGTGTTTAGAAAACCAATGTCTTCCACGTCAATTCCTAGAATCCACGAAAACGTGTGTGTGGGCACACATGAGACAAAATGGATTACTATAAACACTCGAATTTCCACAAACACCAGCGCATGCACGATGTGGAATTTTTGGAGAAAAATTTTTCCTTCCTCTCTACTTGAGAAATTCGGCCAGCCTTAACCTTTAGGGCTGAAAAAATTGTTTCAAAATTTCTATAGAGAAATTCAGCCAGCCTTAAGCTTTAGGGCTAAAAAAATTGTTTCAAAATTTCTATAGACAAATTTCGGTCACCTCTAAAATTAGGGCCAAAAAAAATTCCGAAAATTCTCTCTAAAAAATCATCTTTTGAGAGTAGAAGTCAAACTTCTAAAAAGAATCCAATCTCTATCTCTAAGATAAAGCTTGTTAATTATCTCCTATTTGAATTTGGAACAAAAAATCCCGTCCCCTTATCCTTAAGGTGGCCGGCCACACTAGTAGGGTTTATCCCTATGTGTGGCGCCTATTACAGATAAGGAAGGAAGATATTTTATCCTTTATCCAGTAGTCCAATTTTAATTCTGATTCAAATTCGAATTTAAGTCAAACTTAAATTAATTTGAATTCTAAATTGAACAACTTATCAAATAAGTTTAAATGGATAAATCTAGATGTATTCAAATTCAAATTTAAATAATCACATTATTTAAATAATAATTAATTCTCAATTAATTATTTCCGAGTGTTTAATTTTAGAATTCCGTAATTCTAAAATTCCCATTTTGTCCTCTGTGTTTGGTAGAATTACTAGGACGACGCGGGGACTAATGGACCTATAATCCCGAGCTCCAATAGAATTAATAATCAATTAAACACTTTAATTAATTAATTAATTTTATTAATTCCAATAGTTACTCCACTATAAACTTGGAATTGCACTCTCGAAATTATAGATATAAATTACTTCTAAACTGTGAAGTGTCCATTTGATATAGTCATTGCATATAGATCAATCCTCCATAAATAATTCATAATTAGAGCCAGGTAGAATCCGTTAACCTCTCTAATTATATCTTTATCCTTGAGTACCATTGATTCTCTAATGGACAATGATTCATAAAACACATTCATGAATCGGAGCTCCTACTGGTCCAAGTACCGAATCAACCCTCAAGAGAATTATTTATCTACTTCTTTCTCAAGAAGGAATGGATTCCATCTTGTATAATAACATTCCCAGCTACCTACTTCATCATGTCTCCAAAATACAAGGAATAGGATTCAGGGTCTCGGAATCCGTACCGAGTAAATCAAAAGACACAAATCCATAAATAGGAGTCTGTTAAGAACTCAGGATTAAGATCATTCTATATATGACCATCGATAGACTCAATTAGAATTTCTATACTTAACGGAAATTATTAGAAATTCATATTGTGTCTGTGTCCTTGTTCCACATAATCTCATTATGCGAAATACACTCATTCAATATCTCACCATATTAACGGTCACGGATATCTTGTTCCATTCTAAATGGGAATGACATGTATTAATAATGTTTTCATTAAAGATTCCAAACTTTAATTAAATTCATTATGAACATTGCTTTTTGATTATTATCCTTAAACATTATCCTCTCGTATATAACACTTATATACAATGTTTAAGGTTACATAAATAATCATGGAATTTTCATTGATATTCATAAAATATTCATAAATATATGCACATAAAATAATGAATAAACTCTTTTATTAAATAAATAATAAATGTCCTATTACATCTCATGCTTCTAGGACACCATTCTCAACAATCTCCCACTTGTCCTAAAGCAGGTAGGATATGTCTCAGATCCTGAAACTTTCTAGGTGTCTATGACTGATCTATGCTCGGAACAATTTCCAGATCAGTTAAGAATTTTCTAGAGTCAGGTTGCTTTCTTTTGCTGCTTCACAAGTTGTTACACATTAACTCTTAATGATAAAATTAGCAATCACACTTTGCCAACAATCTTTCTTGTGATGACTCCTTCACCTAGTGTGAACACAGACTCGGATGTTGACTCTCAAAATCCACGTATGACTCATAGTCAAAGTCTATGTATCCAGTGAAAGACAACTCTTTCACTGACTAAACTATCATATAGTTTCTTTATTTTCCTTATATACTTAAGGATACACTACACGACCACTCAATGATCAGATCTTGAGTTCAACTGACAACGACTAACTACTACCACTGAATATCATATAGTCGGGCTTGTAAAGAATAAGAACATCTTCTTTTCTTTCATTTGAAACATCTTGGTTTTGATCAAATCCATAAGACTTAATAGCCTCATCAAACCTGATATTCCATGATCTAGAAGTTTGCTTCAATCCATAAATGGATCTCTATAGTTTTCTGAGACTTTTCGCTCTAGGCCTTTCTCTATGTAACCCTCTGGCCGATCGATATAGATGGTTCCTCAAGATAGTCATTCAGAAAAAGCTGTCTTGACATCCATCTGCCATATCTCATATTCAAAATATGTTGTTATGGCTAAGAGTATTCGGATGGACTTAAGCATGGCCTCCGGTGAGAGAGTTTCCTCATAGTCAACTCCCTCTTTATGGGTGTAACCCTTAACCACTAGCCTTGCTTTATAAGTCTCTACTTTTCCATCCGCTTATCTTATTCTCTTGAAGATCCACTTGCATCCAATGCGTTTTACCCCTTCGGGTAGATCTACAAGTTGCCAGACTGAGTTAGAGTACATGGACTCTAGCTCGAGTTTCATAGATGCTTGCCACTTTTCCTTATCAAATTATTCATCGTAGCCTTAAAGGTCAACGGATCCTCCTTACCATCATCAACAGTGACGATATGGGTTTCCTCAGTATACCGGTTAGGTAACTTGCTTACCCTCCCACTACAACGAGGTGCCACTAGAGTTTGATTATGAATCGTGATCATTCTTAGCGTTCCAAGAACTCTTGTCGGTTGTGGTCCAATCTTATTGGAAAGTAACTTTTCCATAACCTTTTAGCTTCTAGGCTTGAAAACTATCATATAGTCATGCTCTAGAAACGTGGCATTTGTCATACAATTACCTTTGATTCTTATGACTATATAAAATAATCATTCTTTTGTCCCCATTGCATATCCCACAAACATGCATATTTACGATCTTAGTTCCAACTTCCCAGTCTATTGTTTCATCACATGAGCCGGACACCCCCATATGTGAATACACTTCAAAACTGACTTTCGACCATTCCACAACTCTAGGGGTGTCTTTGGTATAGACTTAGATGGTACTAGATTCAAAATATACATGGTGGTTCATAGGGCATAATCCCGGAACGAAGTAGGAAGTGAAGAATAACTCAACATTGATCTTATCATGTCGAGCAAAGTCTGATTTCTCATTTTGGCTACACCATTCTCATTGTGGTGTACCGGGTGTAGTCAATTGGGATACCACACTTTCTCCAATCAAGAAATCCTGAAACTCTTAGTCCGGTATTCATCCCCTCAATCTAATTGAAGTGTCTTGATTGGTTTACCTAAACGTTTTTTCAACTTCGCTCGGAATTCTCTAAACTTTCTAAAAGTTTTGATTTCCATTGCATTAGGTAAACATAACCATATCTTGAATAATCATCAATGAAAATGATGAAATATTCGTAACCTCCTTTGTCTTGGACATTTAACGGTCCACATACATCCGAATGTATTAGCTAAAGAGGTTATGTGGCTCCTTCTCCTTTCGTCATGGAAGGCCCGTGGTCATTTTGCCTCCCAGACAAGATTCATTGGCTGGACGCTCACTAACTTTTAGTTCGCGTAAAGGACCATCCTTTACCAGTCTTTAAATCGTGTTTAGGCTAATATGACCAAGTCTAAGATGCCACATATATGTGTTATTTATCATGAGAGATCCTTTGCTCCTTATTCTTAAGTTTGGCAACTTTTGAACTTTTCAATATTTTGCAGTGAGCCAGGCATCGGTTTAAACGGTATAAACCATTTTCCAAATATCCAGAACATATATCGGAACCATTCCGAAAGATGTGGACTAGATTTTTATTTAAAAGCAATTGTTCAAATAATTTGGAATTAGAAATCAAATTTCTGTTTATGCTTGGTGGGAAATAAACATTGTTCACAACAAGGTATTTCCAAAATTGAAGTCTAACTTCTCCCATTGCCTTTTGCCAATATCCTCGCGGTATTCCCACTTTCATCGTGTAGTCCCTGATGGCAAGTTCTTCGTAAGAACTAATATTTTGCAAAGAAAACCAAAACATGATTAGTTGCTCCCGAATCAACTATCCGGACGAGGAATCACCCTCCACTAAAGATGTTTTTAGAATTAGTAAATCTTATTTACTTTGATTCATTTTCTTTGTTTAGGTGGAAACAATTTCCATTTAAGCGCTAAAACTTAATAAAGAAAACAAACATGATTAGTTATTCTGAATCAACTATTCGGGATAAGGAATCATCTTTTTACTAAACATGTTTTAAGAACTAGCAAATCATATTTGCTTGAGTTCCTTTCTTTATTTCGGTGGAAACGACTTTCCTTGTAAGAACTAAGACTTAATAAAGAAAACAAACATGTGTAGCAACTCCCGAATCTACTATCCAAGAATAAGGAATTATCCTTTTTACTAAACATGTTTCTAGAACTAGCAAATCGTATTTGCTTGATTCCTTTTCCTTTATTTTATTGGAAACGACTTTCCTTTTGTCTTTTACTCAGGCCCTTACAGTATTTAGCCAACCCTTTTGTTTTATGGATTTTCAGATACGGAATCTGATGACTGCATTATCTCATAAGCTGTCTCCATGCCTTCATACTTCTTGTGAATTACCACGCACAACCCTAGCCAACAGTTAGCTACTGTATTTTCATTAAGGACAGGAGGACAATCCTCCATTTGGGACAAACTTATATTCATCAGATTTGTTTATGTTACATTACCACTTCGCATAGTTTATCTCTAGTCAGTGTTTCAGTTTTGTATAGTGAGATTATAGGATTTGACATATTGCTGGAAATAAGCAGAATATTCATCTAATCGATTTATGTGCATGAATATCAAAACATGTGAATTTAGGCACAATTAAATATGATGCATGATGCACATGAAAAATACATAAATCATGTTTTAATTTTAGGTGCCAACGATAATCCAATTTACCACTTAATATAGTGTCGCCCAGTAGGGTAGGTCAAAATATCGCAAATTGAACCGAGACCTTCTCAATTAATAAATATAATCAAAATATTTCATATTTTCATATTTATTAACTACCGTTATTTTGGTCAAAAATATAATCAACAATTTGATTATACTTTTATGAGTGTAACCCATCATTTTAGATTCTCTGAGACTTAACTCCGAGTACCACCGTAGGGTAGGTCAAACCGAAATACATCCTTGAATCCTATCGCAAGGAAGTCAACCTTGTTATTGATCCAAAAGAACACTTTCCGTAGGGAGTGCGGAATCGGTGCCGCCGCCGAAGCCCTTTTTCGAATCTCACGGTGTTGAACTAATGATGGAAACCAGTGGGTCGTATTGTCATACAACCCTCTCCCACTCATTATTTTGCAAATATGTATTTTGTTTGAAAAACATCTCATGATTTTCAAATCGAAAAATAAACAATTTATTTTTTCGGATATGTGAAATTCTAAAATTTAACTCTTAAATTTAATTTCACATATAACATTATTTTGCAAATCAATTTTGCAACTTAAATCAATTTAATCATATTAAATCGATTTTCAGCGCATGGTTTTTATTTTATTTTATTTTTCTAAAACACTTTTATAATAAATAAAATAAACAATAACGAATGCACATGTATGCATGGCATGTTATAAAAACATATGAGTAGGCACATTATATCTATATGGCATGTTATGTGCATGGACATATATAATATGTAATTATCAACATAAAATATAAATATATGCAATCAACTATTGAGATGGATTTGACCGGGTCCCATGAAAAATATAAATTACAGCCAAAATCAAATAAATAAATAATTACAATAATTATTTTCTTCCGTTACATCAACGGGTCTTCGATTCTTGAACTCTTCATTCTTTGGCTTCGTTCTTTGTCTTTGGGTCGGATTTCACCTTCTTCGGGGTCCAGAACTCTTCCGGGCCTGTTGGCAAGCTTTACGAGGGTTTCGGAAACCTTCGGACCCGTTCGGGATCAAATCCCGAACTTTGGCCGCCAGGCGCGCTGGGGCCTGGCCTGGGGCGCTGGGCGTCTGGGGCGCGCCTGGGCAGCGTCTGGGACGAATGGGGCAGCGTTTGGAATTTTCTGGGCAGTTTCTGGGCATCTTCAAGAGCTTCAAACTTGATCTTCAAAGCCTCCTTTTGATTCAAAATCAAAACCCTAATTCTACCCAAAACTTAGAATTACAATAATTCTAATCCCGAATTAAATTACAAATAATTTATCAACGAATGAATATAACCCATCCATGGAACCATATAATTAACGACCAAATCCATCATCCATACATTCATCATCATGAATCAAATATGAACATCCATAAATGCAAGTGTCTACCCATCACATACATACATAATTAAATATCACATATTTAATATTGAGTATCAAATAATCGGAGCATAAATTAATGTAGTCTATAGACGGCTCTGATACCAATTGTTGGTTCCCGAATCGAATTCGGATGCGGAAGCGCAGCGGAAAGGCGGATCATGTATAACAAAAATTTTCATAAAACCTTTGATATACTCTATAGATTATATTAATTTATGCACGAATAAATTAATCTCATTAATTCATTTATTAAGAACTCAATTCGGAAAAATACCTGGAGGCCGACTCAGTTGATAACTTGAGTTCTTTGACCTCGAACAATACTTGCTCCAAAGCTTTGTGTTTAGAAAACAATGTCTTCCACGTCAATTCCTAGAATCCACGAAAACGTGTGTGTGGGCACACATGAGACAAAATGGGTTACTATAAACACTCGAATTTCCACAAACACCAGCGGCATGCACGATGTGGAATTTTTGGAGAAAAATTTTTCCTTCCTCTTACTTGAGAAATTCGGCCAGCCTTAACCTTTAGGGCTGAAAAAATTGTTTCAAAATTTCTATAGAGAAATTTCGGCCACCTCTAAAATTAGGGCAAAAAAAAATTCCGAAAATTCTCTCTAAAAAATCATCTTTTGAGAGTAGAAGTCAAACTTTTAAAAGGAATCCAATCTCTATCTCTAAGATAAAGCTTGTTAATTATCTCCTATTTGAATTTGGAACAAAAAATCCCTTCCCCTTATCCTTAAGGTGGCCGGCCACACTAGTAGGGTTTATCCCTATGTGTGGCGCCTATTATAGATAAGGAAGGAAGATATTTTATCCTTTATCCAAAGAGTCCAATTTTAATTTCGATTCAAATTGAATTTAAGTCAAACTTAAATTAATTTGAATTCTAAATTGAACAACTTATCAAATAAGTTTAAATGGATAAATCTAGATGTATTCAAATTCAAATTTAAATAATCACATTATTTAAATAATAATTAATTCTCAATTAATTATTTTCGAAAGTGTTTAATTTTAGAATTCCATAATTCTAAAATTCCCATTATGTCCTCTCGTGTGCGGTAGAATTACTAGGACGACGCTGGGACTAATGGACCTATAATCCCGAGCTCCAATAGAATTAATAATCAATTAAACACTTTAATTAATTAATTAATTCTATTAATTCCAATAGTTACTCCACTATAAACTTGGAATTGCACTCTCGAAATTATAGATATAAATTACTTCTAAACCGTGAAGTGTCCATTTGATATAGTCATTGCATATAGATCAATCCTCCATAAAAATTCATAATTAGAGCCAGGTAGAATCCGTTAACCTCTCTAATTATATCTTTATCCTTGAGTACCATTGATTCTCTAATGGACAAAGTGATTCATAAAACACATTCATGAATCGGAGCTCCCTCTTTGGTCCAAGTACCGAATCAACCCTCAAGAGAATTATTTATCTACTTCTTTCTCAAGAAGGAATGGATTCCATCTTGTATAATAACATTCCCAGCTACCTACTTCATCATGTCTCCAAAATACAAGGAATAGGATTCAGGGTCTCGGAATCCGTACTGAGTAAATCAAAAGACACAAATCCATAAATAGGAGTTTGTTAAGAACTCAGGATTAAGATCATTCTATATATGACCATCGATAGACTCAATTAGAATTTCTATACTTAACGGAAATTATTAGAAATTCATATTGTGTCTGTGTCCTTGTTCCACATAATCTCATTATGCGAAATACACTCATTCAATATCTCACCATATTAACAGTGTGGATAACACTATTCCATTCTAAATGGGAATGACATGTATTAATAATGTTTTAATTAAAGATTCCAAACTTTAATTAAATTCATTATGAACATTGCTTTTTGATTATTATCCTTAAACATTATCCTCTCGTATATAACACTTATATACAATGTTTAAGGTTACATAAATAATCATGGAATTTTCATTGATATTCATAAAATATTCATAAATATATGCACATAAAATAATGAATAAACTCTTTTATTAAATAAATAATAAATGTCCTATTACATCTCATGCTTCTAGGACACCATTCCCAACACATGAAAATACATAAATCATGTTTTAATTTTAGGTGCCAACGATAATCCAATTTTCCACATATAAAGTGTACCTTTGGGTAGTCAAGTTATATGCCAATTAGACCGAGACTCTTCTCAGTTAATAACTATAGTCAAAATATCTCATATTTTCATATTTATTAACTACCGTTATTTTCAGTCAAAATATAACCAACAGATTTGATTATATTTTATGAGTGTAACCCACCGTTTCAGATCCCATAGACTTAACTCCGGATTGCTACCTTTGGGTAGTCAATTCGGAAATACATCCTGAAATCTTATCTCTAGGAAGCCAACCTTGTTATTGATCCGGCAAGGACACTCTCCTTTAGGAGGGCGATTCAATGTCACCGCAAAGCCCCTTTCCGGATCTCACGGTGTTGTGCTAACGGCGGAGACTAGTGGGTCGTATTGTCATACAACCCTCTCCCACTCATTAATTTGCAAACATGTATTTTGTTTGAAAAAGCATCTCATGATTTTCAAATCGAAAAATAAACAATTTATCTTTCGGATATGTGAAATTCAAAAATTTAACTTTTAAATTCAATTTCACATGTAACATTATTTTGCAAATCAATTTTGCAACTTAAATCAATTTAATCATATTAAATCGATTTTCAAAGCAAGATAGTTCTTATTTTTATTTTATTTTTCTAAAACACTTTTATAATAAATAAAATAAACAATAACAATTATGGCGTGTATGCATGGCATGTTATAAAAACATATGAGTAGGCACATTATATCTACATGGCATGTTATATGCATGGACATATATAATATATAATTATCAACATAAAATATAAATATATGCAATCAACTATTGAGATGGATTTGACCGGGTCCCATGGAAAAATAAATTACAACTCAATCGAATCGAATAAATAAATAATTACAATAATTATATTCTTCCGTTACATCAACGGGTCTTCGATTCTTGAATTATTTATTCTTCGGCTTCATTCTTTGTCTCCGGGTTGGATTTCACCTTCCTTGGGATCCGGAACTTTTCCGGGCTCGTCGGCACGCTTTACGAGGGTTTTGAAACCGGGCCCGTTCGGGATCAAATCCCGAACTTGGGGCCGCCCTTGCTGGGGCGCGGCCTGGGCCAGCGCCCTAGGCAGCGGCCTGGCCGCCGCCTGGGGCGTTTCGGAACTTTCCGGGCACTTTTTCTGGGCTTCTTTGAAGGCTTCAAACATGATCTTCAAGGCCTCCTTCTTGATTCAAAATCAAAAACCCTAATTCTACCCAAATCCTAGAATTACAATAATTCTAATCCCGAATTAAATTACAAATAATTTATTAATGAATGAATATAACCGATCCATGGAACCATATAATTAACGACCAAATCCATCATCCATACATTCATCATCATGAATAAAAACAAACATCCATAAATGCAAGTGCCTACTCATCACATACATACATAGTTAAATATCACATATTTAATATCAATTATGATTATCAAATAATCGAAGCATAAATTAATATCGTCTAAAGACCGCTCTGATACCAATTGTTGGTTGCCGAATCGAATTCGGCGGCGGAAACGCAGCGGAATAGCGGATCGTGTATAACAAAAATTTTCATAAAACTTTTGAGATACTCTATAGATTATATTAATTTATGCACCAATAAATTAATCTCATTAACTTATAAGATTCAAGGATCAACTGAAAAAATACCTTGTAGCCGACTCGGATGATATCTTGAATTTCTTTGACCACGAACAGTCCTAGCTTCAAGCTTTGTGTTTAGAACACCAAAGTCTTCCACGTCAATTCCTTGATTCTACGTAGACGTGTGTGTGGGCACACGTGAGACAAAATGGTTTCTTAACACTCGAATTTCCACAAACACCAACGCATGCACGATGTGGAATTTTTGGAGAAAAAATATTTTTCACTCTTTTCCCTATGAGAAATTTCGGCCACTAGGTTTTTGGGGCTGAATAATATGTCAAAAATTGTTGTTACAATTTTCTATCTATCTCATATTTAAAGAGTAGAAGTCAAACTTCAAAATAGGATCAAATCCTTATCTCCAATTTTGAATTTGGAACAAAAAATCCCTTCCCCTTATCCTCTTAATGGCCGGCCACCCTAGGGATTTATCCCTTTGTGTGTGGCACCTAAATAAGATAGGGAAGAAAGATATTTTATCCATTATCCAAGAGTCAATTTTAATTGATTCAAATTCAATTTAAGTCAAACTTAAATTAATTTGAATTCTAAATTAAACAACTTATCAAATAAGTTTAAATGGATAAACCTAGATATGTTCAAATTCAAATTTAAATAATCTCATTAGTTAAATAATAATTAATTCTCAATTAATTATTCTTGATATTTAATTTTAGAATTCCGTAATTCTAAAATTCCCATTTTACCCTTTGTGTGCGGTAGAATTACAAGGACGACGGGGACTAATGGACCTATAATTACGAGCTGCAATAAAATTAATAATTAATTAAACACTTTAATTAATTAATTAATTCTATTAATTCCAATAGTTACTCCACTATAAACTTGGAATTGCACTCTCGGAATTATAGACATTAATTACTTCTAAACTGTGAAGTGTCCATTTGATATAGTCATTGCATATAGATCGATCCTCCATAAATAATTCACAATTAGAGTTAGGTAGAATCCGTTAACCTCTCTAATTACATCTTTATCCTTTAGTACCATTGATTCTCTAATGGATAGTGATTCATAAAACACATTCATGAACCAGAGCGCTCTTACTAATCCAAGTACCGAATCAACACTCAAGAGAATTATTTATCTACTTCTCTCTCAAGAAGGAATGGATTCCATCTCGTATAATAACATTCCCTGTTGGAAAATAATGGCATCGAGTGTGCAGCGGAATTTAAAAATTTTAATCAACGTCAAAGCCAAACAAGAACATGTTCATGATGCTATATAACATAAATACTAAAGATCTAAATCATACCTTTTGAGATTTCAGGAAACAACACGTCTGACAGATCAAAGCGTTCCAAACAGCAACCGGAAGAACCTTAACCAACTGGTCTTCTTTGCTATTCTCGTTTCCACGATCGGTGTGCGGGTGGGCACACTTCGTTTAATCTCCTCTTGGTATTCTTAATCTCCTTCCAATCACAAGAGAGCCAAAGAAAAATTGTTCTTGATAATTAAACAATTTTTCCTCTTGGAATCTCTTATCGATAGCCTCCAAAAAAAAGTCTCTCAAGTGATCTATTGAGTAATGTGACTTAATAGGCTATTTATACTGTTTAGGAAGTCATACTTCCGTAACAATTAGGTTTCCCAAAGATTTAATCGCACTCAGAGTCGATTTTGCCACATCAGCACGCGTTACGCGTTACAACCGGTCGACCTGAGACAGAGACGTTATAACTCACCGGTCGACCGGTCCTTCACAAACTGGTCTACCCACCGGTCGACCTGACCGGTCAACCTGTCTACACTGACGAAAGTTGTTTTCCTAGTTCTTCAACATGGGAAACTTGCATAGAGCCTCAGTTTTGATTCAAGCAACCCAATAGAGAAATTGCCTGATCAAAACAGTCATATAATAGTCTTCCCATATTAAACAACTCTTAAAACAATAATTCAACCAATTTATCTAGAATCAATTTATCAATTAATTCACCCGATAAATCACTCATGAATTAACTTTGAACCTCTTTTACGGAAATAACACAAGTTACCAATATGTAGGAAATACACCGTATCGTTACGGTGAAATTATGTGAGCTAGCAAAAGGACCCGATGGACATATATAAATCAAGCTCCTATAATCACAATGCTACTTGTAAACCAACAAGTCCGTCTCATGATTATAAAACTCTAGCGCTATTCCACTAAAAGCCTAGAGCTGCACTCTCGATTTATATAGCGTATTTACAAAGCTCTGATTAGCTCTAGTCCATGACTCAATATATTAGTATATCATCCCCATAGGATATCCATAATCGACTTAAGGTCAAGTTCATTTTTACCTTCCCGATTACATTTATCTTATGTTCCATTATCAAACCATTGGAAAAACACTATTCATACTATTACAAACAGTAAACCATTAGATAACACAGAGTAGTCTAATAGCCGAGCGCTCGTATTTTCCAATCCACTGATAATGCATAAGAGGATATCATTGACTCTTTATAGGAGCTATGGATTCCACTATCTATGAATAACGAATCTACGCTTACACGAGTCATACCCCCAATGTACCGGCAAGCGTACCTTTACATAATGTCAGGATATCTCCCTTTAGTACATCAAAGGATACAAGTCAAGTATACGGGTTCATCATCCATCTCAGGATTAAGATGACAACATATAATTCGTCAAAAGTGAATTGTTTTATTCAAACAGAATTATTAATTAAAACAATTCATCTTTGGTCCGATCCAATATAGATTTCACCATTAGAAACTATATCAATGTCTCTACCCATGGAGTCCCACCTCCGACGACCAAGACAAGCCGTCTCCGTTGGGAAGTAGACAACATAACAATCTTAACATGAATAAAGCGCCCAACTTTATTCCCTCGATTGTGGATCATAAGGTTTAGACTATCATCTTTAGATTCTTGTCTTCCGCATGTTCTTCACATTACATGCATGATCTAAAGATTTAGAATGACGGTCTCGGACTTTACGTTTGCTTATCATACATTCAACTATTATGAACATAAAGAGGACAATACATAGATATATGAAACAAACAAATCTTTATTAATAGTCAAAATGTCTCAAGAAAATTGTTACATTTATTCCTAAGGGCATAAACGCTAACAATCTCCCACTTGCACTTAAGAGAGTAAATATGACATGCACGCATCCCCATAGCCTCGACATGCTTCTCAAGACCTTAGCCGGCGGGGCCTTCGTGAACGGGTCGACCATATTGTCCTCTCGACGCGATCTTGCATATTTCCACATGCCCTTCTTCAATAAAGCTTCTTATCACATGATACTTCCTATCTATGTGCTTACTCATTTTCGATATCTTGGTTCTTTGGTGTTAGCTATTGCCGCCTTTGTTATCACAAAGATAGTCTCAATGGCTTATCCACACCAGAACAACTTCAAGATCCATCAAAATTTATGAGCCACACCGCTTCTTTTGAAGCATCACTAGCTGCCACATACTCGGCTTCCATCGTTGAGTCAGAGTGCAAGTTTGCTTGACACTCCTCCAAACGATGTAACCGCCTCCCGGAGTAAAGACAGAACCAAGTCGATTTCCTAGAATCCAAACAAGATTGAAAATCAATCAGATATCCTAGAGGTGTCAAATCCTCCCCGGAATATACCAAAGATATAATTTCTAGTTCTCCGAAGATACTTGAATATATGCTTGACCGCAACCAAATGGTTAGGTCCTGGATTTGATGAAATCGACTTACAATTCCCGACCGCATGGCAAATGTCCGGTCGAGTACAAAGCATTGCATACATGAGGCTCCCGGCCGCCGAAGCATAAGGCACCTTCGCCATGTATTCTCTTTCTTGAGATGTCTTGGGACAATCATTTGTTCGAAAGAGTAATTCCAGACCTAGATGGTTGCCCACCTTTCTTGGAATCTCGCATTGCATACTTCTCGAGAATTTTATCTATGTATGAAGCCCGGGAGAGAGCTATCATTTTGTTCTTTCGATCCCTTAAGATTCGAATGCCTAGAACATAATTAGCTTCTCCTAAGTCCTTCATGTCAAATTGTTTGGTAAGCCAAACTTTGGTCGATGATAAAGCCCCTACATCATTGCCAATAAGTAGAATATCATCAACATATAACAAAGAGAAAAACCACTTTCCCATCTTGAATATGTTTATAAACACAAGGTTCATCCATATTCTGTGGGAATCCAAAAGTCTTGACCACTTGGTCAAATCTTTTGTTCAAGAACGGAAGCTTGTTTTAATCCATAGATGGATTTCAACAACTTGCAAACTTTTCCCTCTTGACCCTTAGCCCCAAAGCCTTTCGGTTGTACCATATAGATACTCTACTCAAGATGGCCGTTCAAGAACGCCGTCTTGACATCCATTTGCCGATCTCGTAGTCGAGAGCGGCCGCAATGGATAAGAGAATGCGGATGGACTTAAGCATGGCTACTGGCGAAAAGGTTTCCTCGTAGTCTATTCCTTCCTTTTGCGTGTATCCCTTAGCTACCGGTCTAGCCTTATAGGTTTCGACCTTTCCTTACGCATTTCTCTTTCTCTTGTAGACCCATTTACACCCAATGGGCTTAATCCCATCGGGAAGATCTACAAGTTCCCAGACTAGATTAAAATCCATAGATTTCATCTCGGCTTTCATGGCCACATCCAGAGGTTTGCATCAACATCCTCCATAGCTTCTTTGTAAGTATAAGGATCTCTGTCATGTTCGGAGATTACGCCAAAAAGGTTTCCCCATTAGCCATGAATCTCTCGGGTTCATGTCCGATCCTCCCACTACGCTTGAAGCCCCTTAGATTGTTTTGGGTTTCCTCTTCTACTACGATTGGATCGGTTTCCAAAAGAACAGTTGGTATGACTAAGTCACTCGACATTTCCTCAAGCACTATTTTGCTACGAGGCTTAAAGTCGTTCATGTAACTTTCTTCAAGGAATGTTGGATTCGTTGAAACCACGACTTTATTTTCCTTGGGATTATAGAAATAAGCCCCTTTCGTCCCTCTCAGATAACCTACAAAAATGTATACTTCTGAACGTGCTTCCAACTTGTTCGCTTCCTTGTCCAGGACATGTGCAAGACATCCCCATATGTGAATATGGTTCAAGGATGTCTTCCTGCCCATCCATAACTCGTGAGGAGTTTTAGGAACCGACTTTGTTGACACGTTGTTCAGAAGATAACATGCAGTTTGTAAAGCATATCCCCAGAAAGATATAGGCAATGTCGAATAACTCATCATGGACCGTACCATGTCCAACAAGGTTCTATTTCTTCTCTCGGCTACACCATTTCTTGTGGAGTGCAGTGCGATTAAATGGGATAAAATCCCATTCTCTAATAAGTATCCGGTGAAGTCATCGAGAGGTATTCTCCACCTCGATCGGATCGAAGTGCCTTTATGGGTTTACCGGTTGCTTTTCCACTTCAGCCCGAAACTCCCTAAATTTATCAAAAGTTTCGCTTTTGTGATGCAATAGGTACACATAACCATATCTTGAGTAATCGTCAATAAAAGTGACGTAATACTCATACCCTCCTCTTGCCTTGATGTTCATGGGACCACAAACATCACTATGCACAAGTTCAAGAACACCTTCAGCCCTATTGCCTTTAGACCCAAATGGTCTTTTGGTCATTTTGCCCTCCAAACAAGATTCACATTGGGGTAAGGACTTAACCTTTAAAGAACTTAAAGGTTCATCCTTTACCAACCTCTGTATCCTGTTAAGGCTAATGTGACCAAGTCGCAAATGCCAAAGATATGTCTCATTAGAGTGAGAAGTTTTAAGCCTTTTAGAGTTATTAACAACTTCAAGTGTTTAGCAAAGGAGTCCATCTTAGGTTTGATAAAATATAGATTATTTTGCATCCATCCATCACGGATAAAAAGACTTGTTTTTTTTAATCACAACTTTATTATTAAAAGAAACCGAATAAGAATCTTTAAATAAACAAGCAACAGAAATAAGATTCCTCTTAAATTGAGGAACATAAAAACAGTATCGCAAAAATAAACTCCTATAACTATCAAAATAAAGATGGACATCTCCCACTGCTTCAGCCAACATTAATGTTCCATCGCCCATCCTTAACGTGAAGCTTTCATTTAGAAGACTTCTCGTTTGCTTGAACCCCTGCAGAGAAACACATACATGATTAGTTGCTCCAGAATCTATGACCCAGTTGTCACTGGATTCCTCAACTAGACATGCTTCCACAATCAAAAGATCACACTCACCTCCTTTGCCTTTAACGGCTAGGTAGTCTTTACAATTCTTCTTCATGTGCCCCACCTTCCCGCAATGAAAGCATTTAAGCTTGTTCGGGTTCCTCTTCTTCTTGTTCTTGCCCTTGTTTGGCGGAATCAAGAACTCTCCTTCTTAGCTACTTGCTTCTTCTTTCCATTCCCTGAAGGGGTTTTGGAAGAAGATGCCTCAAACAAAGTTGGCTTCCACAATAGTTGACCCCTTGATCATCCGCTCGAACTTTTGGAGTTCTTGCATCAACACCGTCGGGGTTATATTCATCTAGCCTTTCAGTTGAGCGTTGCCCTAAGCGGAATATATTCTTCGACAAAGTCTCAAAAGATCATGGTCGGTTGAGACTCGGCATCGATGTCGGCCCCATTGGTGCGAACTTCACCAAATAGCCCATCACCTTCAAACATATGTTCCTTTATGGAAGACCCGGCCTTACATGTCTGCGATTAATGAGGTTACTAAGGGCTTCCCGGCGTTTTTTCGATAGCTTGCGCGCCGAACATGTCCTCACGATTATCCATAATCGGCGGCGATTATGTAATCTTCATGTTGTGCTTGCAAAGCACGATGGACATGCTCGCCATCATATAACAACGAGCCATATCGTCGAGAGTCCTTCCGGCGTTGATACGCTATGAAAACCTCATTAGGAGCATCAACAGGTGGCTCCGGAGGACAAGGTGTGTTCAAGACGAAATTCGGTTTCTCAAAGGTTGGGGACGATCTTTAGGTTCCTTTTCCAATCGATAAAATTCTACTTGATTAAGTTGTGTTTATTAAGTATCGATGATAATGCGCTAGAAGACATTTTGATCTACAATAAAGATTCATATATCTAGTATAAGCAAACTTGCATAAACATTTAGTAATCAAACATATATATATATGTTATAATGCAACAAATATGTTTGTGTGTCAAAACCTTGAAAAAATCACAACCTTACAACGATAATTCCCAACTCAAAATTTTGTAAGTCTCCTAGGGGAGATCATGCAAAATTTAATTGGGAACACGGATCCCCTCCGATCAATATATACCATCCGGATCAATCTCTGTCCAGCATATATTGATAACCGTTTTCTTTGGCCATTAATTTAATTATCAGAGCTCCTAGGGGAGATTAATAATTAAATTAATCTTGAGTGTATAACCATCGTTTCAACTATTTGATCCATATATTACAATTGTCACCTAGGGGTGTACAACCATAAAAATATGCTCAAATAAATTATCCTCTCGGAGATCCACACCGGTACATAATGAGTCCCTTCCTAGGGGTCGGTATCACCATGTGTTACCTGCGGACCAACGATGGAGGCCATGGGTCTTTTCTTCAAAAACCCTCACCCACTCAATCTTTTGAAAAACAAGGTTTTATGTTAAGAAATATGCATGAACAATTTTAATGAGTGGCACTCCCTATTCTATATGACATGTTATCACATATATAGCAAATCATATTATATGCAATCATACAAAGCAATTAAGCTAGGCAACAAGCATAATAATAATAATAACCGTAATATTATGGTTCCATCCTAGAGAAAAGAAAGAAATTAAAGATTACAAAGAATAATCGAAACATATATCGATTCTTCATCTTGAATCTTCCCGGTTGTCCTTGAATTCTTCATAACAATCTAATTCTGGTTATCATAAAATTATTTTCTTTGTTTTCTTGAAAAAATCTCAAAAAACTGCAAAATCGTATACTGTCCCGTTAGGTCCGGTCGACCGGAGATAGAGTAGTTATACTCTACCGGTCGACCGCCTTACACTAACCGGTCGACCGGTGAGGTCGACCGATGCCCGTGCGACAGTAACCCAGCTTTTCAGAAATCAAAGCAGTTTTTCAATTTATTCAAAAACACAAAATAATTTTATAAACCAAGGAAAAATTAGATACCTTCATATCCTTCATCTTGAAAATCCATCTTCAATCTCCTCCAAGAATTTTACATAAAAATTCCTATACCGTTTTCCGGTTTACAAAATTTCTACTAAAGAAAATAAAATAAACCCTAACGGCGATGATAGGCCGCATATCTAATTACATTGAAAAGAACAAATTCCTATACAACCATTCTAAACTCTAAGGAACCATAACCGGCAAAAATTAAATAATAAATAATTATTGATAATTCATAAATGACAACCAATAATAATTATTTAATCATTCATTCACCATATATTAATGACAACAACATAATATAGAAACCCTAGAGTGCCATCTCTCTAAAATATCAATTCAAGCATAAAAGAGATATTTTTAGATCACAAATCAATGTACATAGCATAATCATGAACAAATAACCATGGCTTTGATACCAATTGTTGGAAAATAATGGCATCGAGTGCGCAGCGGAATTTAAAAATTTTAATCAACGTCAAAGCCAAACAAGAACATGTTCATGATGCTATATAACATAAATACTAAAGATCTAAATCATACCTTTTGAGATTTCAGGAAACAAAGACGTCGACAGATCAAAGCGTTCCAAACAAAGAACGGAAGAGCCTCAACCAACTGGTCTTCTTTGCTATTCTCGTTTCCACGATCGGTGTGCGGGTGGGCACACTTCGTTTAATCTCCTCTTGGTATTCTTGATCTCCTTCCAATCACAAGAGAGCCAAAGAAAAATTGTTCTTGATAATTAAACAATTTTTCCTCTTGGAATCTCTTATCGATAGCCTCAAAAAAAAAAAAAAAAAGTCTCTCAAGTGATCTATTGAGTAATGTGACTTAATAGGCTATTTATCTTTGTTTAGGAAGTCATACTTCCGTAACAATTAGGTTTTCAAAGATTTAATCGCACTTTTCAGTCGATTTTGCCACATCAAGACGCAGCGTTACGGCGTTACAACCGGTCGACCCGAGAGGCGAGGCGTTATAACTCACGGTCGACCGGTCCTTCACAAACCGGTCTACCCACGGTCGACGACCGGTCGACGGATCGGTCGACCTGTGACCGGTCTACCCACCCGGTCAACCTCGTCGCAAGATCGCGAAAGTTGTTTTCCTAGTTCTTCAACATGGGAAACTTGCATAGAGCCTCAGTTTTGATTCAAGCAACCCAATAGAGAAATTGCCTGATCAAAACAGTCATATAATAGTCTTCCCATATTAAACAACTCTTAAAACAATAATTCAACCAATTTATCTAGAATCAATTTATCAATTAAGTCACCCGATAAATCACTCATGAATTAACTTTGAACCTCTTTTACGGAAATAACACAAGTTACCAATATGTAGGAAATACACCGTATCGTTACAGGAAATTATGTGAGCTAGCAAAGGGACCCGATGGACATATATAAATCAAGCTCCTATAATCACAACGCTACTTGTAAACCAACAAGTCCATCTCATGATTATAAAACTCTAGCGCTATTCCACTAAAAGCCTAGAGCTGCACTCTCGATTTATATAGCGTATTTACAAAGCTCTAATTAGCTCTAGTCCATGACTCAATATATTAGTATATCATCCCCATAGGATATCCATAATCGACTTGAGGTCAAGTTCTGTTTTACCTTCCCGATTACATTTATCTTATGTTCCATTATCAAACCATTGGAAAAACACTATTCATACTATTACAAACAGTAAACCATTAGATAACACAGAGTAGTCTAATAGCCGAGCGCTCGTATTTTCCAATCCACTGATAATGCATAAGAGGATATCATTGACTCTTTATAGGAGCTATGGATTCCACTATCTATGAATGACGAATCTACGCATACATGAGTCATACCCCCAATGTACTGGCAAGCGTACCTTTACATAATGTCAGGATATCTCCCTTTAGTACATCAAAGGATACAAGTCAAGTATACGGGTTCATCATCCATCTCAGGATTAAGATGACAACATATAATTCGTCAAAAGAGAATTATTTTATTCAAACAGAATTATTAATTAAAACAATTCATCTTTGGTCCGATCCAATATAGATTTCACCATTAGAAACTATATCAATGTCTCTACCCATGGAGTCCCACCTCCGACGACCAAGACAAGCCGTCTCCGTTAGGAAGTAGACAACATAACAATCTTAACATGAATAAAGCGCCCAACTTTATTCCCTCGATTGTGGATCATAAGGTTTAGACTATCATCTTTAGATTCTTGTCTTCCGCATGTTCTTCACATTACATGCATGATCTAAAGATTTAGAATGACAGTCTCAGACTTTCTGTTTGCTTATCATACATTCAACTATTATGAACATAAAGAGGACAATACATAGATATATGAAACAAACAAATCTTTATTAATAGTCAAAATGTCTCGAAGAAAATTGTTACATTTATTCCTAAGGGCATAATTGTTGGTTGCCGAATCGAATTCGGCGGCAGAAACGCAGCGGAAAGGCGGATCATGTATGACAAAAATTTTCATAAAACTTTTGAGATACTCTATAGATTATATTAATTTATGCATCAATAAATTAATCTCATTAATTTATAAGATTCAAGGATCAACCGAAAAAAAAATACCTTGTAGCCGACTCGGATGATATCTTGATTTTCTTTGACCACGAACAGTCCAAGCTCCAATCTTTGTGTTTAGAACACCAAAGTCTTCCACGTCAATTCCTTGATTCCACGTAGACGTGTGTGTGGGCACACGTGAGACAAAATAGGTTTCTGAAACACTCGAATTTCCACAAACACCAACGCATGCACGATGTGGAATTTTTTAGAGAAAAATATTTTCTCTCTCTTTGCTATGAGGAATTTCGGCCAGCACTAGGAGAACTAGGGCTGAAAGTTGTTTCAAAAATTTGTCTCACAATTTTCCATTTATCTCATATTTAAAGAGAAGAAGTCAAACTTCAAAATAGGATCAAATCCTTATCTCCAATTTTGAATTTTGGAACAAAAATCCCTTCCCCCTTATTCCTTTGATGGCCGGCCACCCTAGGGTTTTATCCCTTTGTGTGTGGCACCTAAATAAGATAAGGAAGGAAGATATTTTATCCATTATCCAGTAGTTCAATTTTAATTTGATTCAAATTGAATTTAAGTCAAACTTAAATTAATTTGAATTCTAAATTGAACAACTTATCAAATAAGTTTAAATGGATAAATCTAAATATGTTCAAATTCAAATTTAAATAATCTCATTATTTAAATAATAATTAATTCATAATTAATTATTCTTGAGTATTTAATTTTAGAATTCCGTAATTCTAAAATTCCCATTTTGCCCTTTGTGTCCGGTAGAATTACAAGGACGACGCGGGGACTAATGGACCTATAATTCGAGCTCCAATAAAATTAATAATTAATTAAACACTTTAATTAATTAATTAATTCTATTAATTCAATAGTTACTCCACTATAAACTTGGAATTGTACTCTCGGAATTATAGACATTAATTACTTCTAAACCGTGAAGTGTCCATTTGATATAGTCATTGCATATAGATCGATCCTCCATAAATAATTCATAATTAGAGTCGGGGTAGAATCCGTTAACCTCTCTAATTACATCTTTATCCTTGAGTACCATTGATTCTCTAATGGATAGTGATTCATAAAACACATTCATGAACCAGAGCGCTCTTACTAATCCAAGTACCGAATCAACACTCAAGAGAATTATTTTATCGCTTCTTTCTCAAGAAGGAATGGATTCCATCTCGTATAATAACATTCCCAGCTACCTATTTCATTATGTCTCCAAAATACAAGGAATAGGATTAGGGGGGTCTCGGAATCCGTGCGAGTAAATCAAAAGACATAAATCCATAAATAGGAGTTTGTTAAGAACTCGAGGATTAAGATCATTCTATATATGACCATCGGTAGACTCAATTAGAATTTCTATGCTTAACGGAAATTATTAGAAATTCATATTGTGTCTGCGTCCATGTTCCACATAATCTCATTATGCGAAATACACTCATTCAATATCTCGCCATATTAACAGTGCGGATAACACTGTTCCATTCTAAATGGGAATGACATGTATTAATAATGTTTTAATTAAAGATTCCAAACTTTAATTAAATTCATTATGAACAATTACTTTTGATTATTATCCTTAAACATTATCCTCTTGTATATAACACTTATATACTATGTTTAAGGTTACATAAATAATCAAGGAATTTTATTTGATATTCATAAAATATTCATAAATATATGCACATAAAATGATGAATAAACTATTTTATTAAATAAATAATAAATATCCTTTTACATCTCATGCTTTCAGGACACTATTCCCAACAATAAACGCTAACAATCCCAGCTACCTATTTCATTATGTCTCCAAAATACAAGGAGTAGGATTCAGGGTTTCAGAATCCGTATCGAGTAAATCAAAAGACATAAATCCATAAATAGGAGTTTGTTAAGAACTCAGGATTAAGATCATTCTATATATGACCATCAGTAGACTCAATTAGAATTTCTATGCTTAACGGAAATTATTAGAAATTCATATTGTGTTCAAGGTCCATGTTCCACATAATCTCATTATGCGAAATACACTTATCCAACATCTCGCCATATTAACGGTCACGGATAACAACATTCCATTCTCGAATGGGAATGACATGTATTAATAATGTTTTAATTAAAGATTCCGAACTTTAATTAAATTCATTATGAACAATTACTTTTGATTATTATCCTTAAACATTATCCTTTCGTATATAACACTTATATACCATGTTTAAGGTTACATAAATAATCTAGGAATTTTATTTGATATTCATAAAATATTCATAAATATATGCACATAAAATGATGAATAAACTATTTTATTAAATAAATAATAAATATCCTTTTACATCTCATGCTTTCAGGACACTATTCCCAACACAAGCATGTTCTGAAAAAAGTAAGGATCGTGCATGCAAAAGTTTAGAACTTTTTGGCATCATTTTTATTTTGTTTTAATTTTCAAATACGAAAAACACAGAAAATCATGAAAATTAAAACATTCATCTAAAAAGGGTGTCGTCTCTTGCATTAATTCCTAAAAATCATGTACTAATTTTGGAATGTAAAAGATAAATAAAAATGTTAATGTTTGACTCATCTTGGCCCCTGAGCGCCCTACTATGCTGATCGAGTGCTTTTTGGCTGCGTTTACTTTTTGCATAATAGGAGTCTATTTTTTATGAGCATGCTCAGAAAAATGTAAGGATCGTTACAGCAAGACATCATTTTTATTTTATTTAATTTTTCAAAGACGAAAAATAGAGAAAATCATAAAAAAATAGAATATTCAACAAGAAATTTTGCCACTTGTTGCATTAATTCCTAAAAATCATATTATAATTTTAGAATCTAAAACATAAATAAAAATGTTAATGTTTGACTCAACTTGGCCCTTAAGTTCCCAACTACTCGGGCCGAAGTGCTTTTTGGCAGCATTTACCTTTTTCATTATTCGAGGCCAATTTTTGGCGGTTTGATCAGAAAAATGTAAGGATTGTGTCGGTAAAATGTCAAAAATTTTTGACGTCGTTTTTTATTTTATTTTTAAAATATGAGAAATAATGAAAAAAAAAAATAGAATATTGATTAAAAAATGGTGCACTTGTTGCATTAATTCCCAAAAATAATGTATTAATTTTAGAATGTAAAACATAAATACAAAGTTTAATTTTTTACACATCCCGGCCCTTGGGTGACCACTACGCAGGTTGGGTACTTTTTGACAACATTTTCTTTTTTCATAATTCGTGGCCATTTTTGGCTGGCATGCTTAGAAAAATGTAAGGGTCATGTCTTCAAAATTTTATAATTTTTTTACCTCCTTTTTATGTTAATTTATTTATCAAATATGAAATAGAGAAAATCGTAAAAAATAGAATATTCAACAAAACATTGTGGCGCTTGTTGTATTAATTCCTAAAAATCATGTATTAATTTTAGCAGCTAAAACATAAATAAAAATGTTAATGTTTGACTCATCCTAGCCCCTGAGCATGCCATTGCGCAGGCTGAGTGCTTTTTGGCAGCGTTTGCTTTTATCATACTTTGAGGCTATTTTTTGCAAGCATGTTCTAAAAAATGAAAGGATCGTGCATGCAAAAGTTTAGAACTTTTTGGCGTCATTTTTATTTTTGTTTTAATTTTCAAATACGAAAAACACAGAAAATCATGAAAATTAAAACATTCATCTAAAAAGAGTGCCGCCTCTTGCATTAATTCCTAAAAAGCATGTATTAATTTTGGAAAGTAAAACATAAATAAAAATGTTAATGTTTGACTCATCTTGGCCCCTGAGCGCCCTACTATGCTGACCGAGTGCTTTTTGGCTGCGTTTACTTTTTGCATAATAGGAGCCTATTTTTTGCAGGCACGCTCAAAAACATGTAAGGATCGATGACTGTAAGACATCATTTTTATTTTATTTAATTTTTCAAAGATGAAAAATAGAGAAAATCATAAAAAATAGAATATTCAACAAAAAATTTTGCCACTTGTTGCATTAATTCTTAAAAATCATATTTTAATTTTAGAATCTAGAACATGAATAAAAATGTTAATGTTTGACTCAACTTGGCCCTTAAGTGCCCAACTGCTCGGGCCAAGTGCTTTTTGGCAGCATTTACCTTTTTCATAATTCGAGGCCAATTTTTGGCAGTTTGCTCAGAAAAATGTAAGGATTGTGTCGGTAAAATGTCAAAATTTTTTGATGTCATTTTTATTTTATTTTTAAAATATGAAAAATAATGAAAATAAAAAAATAGAATATTGATTAAAAAATGGTGCACTTATTGCATTAATTCCCAAAAATAATGTATTAATTTTAGAATGTAAAACATAAATAAAGAGTTTAATTTTTTACACATCCCGGCCCTTGGGCGACCACTACGCAGGTCGGGTACTTTTTGATAGCATTTTCTTTTTTCATAATTCGAGGCCATTTTGGGCTGGTATGCTTAGAAAAATGTAAGGATCATGTCTTCAAAAGTTTATAATTTTTTTACCCCGTTTTTATGTTAATTTATTTTTGAAATATGAAAATAGAGAAAATCATAAAAAATAGAATATTCAACAAAACATTGTGGCGCTTATTGTATTAATTCCTAAAAATCATGTATTAATTTTAGCAGCTAAAACATAAATAAAAATGTTAATATTTGACTCATCCTGGCCCCTGAGGACGCCATTGCGCAGGCTGAGTGCTTTTTGGCGGCGTTTACTTTTATCATAATTTGAGGCTATTTTTTGCAAGCATGTTCTAAAAAATGTAAGGATCGTGCATGCAAAAGTTTAGAACTTTTTGGCATCATTTTTATTTTTGTGTTAATTTTCAAATACAAAAAACACAGAAAATCATGAAAATTAAAACATTCATCTAAAAAGGGTGCCGCCTCTTGCATTAATTCCTAAAAAGCATGTATTAATTTTGGAATGTAAAACATAAATAAAATGTTAATGTTTGACTCATCTTGGCCCCTGAGCGACCTACTATGTTGACCGAGTGCTTTTTGGCTGCGTTTACTTTTTGCATAATAGGAGCCTATTTTTTGCGAGCACGCTCAGAAAAATGTAAGGATCGTGACTGCAAGACATCGTTTTTATTTTATTTAATTTTTCAAAGACAAAAAATGTAAGGATCGTTACTTTTTGGCTGCGTTTACTTTTTACATAATAGGAGCCTATTTTTTGCGAGCACGCTCAGAAAAATGTAAGGATCGTGACTGCAAGACATCATTTTTATTTTATTTAATTTTTCAAAGACAAAAAATAGAGAAAATCATAAAAAATAGAATATTCAACAAAAAATTTTGCCACTTGTTGTATTAATTCCTAAAAATCATATTTTTATTTTAGAATCTAAAACATAAATAAAAATGTTAATGTTTGACTCAACTTAGCCCTTAAGTGCCCAACTACTCAAGCCGAGTGCTTTTTGGCAGCATTTACCTTTTTCATAATTCGAGGCCAATTTTTGGTGGTTTGCTCAGAAAAATGTAAGGATTGTATCGGTAAAATGTCAAAATTTTTTGACGTCATTTTTATTTTATTTTTAAAATATGAAAAATAATGAAAATAAAAAAATAGAATATTGATTAAAAAATGGTGCACTTGTTGCATTAATTCCCAAAAATAATGTATTAATTTTAGAATGTAAAACATAAATAAAAAGTTTAATTTTTTACACATCCGGCCCTTGGGCGACCACCACTGTGGTCGGGTACTTTTTGACAAACATTTTCTTTTTTCATAATTCGAGGCCATTTTTGGCTGGTATGCTTAGAAAAATGTAAGGATCATGTCTTCAAAATTTTATAATTTTTTTACCCCGTTTTTATGTTAATTTATTTTTCAAATATGAAAATAGAGAAAATCATAAAAAATAGAATATTCAACAAAACATTGTGGCGCTTATTGTATTAATTCCTAAAAATCATGTATTAATTTTAGCAGCTAAAACATAAATAAAAATGTTAATATTTGACTCATCCTGGCCCCTGAGCACGCCATTGCGCAGGCCAAGTGCTTTTTGGCAGCGTTTACTTTTATCATACTTTGAGGCTATTTTTTGCAAGCATATTCTGAAAAATGTAAGGATCATGCATGCAAAAGTTTAGAACTTTTTGGCGTCATTTTTATTTTTGTTTTAATTTTCAGATACGAAAAACACAGAAAATCATGAAAATTAAAACATTCATCTAAAAAGGGTGCCGCCTCTTGCATTAATTTCTAAAAATCATATATTAATTTTAGAATGTAAAACACAAATAAAAATGTTAACGTTTGACTCATCCTAGCCCCTGAGCGCCTTGCTACGCCGAGTGCTTTTTGGCAACGTTTACTTTTTTCCGAAATGGAGCCTATTTTTTGCAAACATGCTCAGAAAAATGTACGGATTGTGTTTGCCAAATTTTATAATTTTTTGACATCGTTTTTATTTTATTTTATTTTTGAAATACGAAAAATAGAGAAAATCATAAAAAATAGAATATTAAAAAAAAACAAAAATTGTGGTGCTTGTTGCATTAATTCCTAAAAACACATGTATTAATTTTTTAATATAATACATAAATAAAAATGGTAATGTTTGACTCATCCTGGCACCTGAGCGCCCTACTACGCGGGCCGAGTGGTTTTTGGCAGGGTTTACATTTTTCATAATTTGGGGCCATTTTTTACAAGCAGGCTCAGAAAAATGTAAGGACCATATCTGAAAAAGTTTAGAACTTTTTGTTATCGTTTTTACTTTATTTTAATTTTCAAACATGAAAAACACATAAAATCATAAAAATAGAATATTTGTCAAAAAAATGGTGCTACTTGTTGCATTAATTCCTAAAAATCATGTATTAATTTTAGAATGCAAAACATAAATAAAAATTTTAATGTTTGACACATCTTGGCCCCTGAGCACCCTAATGCGCGAGCCAAATGCTTTTTGGTAGCGTCTACTTTTTTCATAATTCGAGGTCATTTTTTACAAGAACGCTCAGAAAAATGTAAGTATCTTGTCTGCAAAATTTCAGAATTTTATGACGTCATTTTAATTTTATTTTATTTTTGAAATATGAAAAATAGAGAAAATCATAAAATATAGAATATTCATTAAAAAATGGTTTCACTTGTTGCATTAATTCCTAAAATGCACGTATTAATTTGCAAAGTTTTAATTTCTTACCCATCCCGGCCCCTGGGCGACCCACTGCGCGGGCCGGGTACTTTTTGGTAGCATTTGCTTTTTTCATAATTCTAGGCCATTTTTTGCAAGCATGCTAAAAAAAATGTAAGGATCATGTCTACAAAATTTAATAACTTTATGACGTCGTTTTTATTTTATTTTATTTTTGAAATATGAAAAATAGAGAAAATCATAAAACATAGATTATTCATTAAAAAATGGTTCCACTTGTCGCATTAATTCCTAAAAATCACGTACTATTTTTAGAATGTAAAACGTAAATAAAAATTTTAATTTCTTACCCATCCCGTCCCCTGGGCGACCTAGTGCGCGGGCCGGGTACTTTTTGGCAGCGTTTGCTTTTTTCATAATTCTAGGTCATTTTTTGCAAGCATGTTTAGAAAAATGTAAGGATCGTGTCTACAAAATTTAAGAACTTTATGACAACATTTTTTTTTTTGAAATATGAAAAATAGAGAAAATCATAAAATATAGAATATTCATTAAAAAATGGTTCCACATGTTGCATTAATTGCTAAAAATCACGTATTAATTTTAGAATGTAAAACATAAATAAAAATTTTAAATTCTTACCCATCCCATCCCTGGGCGACCCATTGCACGAGCCAGGTACTTTTTGGCAGCATTTGCTTTTTTCATAATTCTAGGCCATTTTTTGCAAGCATGCTCAGAAAAATGTAAGGATTGTGTCTACAAAATTTAAGAACTTTATGACGTCATTTTTATTTTATTTTATTTTTGAAATATGAAAAATAGAGAAAATCCTAAAATATAGAATATTCATTAAAAATTAGTTCCACTTGTTGCATTAATTCCTAAAAGTCACGTATTAATTTTAGAATGTAAAACATAAATAAAAATTTTAATTTCTTACCCATCCCGGCCCCTGGGCAACCCATTGCGTAAGCCGGGTACTTTTTGGCAACGTTTGTTTTTTTCATAATTCGAGGCCATTTTTTGTAAGCATGCTCAGAAAAATATAAGTATCGTGTCTACCAAATTTTAGAACTTTTTGACGTCATTTTTTTCTATTTTAATTTTCAAAGACGAAAAATACGAAAAATCATAAAAATATAATATTCATCAAAAAATGGTGCCGCTAGTTGCATTAATTCCTAAAAATTATGTATTAATTTTAAAATATAAGACATAAATAAAAATGTTAATGTTTGTCTCATCTTGGCCCTTAGGCGCCCCACTGGGTAGACCAAGCGCTTTTTGGCAGTGTTTGTTTTTTCATAATTTGAGGCCATTTTTTGCAAGTCGGCTCCGAAAAAATGTAAGGGTCGTGTTTGCAAAAGTATAGAACTTTTTAATGTCATTTTTATTTTATTTTATTTTTCAAAGATGAAAAATAGAGAAAGTCATAAAAAATAGAATTTTGTCATTTTGTCAAAACGACAGCATTTTATCATCAGTAGAAAAATGACATGTTGTTTTGCTCTTGAAAGTATTTTTTTTTTTGTTTTTGTTAAAATGACGTCGTTTTTTAGCATCAGAAAAAAATGACATTTCATTTTGCTAGTGTGTTTTTTTCTATTTTTTAAAACGACGTTGTTTTGACACATCAATAAAAATGACGTGTTGTTTTGTTTGTTAATTTCTTTTGTCATTTTTAGAAAAAAATGACACGTCATTTTTTAATGGGAACTAAAACGACACGTTATTGTTTTAAGACAAAATGACACATCATTTTTTCATGAGAAGCAAAATGACTTGTCATTTTTGAAAGCCAATACGACATGTCATTTTTTTGGAGACAACGATACGTCATTTTTCGGGAGACAAAACGACATGTCATTTTTACATGGGAACAGAAACAACACTTCGTTTTATATGAGAACCAAAATGACACGTCACTTCTTGTTGGAACTAAAACGACACGTTGTTTTACATATGAAAAATGACAAGTGACTTGCAAAAAAATGAAAAGTCATTTTTCCTTGAATCTAAAACAACAAATCGTTTTTATTGAGATAAAATGACAAGTCATTTTCTTGAAATTAAACACAATGACACAGCATTTTACATTGGAAGAAAATGACACATCGTTTTAGAAAAATGTAAGGATCACGTCTTTAAAATACGTCGTTTTTATTTTATTTTATTTTTGAAATACAAAAAATAGAGAAAATCATAAAAAGAAGAATATTCATCAAAAAATGGTGCTCCTCGTTGCATTAATTCCTAAAAATCATGTATTAATTTTAGAATGTAAAACATAAATAAAAATGATAATGTTTAACTCATCCTGGCTCCTGGACATCACACTGCGCGGGCCAGGTGCTTTTTGGCAGTGTTTTTTTCATTAATTCGAGGAATTTTTTGCAGGCATGCTCAGAAAAATGTAAGAATTGTTTCTGCAAAATTTTAGAACTTTTTGACGTCATTTGTATTTTATTTTAATTTTTAAAGATGAAAAATAGAAAAAATCATAAAAAATAGAATATTCATCGAAAAATAGTGCCGCTTGTTGTATTAATTCCTAAAAGTCATGTGTTAATTTTGGAAGACAAAACGACATGCCATTTTTTCATGGGAAGCAAAATGACACCATTTTTTTAAACAAAATGACACGTTTTACATTGGAAGAAAAATGACACGTCATTTTTTGGAAGACAAAACGACATGTCGTTTTTCATGGGAAGCAAAATGATATGTCATTTTAATTGGGAAAGAAAATGATGCGTCGTTTTACATGTGAAGAAAAATTCACGCCATTTCTGATGGAACGAAAACGACACGTGGTTTTACGTGGGAACCAAAATGACACGTCATTTCTTGTAGGAACCAAAACAACACGTCTTTTCTTTTAGGAATCAAAACCTTGTCTATAATGGTCTATTAATTCAAATATCTTCTGAATCATTTGTACTAACTAAATAAAGTTCAACATAATTTTAAGGTACTTCAATATAAATATTTGACTGGAAATGTCTCACATCGTAACGTGCTAATCCCCTCTAGGATTTCTCATACTAAAGAACTAATTTTGAAATATTCTACCAAGATTGACTTTCAATTAAATCATTAAAGAGTCTAATGTAACTCATTCGTGAAAGTGGACATCATCGTTCAACGAACACATTATTGCTTCATTATGTATTTTTATGAAATTCATGGAAGCAATCATTGGGTTTAAATATTCATGAAATAACTTAAAAAATCATCAATTATAATTAACGTCCAAATTTATACAAGTTATATGTCTTGAAATTCTCATTTATTGTGCTTTCTTCATTGGACCCTTGATTTAGATCCTTTCAGAAACTCATCAAGACACTTTCAACAGTCAAAATTCATGCTAATTCATAATTTCAAGCATAACTTGATTATACTTAATCATAATGATGGTTATGCTCAATACATGTATCATTTCATCAGCCTATCGTGTGAGATCTCGCTGATATGGAAGTTTACATTCCATTATAAAGATAATAAATATACGTTTCACAAGATAAAAAAAATCCTAAGTTATAAATTTTACAATTTAAAAATTTCTACTTTAAGATTTTCTCAAGTTTTACAGTAGATGTCACCATTGTTGAGGACAATCAATACTTTCATACTCCTTATCTTCAAGGGGAGATTTCATTCATGGAAGATAAGGAAAAAAAAAATCTTTTCTTCTTGAGTTGCCTGTGTCTAAGCCACCATCCTCTGTTTCTCCTCCTGTTCAGCCCGAAACTGTTTCTGTCCAGCCTGAATTAGTTCCATCTATCCAGCCTGAATCAGTTCCTTCTAAAGTTGTCTAGTCTAGCTCTGTTGTGCCTTTTACACCCATAACACAAACTCGCCTTGAGCCGTTTGCTAAGGTTTATTCAAGGAAAAAAGGGCCATTCTCTCAACCGATGCAATTACAATTGTCTGACTCAAACTCAGTGACTGTTAAGGTAAGTTCTCCAATTACTTCTCCTAATTCCAAAGATCCAGATATCCACAAAGAAAATGATCTTGACATTCCTATAGCACTTAGGAAGGGGACTAGGACTTGTACCCAACACCCCTTGTATCTTTTCATGACCTATAACAACCTTTCTTACTAGTCTTAACAGTATTACCATTCCCAATTACTTCTCCTGATTCCAAAGATCCAGATATACACAAAGCCAATGATCTTGACATTCCTATAGCACTTAGGAAGTGGACTTGGACTTGTACCTAACACCCCTTGTATCTTTTCATGACCTACAACAACCTTTCTTACTAGTCTTAAGAGTATTACCATTCCCAAAACATTATCCGAGGCACTAGAAAATGAGAATTGGAGGAATGCCATGAAGGTGGAGATGAAGGCCCTAGAGAAAAGCAAGACATGGGATTTGGTGAAATTGCCAAAAGGAAAAAAACCAATTGGATGTAGATGGGTCTTTACTGTAAAATATACATCTGATGGCTCACTAGAAAGATAAGGCAAGGTTGGTTGCCAAAGGTTATATACAAACCTACGGCATAGATTATCTTGAAACATTTGCTCCAGTTGTAAAGATGAACACCGTAAGTGTTACTGTCATTGGCAGCTAATTTTGGATGGAGATTGCAGCAATTTGATGTCAAGAATACCTTCCTACATGGTGATCTTGAGTAAGAAATCTATATGGAAGTTCCTCCAGGATTCGGCTCTATAAATGGAGAACAGATAGTATGCAGGTTGAGAAAGGTGTTGTATGGGCTCAAGCAATCTCCAAGGGCTTGAATTGGAAGGTTTACCAAGGTTATGCTAAATCTTGGATTTAGACAGAGTCAAGGTGATCATACTTTGTTCGTGAGACATTCAGCTTCAAGGGAAGTCACGACATTACTGGTGTATGTGGATGACATCATAGTGACTGGATATGATATGGAAGGAATTGGAAAATTAAAAGTGTCTGGTGAAAGAATTCGATATCAAAGATCTTGGTGAGCTTAAGTATTTTCTTGGCATAGAAGTGCCTCACTCTCGACAAGAGATTTTCATATCCCAATAGATTTACGTGATTGATCTTTTAACGGAGACATGTAAATTGGGGTGTAAACCAATTGACACACCTGTAAAGTTCAACCATAAGCTGAGTAATGTTCTAGAAGATGCAGCGGTTGACAAAGACAGTTGCCAAAGGCTTGTTCGAAAATTGATTTATTTATCACACACAAGACTAGACATTAGATATGTTGTTAGTGTAGTGAGCCAATTTATGCATAACATAAGAGACTCATCTAAAGACTGTGTATAGAATTCTACAGTACTTGAAGGGTTCACCTAGTAAGGGAATTTTGTTTAAACGAGGAGAAAGGTTAAGTCTTGAAGCATATACTAATGCCGATTATGCAGAATCGATTGATGATAGAAGATCAACCTCAGGGCACTGTACATTCTTGGGTGGAAATCTTGTTACATGGAGGAATAAGTAACAAAATGTGGTTGCGAGATAAAGTGCAGAAGTAGAATTGATGTCAATGGCGCTTGGAATTTGTGAACTCCTATGGTTGAAGATCATTTTGGAGGATTTAAAGGTGAAGGTAGAAAGTCCAATGAAGTTGTTTTGTGATAATAAGTTGGCCATCAATATTGCCCACAATCTTATGCAACATGATCACACGAAGCATATAGAAGCTGACAGGCACTTCACAAAGGAAAAGCTTGATTGTGGCTTAATTTACGCTCCATTCATCTCCACAGAGAATCAGCTTGCAAATATTCTTAAAAGGGGCTTTCTAGTGCAGTTTTCCAGAGTCTAGTTGACAAGCTTGGAATGGATAACATCCATTCATAAGCTTGAGAGGGAGTGTTGAAAAAAACATGTTTTTTTTTCTATTTTAGGAAACCGTGTGCTGTAATGGGATTGTGTAGTTAATTGTGTTTCCTAATTCTAGGAGATTTGATTTTGATTTCTAAATTAGGAGATTTCCGGTTTATTCTTTCCTAGTTTAGTCTCTATGATTGTGTGTGCATATATATATATATATACATGTAAAACTAGCCTAAAAATATAGTTTTTAATCGATTGTTTCATTCTAAACTCTGAGATTAAATAATAGATAATTCACAAAACCATAAAATTGTGATATAATGGTAACATCATGGAATTAAAAATATCCAGAATAAAAACATGCTCATATCATATAATAAAATTCATCAGCCAAAACCAAACCCTAGAATTCTCCTTAACACCATTCTACGAATATCACATATAATTTATGAAGATTTTCAAATCTATTATTAAAACATAGAACTCCTACCTTGAATCTTTTGGAATTCTCTCAACAAATACGATGACTTGCACGTAAAAATCCCCGAAAGAATTCCTCTAAAGTTGTGTTAAAGAGAGGAGGGAGGAGACATAATATCGACTTCGGGATTGGAGAGCGATGGAGTCTCCCTTAGAAATTCATTGAATGATGGTGATAGGGCATAAACGTGTATTGAGAGGAGGGAGAGGGAGAGAGAAGGAGAATAGTTATTGAGAATAAGGAAAGTGAGAGAGATTTTAGAATGGAACTTTTTAGAATGCTTTAATGTCAAAACATAAGAGGAAATCCTTGTTTTTCTAATATTATATATATATATATATATATATATTTATATATATCTCCGGCAACATTATGTTGCCGAGATACTTGTGGTGACTTCGGCTTGCACCCGCAGTTACCTTTTAATTAGATATACATAATATTTAAATATATTATAAAAATAATCAAATATAATATAATTAAAACGTGGTAAACAAATTTTAATTTAATAAATGTAGAATAAAAAGGCATTATCAAATTTAATCAATAATTTAATTTGAGGACCTAACGTCATTTAAAAATCATAATTTAAACAACAGAACACGTCACAATCATATCACAAAGTGCACCAACATAATAAAATTCTGTTTCAACATACAAATTTGACATAAATCCTTCGAGCACATCGATCCCACGTGGCCGTCACCTGCAACATAACTTGATAGCAACGTTAGTTTACTTATTTAAAATATCATAAAATCCAATTATCATTATATTAGACCGTTAAATTCCTCATTAATCCGTTAATTAAAAAGGCGGGCGTTACACAACCTTTCAAGGTTCTCATGGCAATGTGCTTCAGTGATTTCTGAGTATGGCACGCACGCTATGTTAGAAGAAGCTGACAATGAATAGATCATAAAAAGAGGGTATGTTTGACAGAAACAGTGAACTATCTCTACTTCAAGTGCGTTTCAATGTTTTTACACACTATCTATACAAACTCCCAAGCAAAAAAAAAAAAAAACTTTAGAAAGACGTAGTATTGACCAAATAGATATACAAACCTAAATCAGTATCATGATTGCTACTTTGACTGGGGGCATCCTCTGAACAACAATCTAGAAGCAAAAAAAGCCACCCAATACTTAATAGAAGAATACATTCCTCAAAAATTCAAGTTAACTGATCTACCAACACGTATTTGAAATGAGAAAAGAGGATATGAATCCTCAATTCAAGCAACTCTAAGGCTAATGTTACACCACGGTCCGTGGGTCGACCGTTTCCTTTGAATATGAGTCGACCACTCCCTCGGATGACACGCGCCGAGGACTCCCCTTTGGAACCTGTCTTCGGCGTCGAGAGGAAGGCCGTGTAATGGTGTCCTTGACGCCGAGAGTCATCATGTGACAGTTAACGTCGAAGAAACTGTCTCGACCTCTTACAACCAAGATATCGAGGAAGATTGCAAGTGGGCCTGCCAGCAGTCATGTCAACTCGAGGAGGGAAGTGTTGGTCCGACAGCGGGCGCAGAAGTCAGGAAATCAGACGGCAGACAGAGGATCAGCCGCCTGATTTTCGGAACTTTCATCATGAGAACTCACCTACCCTCCCGCGGATCGAGGACAGAAGTTGGCTTCCATCTTGGGAACCGGGAATGTGTGAGTACGTGAGAAGGCCTATAAATAGAGCGAACAAAGACCCAGAAAGGGGTTAGAGATTTTTGTATGAAAAAGGCAACGTTTGTATTCACTTCAACGAACATAGTGCATGCACAAGTGGATTAGGCACAAAATTATTGCCGAACCACTATAAAAATCGTTGCTTCTTCTGTATTATTTTTCGGTTCATTTCATTATCCCGGGTTTAGCATAATCGCGAGTGATTAAGAGAGATCAAAACGAGTTGTCAGAAAAACACCGTCAACAATTGGCGCTAGAAGGAGGGCATCAAGCCTAGAAACTTAACCCAGCTTTGAAGTTAGTCTTATAAGACCAGAGACCAACATCATGCGTCCTAGAAATCGCCCACAAACAGCTAACCAGCCAGCCCAGGCCGTCCAGGATTCCACCGCCGCCGGGACTTCCGCCGACCAGCTTCCACCGACCGCAGATAACACCCCAGACCGCATCGACCAGCTCCAAAAGCAGGTCAAGGCGCTGACTGCGGTCGTGGAAAGAATGGCTACGGCCCTTGCCGAACAAGACCAGGGGCGGAACCCAATGCCGCCGCTCGAGGACGCACCGACGGTCCCGGTGAACGCCGCTGAGGGAAACCAAGGAATTGGTGACCAGCACGGTGACACCGAGGAAATCGGTGATAGTCGAGCGAATGAGGCTCATCCGGCTAGGTCGAACAGGTCGGTAGGAAGCAAAGCGCGCAAGGGCACCAAGAAGAGCGCTGCTGGAGGGCACGCCTCTTGTGGAGGGGCCAGAGGTGCGCTCGACCGCCTCAAGATGCACATAAGGAAAACCCCGTCCCCGTGGAATCCACATCGTGCACGGGAGACCTGAGGGCAAAGCTCGACGCCCGGGCCAAGGAAAGGCCGCAGCTAGCGAGGGAAGACGAGCTCGCAAAGAGAATAAGGCCCTGGCCGAGAAGATGGCCAGGCTGGAGAAGCCAGATGGGGAGCGATCAACAACTTGAGCAGGTTGTGGGGAAGGTGGCCGAGGCAAAGAACGCCGACGCCCAGGATGTACACGCCCCATGACCATCCGTTCACAGAGAATATCATCCGAGTCCCTCTCCCAGACAGGTACAAGTCGCCCCCCATCCCGCTATATGATGGAAGGAGTGACCCGGACGACCACCTCGAAGTGTACACAGGGCACATGGTCCTGCACGAATACCCCGAAGAGGTGATGTGCCGGGCATTCAGAAATCACCTTTCCGATTCTGCGCGGAGGTGGTTCAGGTCTCTCAAATAGAACTCCATCACTAGTTGGGACGACCTGAAGAACGCCTTCTTGACTCAGTTCGTAGGTGTCAAGAAGTACATCCCCCCTAAGCAGAACTTGTCAAGAGTATACCAGGGGCCCAATGAGTCCCTGAAGGACTGGTTAGCTCGTTTCGGAGAGCAGGTCGCAGCCACTGAGGGAATCTCCGATGAAGTGGCTTTGATGGGGGCACTGTCCAGCATGAAAAAGGACATCCCCTACAGCACGGACCTCGACCGAAGGCCGCCCCATACTTATCAAGAATTCTTGACGAGGGCCCAAGGGTTCATCAACGCCGAGGAGGCCAAGAGGGCCCTGAAGAGCAAGGCGGCGACCCCTGTCAAGGAGGAGGCCGGCCAAGCCAACAATCAGAGCAACGGCAAGAAGCGCCGGGGTCCTCCCCAGGTGCAAGCCGAGGCCAAACACAACCCGGCTCCGAACAATAGAGGCGGCAATGCCTCGATTGTTGGGGAAACAAAAGCGGCCCAGGCCGCAATGGTATAACGCCTATACCCCCTAACAATGGGGATCGGGGCGTCTACCATGAGATCAACCCACCTCGGTACTAAATGACCTCCACCCATGAGGGCGACCCGGCACCGGAGAATCGAACAGTACCGCTTCCACGGCGAGGGTCACACCACGGCCGCAGTGCTACGACCTGAGGGACCGAGGTCGAAAGGCTCATCCGGGAAGGGAGACTCAGCGAGTACCGAGCCGACCGCCGGAACAATAATAGGCGCAACGACGACCGGAGAGATGAGAATAGACGGGATAACCGCGACAACCCCCCTGAACCGGTTGGCGTCATAAGGACGATTTTCGGGGGACCATACCTCGGCGGCACCTCTCGACGTGCCCAAAAGGAGTACGCCCGAGAGGCGAAGGAAAAGTTCAATCAGTGCTTCATGAACGTCTCCGGGCGCGAAGCCAAGCTCGCCCGACACGAGGACGCCGAGATTACCTTCTCCGAGCTCGACGCCAGAGGTGTGCATTTCCCACAGTGCGACGCCCTAGTTGTGGAAGCCATGATCGGCAACCACACGGTATGCGGATCCTGGTGGACAGCGGCAGCTCCGTAGATATTCTCTCATGGACTGCCTCGACAAGATGGGGATTCCCGCCAGGCTCCGAGCAGTGCCCAACCCCTGTGGATTCACGGGACAGCGTAATCCCCGAAGGAGCCATTGAGCTGCCCATGACCATTGGGGACCGACCGCACACCTCGACCATGATGTCGAAATTCTTGGTGGTGAAGGGAGGCGACCAATATAACGCGGTCATAGGACGCCCAACCTTGAGGGCATTACGGGCGGTGACGTCCATTTATCATCAGACGATGAAGTTCCCCACGCCGAGCGGGATCGGCAAAGCCAGAGGGAACCAATATGAGTCGAGGCTCACTTACTCGGAAACGATCCGCCACTACGCCGAGCCAACTGAGGTACGCAGAGAGCTGCGGATGGTCGAAACCAGAGCTGAAGGCCTCGACTTGGATCCCAGATTCCCCGGAGAAGAGTCTGAGGCGGGACCCGTCGAGGAGCTAGTTGAAGTCCCCGTCGATGAAAGGGACCCAACCAGAACGCTGAGAGTCGGCTCAGAACTGGCACCTCAGGCTCAGGGGGAGCTGGTCGGATTTTTAAAGGGAAACCTCGACGTGTTCGCCTGGACCCACGAGGACATGGAGGGGATAAGCCCCGACGTCATGTGTCACCGGCTGAACATCGATGACAAGTTCCCGCCAAAGAGACAGAAACGCCGGCCGATGAACGCGGAGAGGTCTGAGGCCCTGCGAAAGGAAGTGGACAAGCTCACGCGGAACAACTTTATCCGAGAAGTCCTATACCCTGAGTGAGTGTCCAACCCAGTCCTGGTGAAAAAACCAAATGGGGAGTGGCGGACGTGCGTCGACTTGCGATCTGAACAAGGCATGTCCCAAGGACAGCTTCCCGCTGCCCAGAATTGACCAGCTGGTCGACGCCACGGTAGGGCATTAGTTCCTGAGCTTCATGGACGCCTACTCAGGATACAACCAAATACCCATGCTCGACCGCGACGAAGAGCATACGTCATTCATAACGGACAGGGGGCTCTACTGCTACAAGGTGATGTCCTTTGGCCTCAAGAATGCCGGAGCGACATACCAACGCCTCGTCAATAAAATGTTCGCGGGGTTAATCGGGAGGTCAATGGAGGTCTACGTCGATGACATGCTGGTGAAGAGTAAGAGAACTACAGACCATGAAGAAGACCTGAGAAGAATGTTCGATGTGCTCAGGACGTACAGGATGAAGCTGAACCCGCGGAAGTGCGCCTTCGGCGTCGCTTCAGGGAAGTTCTTGGGCTTCATGGTGAGCAGCCGAGGGATTGAGGCCAATCCGCAGAAGATTCAGGCTCTCCTCGACATGGCATCGCCAAGGAAGCCCAGGGAGGTCCAGAAGCTGACGGGCTGTGTGGCCGCGCTGAGTAGGTTTATCTCCAAATCCACGGATAAGTGCGTCCCATTCTTCAATACCCTGAGGGGAAGCAAGCCGTTTCTATGGACGGAAGAGTGCGAGCAGGCGTTCCATCAGCTGAAGGAACACCTTGGTAGGCCTCGGTCTTCCAAACCAAGAACGAGGGGAAGTTTGAGCCTTTACCTGGCGGTCTCGGAACACGCCGTTAGTTCGGTGTTAATCCGCGAAGAGAAGAATGTGCAATTGCGGTGTATTACGCCAGAAGCGCCTCCTCGACGCAAAGACGCAGGTATCCCCAGATGGAAAAAGCTCGCCCTCGCGCTAGTCGTGACAAGCAAGGAAGTTATGGCACTACTTCCAGGCCCACAAGATCAGGTATTGACCAATCACCCCTCAGGCAAAAGCGCGAAGCCCGACGCATCCGGACGGCTCCTCAAATGGTCAATAGAGCTCAGCCAGTTCGAAATCGACTACAAATCGCGGACGCGATCAAGGGTCAAGCCTTGGCCGATTTCGTGGTGGAATTCACAGGCTTACCTATCGATGCCGGTGAAGAGGTCCAACCCATACGATGGAAGCTCTACGTCGATGGTAGCTCAAACGACAATGGCAGTGGCGCGGGGCTGGTGCTACATACGCCAGAGGGACACAAAGTCACCTCGGCCATCAGGTTTGAATTCCCCGCGTCCAACAACGAAGCGGAGTATGAAGCCCTGCTCTCAGGCCTCCGGTTGGCGGAGCATCTGAAGGCTGAGAACCTTGACATCTTCAGTGACTCCCAACTCATTGTGAATCAGGTGAAAGGCCTGTACCAGACCAGGGATGAAAAGATGGCAGCATATCTGAAGAAAGTTAAGGAAGCTCTAGAAAAGTTCGCTACTTTCGATATCAGCGGTGTCAGGCGGAAAATATAGCGCCGATGCGCTTGCCGAGGCTAGCGGCGTCGGGGATCTTGACCTTTTGCACCTGGTGCCCACTGGAGGTGCCGAAAAGTCCCGCCCACGGAGAAACGGCCGAAGTCGCACTAGTGGAACTCTAACCTGGCTGGATGGATCCAATCATCAAAACACCGCTGACGGTGAGCTCCCTGAAGACAGGCATCAGGCCAAAAAGATGAAGTACCAGGCGACGAGATACACGATGCACGACAACCTCCTCTACCGCCGGGGGTTTTCGACGCCCTTGCTCAGGTGCCTCGGCGCAGAGGAGGCGGAGAGGGTCCTATCAGAGGTACATGACGGGGTCTGCGGAAACCACGCGGGCGGACAGTCCTTAGCCCACAAAATATTGCGGCAAGGGTACTACTCGGCCTTAGAAAAGACGCAGCGGAATACGCAAAGAAATGTGAGAGCTGCCAGAGGTATGCCCCCATCCCTTGACTACACTCAGAGGACCTCACGTCCATAGTATCCCCCTGGCCGTTCGCTAAGTGGGGGATTGATCTCATTGGCCCACTGCACAAGACCCCAGGGGGGTACAAGTTCGCAATCGTCGCAGTCGACTACTTTACGAAGTGGGTCGAGGCCGAGCCACTAACGGCCATCTCGGAGGCGAAATGCACAAACTTCATATGGAACAACATCGTATGCCGGTTCGGGGTCCCGCACTCTCTCGTATCCGACAACGGGAAGCAGTTCGACAATGACAACACCAATCCGTAAGAATTTCTCCTCGGTCGTCTACCCCCAGTCTAACGGACAGGTCGAGGCTGTAAATAAAATTATTAAGGTTACCCTTAAAAGGCGCCTCGACGCCTACAAAGGGAAATGGGCCGATGAGTTGCCAAAGGTACTATGGGCCTACCGGACAACTAGCAGATCCACCATGGGGAAACCCCATTTTCAATGGCCTACGGGTTCGAAGCGGTCCTGCCGGTCGAGGTGTCTATTCCGACCGACCGGGTAACCCGGTACGAAGAGGATAGGAACGCCGAGCTGATGAACTTGGAGCTCGACCTCTTGGAAGAGCGGCGCACAGACGCACAACTAAGGCTCGCTGCATACCAAGCAAGGACCGCCAGGTATTACAACAAGCGGGTCAGGCCGAAGCACTTCGGAGTGGGAGATCTGGTTCTGCGTGTCGTAACCCCTAACACAAAACCTAAGAACTCCGGGGCCCTGGGCCCTACTTGGGAGGGACCCTACAAAATAATGGAAGTCGTGGCGAACGGGTCATACCGGCTGGCAGAGCTCGACGGCCGAAGCATCAAGCGTACTTGGAATGCCGACCAGTTGAAGGTCTACTACCAATAACTACGACAGGCGCCGGGTCAGTGAACCAAAGCCCCCTACTTGTATTCGCTCATTTTCTCGTTTTTCAGAATAGAATACCAGGCTTGTAATCGATTCACGAATAAATAAAAGATGGTATTTCGACTGGTACTTTTTACTTTATAAACAAAATTTTGTTGTCGATACGTCGATCAAAACTTTTGTTGTCGATACGTCGACCATAAAACTACAAAGTCGACGCTCTACAAGCGAACGACCGCGGGTCCTACTATCTACTACGATGCGCCAGCGTCGACTCCAAGGACTCCACCCTGGCGAGGGGGTGTTAAGGCAGTCGAGCCGGCACTTGGGAAAACTACGACGCACAATAATCAAGAAGGTAGTCGAGCCTACACTTAGTGAATTTTCAAAAAATTTCCTAAGCAGATTTCCACACAACACGATATAAGGAATAATGCAGGAGCGTAATATAAAGGAAAATAAATAAATGAGGTCTCGACCTTATGGTCGTTACAAAGCACTGAATGAAATATTGTCTGGGCCTTACGACCCTATTTCAAAAACAAAACAAACAAAACAGAAACACACGATCGCCGTCACTCGGCGCCTCCATCCCCGTCTTCTCCGCCTTCAGTGCCATCCCCCGGCGCAACGTCGGCGCCGACCGCTCCATGCTCGGCGTCCTCCTGCGGCTGGCCCTCGTCGCCGGCCACCTGGTCAGGCTCGACCACTTCGACGTCCTCGCTGTTGGATTCATCGAGGAAAGAGAGGTCGACGTCCGGACGCTTTCTCCGGAAGCGGTCGAGGATCTGCTCACCAGTGGATTTCATTAGGGACAGCTGGAGCTCCTCAAACTCAATTGAGTCTTGGTAGGCGTCGAGCCTCTGGGTCACCAGCTCCTCGAACGCCTCGGATGACCTGAACTGCTCCACGCGTCCCTCGACAATCCGCTTTCGAGCTCGGCGCGCCTTGAGAGCTCGGTGACCCGTCGACCAAGGCGGCAAAAGTCAGGAGACTGGTGAATTCCCGGATTGCCCGCGAAGCCACCTCCTCCCTCGCTTCGGCACTTTCGGCAGCCGAGAGGTACTCCTCGATGGCCTTGGGCGCCCATCTTGGGCGCCCTCCTCGTAACTGGGCCCTTCTCGGTTGAGAATCTCTCACGGGGACAGCACCCCAGCCTTCTCAACCGTGAGGCTCGTGAAGCTCATCTCGAGAGCCGGGACCTGGCTTGAAGCTCCTGCTCGACGTCTTTAGAGGCAGTTTGCCTCTGCATCCACTCCTCCAGCTCGACGTAGTTCTGGAGGGCCAGCTCAAGAGCCTACAGACAAAGTGAAAGAAGAGACTTGTTTAAGTTTATGGGAGTAAAGCGTCAAAGTTGGAAACGAGAATCGGGAAGCGATGAAAACGTGCCGAGACCGGGCGTCACGGTGAGACGCTGGCGGTCGAGGATGCTCCTCTTCGCAAAAGTATTCCAGGAGTCCTCGTGGAAGTGGGAGTAGATGGCCTGGATTGGCACGCTGAACCGTGGAGGCAGACGCAGAGCGTTGTGAAGGTAGCGGGGGATGACGTCTGTGACGAGGAATTTGGGGTCGTCGATCTTCGACCCCGGCAGCACCACCGGCCCCGAAAGGACAGGGGCCTCCTCGGCGCCCTTCCCCTTCTCTTGGCGCCGAGCAGGCTGGGAGGAGGACCCCTCAACCCTCGCAGTCGCGCCCGATTCCTCGACGCCGGGCCGCCTAGCTGGGGGGTCGATCACAAGGACCCCCCGAGGGAGTGAATCAAGAGCCGAGGCGGGGGCAGACGGGCGAGGCCGCCCGGCGTCTCCGCGCCACGTCTCTCCTTCCTCTTCCTCGGCCCGCGGTGAGATTGTACTTCATTTGGGAAGGGACGCCTACACCACGAAGTAAGATGTCAGCTCGGGTTCTCCTCGACTACGCCCTTATATTACAGTAAAGGAACTACTTAAGGAAAAGATAACTCACCGCTTAAGAGGTCCGAAGGAGGCTCGGCGGTACGCTAGGGGTCTCGAGGAGTACGAATGCACCATACTTTCCCGTTCTTGGCGTGATTAGAACCGGCGCCCGACGCTAAATCGCCGGGCAGGCCTCAGAAAATACGCTCGACGCGGGCCAAAGCAGCGGAATCAGGCGCGGTCGAGGAACCGATCTCTACCGCAAAAGAGAAGCAACATGTCAGGAAGCTCGACGAGAAGGTTAGCCCCCATCATGCTGACGAGAATTAGAGACGAAGAGCCCATAGTATTTGCTAGGCTGATTGCGCCTCCGGCGGATAGTTGCGCCGAGCTGGTGGGAATTGAAGTCGCCCCGGAAAGAAAATTGGGGTTTCCACCCGTGGGCTTTTCGTGGTCTTCTCGGCCACGGGGGAGGAACTGGAGGTTTGGACTTTGTGGAAGCTGCACGGAAGAATCCTCCTCAAGCTGGGAGGCCTTCGAGTAGCAAGAGATAGAACTTCAAATTGACGGTTGGGTCGAGCTAGGAGAAACTTCCTCACAAAATAATCATCGAAGTTTATTGTCACCCAATTTGGGTGCCCAGTTGAGTTTGGGAAATTCCGACGGCGCAGAGGCCCTCACGAAGGGATGGAACGGAATGGTCTCCCCAAAGGTAAGGGCTCGGGTATAAACGGGGCCCGGGGCGGTGAGCACGATAGTTGAAGTGGGACGATCGGGGTAGAAGCAGGGGGTCAATCCCCGGGCGTCGTTGAAGGCCTTCAGCGCAGCTCGGGGCCTTAACTTGGATGGGTTGACATCCGTGGCAAGTCCCGAGAGGCCGCTGGTTGACACGACCTCACACTCCTGATCTTCTGATTGGCCGGCTTGACCTCCCGCTCCCTCGTCCTCAAGGAGGATCAGCTCATCCGACTGCGAGCCTGAGGTCGAGCCTCGGGAAACTCCTCGACCTCACGAAGGAGAAACTCCTGATGACAGGTATTTCTACCAACAAATCAAGTACTTTTAAGCTTGAATATTTGTAAGTTTTCAAGCATTTTTGTTAGTTTAATGTCTTTTGTGTGATTTTTATAGGAAATATAAATAAATGCCAACTTGGATGATTTTGCATGAAGAAAGGAAGAATATTTGCCTAACTTGTGAATCAATGAAAAGAGGATGTGAAAGAGGATTTTGTGGCACAAAGAGGAGGCTTTGGATTCCAAGAGAAAGGCCGGCATTTGCGCCTTCTTCATGGGGCTGCGGCAAAGAAGACCAGAGAGTAGGGGGGAAGCTGCAGTCAAATAAGATAACATGCGCTGCAGCGCCGCAGCAGCCCCTAGCCCCAAAGAACGCCTTGCGCAAATAAGCACCAAATGGCGCTGCAGCGCGCCCAGCGTGTTGTTGAAGCGACAACGCGCAACCAAGCGCGCAAATGGGCGCTGCAGCGCGCCCACTTGATGTCACACGCCGCAGCGCACCGATGACCGCATTGCGGCGCGTGATCCGCTTCTCGCCCAAAGACGCAGGCTGCAGCGCGTTTTGGCGCAGGCTGCAGCGCGCCTAGGCCCAAAAACGCGCGCTGCAGCGCGTAATCACGCAGGCTGCAGCGCGCGTCTGAAGCCCTAGCTCCGAAGTGTTTCATTATAAAAGGAAAGGGTTGCCATTCGAGAGGGAGCCCGGAAATGTGAAGAAAACATCAATAGGAGGCCGAAATCCTTCATCTTGGAGGTCCTTGGAAGCTCTTCAATGGATATTGGGTTTTATCTTCTTTCATCTATTTTTCCATGTTGAGCTAGACATTAAATCTAGGACTTGATGTAGTTTTATTTGAACTATGTTTTGAATATTTTATGGATTGTTAATTTAATTTCATTTTTCAATTCATTTATGTTTCTCTATGCTTAATGCTTTTAATTTATTTGGCCAATGAGTTAGATGATTTTTAGATTGCGAATTTGATGCTCGGGAGAGATTGAATTCTTTATCTAGATTCGAGAAGCATAGTCTAGATTGTTGTGAGACCGGGAGGAGATCAACGCTTAGATAATCAAATTAGGATTTAGGTTGTTGTGAGGCCGGGAGGCGATCGACATTCCTATTTTCTAATCACAAAGGCGAAGCTTAATTTGTGTTTAAATGTTCATTTCGAATAGGGATATTGTTTTGGGTATTTAAATACAATTTCTTGTGAGGCACTCGGGAGAGGTTGCAAGATGATATTAGAGCCTTGATTAATGAATTGAATGGAATTGATTAGCGATTACATAATAGGATGAACATAGGAATAATAAAGTGAAATCAAGTTCCTAGACCATTTGTGTATAGATACATTATTTTCTTATTTTCATATTTATTTTGTTTTATTTTCTTAATTGTCATTTTATTAGGTTGCCTAGATAAAGTCAAGTTACAATACTTGCGGTACTTAATGGCAATTCTAAACCCAATCCCTGTGGAGACGATACTCACTCACCTTATACTTAAAACTTGACACCGTACGCTTGCGGAAATTTATTATACTAAAAAATAAATTCGCATCAAGTTTTTGGCGCCGTTGCCGGGGATTGGCATATTAAATTGTTGTTAATATTGTGAGTACATAACTTGATTTTAATTTAGGCTTTTATTTTTCATTTTTAATCTTTTGTTTTATTTTTATTTTCTCTTGTTTTACGAGGTACTTGGAGATGGTTGATCGACAAGTCCTCTCAAGATTTGCTCAACGAGACTGCGAGCCATTTTTTAGCACTTGGGAGAGATACAAGGAGCTGCTCATTCAGTTTCCCCACCATGGTTTCCCGAGGGAAGTGCAACTAAGAATCTTCCTCGATGGGTTAGATGCCGCAACAAGAACGTGGGTGGAAAAAGGAAATGGTACCGCCTCTTTTCACCAACTATCCGCGGATGAAGCTTATTGGTTGTTGGAAGACATGGCCGATGTTAACTATCAGTATTGGAGGTATTCAACAAACCACCACGGTTTTGAGGATAGCTCCAACAATTCGGAACCACGGCTTGACACCCCCCGTCACCAAGCGGAGTCTTCTACCTCACTTGAAGACCTTGTCGCCCAATTTTCGGAGGAGACAAGACTCCGAATAGAGAAGTTAGAGAGGATGGGCGCTCGACCAACTTCACGAGGAAATGGAGACAAATCTAGCGGAGTTGTTTAGGTTGATGCTAATTCCAGATGAATCGCTAACGCCATGAATAGGGAACCACAAGAGGAGGAATGGGAGTTATTTGAAGATGACTCTTTGAGAGAGGAAGAGACTCAAAAATTGGTTGGTGAAGAATTTCAAGAAGAAATCAATGAGTCTCCGTCCTCGAGATCCCCATTGTCGTGCGCCCCGGTTGAGAAAGATCACTTCTCACGAAGACCCAATGTGGCCGGCAATTCCTCCACCATCTCAGTGCTTTGTTCTTCCTTGCCAACCAAGCCCATATATGCGCCGAGTCAAGTTGAGCAAATGGTCCGAAAACCGCCAAATCTCGCCAAGCTTGAGGGTGTAAAGAATCAAGACCCATACGTTGTGTTGTATGACACGTACTATGGGCGAAAGCCACTCTTTGATGAGTTGGCTCGGCATAAGAATAATTGACCCTAAAGACGCAATTTATGGAGGAGAGCGCCCCAACTCGAGTTATGTCATCATGCCCGGTGCATCATCGCCAACCATACTAGGAGGCGAGATTGTCTCGCCTCCCGCACGTGTTCTTATTCCCTTGTACTTAATTTTAATGATTGCTTGATTTTGAGTTTGGGGTGAGACACTTTGTGGTTGATTTTAGTGGATTTTGAGCATTACTTGTGACTTGGTTGTTATGACTTGTCTCCATTGAGTTATGTTCTTTTGGCCATGTTTTTACTTGTTTTTCATTTAGGTTGTTTGAATAAATTGTGAGTTTTGTTGAGATGAAATGACTAGATAATAATGACGAGCATAGTCACTTGATGCCTTCTTAGGTCTTTTGAAATGTATTTCATTGAGATTTCTGTGTGCTTGACTCGCATTGATTGAAATTCACTCTTGACTCTCTACTTTTGAGCACCATGAATCATGATCACTTGATCTTTTGAGCATTTGGAGAACATTTATGTGCATTAGGTAGACTTTGATATCTCATGAACACTAGAACCCATTTGAGTGAAACTTGAGGCGAAATTGTCGGTTTAGTGTCATTGGAGAGATGATTAAGGCATTTTATGTGGATCGTTTGGGCCTTTGAAGCAAACCCTTGAAAAGAAAATTCATCATTTGTTTACCCCCTTTGAGCCATATTGCTTACTTCATTCATCACCCATGTTTGTACATCCAAACCACCAAATGCACTTTCACTTCCTAAACCCATCACTAATAGCCATGATTGCATTAAACGCTAAGATTGAGAGTGAGTGTGGGTTATGTTTGGGAAATCATTAGTGGATTGGCTTGTGACGTTAATTTTTTTTTTCCTCATCAAAAAAAAAAAAAAAAAAAAGAAAAGAAAAAAAAAAAAGAAAAAAAAAATAATAAAGAAAAAAAAAAAGTCAATTGGATGAGGAATTGAGTTACCATTTCCATTTCTTTACAACATTGGGGACAATGTTGAGTTTGAGTTTGGGGTGTGGTCTTTATTTCTCAAATTTTTGTGGTTTTTATTTCTTTTTGGGTTCGATTGAAAGCGAAGGTATCTTTGAAAAGAGGAGTCGGTGAAATTTTTTTTTTTTTTTTTTTTCTTGGAAATCATGTGAGATACATGAGTTGTGATGCATGCCTAGTGTGATTTGAGCCTAAAAATTCTAATCTCATCCACCTTTCACCCTAGCCATATATTACAACCCTCAAAAGTCCTTTTGATCTTCAATGACAAGTGAACCTTTATTAGTGGAGAGTGACACGAAAAATGGGCCTATGGTAGTTCTTATTAAGATATCACTCATAGTCTCCTTGGCTCATAGGTCTATCCGGATTTTATTTGGTTGATTGAGATTGATTGTGCACACACTTACACTTTGAGAGTCTTGAGTGGAGTGAAATTGATGCTTGATGTTGAAATTCTAGATAATCTCAATGTTTGCATTTCCTTTGAGCTTAGAGCATTATGTGACTTTGAAGATACATGCACAGTTGTTGACTCGATACAAAACTCACACTTTCTTTTTCGTTTGTTTCTTAGTACTTGATTTGTGTTTTCTTTTTCTTTCTTTTCTTTTGCTTGAGGACAAGCAAATGTTCGAGTTTGGGGGTATTTGATGGCGGTATTTCTACCAACAAATCAAGTACTTTTAAGCTTGAATATTTGTAAGTTTTCAAGCATTTTTGTTAGTTTAATGTCTTTTTGTGTGATTTTTATAGGAAATATAAATAAATGCCAACTTGGATGATTTTGCATGAAGAAAGGAAGAATATTTGCCTAACTTGTGAATCAATGAAAAGAGGATGTGAAAGAGGTTTTGTGGCACAAAAGAGGAGGCTTTGATTCCAAGAGAGCTACCAGCGGCAGCGCGCGCCCATGGGCTACAGCGCCAAAGACCAGAGAGTAGGGGAAGCGCAGGGCTGCAGCGCACAGCTTGTGCGCTGGGCAGCCCTCAGTTGCAAAGAACCCCAACAGCGCTGAAGCGCAGACTAAATGAGCGCTGCAGCGCGCCCGGCATCGTGTTGCCGCAGCAACGCGCTACCGCAGCGCATCAACTGCAGCGCTGCAGCCCACTTGATGTCACACGCGCAGCGCACCGATGGCGCTACCAGCGCGCCCCAGTCTACTTCTCTGCCAAAAGACGCGGGCTGCGGTAGCTTTGGCGCAGGTTTACTTGTTGCCGCCTAGGCCAAAAACGCTGCAGCGCCGCCGTAATCACGCAGGCTGCAGCGCGCGTCTGAAGCCCTAGCTCCGAAGTGTTTCATTATAAAAGGAAAAGGGTTGCCATCTGAGAGGAGCCGGAAATGTGAAGAAAACATCAATAGGAGGCGAAATCCTTCATCTTGGAGGTCCTTGGAAGCTCTTCAATGGATATTGGGTTTTATCTTCTTTCATCTATTTTTCCATGTTGAGCTAGACATTAAATCTAGGACTTGATGTAGTTTTATTTGAACTATGTTTTGAATATTTTATGGATTGTTAATTTAATTTCATTTTTCAATTCATTTATGTTTCTCTATGCTTAATGCTTTTTTAATTTATTTGGCCAATGAGTTAGATGATTTTTAGATTGCGAATTTGATGCTCGGGAGAGATTGAATTCTTTATCTAGATTCGAGAAGCATAGTCTAGATTGTTGTGAGACCGGGAGGAGATCAATGCTTAGATAATCAAATTAGGATTTAGGTTGTTGTGAGGCCGGGAGGCGATCGACATTCCTATTTTCTAATCACAAAGGCGAAGCTTAATTTGTGTTTAAATGTTCATTTCGAATAGGGATATTGTTTTGGGTATTTAAATACAATTTCTTGTGAGGCACTCGGGAGAGGTTGCAAGATGATATTAGAGCCTTGATTAATGAATTGAATGGAATTGATTAGCGATTACATAATAGGATGAACATAGGAATAATAAAGTGAAATCAAGTTCCTAGACCATTTGTGTATAGATACATTATTTTCTTATTTTCATATTTATTTTGTTTTATTTTCTTAATTGTCATTTTATTAGGTTGCCTAGATAAAGTCAAGTTACAATACTTGCGGTACTTAATGGCAATTCTAAACCCAATCCCTGTGGAGACGATACTCACTCACCTTATACTCAAAACTTGACACCGTACGCTTGCGGAAATTTATTATACTAAAAAATAAATTCGCATCAATGTCCCTGGGCTGGGACTTGGGAAACCAAGCCCAGCACAGGGTTTAGATAGCAAATACCCAGCCGGTGGCCCGTGGCGGCTTCAGCCAAAGGTACACCGCCGGCCGCGGCGGGTGAGGGCATTTCTTCCCTCCCCCATTCCGCTTTCCGCACGCAACTACACCAGAGCAATGGCAGAGAGAGGAGAGAATGGGAACTTACCGGTCACCGGAAGACGGAAGCCTGGAAATGGAATGAGAAGTGAGCCCACGGAAGCAAGACGGCTGGTGAAAATTCGGCAAAGTAACGGCACTTGAGCAATCGTGCCGAGTTAACACCCTCTCGGGGGTTTAAATAGGCGCCCAGGAACCCCTAAATCTCAGCCGTAGAAGGTCATAAGTCTCCATCCAACGGTGGGAATGGTGGGACACGATCTAACGGTCAGGGGCAAGGCAACCCAAGGGACACTCCATCGGACGGTCGCGATTCATCCGCTAATGCCATGTGGCACCCGAGAGGCGGGAGCGTGACAGTCGACACAATCGACGCGACGTACCCACTGCCCGAGGAACCAACCGCAATGATCATTTGTCTCGACGAGCCACCCGTCTCCCTCCGATGAAAGGCGCCACGCGGCGTCCTCGGCCGAGTAGCGCGAAGCGGCTACCGCATCCCGGTCTAGGGGTAATTGTTACACCACGGTCCGTGGGTCCACCGTTTCCTTTGAATATGAGTCGACCACTCCCTCGGATGACACGCGCCGAGGACTCCCCTTTGGCCTTGTCTTCGCGCCGAGAGGAAGGCCGTGTAATGGTGTCCTTGACGCCGAGAGTCATCATGTGACGGTTAACGTTGAAGAAACCTGTCTCGACCTCTTACAACCAAGATATTGAGGAAGATTGCAAGTGGGCCTGCCAGCAGGTCATGTCAACTCGAGGAGGGAAGTGTTGGTCCGACAAATGCTAGAAGTCAGGAAATCGGCGGCGATGAGGATCGGCCGCCGATTTTGAAACTTTCATCATGAGAACTCACCTACCCTCCCGCGGATCGAGGACAGAAGTTGGCTTCCATCTTGGGAACCGGGAATGTGTGAGTACGTGAGAAGGCCTATAAATAGAGCGAACAAAGACCCAGAAAGGGGTTAGAGATTTTTGTATGAAAAAGGCAACGTTTGTATTCATTTCAACGAACATAGTGCATGCACAAGTGGATTAGGCACAAAATTATTGCCGAACCACTATAAAAATCGTTGCTTCTTCTGTATTATTTTTCGGTTCATTTCATTATCCCGGGTTTAGCATAATCGCGAGTGATTAAGAGAGATCAAAACGAGTTGTCGGAAAAACACCGTCAACAGCTAAGAACTCCCCAACTATCTCAATCCTTCACAAGCTAGCCTATATGCTTACTGATTAAAACATATTTATATTAGCATACTTAAGTCTTCACCGAACAATACTAGACTGTACTGAAATTTAAAATTTCTCTTTCTTAATGACTTCATCAGCTTCCAATAGCCAAAAAAAAAAAAAATCTAATTTTTCTGGAATAAGATAACAAAAAGACAGTCCAAAAGCATCGATGGAATAAGTGCTTACATTCTCTCATGGTCTGATAATCAAGGTGATCATCTTGGTCATCCACATAAACTTTTTAAGTAAAACCATGAAAAAGTAGCTGAAGGGTACTGTTGAGCGACAAAATGCATGGAACTTATTAATCGACACTTAGTTCACCTTATATAGCAATATATTGTGTTTTTAGCCACCAGTACATTGATGCTCGCTCACTTGCTGTTGTTTGAGATACAGGTGATAAAGCTCAGAAGAAACAAAGTTCCATCACTTTATCCTGAAGTTGCGTATCATACTAACCCCCATCACAGTCCTTTCCTGCTTCTATCCCTGTCCAGGCCAAAATATAAATAAATGAGTCAATTCAGAGTGATTTTCACAATGGTAATTAATGACAACTCTTTGCTAACAAGGTAGGTAGAACTGATAAAAGAGCAGTGCTTCTGATTTCTGGTATGTGCACAGGACAAAAAAAATATGAATATTCAATTTACTGCCTAGCTATTCGATCATGGAAAATGTAGACCAGAATTCAACCTCTCCGTCATCTTGAAAAGCCTTCCTCCAACATCAGGATTCCCGTAAATGATGGAAATTGAATAGACAACCTAGTCAAATTAATAAATAAAAAAAAAAAAAAAAAAGGCAACGATGCATACAAACATCTTCTCTAATGTGAACTGAGCCAAGGTTTAAAATTGTGCATTTGGGTACTGAGGCGTTTTATTTGAAGCCTCAAGGCGTTTCGAGGTGTAAACCTCAAGTTTTTAAAAAATATACATATAAATTATGGAATTCATATGTTTTCACTTTCACAAACCATAAATCCTGTAATTAAGAAGTTCTAGTTTTTATTATTTAATTGAGAACATTAATTTAAGAAGAAAAAGACATAACCAGCTTGTGCAAATAGAGGTAATTTCAGCAGATAGTAGCAGCACTCCTCTTCTGTAGGGTTTCAATCAGAAAAGTGCCAGATTTAGTGGTTTTGTCTAAGAAATTCGTTTTTCTCTCTTTTCTCCAACCTCTGAAGAAACTCGTCCTTGTTGGCTGTTGCTAGAACAGGTTATAGATGGACATTCTAGGGAGTTCTAGGGTTTTTTTTTTCTTCTTATCAGATTAGAAATATGAGCTTTTGTCATTAAAAAACCGGTTTGACTTAATTTTTAAGGCTGCAAAATCATTTTTGGGCTTTTGAGCCTTTGGTTTTTTAGTTTCAACCCGGTCTTTTCTAGGCATGAGGCTATTTTCCTCACCCTGAGGCACGCCTTATGTTCGGATGTTACCAAGTTGTAAAGAGAAAAAAACACCAACCTGTCACAGCTACTGTTTTGGGCTTTCATACTTAGCAGTGGGAATCATTCCTATGATAGCACCCTCCCCTAAAATCTGATAGATTGTAGGGTTTCTTTCACATAACCAGAAGAATAAAAGAAGAAATGGAATCAAGAATCAAGAACGTTTATTTTATTATAGACAAAAGAACATAATCATAGTGCTTCGAGGGACTGCATCCTCCCAGCTGGCTCAATTGCCAAGCTCCTACACAATTCTATCTCTCTGGATAATCCCCCCGTACCCCCTCTCCCTTCCTATTTATCCAATCTGTTGTAACTAACTCTCAGCTCCCTCTCCCCCCTCACTTCTAACTTCCTCTCATTTGTTACAAGCCTAATCTGCTACAAGCAGGAGCATTTACACCCGACTCCCCTTTCTAACATAAACCCGTCTGATCATAGGCTTGGACTTGTCAATTACTCCCCCCCTCCCCCCCCCGCAAACAACTAGTCACCTTGTCCTCAAGGTGAAAATCTGGAAATTGTTGTTGTATGACATCGAACAACTCCCAAGAGGCCTCAAAATCAGGCAGATCCTTCCACTTTATTAGCACTTCCAGCTGGCCGGACGCAGGAGCAAAACAAGTATTCAAAAGCTGTGACGATTCGACCCGTAACTCAGAGTCCTCAGAAAGGAGATAAGGAAGCTCCTGGGAAATAGTAGAAACTCCAATAGCTCGCTTGAGTTGTGAAACATGAAAAACCGGATGGATCTTGGCAGTAACCGGTAACTGTAAACAGTACGCCACCGGCCCCACGCGAGCAAGGATCTTATAAGGCCCATAAAACTGAGACAATTTCTCGTTGACAAACCTGGCCAAAGAACGAAGACAGTACGGACATAGCTTCCAAAAAACCAAGTCCCCCAACTGAAAGTGGACGTCTCGTCGTTTAAGATCTGCCCTCATTTTCATACTACGCTGAGCCCACAGCAAATGACCCTTCAACTCATCCAAGAGAGGGTCCCAAGACTGAAGTTGCTACTCCAACAATGAATTGGCAGCCGAGCCACTCTCAAAGTGAAGCAACTTAGGAGGGTCACGACCATAAAGGGCTCGGAAAGGAGTCATTCCTGCCGCGATGTGGTAACTTGTATTGTACCAATATTCTGCCCAAGGAATATGAGAAGACCATTGGGCTGGCTGAGCCAGTACAAAACAACGTAGATGAGCCTCCAAACATCAATTCACCACTTCGGATTGGCCATCCATTTGAGGATGATAAGCGGTACTACGGTGCAAGGAAGTGCCCTGCAACTTGAACAACTCCGTCCAAAAATGGCTAAGGAAGACTTTGTCCCGATCCGACATGATGGTGCGGGGAAACCCATGGAGGCGGACGACCTCCTTTACAAATAAGGCAGCCACCGACTTGGCTAAAAACGGATGACGTAGTCTGAGAAAATGAGCAATTTACTCAATCAATCAACCACCACTAATATTGTGTCCAGACCACCGGACTTGGGCAATCCCTCCACGAAGTCCATCATAATATCCTCCCAAACCAGAGTCGGCAAGGGAAGTGGCTGGAGTAGTCCAGCCGGAGAAAGAGTAGAAGCCTTATGTTGCTGACAAACAAGACAAGTGGCCACGAATGACATGACATCCCGTTTCATTCCTAACCAAAAGAACTTAGAAGCCAGCCGTTTATAAGTTTTTAAAACCCCCGAATGGCCTCCAACCTTACTGTCATGAAACTCCTTTAGCAAGACCGGAATGAGAGAAGAGTTTTGTGGAATCACCACCCGGTTCTTATAAAGCAGTAAGTCATTCACCAAGGTGTATCCCCTCACCGCGGTAGGGTCGACTAACAACTGAGCCCTGAAATCAGCCAACTTCGGATCCAGACGCACTTGTTGGCGGATGGTATCCCAATCGAAAACTGCTGTGGAACCCAGCCGCATAAGTTCCAAACATGTGAGCTTCCGAGATAACGCATTAGCCACCCGATTCTCTAAACCTGGCTTATATAGTATCTCAAAATCATATCCCAATAACATGCACATCCAATGTTGATGCTCCCTACTAACTAATCTCTGGTCTAGTAAGAACTTTAGACTTTTTTGATCAGTTCGCACAATAAAGTGTCGACCAAGAAGATAGTGACGCCATTTCTAGATAGCGAGAACCACTGCCATCAATTCCCTCTCATAAACGGACTTCGTGCGAGCCCTAGCCGACAAGACTTGGCTGAAATAGGCAATTGGCCGTTGTTGCTGCATTAACACGGCTCCAATTCCGAATCCAGAGGCATCTGATTCCAGCACAAACGACATAGAAAAATCTAGCAAAGCGAGAACCGGCACCGTTGTCATGGCTGTTTTCAAGCTTCGAAAAGCTTCCTCGGCCACTGGATTCCAATTGAAACTATCTTTTTTCAGCTGCTGGGTTAGTGGCCAAGCCATATGTCCATAACCAACCACAAACCTTCTATAGTACCCTGTGAGACCCAAGAACCTGCGCAGCTCTTTAATAGAACGAGGAGTCAGCCAATCCAACAATGCAGAAATTTTGGTAGGGTCGGCCGACACCCCCTCACCTGAAATAATATGTCCAAGATATTCTAATTGACTTTGAGCAAACGTACATTTTTTTTATTAACATACAACTGTTGCTCCTCTAAAGTTGCCAAAACCCGATTCAAGTGTGTCAAATGTTCCTCAAAAGAGGTGCTATATCAAAATGTCATCGAAAAATACTAACACAAATTTCCTCAAAAAGGGTTTTAGTACCTCATTCATCAATGCTTGAAAAGTGGTAGGGGCATTGGTAAGACCAAATGGCATCACCAAAAATTCATAGTGACCCTCATGGGTACGAAATGTCGTCTTCAGAACATCCCCGTCTTCCATCCTGATTTGGTGGTAACCAGCATTTAAATCCAATTTGGTAAAAACAGTTGCCCAACCCAATTCATCCAAAAGCTCCTCAATAACCGAAATGGAAAATTTGTCAGGCGCCGTAACCTTGTTGAGCGCTCTATAGTCTACACAAAAGTGCCAACTTCCATCCTTTTTCTTGACTAAGAGCACAGGACTAGAGACGGGGCTTGTACTTGATTGGATTATTCCGGCTGCAAGCATCTCCTTTACCAACTTCTCTATCTCGTTTTTCTGGAAATGGGGATACTTATAAGGTCGAACGCTAATGGGGCCTGTTCCCCCTTGAAGTATGATACGGTGGTTGTGCGTTCACCTTGGAGGTAAACCACTCAGCATATGTAAGACTTTGGAGTGCTGCTGCAGCAGTTGTTGCACCGGTTCCTGAAGTGGGCATTCGGTGTCAGAATCGACCCGCAATGTGCTCAACTCCACGTAAAAGCCATGCCCCTCCTGTTTTATAAAGTGGAACATGGCTTTGAGAGAAACCATGGCCTTAGAAAGACTCGTATCCCCTTTTAAAACTACTCCTCTACTCCAACTTTGAATTTCATTACCTGCGTTTTCCAATTAACATGCATCCCACCCAAAGTTTCTAGGCATTGCATGCCTAAAATCACATCTACCCCCACCCCAATTCCAGTGGCAAGAAATTCTCAACAATCGTAAAATCTGGTAAAGACAAGACTACCTCCCTACAAAGTCCTTTTCCCCGAACTAATTCCCCCATTCCCACTTGTACGCCAAAGCCCGAAGTTGGAATAACGGGTATAGCTAACTTTCTCACTGTTTCCAAAGATATGAAATTATGTGACGCACCGAAATCAACCAAAATGATTACCTCCTGCTGTCCGATGATACCAGGAAGCTTCATGGTCATTGAAGTCGACAACCCCACCACCGAATTCAAGGAAAGCTCGATAACCTCCTGATGTGCTCCCTCCAAGGGCTCCCACGGTTGTGCTTTTTCTAGCTCTTCACACTCGAACTCTTCCTCATCACTAACCAACATGATCCGTAATTTTTTTTTTTTACACCGGTGTCCCATGGTAAACTTCTCATCACAACGACAACCCTTTCTCCCTTTTCTCCTGCCATTCGGAATCCGTTAATTTCTGAAATGGAAAGTCTATCTTTTGCGGCACAGCCCTTTCTGCCACTGCTGGGAAACAGAATGGTTGTTCCACCCCCCCACTGGTTTTTGAGGACAAGGTGGAAAATTCCCCCTGATTAATTCTTGGCTGTTGTGCACGTGTCCATTTCGACCCAGTCACCTCCTTCTTCAACAATTCCTTCTTCTCCTCTATCTGCTGCGCTATTTTCATTCTTCAACAGCCTTAGTTCCGCTCGAACTTCAGCCCTGAATCCATTAATGAAAATTCCTTCTAATATCTCCTCTGGTACCTCCCTAAGCGGGGCAGCCGTAATCTCGAACCTCCCTCAGTAGTGGGCCACTGTCCCATCTTGCCTGATCACTAGAAATTTTTCACACAAACTTCTTTCCTGAGAAGATCGAAAACGCTATAAGAGAGCCATCTTAAATTCCATCCAATTGAAAAAGGGATGTCTCCCATTCTTCCATTGAAACCAGGATAAGGCTTCACTGTCCAACGCTATTCCTGCTATAATCAGTTTCTCTTTCTCTATAGCGTTGGATTGCAAAATACTGCTCCATCCTGAATACCCAACCGTCTAGGTCATCTCCACTGAAGGTTGGACATTCTATGTGCCTCCTGCGATTGGTGACCCAATCTTCGTCCTCAGAAACTTCTTCTCGCCCTCCCATGTTCCTCCTAAATTCTTTGTTATTACCCTCCCCGTTCGGAAAAACTGTTCTAGCAAAATCCCGACGTCTATCCTCTCTCCAGCTTGCCATGACTCTCCACCATTCCAGCCGCCCAATCCTCCACCGTTTCTTCAAAATCCCTCCTCTACTGTCGCGCCCCACTAGTCACCTCTGTTCCCCACCATTTTCCTCCCTCTGATTCCTCATTGGTACTTCACGTCCACTATCGCACCTTAAAATCTCTTCCCTCACGACCTCCCGATCTAGGTCTCGTGGAGCCCTTCGATCCACCACGTGATTCGCCTCATGCGTACCCAGTGCAAGTTCAGCTCGAATCTCTTCCATTACTCCGAAGTTACTCGGCGCTGCTCCGCCATCCACCGCCGTCGCGATTGTCTTCGCCTTCTCCGGCAGCCGAAACTGCCGATGACGAATTTTTCATGTATTCCTCCCAGACACGACGAAGATCAGCCAGGCTTTGAATCACCTCGGCCTTAACCTTACCTACCTCCTTCTTCATTGCTTCACGAATCTCCTTGATTTCTTTCTCGACAGTGTCGAATCTCTCTTCTGTCTTCCTAGCCGCCGCCATATCTTCCCCAAAATCGTGCTCTGATACCAAAATGATAGATTCTAGGGTTTCTTTCACACAACCAGAAGAATAAAAGAAGAAATGGAATCAAGAATCAAGAACGTTTATTGTATTATAGACAAAAGAACATAACCACAGTGCTTTGAGGGACTGCAACCTCCCAGCTGGCTCAATTGCCAAGCTCCTACACAATTCTATCTCTTTGGATAATCCCCCCGTACCTAGGCCCTTCCTATTTATCCAATCTGTTGTAACTAACTCTCAGCTCCCTCTCCCCCCTCACTTCTAACTTCCTCTCATTTGTTACAAGCCTAATCTGCTACAAGCAGGACCATTTACACCCGACTCCCCTTTCTAACATAAACCCGTCTGATCACAGGCTTGGACTTATCAAAATCCTACTACCATGTCATAATTCAACAAAAATCAAGCAATAAAACATGTGACAAAAATTTCAAGCACTTACAAAACTCAAGTTGTCTCCGTTCCTCTAAAAAGTTCATAATAGGTATGCAACTGATCCGATTGTTGCATACTCCGTTGCTAGATTCTATAACAATCCACATACTTGAATTGTAAGAAGTAAATTACATTAGTACCTACCACCTAGAGAAAGTTCACTCTGTCTCTCTCTCTCTCTCACACACACACATATCCTTTAGATCTTCTATTTGGTTCCCATGATTTTCTAGCTTCTTGAGAAAAGACGAGTAATTCATCTAGAAATAGCCAGATAAAACATAAAGGCTGCAAAACTCAAAAAACTAACTGGAGGTGCAAGACCACCATTAAAACAACATACTTCGTCCGCCTAGCTTCCTGACCTTTAAAAAGAGAAAACACAGTAATCATTACTGGAAAATAGGTGGATCATAATCATGAAAGGCAAATGACAACCAAAATAAAGCTTATGATATCTTGTATGCTCAAGGAAACCAAAAAGGAAATGCAATTGAAAGCCTAGCAATTAGATCTCAGCATCATTAAAAAAGCTTGTTTAGTGACGGCCACTACTAGACTAGACTTGTGTCTTCCCAATATCCTAAAATTTCTTACTACAATATCAATCCCAAGTTCACAACTAGAAGCTGAATAGAAAAGAAAATTCAACAAAACTAATATGGACTTTTAGGGAAAAAAAGGACCACATCCTTCTACAATAGCACGGAATCAATTGCCTTAGTGCACATCACATACAGAAGAAATAGAAAACTCAAATGAATTTGTTGAAAAACATATTTGTCTTGAGCTTTGTACCAAGCAATGGGAGTGGTGTTTCCTATGTTAATATCATCTCTTCAAACTCTACCAAACCTAAAAAGACACCGATTTAATTTTAACTAGAAAGAGTAACCATGATGACAACATTTATTTTTGACTGCTTACAGGATATGCAGATGATGCTAGTATGCAGTCTGTTTTTAACAAATAATAATAATAATAATAATAGTAATAATAATAATAATAACAACAAAGGTGTGAGTCTTTCTAACGAATAAGATGTTTTAATACAAAAATCTCATCACAAACAATGCGTTCAGGGGATCCAAAGGCAGAACAATCATCAACATCTGTCTCGAAATAATAAGAAAAGAAAAAGAAAAGAAACAAAGCCCACTCTACCAGCTTTTCCTTGAGAATCAGTAAAATTTTGAGAGCATGGTCGTTGGGCAAAGTAATACTATAAATACAGTCTTTGCTAACGGTTGACGGTGGATTTTCGTCAACAAAAAACCGGCCGGGCTACCTTGGAATTTCCCTTTGGATTACCGGCCTATGGGTGCAGTGAAAGTGTGGATACTGGTTAGATATGAGCATTTGTGTGTTAAGTGAACTGTATGTAAACAAACACAAAGAATTTTATAGTGGTTCACTCTGTAAGATTAGAGCTACATCCACTGTAAATTTTGTATTTCTTTTGAGAGGGCAATAATTTACAAGTTATGGCTCCCCTTTTTTCTCTTGTGTGTTTTTTTTTTCTCTCGGTGGGGGTCTTCACCCTTTTATACCGGGCTTCCTTCACCTAGTGGGTTTCTTTGATCGGCGGATGCACTCAAGTGCCCTCCCTTGGTAGGCCCAGATGTAGCCCACTAATCAGCACTGTTCACTCAGCCAATTAGTCTTCTATTATGGCTCTGTGATTCTCCGTAATGCTTTTATGTCCCCTGCGGGGTGGTTTGAGAATTTGTAATTAATGCTGTCAGACATTTTCCACTTTTGCACGCAACCCGCCGTGTCTTAAAAGAAGGTTCCCCCCGTCGCCAGCGCCGTTTAGCCCCATCGTCCTCTCTGACGATCCTTTCTGCGGTCGAGGAATCTTTATACCCTAATTTAGGCGATGGTATCCGTCGACGCCACAAGGGGTCGTCCCTAATCTGGACTTCATTTTTGGGTTCTGCAGCTGATTTGGAGGGAAACGTAGACGTCGAGGGTTGTGTGCTTGGTGGAGAATAGTTATGGCCATGTGTCGTGGTGTCGTTGATCCAGGTATCCATCACATTTTCCCACACAACACCTATCCCCCAGGTCGAGGGCTCCTTTTCGGCGGCTTCGAGCTCTAGGTTCGGTTGTCCTTTCGTGCTTCGGGTGTGGAAAACCGGTCTCGAGCCTCCGTCCGTAATGATGGCCTGGGTGTTGGGAATAGTGTCCTAAAAGCATGAGATGTAAAAGGATATTTATTATTTATTTAATAAAAGAGTTTATTCATCATTTTTTGAGCATATATTTATGAATATTTTATGAATATCAAATAAAATTCCTTGATTATTTATGTAACCTTAAACATGGTATATAAGTGTTGTATACGAGAGGATAATGTTTAAGGATAATAATCAAAAGTAATTGTTCATAATGAATTTAATTAAAGTTTGGAATCTTTAATTAAAACATTATTAATACATGTCATTCCCATTTAGAATGGAACGGTGTTATCCGCACTGTTAATATGGCGAGATATTGAATGAGTGTATTTCGCATAATGAGATTATGTGGAACATGGATGTAGACACAATATGAATTTCTAATAATTTCCGTTAAGCATAGAAATTCTAATTGAGTCTATCGATGGTCATATATAGGTGATCTTAATCCTGAGTTATTAACAAACTCCTATTTATGGATTTATGTCTTTTGATTTACTCGGTACGGATTCTGAGACCCTGAATCCTATTCCTTGTATTTTGGAGACATAATGAAATAGGTAGCTGGAAATGTTATTATGCAAGATGGACTCCATTCCTTCTTGAGAAAGAAGAAGATAAATAATTCTCTTAAGTGTTGATTTGGTACTTGGATTAGTAAGAGTGCTCTGGTTCATGAATGTGTTTTATGAATCACTATCCATTAGAGAATCAATGGTACTCAAGGATAAAGATGTAATTAGAGAGGTTAACGGATTCTACCTGACTCTAATTGTGAATTATTTATGGAGGATGGATCTATATGTAATGACTATATCAAATGGACACTTCACAGCTTAGAAGTAATTAATGTCTATAATTTCGAGAGTGCAATTACAAGTTTATAGTGGAGTAACTGTTGGAATTAATAAAATTGATTAATTAATTAAAGTGTTTAATTAATTATTAATTTTATTGGAGCTCGGGATTATAGGTCCATTAGTCCCCGCGTCGTCCTTGTAATTCTACCAGACACAAAGGGCAAAATGGGAATTTTAAAATTACAGAATTCTAACATTAAATACTCAAAAAATAATTAATTGAGAATTAATTATTATTTAAATAATGTGATTATTTAAATTTGAATTTGAACACATCTAGATTTATCCATTTAAACTTATTTGATAAGTTGTTCAATTTAGAATTCAAATTAATTTAAGTTTGACTTAAATTCGAATTTGAATATGAATTAAAATTGGGCTACTGGATAAAGGATAAAATCTCTTCCTTCCCTATCTGATATAGGCGCCATACACAGGGATAAAACCCTAGAGTGTGGCCAGCCACCTTGTGGATAAGGAGAAGGGATTTTTTGTTCCAAATTCAAAATTAGAGATAAAGATTTGATTCTATTTTGAAGTTTGACTTCTACTCTTTAAATATGAGAAAGATAGGAAATTGTAGTTACAATTGTGAAACATATTTTTCAGCCCAAAAAGAGTTGTGGCCGAAATTTCTCATAGTGAAAAATAGAGAGCAAAATTTTTCTCCAAAAATTCCACATCATGGATGCATTGGTGTTTGTGAAAATTCGAGTGTTTCAGAGACCTATTTTGTCTCACGTGTGCCCACACACATGCCTACGTGGAATCAAGGAATTGACGTGGAAGACTTTGGTGTTCTAAACACAAAGCTTGGAGCAAGGACTGTTCGTGGTCAAAGAATTCAAGTTATCATCCGAGTTGGCTTCCAGGTATTTTTTCGGATGACCATTGAATCATATAAATTAATGTGATTAATTTATTCGTGCATAAATTAATATAATCTATAGAGTATCTCAAAAGTTTTATGAAAATTTTTGTTATACACGATCCGCTGTTTTCCCACGCTTCTGCCGCCGAATTCGATTCGGCAACCAACAATTGGGATCAGAGCGGTCTATAGATGATATTAATTTATGCTTCGATTATTTGATAATAATAATTGATATTAAATATGTGATATTTAATTATGTATGTATGTGATGAGTAGGCACTTGCATTTATGGATGTTTATTTTTGATTCATGATGATGAATGTATGGATGGTGGATTTGGTCGTTAATTATATGGTTCCATGGATCGGTTATATTCATTCAAAATTATTTGTAATTTAATTCGGGATTAGAATTATTGTAATTCTAGGTTTTGGGTAGAATTAGGTTTTTTGATTTTGAATCAAAAAGCAAGCCTTGAAAATTAAGTTTGAAGCCTTCAAAAAAACCCAGAAATCTGCCCAGAAAATTCCAGAAAATGCGTCCCAGCGCGACCAGGACGCGGCCCAGCGCGCCCCAGTGCGCAACCCAGGCCGCGACCCAGCGCGGGACCCAAGCCGCGACCCAACGCACCCAGGCCGCGGCCCAGCGCGGCTGGCGGCCCAGGTTCGGGATTTGTTCCCGAACGGGCTCGAAGGTTTCTGAAACCCTCGTAAAGCGTGCCAACGGGCCCAGAAAAGTTTCGGATCCCAAGGAAGGTGAAATCCAACCCGGAGACACAGAATGAAGCCGAAGAATGAAGAATTCAAGAATCGAAGACCCGTTGATGTAACGGAAGAATATAATTATTGTAATTATTTATTTATTCGATTCGATTGAGTTGTAATTTATTTTTCCATGGGACCTAGTCAAAGCCATCTCAATAGTTGATTGCATATTGATACGCGATAAATTTTTATTGTAAACTTTGCTTAGAATAGCGTATGTGCTCGCAAGTGTACGAATCGCGAAGTAATAATGATCCGAAGATCGAGTATCGTCCTCTGGGATTGTTAACTAGGAAAGAGCTAAGTATTGCTATTAATCTAAATCCATTTTATCTAGACAATATAGAATAAGGGAATTAAAACCAAATTTAACAACGTAACTAATTAAAATATGCAATCAACGGATGCCAAAATGAATTGGATTGAAGGGATCTCTATGATAAAATGAGCTAGGGGGGAATTTTACTTCACCTAATTATGCTATATTTATATAAATCTGTCACTTATTGATGTGTTACTTCCAATCTTAAATCATGGGTACTAAAATAATCTCACTCCCTCTCCCGAGTGCTAAGTGAAATAATATGCTAAATTAATTAAACTAATATCCCTATTAATTTAACCAATTATGCATTCATTAAGTTTTGCCCATATTCGATCTCCTAAGGTTATACTAGCCTCCCGACTCAATATCTCCTTAGGTTGCGTCTCTTAATTCTCAACGTATGTAATCAACTCTTCCGAGCCTAATTTCATACATCTAAGGTCTCTAATCTAATGGATAATTAAATTAGAAGTTAAGCACAAGAGATACAAAAGATTTGAGTATAACACATTCAATAAGCAAACAGATTCTTAAAATAAAGCTTTCATTAAATTAGATCAAAACCCCCCTAGCGTGAGGAGTTTAGCTATCCATGCTCAAAATCAAATACACAATTACAAAATACCAAAAATCCATAGTTAAAGCAGAAAATTAAATGATAATTCAAGAAATACAAAAGGGAGAAAGTAATGAAAAACTCCTGATGGATAATCTCCTTTGAAGCCTTCAAACTCCTTGAATCCCCTTGAAAATCTCCAGAAAAGTCCTTGATTCCAGCTGCTTTTTCTTTTGTTCTAGGGTTCTTCCGTGTCTGCTTTCAATCCTCTCTTTCTCCCCGTCCCCCCGTAATTTCTGTTCCCTTTTTCCTTTTATATGATGCACAACTCTCCAAATTCGAGAAAGGCGCGCTGCAGCCCATGGGTGTACGCTGCAGCGCGCGTCAGGTTAGGAGGTAGGGCTTCCAGGTGCGCGCCAAAGCGCACGGACGTGCGCTTCAGCGCCGCGCGCCTCAACGGATTTGGAATGCGCGCCTAAGCGCGCATTGACTTGCGCTTAAGCGCGCGCCTCAGCGGATTTTGGATGCGCGCTTAAGCGCGCATTGAACTGCGCCTAAGCGCGCGCGGCTGTGGCAGGCTGTAGCTTGCTCCCTGGATTGTTCTCCCTGGATTGTTCCCTAGAGGACGCAGGCTGTCACTTGCTCCCTGGATTGTTCTCTGGAGGACGCAGGCTGTAGCTTGCTTCTCGTGCGCTGCAGCGCGCACAAATTGGAGATTTTCACGGACTTTTTATCTTTTTCACTTGATTTTCTCCACTTTGCAAATCCTACAAAATAGATTAACGCAAACGTAAAACTAGTGACAAATTAACTGAAATATGCTCAAAAACTACAATAAATGATGGGGATAAATTGATGAAAAATCAACTTATCACATATATTTATATTTTATGTTGATAATTATATATTATATGTCCATGCATATAACATGCCATATAGATATAATGTGCCTACTCATATGTTTTATAACATGCCATGCATACACGCGCATTCGTTATTGTTTATTTTATTTATCATAAAAGTGTTTTAGAAAAATAAAATAAAATAAGAACCATGCGCTGAAAATCGATTTAATATGATTAAATTGATTTAAGATGCAAAATAGATTTGCAAAACAATGTTACATGTGAAATTGAATTTAAGAGTTAAATTTTGGAATTTCACATATCTGAAAAATAAATTGTTTATTTTTTGATTTGAAAAGCATGAGATGTTTTTTTCAAACAAAATACCTATTTGTAAAATAATGAGTGGGAGAGGGTTGTATGACAATACGACCCACTAGTCTCCGCCGTTAGCACAACACCCTGAGATCCGGAAAGGGGCTTTGCGGCGACAATGAATTGCCCTCCTAAAGGAGAGTGTCCTTGCCGGATCAATAACAAGGTTGGCTTCCTAGGGATAAGATTTCAGGATGTATTTCTGAATTGACTACCCAAAGGTAGCAATCCGGAGTTAAGTCTATGGGATCTGAAACGGTGGGTTACACTCATTAAATATAATCAAATCTGTTGGTTATATTTTGACTGAAAATAACAGTAGTTAATAAATATGAAAATATGAGATATTTTGTTTATATTTATTAACTGAGAAGAGTCTCAGTCTAATTGGCATATAACTTGACTACCCAAAGGTACACTTTATATGTGGAAAATTAGATTATCGTTGGCACCTAAAATTAAAACATGATTTATGTATTTTTCATGTGCATCATGCAACATATTTAATTGTGCCAAAATTAACATGCTTTGATATTCATGCACGTAAATTGATTTGATGAATATTCTATTTATTTCCAGCAACATGTCGAATCCCATTATCACACTACTAGCGATTGAAAAATTAGAGGGTGATAACTATGCTAAGTGGAAAAGTAACATGAACATACTATTGGTCTGCGAAGACTACAAATTTGTCCTAGCGGAGGAATGTCCTCCTGAACCTGTGGCAAACGCATCCAAAACCGTTAGGGAGCCTTATGATCACTGGATTAAGGCCAACAACAAAGCAAAGTGCTTTATGTTGGCCAGTAATAGTGATGTGCTTTGCAAGAAGCATGAGGAGATGGAGACTGCTTATGAGATAATGGAGTCTCTAGAAGCCATGTTCGATGCTCCCTCTGAAAAGGCTCGTTTGGATGTCGTAAGGGCTTTCATGAATGACAAGATGAAGAAAGGTTCTTCAGTCAAGGCACATGTTTTGAACATGATTGATCACCTCCACGATGCGGAGCTCAATGGTGCCAGAGTCGATGAAGCCACCCAAGTTGGCATCATCTTGGAAAGCCTATCCCCTGACTTTGATGAGTTCGTGAACAATTTTGTTATGAACAAGAAAAAGTGCAATCTCACTAAACTCATGAATGACCTGCAAAACTTCGAATCTCCCAACAAAAGAAGAAGAGGAGAAGCAAATGTTGTAGTTGCAGGAAGTTCTGGTAAAAATAAAAGAAAGAACCAAAACCAGGGAAAAGCAAAGAAGGGAAAGAACAAGAGACCCAAGAAGGCAAAGGGCACCATCCAGAAACCCAAAGGAAAATGTTTCCACTGCAATGGCGAAGGGTACTGGAAGAGAAACCGTCACAAGTATCTCGAGGAGCTGAAAAAGAAAAAGGAACAAGGTAAATCAGATTTACTAGTCCTTGAAATATTTTTAGTAGAGGGTGATACCTCAGCCTGGATAATTGATTCAGGAGCGACTAATCATGTTTGTTTTTCTTTGCAGAGTCTTAGTTCTTACACCGAGCTAGGCGATGGAGATTACACGATGAAAGTGGGCAATGGCGCAAGAGTTTAGGCAAAAGCAGTGGGAGAAGTTAGACTTCGTTTTAGGGAAAATAAATTTTTAGTTTTGAACAATGTTTATTTTATTCCAGACATTCGTAGAAATTTAATTTCTATGGCTAAATTATTTGAACAATTATTTAAAGTTTATTTTGCTAATGAATTTGTTCATATTTCTCGAAATGGTTTAAATATTTGTTCAGGACATCTGGATGATGGTTTATATTGTATAAAACCAATACCTAACTCACTACTTAATACTGAAATGTTCAGAGTTGCCGAACCTAAGAATAAAAAGTAAAAGATTTCTCAAGATAACAATACATATCTGTGGCATCTTAGGCTTGGTCATATTAACCTAAAAGGGATTGAACGATTGGTAAAGGATGGTCCTTTACGCGAAGTAAAAGTTGGTGAGCTTCCAGTCTGTGAATCTTGTTTGAAAGGTAAAATGACCAAGAGGCCTTTCACGACGAAAGGAGAAAGAGCTACAGAATACCTTAAACGTCCAAGCTAGAGGAGGTTACAAATATTACGTCACCTTTATTGATGACTATTCGAGATATGGTTATGTTTACCTGATGCAACGAAAATCTAAAACTTTTGGAAAGTTTAGAGAATTCCGAGTAGAAGTTGAAAAACAATTAGGTAAACCAATCAAGACACTTTGATCAGATCGAGGGGGTGAATACCTGGACCAAGAGTTCGGGATTTCTTGATTGAAGGTGTGGTATCCCAATTGACTGCACCAGAACACCACAGCAGAATGGTGTAGCCGAAAAGAGAAATCAGACTTTGCTTGACATGATAAGATCAATGTTGAGTTATTCTTCACTGCCTACTTCGTTCTGGGGTTATACCCTAAAAACAGCTGCCTACATTCTGAATAGAGTACCATCTAAGTCTGTACCTACAACACCCTTAGAGTTGTGGTGCGGTCAAAAACCTAGTTTGAGACATGTGCGCATATGGGGGTGTCCAGCACATGTGCTAAAGGGAAATACTGGGAAGTTGGAACCCAAGTCAGAAGTATGTATATTTGTAGGATATCCCGATGGGACAAAGGAAGGTTTGTTTTATAGTCCTGAAGATCAAAAGGTGATCGTATCGACAAATGCCACATTTCTGGAGCATGACTATATGATAGATTTTAAGCCTAGAAGTAAGATAGTATTAGAAGAGTTACTTTTCGATGAGATCGGACCACAATCGACAAGAGTTGTCGGACCACTCAAAGAAAAGACCACAGTTCCTGATCAGACTCCTACGGCACCTCGTCGTAGTGGGAGGGTAAGCAGATTACCCGACCGTTATACAGGGGAAGCCTAAATCGTCAGTGCTGATGACGGTAAGGAAGATCCATCGACCTTTAGGGATGCGATGGATGATTTTGATAAGGAAGAATGGCAAGCAGCTATGAAACTCAAGATGGAGTCTATGCACTCTAACTCAGTCTGGCAACTTGTAAATCTACCCGAAGGGGTAAAACCCATTGGATGCAAGTGGATCTTCAAGAGAAAGAGAGGAGCGGATGGAAAAGTAGAGACTTATAAAGCAAGACTAATGGCTAAGGGTTATACCCAAAAGGAGAGAGTTGACTATGAGGAAACTTTCTCGCCGATAGCTATGCTTAAGTCCATCCGGATACTCCTAGCCATTGCAGCATATTTTGACTATGAGATATGGCAGATGGATGTCAAGGCAGCTTTTTTGAATGACTATCTTGATGAAACTATCTATATGGATCAGCCAGAGGGCTACATAGAGGAAGCCAACAGCAGAAGGTCTGCAAACTGCAAAGGTCCATTTATGGACTGAAGCAGGCTTCTAGATCATGGAACATCAGGTTTGATGAGGCTGTAAAGTCTTATGGATTTGATCAAAACATTGATGAACCATGCGTCTACAAGTACAAGAAAGAAGAGAAAGTGGTCATCTTAATTCTTTCCGTCGATAACATCCTACTCATTGGGAATGATGTGGGAATGGTGACAGATGTAAAGGAGTGGTTAGCCAGCCAATTCCAAATGAAAGATTTAGGAGAGGCAAGCTATGTTCTTGGGATCAAGATTATTCGAGATCGCAAGAAAAAGCTTTTGGCGTTATCACAAGCATCTTATATAGACAAAGTGTTGTCTAGGTATTTGATGCAAAACACCAAGAAAGGGAATTCGCCTTCTATGCATGGTATTCATCTTTCTAAGGAGCAATGTCCAAAGACCCCGCAGCAGGAAGAAGATATGAGAAGGTATCCCTACGCTTCGGCTGTGGGAAGCCTAATGTATGCCATGTTGTGTATAAGACCAGATATCTGCTATGCAGTGGGAGTAGTCAGTCGCTACCAGTCCAACCTAGGATTGGATCATTGGGTTTGCGATAAAGTGTATTCTCAAGTATCTTAGGAGAACGAGAAACTATATGTTGGTATATTCTCGAGAAGATCTGTCTCTCACGGATACATACGATTCCGATTTCCAATCGGATAGAGATAGTCGACGGTCGACATCCGGATCTGTGTTCACTCTTAATGGAGGAGCCGTGGTATGGAGAAGTATAAAGTAAAAGTGTGTTCTTGACTCTACCATGGAAGTTGAATATGTTGCAGCTTGAAGTCAATAAAAGAAGCTACATGGCTCGGAAGTTCTTAACCGATCTGGAAGTTGTTCCAGATATGGATAAGCCAATTAAGCTCTACTGTGACAACAGTGGAGCAGTGGCCAATTCTAAAGAACCTAGAAGCCATAAGAGTGCGAAACATATAGAAAGGAAATATCACCTGATCAGAGACATTGTGGATAGAGGCGATGTAGCGGTTCTGAAGATCGCGTCAGAGGACAACCTTGCTGACTCGTTCACCAAGACATTGCCATTGAATGTATTTGATCGGCACTTAGATAGATTTGGGATTAGAGACTTGACACACCTGCTTTAGGAAAAGTGGGAGATTGTTGGGAATAATGTCCTAGAAGCATGAGATGTAAAAGGATATTTATTATTTATTTAATAAAAGAGTTTATTCATCATTTTATGTGCATATATTTATGAATATTTTATGAATATCAAATAAAATTCCTTGATTATTTATGTAACCTTAAACATGGTATATAAGTATTGTGTACGAGAGGATAATGTTTAAGGATAATAATCAAAAGTAATTGTTCATAATGATTTTAATTAAAGTTCAGAATCTTTAATTAAAACATTATTAATACATGTCATTCCCATTTTGAATGGAATGGTGTTATCCGCACTGTTAATATAGCGAGATATTGAATGAGTGTATTTCGCATAATGAGATTATGTGGAACATGGACGTAGACACAATATAAATTTCTAATAATTTCTGTTAAGCATAAAAATTCTAATTGAGTCTACCGATGGTCATATATAGGATGATCTTAATCTTGAGTTCTTAACAAACTCCTATTTATGAATTTATGTCTTTTGATTTACTCGGTACGGATTCCGAGACCCTGAATCCTATTCCTTGTATTTTGGAGACATAATGAAATAGGTAGCTGGGAATGTTATTATACAAGATGAAATCCATTCCTTCTTAAGAAAGAAGCAGATAAATAATTCTCTTGAGTGTTGATTCGGTACTTGGATTAGTAAGAGCACTCTTGTTCATGAATGTGTTTTATGAATCATTATCCATTAGAGAATCAATGGTACTCAAGGATAAAGATGTAATTAGAGAGGTTAACGGATTCTACCTGACTCTAATTATGAATTATTTATGGAGGATTGATCTATATGTAATGACTATATCAAATGGACACTTCACAGTTTAGAAGTAATTAATGTCTATAATTTTGAGAGTGCAATTCCAAGTTTATAGTGGAGTAACTGTTGGAATTAATAAAATTGATTAATTAATTAAAGTGTTTAATTAATTATTAATTTTATTGGAGCTCGGGATTATAGGTCCACTAATCCCCGCATCGTCCTTGTAATTCTACCAGACACAAAGGGCAAAATGAGAATTTTAAAATTACGGAATTTTAAAATTAAATACTCAAAAAATAATAATTGAGAATTAATTATTATTTAAATAATGTGATTATTTAAATTTGAATTTGAACACATCTAGATTTATCCATTTAAACATATTTGATAAGTTGTTTAATTTAGAATTTAAATTAATTTAAGTTTGACTTAAATTCGAATTTGAATCTGAATTAAAATTGGACTACTAGATAAAGGATAAAATCTCTTCCTTCCCTATCTGATATAGGCGCCACACACAGGGATAAAACCCTAGAGTGTGGCCGGCCACCTTGTGGATAAGGGGAAGGGATTTTTTGTTCCAAATTTAAAATTGGAGATAAGGATTTGATTCTATTTTGAAGTTTGACTTCTACTCTTTAATTATGAGAAAGATAGAAAATTGTAGTTACAATTTTGAAACATTTTTCAGCCCAAAAAGTGTTGTGGCCGAAATTTCTCATAGTGAAAAATAGAGAGCAAAATTTTTCTCCAAAAATTTCACATCGTGCATGTGTTGGTGTTTGTGGAAATTCGAGTGTTTCAGAAACCTATTTTGTCTTACGTGTGCCCACACACACGTCTATGTGGAATCAAGGAATTGACGTGGAAGGCTTTGGTGTTCTAAACACAAAGCTTGGAGCAAGGACTGTTCGTGGTCAAAGAATTCAAGTTATCATCCGAGTCGGCTTCCAGGTATTTTTTTCGGATGATCATTGAATCATATAAATTAACGTGATTAATTTATTCGTGCATAAATTAATATAATCTATAGAGTATCTCAAAAGTTTTATGAAAAATTTTGTTATACACAATCCGCTGTTTCCCCACGCTTCCGCCGCCGAATTCGATTCGGCAACCAACACTGGGTGCTTCGGGGACGTAACTGTCGCATCGATTAATCTCACGTAATGATGTACAGCTGTAGTTCGAGGAGATGAACGCGGACCATTGGATATGTGACCTATCGATTTCTCACCCTTTCCCATCACCGTCAGATCCGGGCTGTAATCCCTCGCCGTTGGATTTTGAAATTTTCATCCAACGGTTGGGGTCTTGGACATCGCTCCCTTTAAATACCTCTCATGAACCCGAGAGCCATTTTTTCTCTAAAACTTCAAACTTTTGTTGCATTCCTGTTGAACCATTGAACTCTGCCGGGATCTCTTTTGCTGGACATTTGACTCCATACTTCTAATCCTCCGTGGCACATTGCGAAGCCGTCCCTACTTTGGGTTTTTCCCGGAAATCCTCCTTCTCCGGTAAGTTTCTGGATCTTCTCTTGATTTGTGTACTCACGGGGTTTCCCCCGTTGTGTACCTGGAATACGTAAATACATGCACAAAAATAAAAATATAGAAGTTAAGGAGGCTTACTTCGTTGTGTTCTATCGTACCGGATGACCTGGTCCTTAAATGTTTTTTATTGTCTATGTGTCTTCGGTTTCTGGGTTCTGGGGAACCCATGATTCCTATGAACACTCGCCGTTATCATTCTCATATGAATGGTCGACGTCAAGCAGTCGTCGTTTAGAGTAGTTGTCGTTTATTCCTCTCGACGTTAGGGTTTTAACTTAGCTTTTTGTCCTTTTAATTACCAGAACAATGGCCCAAAGTTCACCTAGTCGAGAGGATTCTTCTTCTGTTGTCCGTTCTGACCCCCCTTCAGTGGTGGAGATCTCATGGACTTCTTCATCCTCCGGCGTCAGCTCTGTGCTTAGGGATATTGAAGACGTCGAGGGAAGTTACGAGCCGGGCGACAACTTCAGAAGCGAATTCGGTAGCGTCGACTGGTTGATAGATGAGGTAGTCGAGTGAATCCCCTTTACGGGGGGCAGCGTAACCGGGGTAGCTGCCGCGATGGTGGATGTCCCCTGGCTGCCACGAGCGGTGACCCAGATAGACCTTCTTTTACAGCCGATGCTGTGGCGTCGAGGGTCCGAAATAACGATATCATTCGGGCTGTGAAGGAGGGATGCATCGACGAGAGGTGGTTCGAGTACCTCCTTCCGAACATGCATTTTAAAACTAGCATGTCGCCGACCGGATATCTTCCGGTCTATACAAGAGCGGTAACCGCGGGGATGACACTCCCAGTTCATCCCTTCGTAAAAGATTACTGTCATTTTTATGGCATCTCCCCTGCCCAACTAGCGCCAAACTTCTGGTGCACGCTTTGTAGGAGCCTGGATTCTATGGAACTAGAAGTTTGACATGGAACTCCCATTGGATGAGTTCCGATTTATGTACAAGCTGCGCCATGTTGCCAAGTGTGACGGGTCGTACTTTCTGAGTGGCCATGGGAGGGCTCAGCCCAGGTTTGGGAAGCTTATTCTGGGCATTCCCTCGTCGTCACATGGGTGGAAGCCCATGTTCTTCATGATCTGCGGGCCTTTCAACTTTCATCCTAACGACCGCCGGCCCTGGCGAAGGCAGGTGCAGGTGGCGTTTGGAAATATGAGTAAGCCTCTTGACTCTCTTTTTATCTGACTTTGCTCTTTTTTCATATGTTGATGAGGATTCCTTTGTCCAGTAGTTAATCAGGACCGGCCGAAGTTCTCCGGTAATAGTTTGGCGAGGGTTGAGCAGGCTGTTTCCTATCCGTCAGAGGTTCGCCACATTGAAACGCTTCTGACCAAGGAGAATCTCCGTGCTACCGGCCTAATCCTAGACCTCCCTAATCCTTCGGACCTAGACGCCGTCGCGCGTACTTCCATTTAAGCAACGAAGGTAATTACTTCTCTCGGCGCCTTCTAAAATTATGATTCGTGTTTTCCTAACGCTAATCATATCTTCTTTTTGTCGCTAGAGATGGCATCGTTGAGGATTCAACTACCCGGAAGCCAACGGTCGGGGCCGAGCCAACAGCCCCCGTCCGTCCCGCAGGCCCCGCCAAACCAACAGCCCTCGTCAAAGGGAAAAGAGAAGGCCAGCTCTTCTTCTCTTGCGCCGAAGGGCAAGAAGGTCAAGGATCCTTCGGCACCGGGGGGCAAGCATGCTCACAAGAAGAGGCGTACCGATAAGAAGTCGACCATTGACCAGGCGTCGACTAACAAGGCCTAGACACCGGTGGTGCCCATTCCCGATGTTAGTGCTCCCCCGGCGTCGAGAGAACACGTGCTGATCCCGAGGGGAAAGATAATGGATGAGAATTTTCAGGTCTCGGATATTTTTGACACCGAGGTTGGGGCGATGCTGAAACTTCCCCCTCGCTTCTCTCTCATCTTCCAGGCTCTTTATGAGTCTTTCCTCGAGCCTTATTGGATCGCAGCGTCCCAGTCTTCCTTGGTCGACCGCCAACGCAAACAGATCTCCTTCCAGATCCACGTAAGATTTTGCCGAGTTTTTTTTTTTTTTTTACCTTTCTTGATTTTGCAACCTTTCCAGAGCCTCGTCCTTTCCCCTCTTAACATTCTCCACCTAGTCAAGGTCGAGGAGCGTAAGGACGAGATGGATGATTTGGAGGCCAGGCTTAGGTCTCTCGTTGATGAGGCCAAGAAGAATAGGGACGATGCCGTCGAGGAGAGGGATGTGGTCATGGCCAAACTGACAAGCCTGGAAGGTAATTTGGCCGAGTTGAAGGCCAAAGTTAAGGACCTCACTTAGCGAGCAAACTTGTCTGAGAAGAAGTTGGCCGAGGCAACCGTGGCGGCCAAGAGGCGCTTTACCGAGGGAAAGGCTGAAGGGAAGAAGGAGGCCGAGGCCGAGGCTACCGGAATCTTCGACGCTAAGCGGGCGGAGATTATTGAGGAGTTCAAGACTTCACATAAGCTCCTGGATATCCGCAACAAGGATTTCCAGTCGGCGGGTCAGCAAATCGTTGACCTAATCAAGAAGTAGCATCCTGATTGGGACTTGGGCTTCCTCTACAACTCTCCTACACCCGCTGGTGACGACAGAGTGTCCCCTCCTGGTGGCGATGAAGAGAATGCTTCTTCCCTGGGTGGCGGCGAGGAGCTAGCGACTGGCAGCGACGCTTAGGGATCCTTACTTTGCTTTTCCCTTTTTCTATTTCTTTTAGGAATCTTTGTAACTTAATATTTACTTCAAACAATTTTTATTTTACCTGCATTTTTGTATATATAAAGACAACAAGTTTTGTTCATACCTTGATTCGCAATCGTCGCTTTTCTTCTTTTTCTTTTTAGAAAATTCCTTAGAATTTACTAAGTGTTGTCTTTCCTCCTTGGAGGATCTGACATCGAGTTTACCCCTTGGGGTCGTCGTCTTAGAAAATTCCTTAGAATTTCAAGTGTTTGTCTTTCCTCCTTGGAGGATCTGACGTCGAGTTTACCCCTTAGGGTCGTCATCTTAGGAAATTCCTTAGAATTTCACTAAGTGTTTCGCGGGCCTTCATCCCCCCATGTCTGTTTAATATACCATTGGTTTTTTAAGCAGTTCTGCAAACATATCAATTTATTCTACTTGTAAAGAATGTACAATTGAGATGCATAAAAATTTCATACATTATTGGTAGTACATCCTTAGTTGTTCAGCATTCCATAGGTGTTGAACTTTTTTACCGCCGAGGCTTTCTAATATGTAGGTGCCAAGATGTAGTGTTTCCCTTATGCAGTAGGGCCCTTCCCAAGTTGGGCTCAGGAGACCAGTATTTTTGGGTTTTGTGCTCTGCGTTACTCTTTTTAACACTAGGTCTCCTGGGATGAACCTTCTTTGCCGAACTTTCTTATTGTAGTATCGCGCTGTCCGTTGCTGATAAGCGGCGAGATGTAGTTGGGAGTTGAGTCGGTTTTCTTCTAATAAATCGAGTTCTCCGTTCATGCCCTCTGCGTTATCAACGTCATTGTGGACAACGGTTCTTAGAGTCGGCGTTTCGATTTCTATAGGAAGCACAACCTCGATGCCAAACGCCATGGAGAAGGGTGTTTCACTTGTCGTAGTTCAGCTTGTTGTTATGTATGCCTATAAGACTTTGGAAAGCTCCTCGGCCCATCTCCCTTTTAGGTCGTCGAGTCTTTTTTTTAAGGCATTGTCGGACTGTTTCCCGTTGTCGGACACTATTGAGTGGGAAACCCCAAACCTGCACACGATGTGATCCCACATGAATTTGGTGCGGGCTGCTTTCGTGGTTGTACCTAGGGCTTTGGCCTCAGCCCACTTTGTGTAATAGTCTACCGCAACGATTGCGAATTTAAACCCCCCAGGTGCAGGATGCAATGGCCTGATCAGGTCAACCCCCCATTTGGCAAAGGGCCATGGACTGAGAATGAAAGTTAGCTTTTCTGGGGGTGCTCTAGGAATCGTGGCATATCTTTGGCATTTATCGCATCGTCGGGCGTATTGAAAAGCGTCCTCTTTGAGCGTAGGCCAGTAGTATCCTTACCTCAAAACCTTTAAAGCCAGAGATTGCCCCCCAGTATGGTTGCCACAAACTCCTTCATGGATTTCTTGGAGGACCTTCTAGGCTTCGGCATCATCTAGGCAACGCTGTAGAGGTGTTGAGTAGACTCATTGATAGAGCAGGTCATCGTATAATAAGTACCTAGCGGCTCTATACCTGACTCGTCGGGCCTCGTCTTTATTATTCGGCAGCTGCACGTCCATTAGGTATTGTATGAGTGGCGCCATCCAATTTTCACCTTCTTGGACACTTAATGCCTTTGCGTGCTCCTCAATGGTCGGCCGCTCCAGTTCTTCAATAGGAACGACGCCTAGTGTGTCGGAATCCCTTGATGAGGCCAGCTTTGCCAGTGCGTCCGCGTTTGCATTTTCGGCTCATAGAATCTAGAGTATTTCGTAATTTTTGTACTTAACGAGCTCCTCCTTTACTTTTCTTAGATATGCCCCCATTTCCTCACCGTGTGCTTGGTATTCTTCCTTTACTTGCGCGACGACTAGCTAGGAGTCGCTGTAGACACTGATCCTCTCGATCTTTAGGTGGTTAGTTAAACGTAGTCCGACAATTAGGGCTTCATATTCCGCCTCATTGTTTGCCGCCTTAAATTTAAATCGTACCGTCGAGGTAATCTTGTCGCCTTCGGGGCTGATTAACAAAATGCCGGTTCCTGATCCGTTTTCGCTCGACTCTCCATCTACGTAAAGCTTCCATTTTGTAATCTTGGTTTCTTCAGATTGGGTGGGAGTCGGCCTATGAGAAAATTCAGTCAGAAAGTCGGCGAGCGCTTGGCCCTTAATCGCGGTTCTTGGCATGTACTTTATGTCGAACTGGCTCAGTTCTACCTACCATTTAAGGAGTCGGCCGGATGTTTCGGCTTTTGTAGGGCCTGTCTCAACGGGTGGTTTGTGAGAACTCGTATTGTGTGGGATTGGAAGTAGTGTCGAAGCTTCCTCGAAGCTACCATCAGGGCGAGGGCTAGACGCTCCATTTCGCTATATCTTGACTCGGCGTCGAGGAGTCTTTTGCTCACATAGTAGATCGGCAATTGCACCTTCTCTTCTTCTCTTAACAGTACGGAGCTCATGGCGTGTTGGGACACGGAGAGGTATAAGCTAAGCTCCTCGTCGATGTTTGGCTTTGATAAAATTGGGAGTTTGTCTAAATGCTCCTTCAGTTTTTGGAAAGCCACCTCACATTATGGAGTCCACTCAAAGTGCTTGCTTCCTTTCAAAGCGTCGAAGAAAGGGACGCATTTGTCAGTGGCTTTTGATATGAACCTATTTAGGGCGGCGATACAACCCGTCAACCTTTGCACCTCTTTCGGCTTTGTTAGTGACCGCATGTCTAGTAGGGCTTTGATTTTCTCGGGGTTCGCCTCAATCCCACGGTTACTGACCATAAAACCGAGGAACTTCCCCGACCCAACTCCGAAGGCACATTTCTGGGGATTGAGTTTCATGTGCTATTTTCTTAATATGCGAAACATTTCTCCCAGATGATTGACGTGATGGCTAGTCCTGGCACCTTTTACGAGCATGTCGTCGACGTAGACCTCCATCGTTTTGCCGATCTGCTGAGCGAACATCTTATTCACAAGCCATTGGTAGGCAGCCCCTGTATTTTTTAGGCCGAAAGGCATCACCTTGTAGTAGTAGAGACCCATATCGGTTATGAAGGATGTGTGCTCCTCGTCGGCTGGATGCATGAGGATCTGATTGTATCCAGAATAAACGTCCATGAAGCTTAGCATCTCATGTCCTGCTGTGGCGTCGACCATTTGGTCTATCCGAGGGAGCGGAAAGCCATCCTTTAGGCAGGCTTTGTTAAGATCGTTGAAGTCGACGCAGGTCCTCTAGCTTCCGTTAGGTTTGACCACTAGAATGGGGTTTGCTACCCAACGTGGATAATGGGCCTCCCTTATGAACCCATTTTTGATCAGTTTGTCGACTTCCACTTTCAATGCCTCGTACCTATCTAGGTTCATCGGTCGACGTTTCTAGTGCTTGGGTGGATATGAGGGGTCGACGTTTAAGGAGTGACATATTACTTCGGCGTCGATCCCTTCCATGTTGGAATGATTCCACGCGAAAACATCTAAGTTCTTTTTGAGGAAGTTTTCGATCTCGACTTTATGTGGCAGGGCTAAGCCTGAACCTACTTTTAGCACTTTGGTGGGCTTGTTTTCATCGACTTGGATTTCCTCCAACTGCTCGACGGGTTGAGACCATGTGATTTCTTCCTGGATCCTGGGATCTAGGTCCTCGACGGGTCTCTGGAGGACCATTCTGGCTTCCTGTCTTCCTAGCTGGTCGTATCCGTGCAAGGCGTCGGAATACGTGACCTTAGCCTCGTACTGGTTGCTATTCATTTCCCCTACGCCGTTTGGGGTGGGGAATTTGACCTTTTGGTGGCAGACGAAGGTTATCGCCCTTAATGCCTGGAGGGTTGGTCTCCCGATTACTGCGTTGTACTGGGAGCCTCCTTTGATGACCACAAAGTTGGCCATCGTTGTCGCCTGTCAGAGTTTTTCTCCGGCGGTTATAGGATAGTTCCTTGAGGGATGAAAGAGCCTCCAGTGAACCCGTATAGTGGCCTGGAGGTCCTTTCCAACTGCCCCTTGTGGATCCCCATTTTTTCCAAGCAGTCAGAATATAGGAGGTCCACCGAGCACCCATTATCCACCAAGATTCGACACACAGTGTGGTTCCCGATCATGGCTTCCACCACCAGCGCGTCGTTGTGGGGGAAATAGACTCCGCTAGCGTCATCCTCGTTAAAGGCCACGTCAGTGTGGTTGTGCCTCTGGATTTTTACGGCGAAGATGTTTCAGAACCGTTCCTGGTAAACCCCCTTGGCCTCGTGGGCGTAGTCCTTCTGTGACCTCCGCGTGTCTCCTCCTATATAAGGGCCGCCGAGGACCGTCCGTATGACGCCGACAGGTTCCCGATCTTCTGGGCGATGGTTCTCCTCTCGGCATCGGCCGTCACTTTGCCCACCATGGCCGTCGTTGCGGGGTCTTCGCTCGGCCCTGAATTCCTGTAGCCTTCCCTCACGGATTATTCTTTCGATTTCATTCTTGAGGTCAGCGCAATCATTGGTGTGGTGGCCGACACACCAAGGAAACCTGCAGAATTTCTTCAGGTTCCTTCGGCTGGGATCCGACTTCATTGGTTCTGGTCGGCGCAGCAAGTTTCCGCGGCCGACCTAGTTGAAGATCTCCTCGACGTATGCCGTCAGTTCATGATAGGTGTCATATTTTTGGAACAGCCGAGCCTGCGGGCATCCTCCTGCCTTGGCTTCTTGGCCTCTGGTGCTCCTAGCGTTGGGGTCGGTTGCTTATCTCCGCTTCCTCCTCCTCGACGCTTCTTCCCGTCTTGCTTTGATGGCGTCGACCCATGCTCGGCCCCTTTGCCCTTATTGGACCTGTGATCAGGGTTGTTGGCATCTGCTTCTTCAGCATTGATGTATCCTTGCGCTCGTGCAAGGAACTCCTTGTAGCTAGACGGGAGTTTTTGATTCAGTTCCCTTTTGAAGGGAGTTATTTTCTTCATGCTGGATAACGCCCCCATCAAAGCTTCTATGTCCGTTATATCCATTGTAGCGGCGACAGCCTCGCCGTATCTGGCAAGCCACTCTCTTAACGTCTCATTTGGCTTTTGGTATATCGTCGTTAGATTCTGCTTCAGGGGGACGTATTTTTTAACCCCGATGAACTGGAGGGAGAATGCTTCCTTTAGCTCATCCAAGATCGAGATAGAATTTGGCTTCAGCATCCGAAACCATCTTCGGGCAGAGTCTGTCAGGTGGTTCCGAAAGGCCCGGTGCATGATCTCCTCGGCGTATCCATGCAACAGCATGTGCCTCGTGTATATTTCCAGATGGTCGTCAGGATCTCCTCGCCTGTCGTATGGTGGGATCGACGGCGACCTGTATTTATCGAGGAAAGGAGGCGCCATTATTTCCGCGGTGAACGGATGGTCATGCGTGCGACTGGGCGTAATGTCGACGTTTACCACCTCGGCCACTCATCCAATATTCTTTTTCAGACCTGCCACATCCCCCGTCAGCTTTCTTTCTAGGCTGGCCATGCGTTCCATGAGGGTTCGCGCTTCTTCTGTTGAAACGGCCGAGCCAGCAGCTCTCGGCGCTTCTGCCCTTTGAGCGATGGGTCCACCTCTGGCCTGGCCGCACGCCTGCACCGACCCCGAGTCTCCTGGCTGGTTTCCTCTGGGATTTTGGGGCAGCTCCTCAACAACTCGGAGTCCGGCGGCTCTTAATCGGATGCCAGAGGAATGGGAAGGTCGAGGCCTAGAAGGGCCCTGGTGGTTCTCGCTTTCCCTGGTCCCTTCTTGGATGTGGGGGTGGTTACCGTGATTCAGATTTTCCATCACGGCAGGTCCCTGCAGCCTCGGGGCATCTTCTAGTGGCGGTATGGAGTTTCTTCCATCCAAGCGCTCAACCACGGTCATTAGCCCACGTACCAACTCGGTCAGAGTGGTTATTTGGGCTTGCATCTGCATCGGATCCGGCCGTGGTGCGTCTGGAGGTGAGACTCAATTTCCGTCTGGACGCAAATCTTCTTCCATCCTGCTATTCTCTGGGTGGATGGTGGTTTGTAATGATATTTTCGGAGGTCGAACACTTTCAATCCCTAGTGGAGTCGCCAATTGTTGACGGTGAATTTTCGTCAACAAAATCTCGGCCGGGCTACCTTGGGATTTCCCTTTGGATTACCGGCCTATGGGTGCAGTGAAAGTGTGGATACTTGTTAGATGTGAGCATTTGTGTGTTAAGTGAACTGTATGTAAACAAACACAGAATTTTATAATGGTTCACTCTGTAAGATTAGAGCTACATCCATTGTAAATTTTGTATTTCTTTTGAGGGGGCAATAATTTACAAGTTAGGGCTCCCCTTTTTTCTCTTGTGTGTTTTTTTTCTCTCGGTAGGGGTCTTCAGCCTTTTATATCGGGCTTCCTTCACCTAGTGAGTTTCTTTTATCGGATGCACTCAAGTGCTCTCCCTTGGTAGGCCCAGATGTAGCCCACTAATCAACATTGTTCACTCAGCTAATTAGTCTTCTATTATGACTCTGTGATTCTTCCGTAATGCTTTTTTGTCCCCTGCGGGGCGGTTTGAGAATTTGTAATTAATGTTGTCAAACGTTTTCCACTTTTGCATGCAACCCGCCGTGTCTTAAAAGAACGTTCCCCCCGTCGCCAGCGCCGTTTAGCCCCATCGTCCTCTCTGACGATCCTTTCTACGATCGAGGAATTTAGGCGGTGTTATCCGTCGACGCCACAAGGGGTCATCGCCCTAATCTGGACTTCATTTTTGGCCTTTGCAGCTGATTTGGAGGAAAACGTAGACGTCGAGGGTTGTGTGCTTGGCGGAGAGTAGTTATGGCCATGTGTCGTGGTGTCATTGATCCAGGTGTCCATCACATAGCACTAACAATAATTTCTACTCAAATTCCTCAACAAGGACAACAGATTTGTAGCGGCAAAAAAATGAAGAACCAAACCTTGCTTGTCCTTAACCAAGTTTAGAAAATGCAGAGGAACAAAAATGACAAAAAAAAAACAAATGCTTGGGTTCTATTCCATGGTGGAATGAATAAATAAATGTGACGTCCCGCGCCCTCGCGGCGCGGTCGCCGTTCCTTATACTACTACTATTAGGCTAAGTTATAGTCTAATCCATTATTCGTTGTTAGACTATTGTCTATTTAATTTACGTTCATGTGCGGGTAAATTTTTTTTTTCTTTACTTTAACCATCGGGTTCTTAACATGTTATGTTGTTACACTAATAACATATCTTGCTATTACTTTAAAGATTCGGATATCAAACTAGTTTCTGAAAACTTGTCATAATTTATTACAGTCCGTTGTTCTTTACTAAGACAATGGTTGTAATATCTTCTTCTTAGAACTGAACATACATACTAGTATTCTATATTACATTACTTTGCGGTGAATTTAATTTCTAAGCGGCGTAGTAGAGACCACTCCCGTGTACCCATGACATTTCCGCCACCCTTGCCTCCGCATGTCCATCAAGCAAACCACTATATGACTGGCTGCTTACCTTTGTTACTGCACACGAGTAGTGGCGATGAGCTAACGCTCGGCAAGTATAAACATGCATACATCATAAACTAATAGAAATTACATTAAGAGTTATGATGCAAATATGCTCGTGTGAAACATGCTTTAAACTACTTTCTATCTTTCTGTTCTTACTTTATTGGCTGGTCTAGTCGGAATCTCTACTACGTGAGATTTCCCTCCCTTGCGGAGGCCGACGACCCGTCGAGTTTTACTTTCTTGGCTCATTACTTGCGGCTGGTCAAGTCGGAATCTCTACTACGTGAGATTTTCCACCCTTGGAGGCCGGCGACCCGTCGGTCTTTTTAACTATGCATAAGGGTAACCATATGTCAGATTTTCCGAAATCTAGAGCATTAAGCCCTCCAAACATGTATAATCAAATGTAATCACATAGACTTAGGAACATAAGTAAATTGATAGTTCTAAGTCTAAGCTGCAGACTTACTCGAGTCCGGACAAACATATATGTCTATACTTACCGTTAATCCGCTAGGATTCCCGCTTGTTGGAAGTTCTTTCTCGTTGCTTGGCTCTCGTGCCAAAACTGTTTTCATGGAAATAGGTATCAATTCCTATTCAATCACAATTCCTCATACTTAGATTCTTAAATCTAATTTCAAACTCATTTATGGACTTTTTTCCCTTAAGGCCGAATTCTAGCTCAAGAGGCAATTTACACATATTCGTGTATCTCGGTTTCGAATCTTAATCTATTCGTTTCCGAGGTTTAAAACTCGTTATTCATTCTCTAGAATCAGATTCTAACTCATTGCTTGCTAACTAGATTTTAGGAAATTTCGTGAGTTTCGCCTTAATTTTCCTCGTTTCCCAAGTTTTCAATAACTCGTTTTACTTCCGATTTCGGGCACTGTAGTCGATTCACATTCACGAACACAAATTGCTACATAAATTGAACAAAAATACATTTCCTCCATTTCTAGGGATTTTCGGATTTTTAGTGTAAATCCAAAAAAAATTGTTCAATCCTTTCAATACTTGCACATTAAACTCCTATCGTAGTCCCCGACAAAACCTCGGTTTCATTTTTCAGTTTTACGGATTTTTCCCGAGATGAGTTACTATTCACAAAAAACGAAAAAGCAAGCAATTTCTCATGAAAAATCCAAAATCTTACCTTGAAAAGTTGAGATTCTCCGCTAGAATGCCTCGGGTTATATTTCCACGGATTGAGCGGAAGAAATTTCGGCAAAAGCGGGTGATTCCTTGATTTTCCTTGATTTTCTCTCTTTTCCCTCTCTTTTCTCTAGTCTCTCGGCCACCCTTAGGAAAATAGAACACTTTGTGTTCTAATGTGCTTCCGTAGGACTCTTTAATGTAATAATGAATATTATAATAATATTTCTAAAAATATCTCACATTACTTTCTAAATTAAATTAAAGAAATCACTTTAATTTCTATAATTTAATTTGACTAATTCTAATTAAGTTTCACACTTAATTTAAGTGGTTCCGTGTTCCCCACATTTTTCTTATTGAGACCAAACTCTCCGTTTTTCAAAACGAGTCTCTTTCCGGTACCGATAATTGCACACCCGGTACAGGTTCTATACTGCTTTTCTGGACTGCCGAGCACCCTGGGTCAAATTTCTCATATTCAACCCACTTCTCTTGGGTATCTCAATAGTCAATTTCTTTTCTGAAATTTTCATTTTAAACAATCCAGATTGCCCAAAGCGCGTACCCTCGCGGTTCTTTTTTTCGCAGATTTCCGCTTTAAGCGACTCGGGAAAATTACATTTGAGGAACTTTTGTCATTTTCCTTACTTCTAATATTTCTACTCTTTTTCAAGCTGGTCATTTGGTCATTTACCAAATATTTCATTTTTTCATAACTAAAATATACTGTTAAAATTTCTAACTTTTAAGATATTTCACTATTCTATGAGATATTTACGAATTTTCTCTGTAAAAATATTCGTATTATAACTTTACACCTTTAGGGTGATTTTACCCCCGTATATAAAGTTTCTACATAACACTTTCCCGATTACATCAATATTTCTACTACTTTACATTCGGGAATAATTACGGTCAAATACGGATTTGTCCGATTTTGACTTAATATTTTCCCGGTCATTACATTCACCCTCCTTAAGGAATTTTTCGTCGAAAATCAGAACAAGTGGGGGTATACATCGATCTCTTCTTCTACTTCCCAAGTGACTTACGCAGCGTTGTGATTTTTCCTTTGCACTTTAACCATTGGGATACTACGACTTGAGTTTCCTTTCTTCTCTGGCTAGAATTTGGATTTGGTTGTTCCTCATAGGACAAATCTTCGTGAACCTGAATAGGCTCATCTTTGTAACACGTGCGATGAATCCGAGATATATACGGAGCATTGCTACATGAAACACTGCTGTAATGCCTTTGAAGCCAACTCTGGCGGTGAGAGCTAGTCGGTAAGCTACCTTTCCTATTCTTTCAATGATCTCAAAGGCCCTATGTAACGTGGACTCACCTTACCTTTCTTCCCAAAACGCATCACACCCTTCATTGGTGCGACTTTTAGGAATCTGAGTCCCCCTGAGAAAATTCCAAGGGTCTCCGTCGTTTATCTGCATAACTCTTCTGCGGCTCTCGAGCCGTCTCTAATCTTCTACGGATCTTTTGCCTTTGTCTCAATGGCCTCTTGAATGAATTCCGTCTTGTGAAGCTGCTTTTCCAGTGTCATACCAATGAACGGGGATCTACACTTCCTTAGTAAAAGTGCTTCATACGGGGCCATGCCGATGGAAGCTTGGTAACTATTATTATCGAGATTCGATCGGTGGCAACTTCATACTCCATGCACCCTTGAAATCCCACTGCGCATGCACGAAGCATATCTTCTAGGGGTCTGAATGGTCCTCTCGGACTGCCCGTCCGTCTGGGGATGAAACACTATGCTATAAGCGTAATTCGACCCCATCGCTACGAACACTTCTCCAAAAATTGGAGGTAAATCGGGTTGTCTCATCCGACACTATACTAGCTGATGCGCATGTAGCTTTACTACCTTAGCCACGTATAACTCAGCTAACCTCTCTAAGGAGTAAGTTATCTTGATCGGAATGAAATGCGCTGATTTCGTTAGCGATCCACGACTACCCAAATGGCATCGTATCCCTCACTTTGGTTCTCGGAAGTCCGGTCACAAAGTCCATGGCTAAGTGTTCCCACTTCCATTCGGGATCTCTAGTGGCTGTAAGCTCCAAGTGGTCTCTCGATGTTACGCTTTGTCCTTACGGCATGTCGGCGACTAACATAGTCAACTATGTTGTTCTTCATTCGCCTCCACCAAAAATGTTGTTTCAAATCTTGATACATTTTGGTGGCACCTGGAATGTATGGAATATGGCGTCTTTGTCGCTTACGCAAATATCGCTTCTTGATCCCTCTTGATCGGTACACAAATTCTTCTTTGGTATAGGAGAATTCCGTCCTTTGAAAGGCTGAAATTCGACCTTGCATTATCTACTATCTCCTTCTGTATCCTTCCATAATTGGATCACCTTTACGAGCTTCTCGTATCTCTAGTCTGTGCACAGGCTGCGACCTCGGAGAAGCTAACTTACCGAAGATTAATTCGAGGTCTAGGAGATTAATCTCTTGTTGGCTATTTGGGCAACAATTCGGTCTCCACTAGAGTCCGTAGTCTTTGAGTTTATGCTCAAAGCATCTGCTACTCGATTGGCTTTACTGGATGGTAAAGGATTCTGTCGTACTCCTTCACAAGTTCAAGCCATCGTCTTTGTCTCATATTAAGCCCCCTTGCGTGAAGAAGTACTTTAGGCTCGATGGTCCGTATAAATTTGGCATTGAACCCCATATAGGTAATGCCGCCATAACTTGAGCGCAAAAACTCTGCGGCTAACTCAAGATCATGTGTTGGGTAATTTCGCTCGTGATCCTTGATTGCCGAGATCGTAAGCAATGACCTTGCCATTTTGCATCAACACGGCTCCTAGTCACATCTTTGAGGCATCACTATAGATGTCAAATTTTTTCTCCCTCTTACGGGATCGTGAGTCTTTGGAGCACTAATTAATCTTCTTTTGATCTCTACGAAACTCTGTTCACATCTATCATCCATTCATACCTTCTATCTTTTTGGTTAAAGGCGGTGAGAGGAGGCGCAAGGCGAGCAAATCCCTCCACAAACCTTACGTAATACCCCCGCCAATCCTAGGAAACATCAATTTCCGTAACACTCTTTGGAACTTGCCACTTCTCAACCGCTTCAACCTTTCTTTGGATCACGGTGATTCCTTCCTTGGATACTACATGTCAGGAAGTGGACTTTATCTAACGAACTCGCACTTAGAAAACTTCGCATATAGGTGATGTTTCTTCAATGTGTGTAGTGCGATCCTCAAATGTTCTGCGTGCTCCTTTGGATCTCGTGAGTATATATGGATGTCATCGATGAAAACAATAACAAACTTATCTAAAACTCTCTCGAAGACTCTGTTCATAAGGTCCATAAACGCCATTTGGGGCATTTGTAAGTCAAGCGGCATCACTAAAATTCATAGTGTCCATACCGAGTTCGAATGCCGTTCTGGGAATGTCTTCTTCTCTAATCTTGAGTTGATGATACCCCGATCGAAGGTCTATCTTGAAAACGTGGTAGCTCCTTCAGCCCTGGTCGAACAAGTCATCGATTCGTGGCAGCGGGTACTTGTTCTTGATGGTGACTTTGTTGAGCTCTCTATAATCTATGCACATCGAGGCGTGCCATCCTTCTTTTTGACAAAGAGGACGGGGAGCTCCACATGGCGAGAAACTTCGGTCTGATGAAACCTTTGTCTAACATCTCTTGGAGTTGAACCCGCAACTCTTTCAGTTCCGCTGGAGCCATCCTGTACGGTGCTTTGGATATTGGTGCGGTGCCGGGGAGAAGCTCTATCTCAAAAGCTATTTCCCGATCTGGAGGAAGTCCGGGTAGTTCCTCTGGAAAAACGTCTAGGAACTCCTTGACTATGGGAACATCTTCTGGTTGACGTTTCCCCTCTTGGTTCCTGTCCACCACATACGCCAAATATCCAATGCATCCGCTAGACATCCATCGTCGGGCTTCTAGGGAACTAATAAAGCGTGGGGGCGTCACGATGTGGAACCCATGTACTCAAACACCTGTTCTCTCCTTCGGGTGAAAAACTACCCTTTTCTTTCTACAAAGTCTATTGTAGCATTATACTTTCCTAGAAAATCCATTCCTAGGATCACATCATAATCTACTAAGTTCAGAACAACTAGGTCCGTACTTTAGTTCTCTTCCGCTATCTTTACTTCTACGTGGCGTAACCAATAACTAGACAACAACACATCACCTCATGGTAGTCTTTGTCTTAAAGGCTTGCCCTATCCCCTCTAGATTTGGCAATGTTATGCTCGCACGCGTATTGCCGATTCACTAGATCGGCTACCGTGGTTGGTGGATACTCCCCACTTTCCACAGCGGTGGCTATATCTCCTCGAAGCATATTAATCATCCTCCTAACCTTCTCTTCCTCTGTTGGAACCAAGCGAGGACATAGTCGCTAACCTGGTCAAATCGTCGGCATGCTTCTACTGGCGTATGCGTCAGCCTGCTTAAAATTGTTGAACTCATTACATTTGAGTCTTGAGGGGCTTCTAAGTTGTAATACTTACGGTTAAATTCCCATAGGAATTCATCCCACAACATCATCTCACATTCCTTAAAAGCGATCACGATTCCCACGATGGCGGGCATCCTTCTTTAACACAAAAGCGGCGACTTGAATCTTCTCTCCGCCGGTGAGTTCCATAAACTCAAACCTTTGTCTAAATGGATGCTAACCATTCCTCGACCTCGAGTGGATCTGTTGATCCATCGAACTCTGGAGGTGCCATTCTCTTAAACCTCACATACAATGGTTCCCTTGGGACCATTTCTCATACCCATCTCACCCCTGCGGCTCTTGGGGTTCAACCCTCTCTGCGGGTTGCTCGGGTTGGGCGGCTTGTGCGGGAACCGCTGCGGAGGGGGGTGCTCCTCCAACCTCTTGACCACCTGTATCAACTGGGTAACCAATTCTCATAAGCATCGCTTTCCTCGGCTGGGGCGCCTATTTGCCCCCCCTCGGACTGCTACTTCTTTAGCTAGGTCTGGTCTTTGGAGGATACATTACCCTTGTGTTCTCTTTTGACGTGTACGAACCATGTTGTTGTGTCTTTATCACTTAAAGAGCAACATCGTTTGTCTAAGTGCAAGAAGAACTGCTTCTAAAGTTCCTTGACTTGCAATACTTTAAACTATCATTCATTCTCATATCAACTAGCAAAACATACATTCTATATGTTCTCCTATTATGCATGCCCCATATCATGCATATCACATCATATACAAATCATCACAAAATTAAAGGTTTTTAAGCCTTTCATTCAAATCTATTATGTATGTCCCATTCCATACATATCACATCATACATAAAACATCATTAGTCTAAGTTTCTCAATACTATTTACATAACCTTGCATCATATTTAAATAAATAAGATGCTAAGTCTAACAATCCTCGGGATCCTCCTCCGGATCCTCCTCGGGGGTCTTCCTCCGAATCCTCCTCGGGATCCGGACCGAGGGTTACCACTAGCTTCCTCACCAACGGTCCCAACGTAGGTCCATCTTTTGCCGAACGGCCATAGGCTCGTCGGCTGCCTCTATCTCGGGTCTCGATCGTTGTTGAGAGGTAGTGGCTTCGCGTCATGTCTCCTGTCACGGGTATTGGAAAGCGGGAAGTCTCGCCTAACCCACCGTTGGTGTGTCCTCTCCTCTAGCATTTGGTGCTCACAATGCTTCACCTCGGCGATAAATTGTGTAAGGGTCTCGATCCGATCGCGGAACAAGCCGACCGCTGGTACTCTTCCGTCGGACCTCTCCATAGGATCGACACGCTCATCCTCACTTAGATTAAAAGTTCGATTCGGGCTAGTACCTCTGTCAAAACTCTCGCTATATAGGCTACAATGGCCTCATCGATCTCATACTCGCCCTCTCGGCTTGTATGATAAACTCTCGAGCTTGGGTGTAGGTCATGGCTACACTCACGACTCTGTGTCTTTCCACTCGATGTGGTCTGACTCGAGATGGCATGACTGGGGAAAAGCGATGCTTCAACATGTGGCAAAAGTCTTCCCATTGCATCTCTGCTATTTCGTCCTCATCCAAAGCTTGCCAAAGATTAGGGCATTGCCCTCTAGCGAGACTTCTTTGCGGGTACAATCCACTCCTCTCGAGCTATGTCCTGGCTCGCATCACATACTCGACACGGTGCAGCCAATCCCTAATTCTAGTGGGATGTGAAAGCCCATCGAAGGAAGGTGGATTACGGTGTAGAACACAGGCTGCGGCTCGACACGTAGTCAAAACAACTCTACTTGCTCGGTGTGCAGCCTCGGCCGCCCACGGGCTCTAGAGCCCTTAACTCCCGATCAAGCGGTGGATGGCTACATCTACGGGGAGTGGGTACAAACCTCTCTGTTTGTCCGAACCGTGACATTAGAAACATTCTTACCCGTCCCCCACAACGTATTCTCTTGTGGTGGGGGCTAACCGGGATGATGGATATGATCGATCCATTAGTACACCTTTCTGTCTTGCAAAAAAGAAATAAGAAATTCTTAGTTTTAGTTCATAAACTAATTTACCGGATTGCTTGCAGAAGCATAGGTGCGGGACTTGTCATGGCGGGGAGTAGGAGCGCCGCTCGATACCAAGCTGGACGTCCCGCGCCCTCGCGGTCGCGATCGCCGTTCCTTATACTACTACTATTAGGCTAAGTTATAGTCTAATCCATTATTCGTTGTTAGACTATTGTCTATTTAATTTACGTTCATGTCTTGGGTAAATTTTTTTTTTCTTTACTTTAACCATCGGGTTCTTAACATGTTATGTTGTTACACTAATAACATATCTTGCTATTACTTTAAAGATTCGGATATCAAACTAGTTTACGAAAACTTGTCATAATTTATTCTGAGTCCGTTGTTCTTTACTAAGACAATGGTTGTAATATCTTCTTCTTAGAAACGCACATACATACTAGTATTCTATATTACATTACTTTGCGGTGAATTTAATTTCTAAGCGGCGTAGTAGAGACCACTCCGTGTACCCATGACATTTCCGCCACCCTTGCCTCGCATGTCCATCAAGCAAACCACTATATATTTGGGTGCTTACCTTTGTTACTGCAGACACGAGTAACCGATGAGCTAATTTCGCAAGTATAAACATGCATACATCATAAACTAATAGAAATTACATTAAGAGTTATGATGCAAATATGCTCGTGTGAAACATGCTTTAAACTACTTTCTATCTTTTCTGTTCTTACTTTCTTGGTGGTCTAGTCGGAATCTCTACTCTGTGAGATTTCCTCCCTTGCGGAGGCCGACGACCCGTCGATCTTTACTTCTTGGCTCATTACTTCTTTGTCGGTCAAGTCGGAATCTCTACTCTGTGAGATTTTCCACCCTTGCGGAGGCCGACGACCCGTCGGTCTTTAACTATGCATAAGGGTAACCATATGTCGCCCTTCTCAAATCTAGAGCATTAAGCCCTCCAAACATGTATAATCACATGTAATCACATAGACTTAGGAACATAAGTAAATTAATAGTTCTAAGTCTAATGCGACTTACTCGAGTCCGGACAAACATATATGTCTATACTTACCGTTAATCCGCTAGGATTCCGCTTGTTGGAAGTTCTTTCTCGTTGCTTGGCTCTCGTGCCAAAAATTGTTTCATGGAAATAGGTATCAATTCCCTATTCAATCACAATTCCTCATACTTAGATTCTTAGATCTAATTTCAAACTCATTTATGGACTTTTTTCCCCTTAAGGCCGAATTCTAGCTCAAGAGGCAATTTACACATATTCGTGTATCTCGGTTTACGAATCTTAATCTATTCGTTTCCGAGGTTTAAAAAGCATTATTCATTCTCTAGAATCAGATTCCTAACTCATTGCTTGCTAACTAGATTTTAGGAAATTTTCGTGAGTTTCGCCTTAATTTTCCTCGTTTCCCAAGTTTTCAATAACTCGTTTTACTTCCGATTTCGGTACTGTAGTCGATTCACATTCACGAACACAAATTGCTACATAAATTGAACAAAAATACATTTCCTCCATTTCTAGGGATTTTCGGATTTTTAGTGTAAATCCAAAAAAAATTGTTCAATCCTTTCAATACTTGCACATTAAACTCCTATCGTAGTCCCCAAACAAAACCTCGGTTTCGTTTTTCGATTTCTGGATTTTTTCGAGATGAGTTACTATTCACAAAAACGAAAAAGCAAGCAATTTCTCATGAAAAATCTGAAATCTTACCTTGAAAAGTTGAGATTCTCCACTAGAATGCCTCAGGTTATATTTCCACCGGATTGAACGGAAGAAATTTCGGCAAAAACGGGTGATTCCTTGATTTTCCCTTGATTTTCTCTCTTTTCTCTCTCTTTTCTCTAGTCTCTCGGCCACCCTTAGGAAAATAGAACATTTTGTGTTCTAATGTGCTTCCGTAGGACTCCTTACTGTAATAATGAATATTATAATAATATTTCTAAAAATATCTCACATTACTTTCTAAATTAAATTAAAGAAATCACTTTAATTTCTATAATTTAATTTGACTAATTCTAATTAAGTTTCACACTTAATTTAAGTGGTTCCGTGTTCCCCACATTTTTTCTTATTGAGACCAAACTTTCCGTTTTCAAAAGCGAGTCTCTTTTCGGTACCGATAATTGCACACCCGGTGCGGGTTCTATCTTTCGCTTTTCGATTGCCGAGCACCCTGGGTCAAATTTCTCATATTCAACCCACTTCTCTTGGGTATCTCAATAGTCAATTTCTTTTCTGAAATTTTCATTTTAAACAACAATCCAGAATTGCCCAAAGCGCGTACCCTCGCGGTACTCTTTTTTTCATGATTCCGCTTTAAGCCCGACTCGGGAAAATTTACATTTCGGGAACTTTTGTCATTTTCCTTACTTCTAATATTTCTACTCTTTTTCAAGCTGGTCATTTGGTCATTTACCAAATATTTCATTTTTTCATAACTAAAAATATACTGTTAAAATTTCTAACTTTTTAACCGATATTTCACTATTCACAACAGATATTTCAATTTTTCTGTAAAAATATTCGTATTATAACTTTACACCTTTCGGGTGATTTTACCCCGTATATAAAGTTTCTACATAACACTTTCCTGATTACATCAATATTTCTACTACTTTCTGTTCCGGGAATAATTACGGTCAAATACCGGACTGTCCGATTTTGACTTAATATTTTCCCGGTCATTACAATAAAACCCAAACGTTTTTCTAAAACCATGAATTCAGTAACAGGGTAAATACAATCACGGACCAAATTGATGCAACAATTTAAACCTAGAACAAATAAAATCACCCAAATAAAAAACATAAGCAAAGAAGAGGATACATGAGAATTTTCTTGTCCTTAACCAATGAAGAACCAAACCTTTCTTGTCGTTAACCAAGTCTAGAAACGAGAGATTAAAAAATGCAGAGGAACAAAAACAACAGAGAAAAAAATGCTTGGGTTCTATTTCAAGGCTGAATGAATAAATAAAACCCAAATGTTTTTCTAAAACCATGAATTCAGTAACAGGGTAAATACAATCACAAACCAAATTGATCCAACAATTTAAACCTAGAACAAATAAAATCACCCAAATAAAAAACATAAGCAGAAAAGAGGAAACATGAGAATTTTCTTGTCCAAACCTTTCTTGTTGTTAACCAAGTTTAGAAACGAGAGATTAGAAACTGCAGAGGAACAAAAACAACAAAGAAAAAAATGCTCAGGTTCTATTTCAAGGCTGAATGAATAACTAAAACCCAAATGTTTTTCTAAAACCATGAATTGAGGAAGAGGGTAAATACAATCACAAACCAAATTGATGCAACAATTTAAACCTAGAACAAACAAAATCACCCAAATAAAAAACATAAGCAAAGAAGAAGCAAATAAAACCTTGAGGGCTGAGCGGAAAATGCTGCAATAGAATCCATGAACTCCACGAAAAGCAATGAATTGAATTATAAAAGTCACTACGATAAAAGCACTATTACGGAAGCGAAAATAAAGCATCATGTTAATTACAATAATATAGAGTTATAACGCAATATCCACTACTTTAGTAGTGACACCAAGCAAATCAATTTTCGAGTCTCTACATCACATAAAAGCAATAACACGTCGAGTGGAAATTTTTGTTAGCATATTTCGTATTCTTAACAAAACAATCATAGATATCAAAAGCCAAAAAATTAACTTTTGCATCTCAATGAAACATATCATTTTAAAACGACTAAAGTCCATAATATCAAATTTCAAATTTAGAATCTTCAATCTTTGTTCAAATATTTTAACCAAAATAAAGTATAAAAGCAACATAATACAGAATTTTCAAAAAAAAAAAAAAGAAAAGAAAACAACATAATACGAAATAAGCGAGCAAACAATAAAGAACTGCAAAGAAAGAGAGATGGCGAGGCAAAAAAGCTCTTGAGTTTTGGGATGGAAAAAGAAGAAAAGAGAAAAAATGGAAACAAAGGTAGAAAAGGACAGAAAAATTGGGATTTTGAAAAAAAAAAAAAAAAGAAAAGAAAAGAAAAGGAAAGAGCAAAATGAATACCAAACGACAAAATCCCAAAAAAAAAAAAAAAGAAGCGCTAATCAACAACTATTAGGGAATGAGATGAACAAAAATAAATCAAAAGGACAAAAAGAGCCACATGACTGCAATTCATAAAGGCCCATCTTGAATTCTGAAAATATTTAAATAATAAAAAGATAAAGCTTCTAAAAAATAAGAGAAGCCTCCCTAGCTGATACATGTACATAATTAGTAAGATGAACGGCATGTGCTAGTTGCATTAAGAAAGTTTAATGTTGGTATTTTTTTTTTAAATACAATCTTGGGTTATACCCAAGCTAGAGCCGTCAAGTAATCTATTCATCTATTGTCTTGATAAATATGACAACAAAAAAGGTGTAGAAATTAGTACACTAAAGTTTCTGTTTATCAGTATCATCAGAAAGATCATAGAGATCATAGTAGCTAGATTCTTCTTCTAGACAATATTTTCCTTTGGAAGCTTTGAGACATGATGTACTATGAAATAGTTAAAAATCAGACGTACTCTGACTGGATGAAAAAAAAAAAAAAAAAAAAAAAAAAAAAAACCCTACCATGTAAGTTACATAATTAATCATATATGAAATCAACCACATTGTGTGTAATATCATGAACAAATGGAGGCGATCATATATAAAAAGATTCATTTCAAAAATTCCCTTGAACTTCGTTCCATTAACAAGTTTTCTCCTTCTGTTACAATGAGTGACGGAATTCGACATGTGTCAGGCACATGACTCATCTGCGGATGGTATTATCGTAAATTAACCTACAATAACCCTTCCAAGCGTTAAAGAAAGAAAACCTAGATCTTGAACAACATAAAGATCAAGAAAAAAAAAAGGAAGAACAATGAATCCAAGATGGAATCATCGGAGTTGAAAGGCTCCAGACAGATATTGCAAGCATCTTCTTCAAAGTTGTCGTCGGAAGGAGGCGACGATTGCGATGAAGACGAAGACGAAGCTATGATCGCCATTAAATTTTCTGCATATAACCAAAAGAAGACGAAGACGAAGAAGAAGCGAAAGCCGCCATTGAAGAGTGGAAATGAAGGAGTGATATGCAATGTTGAAGAGAGAGAGAGAGAGAGTTTATGGAAGAAAGAAGAAGTAGAAGGGAGATGAAGAAGAAAGGAACCCTGGAAAAAGTGGTAGAGAGGGAAAGAGAGAGTGAAGATGATGGTCAAAGAAAATATGGTGAATTTTTCCAATAAAATGAGAAATTATCTGATTATGAGGGTATAAGCGTAATTGCGCTTTCAATTCTCACTAAATAAATGACACGTGGCAATTCCATCACTTATTATAACAAAAGGGAAAAACTTGTTAACGAAAGAAAGTTCGAAGGGAGCAGATGTTACTTTTAAAAGTTCAAGAGGCAAACTGTTATCAAGATCATAGTTCAGGGGGAATTTTTTAAATTAATCCTATATAAAAACTAAGAGAGAGATCAACCTTAACAACTTATCCATCAAAAACATATCAAATTGGAATCAACTATACCATGGCTATAATAAAAGAGAAACTAACACTACCTGCCCGCTTAGGAGACAAACTCACCTAAGCATATAAAGAGAATTTATGCAGTATATCAAGTTGCAAAATATAGATGAGTAACAATAAATAGCAATGTGGTTTTATATATAAAAACATATACATGTGTGTGTCTATATATATATATATATACATATATGTTGAAAGTTGGTGTCTCCGAATGATCAAGACAATGAGGCAATTAGAGAAAAGTCAAACAAGTTGGTGACTGAAGACTGCAGCTTCTTTTATCAGCTTATATATTAGTTGCTGAGCTGTCATATTGTAATTGGTTGTCAATAAGTATATAAGAGAGTTGTTAGATCGTGAAACTTCTACCGAGAGTTTCATTTTGTACACCAGAGCATCTGAGATAGAATTCTTTTCCTTGGAGAGAGAATTCTGGGCTTGTAATTTGAGGCTTTCTTGGGTGAGTGATTGTTTCCTGAGAATCTGTGAGAAACCGTGAGAATCTTACATGTAAAGAAAGACTTGTACAGGATTGAGTGCTCTGAGAAGATTGAGGTGTACGAACAACTCGATAGTGGATTTGGAGTACATACTCCTCCCTTGGATTAGGATCACTTTGATCCGAACCAAGTAAATCTTTGTTTCTTCTTCTTACATTCTTTTCTTTATCTTGTTCTCTGTTCTTCTTGTCCGGCTGGTCTTCTGTTGTTGTTTTTATTCTTATTGTGCGGATTAAAGGGCATTTTTTCTAACAAATTGGTATCAGAGCCCTGGTTAGGGCACATTGATTGATCCACTATGTCGACACTAAAATTCAATATCGAGAAGTTTGACGGCAAGAATGACTTCAATCTTGGGAGAGAGAAGATGATGGCGCATATGGGTAATTTCGGTCTTGACGAAGCACTGAAGGGCGAATCGAAGATGATCAGCACCATCGATGAGAAAGAAAATGCAGAAATCTTGAAAAAGGCTCGGAATGCAATAATCCTGAGTTTGAGCGATCAAATTCTCAGGAAAGTAATCAAGGAAAAATCTGCTGCTGCGATGTGGTCCAAATTGGAACAACTGTACATGACAAGATCACTTCCAAGCCATATCTATCTGAAACAGAAGTTCTATGGCTTCAAGATGGATGAAACCAAGTCGATCGACGAGAATGTTGATGAGTTCACGAAGCTGGTGGCCGATCTTGAAAATCTGGAAATCAACATTGAAGATGAAGATCAGGCAATCTTTCTGTTAAATTCCCTTCCCAAACAATATGATCACTTGAAAGATACCCTGAAGTATGGAAAAGAGGCCTTGACCCTTGAAGAGGTACTGAGTGCTGTATTCTCTAAGGAATTGGATTTGAAAGCTAGCGGAAAATTATCTAAATCCAATGGAGAAGGTCTCAACGTCCGTGGAAGACCCGGACAAAGAGGTTCTTGAGATAAAAACAGAGGCAAGTCTCGATCAAAGTCTAAGGAAGGAGGACTTTGCTGGCATTGTCACAAAGAGGGCATCTCGGAATGAACCGCCCGCCGAGAAAGAAAGAAAGTGGCAAATCAGAGGATTCTGGAATCTTTGATTCTGTAAACCTGTCTAATGGGTTTGACACTGCAGATGTTCTGTCAGTTTCAAGCGATGATCCTAAAGACCAATGGATCTTGGATTCTGGGTGCTCATTCCATATGACACCCAGAAAAGATTGGCTTCTAAACTACACTGACCTTGAGGGAGGAAAGGTGTTGATGGGCAACAACTTTGCCTGCAAAGTGGTCGGTCTTGGATCAGTAAAGATCAAGATGTGGGATGGGACAATTAGAACTCTCAAGGAGGTGGGACAATTGAAAAGAAACCTAATTTCACTAGGTATGTTAGATTCCAGTGGCTGCTCATACAAATCACAATGAGGGATTCTGAAGGTTATGAAAGGGATAATGGTGGTAATGAAAGGCCATCTGCAACATGGTCTTTATGTCCTTCAAGGTTCTACTGTCTGTGGAGAATCTGCTGTCTCAACCACTAAGGAAGATCAAACCGAGTTATGGCACAGGCGTCTAGCCCACATGAGCATGCAAGGCATGGAGGAGCTGGCCAAGCAGGGATTGATAGACAAGAACGGAATCAGCAAGTTGAATTTTTGTGAAAATTGTATTCTGGGAAAATCACACAGACTAAAGTTTGGTAAAGCAATTCACAGAACCAAATCTACACTTGACTACATTCACTCTGATCTCTGGGGGTCTCCACAGGTACCATTCTCTCTCTCTCTAAGTGCCAGTATTTTATTTCTTTTATAGATGATTTTTCTAGAAAAGTGTGGATCTATTTTCTTAAAACAAAAGATCATGCATTTAACAAATTCATAGAATGGAAATCACTGATAGAAAATCAAACTGGCAAGAAAATTAAGAGATTGAGAACTGACAATGGCTTAGAATTTTGTCATAAAGAGTTTGATGAATTCTGTGCTAGGAATGGTATTGATAGGAAACACGCTTGCACAAACACCCCTCAGCAGAACGGATTAGCAGAACGAACGAACAGGACAACTATGAACAAAGTCAGGTGTATGCTTATAGAGTCTGGATTATCCAAATCTTTTTGGGCAGAAGCTGCTGCAACTGCCTGTTACATTATTAATAGATCACCATCATCTGCATTAAATTACAAAGTCCCAGATCAAGTGTGGTCAGGGACGACACCTAGTTATTGTTGGGAATAGTGTCCTGAAAGCATGAGATGTAAAAGGATATTTATTATTTATTTAATAAAATAGTTTATTCATCATTTTATGTGCATATATTTATGAATATTTTATGAATATCAAATAAAATTCCTTGATTATTTATGTAACCTTAAACATTGTATATAAGTGTTATATACAAGAGGATAATGTTTAAGGATAATAATCAAAAGTAATTTATTCATAATGAATTTAATTAAAGTTTGGAATCTTTAATTAAAACATTATTAATACATGTCATTCCCATTTAGAATGGAGCGGTGTTATCCGACCTTTGTTAATATGGTGAGATATTGAATGAGTGTATTTCGCATAATGAGATTATGTGGAACATGGCCTTGAGACACAATATGAATTTCTAATAATTTCCGTTAAGCATAGAAATTCTAATTGAGTCTCTTGATGGTCATATATAGAATGATCTTAATCACGAGTTCTTAACAAACTCCTATTTATGGATTTATGTCTTTTGATTTACTCGATGCAGATTCCGAGACCCTGAATCCTATTCCTTGTATTTTGGAGACATAATGAAATAGGTAGCTGGGAATGTTATTATACGAGATGGAATCCATTCCTTCTTGAGAAAAAGAAGAGATAAATAATTCTCTTGAGTGTTGATTCGGTACTTAGATTAGTAAAAGCGCTACGGTTCATGAATGTGTTTTATGAATCACTATCCATTAGAGAATCAATGGTACTCAAGGATAAAGATGTAATTAGAGAGGTTAGCAGTTCTACCCGACTCTAATTATGAATTATTTATGGAGGATCGATCTATATGCAATGACTATATCAAATGGACACATCACAGTTTAGAAGTAATTAATGTCTATAATTCCGAGAGTGCAATTCCAAGTTTGTAGTGGAGTAACTATTGGAATTAATAGAATTAATTAATTAATTAAAGTGTTTAATTAATTATTAATTTTATTGGAGCTCAGAATTATAGGTCCATTAGTCCCCGCGTCGTCCTTGTAATTCTACCAGACACAAAGGGCAAAATGGGAATTTTAGAATTACGGAATTCTAAAATTAAATACTAGAAGAATAATTAATTGAGAATTAATTATTATTTAAATAATGAGATTATTTAAATTTGAATTTGAACATATCTAGATTTATCCATTTAAACTTATTTGATAAGTTGTTTAATTTAGAATTCTAATTAATTTAAGTTTGACTTAAATTGAATTTGAATCTGAATTAAAATTGAACTACTTTGGATAATGGATAAAATATCTTCCTTCCTTATCTTATTTAGGTGCCACACAAAGGGATAAAACCCTAGGGGTGGCGGCCATCAAAGAGATAAGGGGAAGGGATTTTTTGTTCCAAATTCAAAATTGGAGATAAGGATATGATCCTATTTTGAAGTTTGACTTCTACTCTTTAAATATGAGATAGATAGAAAATTGTAACAACAATTTTGACATATTTTCAGCCCTAAGAAAGGTGGTGGCCGAAATTTCTCATAGGGAAAAGAGTGAAAAATTTTTTTTCTCCAAAAATTCCACATCGTGCATGCGTTGGTGTTTGTGGAAATTCGAGTGTTTAAGAAACCGTTTTGTCTCACGTGTGCCCACACACACGTCTATGTGGAATCAAGGAATTGACGTGGAAGACTTTGGTGTTCTAAACACAAGAGCTTGAAGCTAGGACTGTTCGTGGTCAAAGAAAATCAAGATATCATCCGAGTCGGCTACAAGGTATTTTTTCGGTTGATCCTGGAATCTTATAAATTAATGAGATTAATTTATTGGTGCATAAATTAATATAATCTATAGAGTATCTCAAAAGTTTTATGAAAATTTTTGTTATACACGATCCGTCCTTATGGAGTTAAAGGATATAGGGTGTGGCTCATTGAGGACAGAAAATGTGTAATCAGTAGGGATGTTGTTTTCAATGAATTTGTGTATTATAAGACTAACATGCAGGAAAAGAATGAACCGGTTTTGCAAGCCCCTGAAAAACTTAATGCACCCCAAGCTGAGATTGAATTTGAGTCAAATGATCAACCATTGGATCAGAATGGATAGATGGATGAAGATCAAAGGGCGTGAATCAAGGTGGAGCTACTATGGTTACCTACTTCACCACCTATATTCATTCAAGATGAGCAAATTTATTTGGTGGATTTGGATTAGAATGAAGCAACTAACACTACTAATGAAGAACATGACTTGGGTGACTATGTTCTAACTAGAGATTTTTGACGTCAAATAAAGCCACCATCAAGATTTGCTCAAAAGCGGATTTAATAGCTTTTGCACTCAATACAGCTGATGCAGTTGAAGAAAATGAGCATGCTAATTATTATGAGGCTCGGAAAAGTGTAGATTGGGATAAATGGAAGAAGGCTATGGATGAAGAAATGTGTTCACTAAAAAAAAAATCACACTTGGGATCTAGTAAAGAAACCAAGAGGCCAGCGGGTTACTGGCTGCAGGTGGATATTTAAAAGGAAGCCGGGCATTCCAGGAGTTGAGTTGCCTAGATATAAGGCAAGACTCGTGGCCAAAGGGTACTCACAGGTTGAGGGAATTGACTACCATGAAGTTTTTTCACCTGTAGTCAAACACACCTCTATCAGAACCATCTTGGCCATCACTGCAATCAGGAACTTGGAGCTGGAGCAATTAGACGTAAAAATAGCCTTCTTACATGGTACTTTAGATGAGAAGATATTTATGTTACAGCTTGAGGGTTATAAAAATGGTGATGAAAATATGGTATGCCTTCTAAGAAAATCTTTGTATGGACTCAAACAATCTCCTAGGCAGTGGTATAGGAGATTTAATGAATTTATGCAAAAACAAGGATTCTCTAGAAGCAAGTTTGACAGCTGCGTGTATCTTTTCAAATTGAAGAATAAGTCCTACATCTACCTCTTGATCTATGTTGATGACATGCTCATAGCATGCAACGACATAACTGAAATTCAGAAATTAAAGCAAGTGTTGAATTCTGAATTTGAGATGAAGGACTTTGGACCCGCAAGAAAGATACTGGGAATGGACATCTACAGAGATAGAAGCAAAGGAGTACTCATTGTATCACAGCGGGGTTATTTTGAGAAGGTCGTAAAAGTTTTTGGTATGACCAACGCCAAGGCTGTATCTACTCCAATTGGTGCACACTTCAAGTTAATGTCAGTTAAAGATGAAGATGTTGCTGTTGAGACTGAACACATGAAGAATGTTCCTTATTCAAACAGTATAGGAAGTCTAATGTATGCAATGGTAAGTACTCGGCCTGACATTGCATTTGGAGTTGGACTAGTAAGTAGGTTCATGAGTAAACCAGGAAGAATGCACTGGCAAGCAGTCAAGTGGTTGCTCAGATACATCAGAGGAACTACTAGAGTGAGTTTGGTATACACTAAAGGCAAACATGATGAATGTAAAGTAGAAGGCTACTGTGATTCGGACTCTGCAGGAGACCTAGACAAGAGAAGGTCACTTTCTGGGTATGTTTTTACCTTTGGTGGAAATACCATAAGTTGGAAATCAAGTTTACAACATGTGGTGGCCTTATCTACTACAGAGGCAGAATATATTGCCATGATTGATGCTGTTAAAGAAGCGTTGTGGCTGAAAGGGTTATTAAGTGAATTGGGATTTGATCAACCTGCAATCCCAATCCACTGTGATTCTCAAAGTGCAATACACTTGTCAAAGAATAGTGTATTCCACGAGAGAACAAAACATATAGATGTGAGGCTACATTTTGTGAGAGGTATATTGGCAAGGAAACTAGTGGATATAAGGAAGATATCAACAGATGTCAATCCTGCTGATATGCTGACTAAAGTGATTCCTGTAAGCAAGTTTGAGGATGCATTGAACTTGCTTAGGATTTTGGCTACGTAGCACTCACTGCTGTGGTAGGAGTCCCAGTCCAATTTGCTGATCAATTGTCAACCAAGGTGGAGATTTTTTGAAAGTTGGTGTCTCCGAATGATCAAGACAGCGAGGCAATTAGAGAAAAGTCAAACAAGTTGGTGACTGAAGACTGCAGCTTCTTTTATCAGCTTATATATTAGTTGCTGAGCTGTCATATTGTAATTGGTTGTCAATAAGTATATAAGAGAGTTGTTAGATCGTGAAACTTCTACCGAGAGTTTCATTTTGTACACGAGAGCATCTGAGATAGAATTCTTTTCCTTGGAGAGAGAATTCTGGGCTTGTAATTTGGGGCTTTCTTGGGTGAGTGATTGTTTCCTGAGAATCTGTGAGAAACCGTGAGAATCTTACATGTAAAGAAAGACTTGTACAAGATTGAGTGCTCTGAAAAGATTGAGGTGTACGAACAACTCTGATAGTGGATTTGGACTGGAGTACATACTCCTCCCTTGGATTAGGATCACTTTGATCCGAACCAAGTAAATCTTGTTTCTTCTTCTTCTGTTCTTTTCTTTATCTTGTTCTCTGTTCTTCTTGTCCGGCTGGTCTTCTGTTGTTGTTTTTATTCTTATTGTGCGGATTAAAGGGCATTTTTTCTAACAAATATATATATATATATATATATATATATATATATATATATAAACACAGTAAACACATATGATGTTGAAAAATCGTGGGACTAGTTATTTTAGATGAAAAATGTTCTAGCAGTATAAGTTTGGTTAAAACAAGGAGAATAGGTTTAAAAAGATAAATGATAATAATAGTTAACAAAAAAATAAGAAAATCCAATTGACATGTTCAGCCATCAACATTTAGATACATTATTTCGAAGGCAGAGAATTATGAAGATCTCTTGTGTTCATTTTTTTCTCAAAGAAGAGAAGGAAAAAAAAATTGAAGATTTGATCGTGTTAATTCTTTTTTTCTTCCACCTGAATGTATAATCAGGCTTGATAAAAGAAGCATAAGATTTGTTGCTATTAGATGATACACCAATGAAAAATTTAAAGAATTCCATTCTTATATTCAAAGACAAACCAAATCACCAAAGTTAAATCATTCGAAAATACAAAACAAAATAACAACAGACTTCTTGACAACTAGTTATTTAAACTCACTTCCACTTGTAAGGTAATTCCTTCAACATTTACGCATTCAGTAGAAATGAAGAGTTAAACATACATTAGAATCCAGAAACAAAAAGAATGAAATAAATCACGTCTACTTTGTTATAGATACTGATGAATAGAACAGGTCAAGCTATAATTTCATTTTAGGCCACCAAATTTTATTGAAGTCGCCTTTTCTCCTTCCTTTTACTGTAGTGCAGTCACGCAGACAAAGAAATTGACCAGAAACACCAAAAGTAAGGTGGCAATACGGGTTTGAGAGTGGAGGGTAGAGACACTAACATAGAACTTAATGTGATAACTTGTGTAGGATCTCCAACGAAGAACAATGAAAAAAGAAAAACAAATTTTCTAGAAAATGCATGCACCTTTATGAATGAAGGTCCAAGTTAAAATATTGTCTTCTATAGCAGCAACAATAGGATCCTACAAACAAATTTGACAATCTAAAATAAGATACAAATGACTCACGGAACAAAGTTTTAGAGTACAATCATAAAACCAAAAATCCAATTTAAGTTCTAAAATACAAAATGAAAAAAAGAATGGGTATACAGATGTTCTAATATTATATGCTTTGTCTGACAAGCAATCAAATTTATCATAGCAAATCAGGTATCCACATCCTCACTCATACAACTCAAATCAATTCTCCAATTTCCAAATTCTCACGCATTAGAGCAACCAGATGATTTCCCAAATCTTTTTTTCCCTAATAAAAGGGGTGAAGATTAAATAAACGAAATTTCAATAACAAAAACAGAAAATAACCGAAAACTAAAAAGTTAATAACAAAATTTCTATAAGACAAATAAGTCGACAAAAAATGAAAACTATGGGTGCGTTCGTTTGGCAGATTTGGTTCAAATTAGCCCAATTTGAATCAGCCCAATAACTCAAGTCAGTGTTCATTACACCAACTACCCCATTCAGACTCGAATTATGATTCGAGTTGAGCGAATTCAATGGAGGCCTGAATTCCTATTAACTCGAATCTGCGTCTCGGTATTTTGCGCTCTGCACAACTCGGCAAAAGCCTGTTTCCCTCGGGAGATTACCGTTGCTTTTCTCTTCTCTTCCCAAAGCTGTCTGTCGTTTCCCATACCCACAGGTAAGGAAAATTACAGATCGTGTCTTCTCGATCGTTGATTCCACTCCCGTGACTTCTCGGTCGTGGCTCTACTGGGAATTGCAGATCTTTCTTGTCTGTGGTGTGGGATTCCCTTGCTTTTTGCTCGTGTTTTCTTTCCTCTTTCCACCGTATGTCCTCTGTCGTTTCCCATCATCCACAGTCGTTTCCATCGTCCACAGAGCCCAGAAAGTGCAGATAAATCTCTCCCCGGTGAGCTTTGTCCCTAGATCTCACTCTCGTTTATGCATGTCGGTAGAACCTTTTCCCCAGTCCTCTCCGCTTCCCCAAAAACGGACGAACAAAATGGTAAACTCTGCGATCGGAAACCTCCGTTGGCGGTTATTCTGAGCAGTTGTCTCCGTAAGTGGCGACGTCCAACCAAAAATCGCCATCACCGGTGGAGAATCTCAAGGTATCGCAGTCGGCAACAGAGAGATTGGGGTATTCCGAGCTCATCCATCCGTGGGTTCTTGGTTGAAGCGCACACACGTTCATCCATTGGGTCGAATTCGGTAAGTTCTCTCACATTTTCCTTTTAACTTGTTCTCTATTGGTGCACTTGAGGATCGGTGTTCATGCTTTCTGGATGTCACAGTCATCTTTATATTCACAGTAGACATTTCCACATGCAACTTTTATGCCCAATTCGAATGCTTCGGATTGCATACCACCTGTTTGATAAAATGCCTCAACGGAACGTTATACTGGAATTGCTTTTGTTTACTTCGGATTTTTGGAGTCCTCTGCATTGCTATAGGCTGCTAGTATTTGGCTGGGATTAGGTCATGTATAGTTTGAATCTACATCTTTGGCTGCTGGTAGTAGAGAATTGTGGCTTGAAAATTTGACACTGCGGCAGTTTCCTAGGCAACGATCCCATGTGCTCTAGTCAATTTAACACTTTTTGCTCTTTGGCTGCTGGTCATGTATGTGTATAGTTTTGGGATTAGGCCATTTTACTTGCCACTTAATTAGCTGCGGTTTGCATATGGCCTGTGGCTTGTTCTTAGGCAATGCTCCCATGTGCTCTAGTCAAGCTAACTATGGCCAACTCTGTTCATGCATAGTGTGTATAGTTTTGTTCTTACTTGGCAATGCTCCCATGTGCTCTAGTCAAGCTAACTCATTTTGATCTCTACTAGCTGCTCATGCATAGTGTGTATAGTTTTGGGATTAGGCCATTTTACTTGTCACTTAATTCCAGCCTCACACTGGCTGCCCGGCTGCATATGGCCAACTCTGCGGCTTGTTCTTAGGCAATGCTCCCATGTGCTCTAGTCAAGCTAACTCATTTTGATCTCTACTAGCTGCTCATGCATAGTGTGTATAGTTTTGGGATTAGGCCATTTTACTTGTCACTTAATTCCAGCCTCACACTGGCTGCCCGGCTGCATATGGCCAACTCTGCGGCTTGTTCTTAGGCAATGCTCCCATGTGCTCTAGTCAAGCTAACTCATTTGATCTTTACTAGCTGGTCATGCATAGTGTGTATGGTTTTGGGATTAGGCCATTTTACTTGCCATATTAGTTTCCAGCCACATTATTTGCTCTAGTCAAGCTAAATTTGATCTTTGCTGCTTTGGTCATGCATAGTGTGTATGGTTTTGGGATTAGGCCATTTATTGCCAAGTTTTGCCACATATTTGCCACAACATAACAAGGAGTGAGCCTTATGGGCTAGAATCCGAAAGTGTAGACTTCCAACTTACCATAGCACCCTAAATTTTGATTATCAATGAGAACTACACTAATTTGCTTATGCGATTACTTCTCATGAAACATTCACATTTCTCATGTTTCTAATGCATTTTTTGTGTTTCATTTATATAAATATACTACACATGTACTACTTGGATGAGAAGATGAGCTCTTCTTCTTCATCTTGACCGGATTATTGGCAATGATGAATCATTTTTACAATGCATAGCAGTTTCGTTGTAGCGCTACTCTTTAGGTATTTAGGCAGTTGTTAGTTGCCGCTTTATTTATGCGGGCTATGATGGATTGACCCATCCCCCTAGTGTAGTACTCCGACACTTGCAAGAGGAATGTCATCCCTTACCTCATAAATAAGGCTTGGTAGCGCAACTGCCTTGCCTTAAGGTTAGTGCTCCGAAACTGATGATGACACACATTGACGAAATTCTGAGCCAAATGAGATGCAACGTGATGCTTTAATAATCCATTCTTGTTTGTCGTGGCATATTGCTCTTTCTTGCCGTGGGTGGTGGTCTTGATGTTTGTATTAGATGCCGCGAAGAAATGAAGAGGACGTGACTTTCTATTGGTCTGAAAAACAAAAACATGCACTGTTAATCTGACTAGCGGCTTACAACAAGAACAACAGACGCCAACCGGAGGCAGCTGATTGGGAGCAATGGGCTACAAATTTGTCCCCTCTATTTTCCAGTCCGATTCCTCCAGGCCGAGTGAAGGAGGCGAAGGAAAGACTGAAAAAGAAATTCAATGCTGCGCTTGCCCTTCGCACGAGCACCGGCCTCGGATGGGATCCCGTACAAAATTGCCCAACATGCACGGACGAATACTGGGAAGACTTCTGCAAGGTTAGTTCTTTATTTTATGTACTTCTGCATATGTAGTTGCATAAGATGTGTTCACCCAATTGCTGATTTTCAAGTTGCGGTGTAAACAGACGCACAAATGGGCAAAGCGTGCCCGTCGCGACCCGCTCAAAAATTATGACCTCTACTACGAGGCATTCGCGAGTACGCGCGCACGTGGTGCGTTCGAATCACGGCAGGACGATACCGATGAGGAAGATGATACCTCACAGCCGAACATAGAGGAAACGGAGAATGTAGTTGGCGAAACCTCTCAAGCTGCTGAAAATGAGGAAGGTTTTGTTCGAACAATGCGAAGCGCTCTTCATTCGTTGGGACGTTCATTGAATATTGCCTCTTCTTCGTGGCCAATATCGAAGAGACAAAGCAGGAGCGGGGTAAGAATGATGGATCCAGAGGCGAAAATACTTTTAAAGAGTATAGCCAATACTCTTGAAAGTCGCCAGTCTAGCAAAGGCACTAGTTCAGGTGCAACTCAGCCTGGGGCGACGCAGCCTGGAGAAACGCCGACTTCAACATTTGACCGTTGCTGTGAAGTCATAAGTGAAATGCTGCTTGACGACGAACAGGTTGTATCTTTCAGTGAGTATTTGAACTGGAATCCAAATTGTCAGATCCTGTTCTTACGTTTAAAAGAAAGCCAACGCCTGCTCTATGTGTTGAAAACGTTGAAGGCCTTGTCCAATCAACAGGCACCACCCACTGGACCCACATATAACATGCCCCAAGGAACACCATTTATGGGTTCCCAACCATTCCAAACACAATATCAACAACAATTCCCCGGAAATCATCCAGCTTTTCCCCAACAACCCACAAACTTAACTCAACCATCGCCCAACTATCAGCAACCGCCTCACGCTTTTCAACAAGTCCCTCCCAATTTACAACGCCCACCCCAATACTACATGGGTAATCAATACCCCAACTTCCCAGGCCAATTTGGTGGAGAAGGGAATGACGATCATGTGTAACGGCGAGGAACTCTCATTGAGTTATTTTTTTCTGCTTTATGTTGATGTTATTGACATTCTTATTCATGAACTCTCATTTATTTGGTTATTAGCGGCTTATGTACTATGTTACATTATGAGTTTTACATTTATCTGTTGCATTTGTGAACAATGTAGAATTGGGCCTACGGCCGGTATCTACCTTTCATTTCCCGTTAATGACATTTGTTTTCACACTATGAGACAGGTTTTACTTTGGAGAATTATTATTGTTCAATAGTTGTATAGCATATACCACTTTCAGGTACCATGTCGAATGCCGGCCCATCAAGACAAGGAAACACCCACCCCGTGAATGGTGATTCCGACTCTGAAGATGACTTCGTACTTGGTGCTGCCGCAGTGTGGATATGTTGCGACGACTTCTTGGAAAGACCTCTTCCAAGACCAAGAAATAATAGTCATTATACAGGTCATCAACGTCTTGGTGATTTGTTAGATGGGCACGAACTAGTGATCTACAATAAGATAAGAATGGGAACTGATTGCTTCAAGCGGCTGAGTTGGTTACTTGAACAAAAGAATCTATTAAAGAATACTAGAAATATGAACGTGGATGAACAACTGATGATTTTCCTCACAATTGTGTGCCAAAGCGAAAGTAATAGGGAGACGCAACATCAGTGGCAGCATTCGGGAGCGACAATCTCAAAGTATTTTATGATTGTACTGAATGCCATATATCGACTACGACATGATTTTATTGTGCCCCCGGACTTTAACACTATCGACCCGTTCATTGAAGCTAGTGGGAGCAAGTATAGGCCTTGGTTTGATGTAAGTCAACATATTTTACTTGATTACTTTTTCGTTTATGTTACATAACCTTGTTTGGACTAATCTACTTTTACTTTGCAGAACTGTGTTGGTGCACTTGATGGAATACACGTTCCTTGCGTTCTGCCGCCCGACAATCCAGAGGTATGGAGAAACAGGAAGGGATTTATGTCTCAAAATGTTCTGGGTGTATGTTCGTTTGACATGAAGTTTACATACATGCTTGCTGGATGGGAGGGATCTGCACATGACGCCCACGTGCTTGAATCAGCCCTTGATGGCCGACACAAAAAGTTTCCAACTCCTCCTGAAGGTAAACATCGTTTCTACATTGTTAAGTGGTACAAAGTTGGTATTTAATTATCTTCACGGATGATTTTGTAGGCAAATTTTATTTGGTAGATTCGGGCTACGCAAACAGAGGTTGTTTCCTAGCACCATACCGTGGTAGTACGTACCACTTGCAAGAGTATAGGGCACGCCGAGGTCGACCTCATAGCGAGCGGGAGTTGTTCAACTACACGCACTCATCGCTCCGGAATTGTATCGAGCGCACATTTGGGGTGTGGAAAGCAAGATTTCGCATTCTCAAGATTATTAACAACTACCCAATGAAGAAACAGGTAAAAATACCTATTGCTTGTGCGGTCATACATAACTTCATACGCATGTTTCAGCATGATGATAGATTTATGACACAATACTTTCAAGATGGGATTCCGGTAAGTGAAATCGATCCTCAAAATGCGGAACAAGATGTAAATCAAAATCACAACCCAGATCGGGCAACAGACACAGCAACCAACACAGCATCTCCTACGCAGATGCGCCTCATAAGAGATGAAATGGCAAGGTCGATGTGGCAATCCCAAGGCACAAACAACAATCAATAGTAGGCAATTATTTGACAATGTATAATTCGACACATTTGAGGCAATGCTTATTTTCTCTTTTTTTCAGCATTCTTTTTTTTTTCTATGTGACAAGTAATTCATTAGTCTATTAATTAATTACATGTACTTCTCATTTGAATATGATATGTTAAAAAATGTGGAATCCTCTTCAATTTAACAGCATTCATTTTTTTTTTATTCATATCACTTAAAATAAAAGAGAATTAAGATGGTAGTTGAAATTATGAATCTGTGAAATGAACACATCACAACTCGAATTGTGAGTCAATCTTGAGACTCCAATGCACTCCTAAACACTAACTCTAATTCCAATCACAATTTCAATCATGATTCTAACTCCAATCATAACTTTAACTCAAATTGTAAAAATTTTGATTGGTGAAGTGAACGCACCCTATATAACTTCTACCTTTGTTAATAGCACTAGGAAGCAACAACCTCTGTCTACACAACGTAATGAATTCTTAAGGGCTGCAACTAATAAAATTCTATTATTATCCGATTCATATGATTTTGGATCATTTAGGTCTTGGTCCAAATGAAATGATTTAATAATCAAAGTATGAAAGTTTTGACCACCTCATTTTGAAACTTCAACGTAATGAATTCTTAAGGGCTGCAACTAATAAAATTTTATATCACAAAGACACCAAAGTCCTTCACGAATATCCACATGAATAGTGAGTCACGACAACATAAGAACAGAGAAAATATCATCAGTGACAGTTACTTTTTAACTTCACAAAATCAGACTACATAATAAAGAGATATTTGCATTTGAGTCAACTGATAAACTAATATATGAAAAAGAAAAGAAAAGAAGAAAACACTCTAGAAAAACAAATATTGAACTCACATTTTATACAAACCAACACCAGTGTAACCTATTGGCTTTTATACAAGGACCAGAGTCTACACATAAAAGGAAAATACCATTCATAAGAAATATCCCCTAACGGAAAAAAAAAAAAATAATAATAATAATAATAATAAGAGCTTAAAACGCTAGAGTATAGAAATAGGAAGATAGTACCTCGTGATTTACGGCAAAAATTGGGCAATGGCAAACGATCACGTCTTGCTACACAATTCTTCACTGAAATTACATAACTCAACCCCAAGAAGTAAAAGAACATTATCACCACCGTGTGAAGTTCAAGAACGAGCCTTGTCAAAAAAAAAAAAAAGTTCAAGAAAGAGAAAATTGAAAACCAAATCAAAATATGAACTTGAAATATGGAAAGAGAAAAAGATCAGTGTTTGTTAACTAATTTGTTAACAAAAAGGATAGTATCTCGTGATTACGACAAAGATTATGGTTCTTTCAACCATGAATTCTGTAACAAGGTAAATACAATCATAAACTAAATTGAAGCAACAATTTAAGCATAATTCTTGTCAGTTTAAGCATAATTCTCACTGTATCAGTTATCTAAAATCAAAGATTCAACATCAAATTCTAAGTAAACCTCTAGATATAAGAATCTCCTTGGAGGCCAGCTTTTGAACAATTGTTAGCTTCTTTTTTTTCTTTTTTTGGATACCCAGAAAAACCTTGAAAGATTTCTATATTGATTATAGATTATGTATTCTATACAGCAACACAGAGAAAACCAAAAGCAAATTCAACATACCTGTCCATTTGCAAACAGAGACTATGGATGCTAATGAGAGAGAAGGGAATAAAGAGGGAGAACAGAAATCGATGGGAAAGAGAGCAGGGAGGGAACGAAGAAGAAAGAAGCCCTTCATTCATCCAACACGTTTTGGTTTAAAATTTTCAACGAAAACATTGTCGTTTTGGTCGAATACAGTAGCAAGTTTTGAAATTTCTACATTAGCTATAGATTAAATAAAAAAATAAAAATAAATAAAAAAAAGGTCTGAGCCTTTTCTCAACCGTTTTACGAAAAGTTTTAACCAAAGTTTTGAAATTTCTACATTAGCTATAGATTTTAAATCATAAAAAAATAAAACACAGAGAAAACCAAAAAAAAAAAGGTCTGCAAAAGCGGAACTGTTTTACAATTTTCAACAAAAGGTGCGCGAACAAAGTGGAAAAAACGACTGCAACAGAATTTTGGTAATGAAACTTTTCGTTTAACCAAAACGACCATAGAAAATGGGAGAAGCTAAAGATTTCTATATTGATCATAGATTATGTATTCTGTATTCTATACACAACACAGAGAAAACCAAAAGCAAATTCAACATACCTGTCCATATGCAAAAACGGAACTGTTGAAACCTGCCGTACAATTTTCAACAAAAGGTGCGCGAACAAAGTGGAAAATATCAAGCTGCAACAGAATGTTGAATTAATGAATACTTTTCGTTTAAGAAGCCGGAGAAATTCACATCCCCATGAAGACTTTACCTGTGTTGCTTCTGTGTCTGCAACTGAATCGAATGTGAAATTTGCCCATTGATTGTCAAAGAATCATTGGAATTTTTCTGAACTATCATTTCTTCTTCATCCGTCTATGAGCGGCGGCCTCATTCACACTATTACCTAGAAATCCATAATAGGAATTTAGTAAAAATGAAGATTCTGAGACTGCACATGCAAGGAAAAGAAAAGTCACAAATGTTAAACTTAAATCAGTTTAGAATTTGGGGAACAAACTTTGAAAGCTGATCATCCAGCTATTTATTGGAAAATATGACAACTTTCCTCGATAGAACTCATTTTCCTTAGCAAAACAAAATTCAATACATTTTCTTTCTAGAACCTAAATATCCTTTTTGGATTAAACATTTTTATAAGAAAGAAATGTCAAATGGGATAATTGCATCAATTACGTACAATTAGAAACCTCAAAGAGTCAAACAATACAAACAATTTGAACAAATAATAATAATAATAATAATAATAATAATAATAATAATAATAATAATAATAAAAAAAAAAAAAAAAAAAACCTCTTATAGACTCAACAAAATCCAAATCAAGCCCTAATTTTACTCTGTAGATGCAAAAATGCACTTCACTTTTTCCTTCCACAGCTAAATAATAGAACTTTACATCCAGCTTCCTCTTGAGAGGGTTTGATGACGGCGGTCGCGGCTAGAGCGGGCTCTTCAACTTGGCAGCGGAGAGCGCCGGCTGGAGAGGGTTTTCTTTCTTCCCAGCTTCCTCTTGGGAATCGGACGTAAAGAGTTCAGTCCAATGGCGGAGCGTTCTCCATGGAGTTCCGCGACTGCCAGGGCTTGGCTACGCTAGGGTTCGGCGACGCCGGAGACTCCATGTTTGTCTCCGTCAAGATCGCATTTCTTGTTTGCATGAAGTGCTTCATGGCTGCGAAATTTAGAGAGAGAAAGAGAGAAGAGGGGAAGGAGAGAGAGGGGAAGGAGAGAGAGGGTGAGAGAATTTCTCTTTTTTGCTCAACAAGAGAGGGTGAGAGATTGATTGTAGGGTTTTGGATTGGCAATGGAGGAGAAGACAAAGGAGCGAGAAAAGGGAAATGTAACCTGTTGATAGTCAAATTTCACCAACAAAAACTAGCCAGGTTACCTTGTGGTTTCCCTTTGGATTACCGGCATATATGTGTGTGTAGTAAAAGTATGGATATTTGTCGAATATGTTCGTTTATGCGTTAACTGAATTGTATGTAAACAAACACAAGGGATTTTATAGTGGTTCACTCTATAAAATTAGAGCTACATCCACTGTAATTTTATATTTCTTTTGAGAGGACAATCATTTACAATTATGGCTCTCTCTCTCTCTTTTTTATTTCCTGGAGTCCTCAGACCCTTTTCCTTGGTGAGGGTCTCCCTCCTTTTATATTGGGCTTCCTTGGCTTGGCGGGTTTCCTTCATAGGCGAAAGCACTCAAGTGCTCTCCCTTGGTAGGCCCAGACGTAGCCCACTAATCTGCATTATTCACCCAGCCAATTTAGTCTTCTATTACGGCTCTGTGCTTCTCCGTAATGCTTTCATGTCCCCTGTGGGGCGGCTTGAGGGTTTGTAATTAATGCTGGCAGACATCTTCCACTTTTGCATGCAACTCGCCACGTCTTTAAAAGAACGTTACCCTCGTCGTCAGTGCTGTTTAGCCCAATCGTCCTCTTTGGCGGTCCTTTCTGCGGTCGAGGGATCTTCGTGCCTTAATCTAGACGGCACTATCTGTCGACGCCACAAGGAGTCGTCGCCCTAATCTAGACTCCCTTCTCGGGCTTTGCAGCTGAGTAGGAGAGAACCGTAGATGTCGAGGGTTGTTTGCTTGGCAGAGAGTAGTTATGGCCACGTATCACATTATCCTTCGTCCAGGCGTCCATCACATTTTTCCACACAACAGCTACCCCCCCAGATCGAGGGCTCCTTTTAGGCACCCTCGAGCTTAAGCTCAGTTGTCCTTTCGTGCTTCGGGTGTGGGAAACCGGTCCCGAGCCTTCGCCCGCAATGATGGCCTGGGTGCTTTAGATTTCCTTCGGGGGACGTAACCGTCACGTCGATTGATCTCGCGTAATGATGTACAACCATATTTCAAAAGGATGAACACGGACCGTTGGATCGCGATCTATTGGTTTCCCTCCCTTCTTTATCACCGTCAGATCTGGGTAGAATTCCCTTGCCGTTGGATTTTGAAATTTTCATCCAACGGTTAGGGTTGAGGATGTCTTTCCCTTTAAATACCCTTCACGAACCCGAGAGGCATTTTTTCAGAACTTCAAACTCTCTTTGCGTTTTCGTTGAACCGCTGCCTATTCTGTCGGAATCTCTTTCGTTGGACCTCTAACTCCATACTTCTAGCTCTCCGCAGTACATTGCGAAGCCGCCCTCACTTTGAGACTTTTCCAGAAATCCTTCTTCACCGGTAAGCCTCTTGATCCTCTTTTGCTTTGCGTACTCACGGGGTTTCCCCCTTTGTGTACTTGAAATATGTATATATGCATAACGTATGGAACATAGAAGTTAAGGAGACTTACTCTGTTGTGTTCTGTCGCATTGGATGGCTCGATCCTTATTTCTTTGTTGTCTGTGTGTCTCTGGTTTCTGGGTTCTGGGGAACCTGTAATTCTATGAACACTCGCCGTTACCATTCTCATATGAATGGTCGACATCAAGTCGAGGCGTTTGAGTAGTCGTTGTTTAGAGTAGTCGTCGTTTCTTCCTCTCGACGTTAGGGTTTTAACTTAGCTTCTTGTCTTTTTAATCATCAGAACAATGGCCCAAAGTTCACCCAGTCGAGAGGATTCTTCTTCTGTCGTCCGTTCGAACCCCCCTCCAGTGGTGGAGATCTCATGGTCTTCTTCATCCTCCGGCGTCAACTCCGTGCTTAGGGACATTGAAGATGTCGAGGAAAGATATGAATCGGGCGACGACTTTGGAAGTGAATTCGGTAGCGTTGAGCGGTTTATAGATGAAATAGTCGAGCAGATCCCCTTCACGGGGGGCAGCGTAAGTGGGGTAGCTACAGCGATGGTGGATGCCCCCCTAGCTGCCACGAGCGGTGACCCAGATAGGCCTTCCTTCATAGCCGATGCTGTGGCGTCGAGGGTCCGAAATAAAGATATTATCCGGGCTATGAAGGAAGGATGCATTGACGGGAGGTGGTTCGAGTACCTTCTCCCGGACATCCATTTTAGAACCAGCATGCCACCGACCGGATATCTTCCGGTCTATACTAGAGCGGTTACAGCGGGGATGACCCTCTCAGTTCATCCCTTTGTAAAGGACTACTGCCATTTTTATGGCATCTCCCTCGCTCAGTTGGCGTCGAATTTCTGGTACTGCTGCTTTGTTGGTGCCTGGATTTTATGGCACCAGAAATTTGACATGAAACTTCGATTGGACGAGTTCCGATTCATGTATAAGTTATGCCACATCGCCAAGTGTGAGGGGTGGTATTTTTTGAGTGGTCACGAGAGGGCTCAGCCCAGATTTGGGAAGCTTATACTGGGTATTCCCTCGTCGTCATATGGGTGGAAGCCCATGTTCTTCATGATCTGGGGGCCATTCAACTTTCACCCCAACGACCGCCTGCCCCGTCGAAGGCAGGTGCAGGCGGCGTTCGGGAATATGGTAAGTCTCCTGGCTTTCTCTGACTCTGCTCTTTCTTCACATGCTGATAATCTTTTACCCTGTAGTTAACCAGGACCGGCCGAAGTTCTCTGGTAATAGTTTGGCGAGGATTGAGCTGGCTTTCTCCTATTCGTCAGAGGTTCGTCATATCGAAACGCTTTTGACCCAGGAGAACCTTCGCGCCGCCGATTTAATCCTCGATCTCCCTGACCCTTCGGACCTAGACGCCATCCGCGCATACTTCCATTTAAGCGACGAAGGTAATTCCTTCTCTCGACGCCTTCTCTTATTACGGTTCCTTCTCTCATCGCTGAGAATTCAACTTCTTGGGAGCCAGCAATCGGGGCCGAGCCAGCAGCCACCGTCGGACCAACAGCCCCCACCGAGCCAATAGCCCTCATTGAAGGGAAAAGAAAAGGCCAGCTCTTCTTCTCCTGCGCCAAAGAGCAAGAAGACCAAGGGTCCTTCGATACCGGGGGGCAAGCATACTCATAAGAAGAGCGACAAGATGACCGAGACAAGGACACGGTGGTTCCCACAAGTCCCGGATGTGATGATCCCAGGGGGAAAGATCATGGACGGGAATTTCCAAGTCCCGGATGTTTCTGACGCCGAGATCGAGGCGATGTTGAAACTTCTCCCTCGCTTCTCCCTGGTCTTTCAGGCTCTTTATGAGTCTTTCCTTGAGCCTCACTGGATCGCAGTGTCTAGGTCCTCTTTGGTCGACCGTCAGCGCAAGTAGATCTCCTTTCAGATCCACATAAGATTTTACCGAGTTTTTTTTTTTTTTTTTACTTCATCTTTTCTGATTTTTTGACCTTTCTAGAGCCTTGTTCTTTCCATCCTTAAGCTCCTCGGCTTAGTGAAGATTGAGGAGCGTAAAAGCGAGATGGATGATGTGGACGCCAGGCTCAGATCTCTCATTGACGATGCTAAGAGAAAGATGGATGATGCCGTCGAGGAGAGAGACTTCACTGTGGCCAAACTGACAAGTCTAGAAGGCGATCTGACCAAGCTAAAGGCCAAAGTTAAGGACCTCACACAACGGGCAGACTTGTCCGATAAAAAGTTGGCCGAGGTAACCAAGGCAGCGGAGAGGCATTTTGCTGAGGGAAAGGTCGAGGGGAAGAAGGAGGCCGAGGCCGAGGCTACCACAGTCTTCGCCGCCAAGCGGGCAGAGATCATTGAGGAGTTCAAGACTTCTCCGAAAGCTCATGGATATCCGCAACAAGGATTTCCAGTCGGCGGGTTAGCAAATCGTCAACCTGATCAAGAAGGAGCATCCTGAGTGGGACTTGAGCTTTCTCTATAATTCCCCTCCTCTTGCTGGTGACGACATCGTTTCCCCTCCCGGAGACGATGAATACAACACTTCCCCTCCTGGCAATGAAGAGTTGGCGACTGGCGGCGAAGCCTAGGGATTTGCTTTTTGTTTTTCCTTCTTTCTGTTTCTTTTTGGGGCTTTGTAACTTAATATTTGTTCCGAATAGCTTTTTATTTTACTTGCATCTTTATATATATACAAAAGACAACAGATTTTGCTTATACCTTGATTTGCATTTGCTGCTTTTTCAGAAAATTCCTTAGAATTTTACTAAGTGTTTGTCTTTTCTCCTTGGAGGATCTGACGTCGAGTGTACCCCTTGGGGCCGTCGTCTTAGAAAATTCCTTAGAATTTTGCTAAGTCTTTATCTTTCCTCCTTGGAGGATCTGACGTCGAGTGTAGCCCTTTGGGTAGTCGTCTTAGAAAATTCCTTAGAATTTTGCTAAGTCTTTCGTTGGGAATGGTGTCCTAGAAGCATAAGATGTAATAGGATATTTATTATTTATTTAATAAAAGAGTTTATTCATCAATTTTATGTGTATATATTTGTGAATATTTTATGAATATCAATGAAAATTCCATGATTATTTATGTAACCTTAAACATTATATATAAGTGTTATATACGAGAGGATAATGTTTAAGGATAATAATCAAAAAGCAATGTTCATAATGAATTTAATTAAAGTTCAGAATCTTTAATTAAAATATTATTAATACATGTCATTCCCATTTAAAATGGAACGGTGTTATCCGCACTGTTAATATGGCGAGATATTGAATGAGTGTATTTCGCATAATGAGATTATGTGGAACAAGGACACAGACACAATATGAATTTCTAATAATTTTCGTTAAGTATAGAAATTCTAATTGAGTTTACCGATGGTCATACATAGAATGATCTTAATCCTGAGTTCTTAACAGACTCCTATTTATGGATTTATGTCTTTTGATTTACTCGGTACGGATTCTGAGATCCTGAATCATATTCCTTGTATTTTGGAGACATGATGAAGTAGGTAGCGGGGAATGTTATTATACGAGATGGAATCCATTCCTTCTTGAGAAAGAAGTAGATAAATAATTTTCTTAAGGATTGATTCAGCACTTGGACCAGTAGGAGCTCCGATTCATGAATGTGTTTTATGAATCACTGTCCATTAGAGAATCAATGGTACTCAAGGATGAGGATATAATTAGAGAGGTTAACGGATTCTACCTGGCTCTAATTATGAATTATTTATGGAGGATTGATCTATATGCAATGACTATATCAAATGGACACTTCACAGTTTAGAAGTAATTTATATCTATAATTTCTAAGCTGTCACAGAATCTCGTGTTGAGGCGTTATCGAACTGTTTTCTGTTGTCGGATACTATTGAGTGGGGAACCCCGAACCTGCACGTGATGCGGTCCCACATGAATTTGGTGCAGGCTGCTTCCGTGGTTGTAGTTAGGGCCTTGGCCTCTGCCCACTTTGTATAGTAGTCCACCGCAACGATTGCAAACTTAAATCCCCCGGGCGCGAGATGTAATGGCCCGATCAGGTCAACCCCCCATTTGGCAAAGGGTCATGGACTGAGAATGGAAGTTAACTTTTCTAGGGGTGCTCTAGGAATTGTGGCATACCTTTGGCATTTATCGCAACGTCAGGCGTATTGAAAAGCGTCTTTTTTTAGCGTGGGCTAGTAGTATCCTTGCCTCAAAACCTTTAGAGCCAAAGACTGTCCCCAGTATGGTTACCACAGACTCCTTCATGGATTTCTTGGAGGACCTTCTGGGCTTCGGCATCATCTAGACACCACTGTAGAGATGTTGAGTAGCCTCATCAATAGAGCAGGCCATCGTACAATAAGTACCTAGCGGCTCTATACCTGATCCATCGGGCTTCATCTTTATTATCTGGCAGTTGTGCGTCCATTAGATATTGGATGAGCGGCGTCATCCAACTTTCACCTGCTTGGACGCTTAATGCCTTGGCTTGTTCCTCAATGGTCGGCCGCTCCAGTTCTTCAATAGGAATGACCCCCAATGTGTCAGAATCCCTTGAAGATGCCAACTTTGCCAGTGCGTCCGCATTTGTGTTTTCGGCTCGTGGTATCTGGAGTATTTCATAATGTTTGAACTTAACAAGTTCTTCCTTTACTTTTCTCAAGTACGCTCCCATCTTTTCACCGTGCGCTTGGTACTCTTCCTTTACTTACGCGACAACTAGTTGGGAATCGCTGTAGATGCTGAGCCTTTTGACCTTCAGGTGGCTGGCTAAGCGTAGCTCGGCAATTAGTGCTTCATATTCTGCCTCATTATTCGACGCCTTGAATTTAAACCATACCGCCATGGTAATCTTGTGGCCTTCGGGGCTGATTAACAAGACGCCGGCTCCTGACCCATTTTCGCTCGATGCCCCATCTATGTAAAGCTTCCATTTTGTAACCTTGACTTCTTCATATGGGGTGGGAGCCGGTCTATGAGAGAATTCAACCAGAAAGTCTGCGAGCGCTTGGCCCTTAATCACGATTCTTGGTACATACTTTATGTCGAACTGGCTCAGTTCTACTGACCATTTGACGAGTCGATCGGAAGTATTGGGCTTTTATAGAGCCTGTCTCAGCGGGTGGTTTGTGAGAACCCGTATTGTGTGAGATTGGAAGTAGTGTCGAAGCTTCCTTGAAGCTACCATCAGGGCAAGGGCTAGGCGCTCCATTTCGCTGTATCTTGACTCGGCATCGAGGAGCCTTTTGCTCACATAGTAGATCGGCAATTGCACTCTCTCTTCGTTACTTACCAATACAGTGTTGGTTGCCGAATCGAATTCGGCGGCGGAAGCGCAGCGGAAAGGCGGATCGTGTATCACAAAAAATTTCATAAAACCTTTGAGATACTCTATATATTATATTAATTTATGCACGAATAAATTAATCTCATTAATTCATTTATTAAGAACTCAATTCGGAAAAATACCTGGAGGTCGTCTCGGTTGATAACTTGAGTTCTTTGACCTCGAACAATCCTTGCTCCAAAACTTTGTGTTTAGAAAACCAATGTCTTCCACATCAATTCCTAGAATCCACGAAGACGTGTGTGTGGGCACACATGAGACAAAACGGGTTAAAATAAACACTCGAATTTCCACAAACACCAACGCATGCGCGATGTGGAATTTTTGGAGAAAAATTTTTCCTTCCTCTCTACTTGAGAAATTCGGCCAGCCTTAACCTTTAGGGCTAAAAAAATTGTTTCAAAATTTCTATAGAGAAATTTCGGCCACCTCTAAAATTAGGGCCAAAAACAATTCCGAAAATTCTCTCTAAAAAATCATCTTTTGAGAGTAGAAGTCAAACTTCTAAAAGGAATCCAATCTCTATCTCTAAGATAAAACTTATTAATTATCTCCTATTTGAATTTGGAACAAAAAATCCCTTCCCCTTATCCTTAAGGTGGCCGGCCACACTTGTAGGATTTATCCCTATGTGTGGCGCCTATTATAGATAAGGAAGGAAGATATTTTATCCTTTATCCAGTAGTCCAATTTTAATTCTGATTCAAATTTGAATTTAAGTCAAACTTAAATTAATTTGAATTCTAAATTGAACAACTTATCAAATAAGTTTAAATGGATAAATCTAGATGTGTTCAAATTCAAATTTAAATAATCACATTATTTAAATAATAATTAATTCTCAATTAATTATTTCGAGTGTTTAATTTTAGAATTCCGTAATTCTAAAATTCCCATTTTGTCCTCTCGTGGTGCGGTAGAATTACTAGGACGACGCGGGGACTAATGGACCTATAATTCGAGCTCCAATAAAATTAATAATTAATTAAACACTTTAATTAATTAATTAATTCTATTAATTCAATAGTTACTCCACTATAAACTTGGAATTGCACTCTCAAAAGTATAGACATTAATTACTTCTAAAACTGCGAAGTGTCCATTTGATATAGTCATTGCATATAGATCAATCCTCCATAAATAATTCATAATTAGAGCCAGGTAGAATCCGTTAACCTCTCTAATTATATCTTTATCCTTGAGTACCATTGATTCTCTAATGGACAAAGTGATTCATAAAACACATTCATGAATCGGAGCTCCCTCTTTGGTCCAAGTACCGAATCAACCCTCAAGAGAATTATTTATCTACTTCTTTCTCAAGAAGAAATGGATTCCATCTCGTATAATAACACTCCCAGCTACCTACTTCATCATGTCTCCAAAATACAAGGAATAGGATTCAGGATCTCGGAATCCGTACCGAGTAAATCAAAAGACACAAATCCATAAATAGGAGTCTGTTAAGAACTCAGGATTAAGATCATTCTATATATGACCATCGATAGACTCAATTAGAATTTCTATACTTAACGGAAATTATTAGAAATTCATATTGTGTCTGTGTCCTTGTTCCACATAATCTCATTATGCGAAATACACTCATTCAATATCTCACCATATTAACAGTGCGGATAACACTGTTCCATTCTAAATGGGAATGACATGTATTAATAATGTTTTAATTAAAGATTCTGAACTTTAATTAAATTCATTATGAACATTGCTTTTTATTATTATCCTTAAACATTATCCTCTCATATATAACACTTATATACAATGTTTAAGGTTACATAAATAATCATGAAATTTTCATTGATATTCATAAAATATTCATAAATATATGCACATAAAATAATGAATAAACTCTTTTATTAAATAAATAATAAATATCCTATTACATCTCATGCTAAGCCTGGCGCTCTTTAGCAGCATATCGTTGACATAGACCTCCATCGTTTTGCCGAGCTGTTGAGCGAACATTTTATTTACAAGCCTCTGGTAGGTAGCCCCTGCATTTTTTAGGCCGAAAGGCATCACCTTGTAGCAGTAGAGGCCTATGTCGGTTATGAATGATGTATGCTCCTCATCAGCTGGATGCATGGGGATCTGATTATATCCTGAGTAGGCATCCATGAAACTCAGCATCTCGTGTCCCACCGTGGCATCGACCATTTGGTCTATTCGAGGGAGTGGAAAGCCATCCTTTGGGCAGGCTTTGTTGAGATCGCTGAAGTCGACGCATGTCCTCCAATTCCCGTTGGGCTTGATCCCTAGAACGGGATTTGATACCCAGCGTTGATAATGGGCCTCCCTGATGAACCCATTTTTGATCAGTTTGTCAACCTCTTCTTTCAGCGCTTCGTACCTCTCAGGGTTCATCGGTCGACGTTTCTGGCGCTTAGGAGGATATGCGGGGTCGACGTGCAGGGAATGACATATTACCTCGGCGCCGATCCCTTCCATGTCGAAGTGATTCCAGGCGAAGACATCCAAGTTCTGCCTGAGGAAGTCTTCGATCTCAATCTTGAGTGGTAGGGCTAAGCCTTAACCTATTCTTAGCACTTTGGTGGACTTGCCTTCATCAATTAGACTTCTACCAACTTTTCGATGGGTTGAGACCATGTGACTTCTTCTTGGATCCTGGGGTCTATGTCCTCAATGAGGCTTTGGTAAACCATCCTTACCTCCCGTCTTCCTGGCTAGTCATATCCGCGTAGGGCGTCAAAGTATGCAACCCTAGCTTCATACTGGTGGGGAACTTGACCTTCTGGTGGTAGATGAAGGTTATTGCCCTCAATGCCTGGAGGGTTGGTCTCCCGATTACCGCATTGTACTGGGAGCTTCCTTTTATGACCACAAAATTGGCCATTGTGGTTGCTTGTCAAAGTTTCTCTCCGCGGTTATAGACAGCCGGATAGTTCCTTGAGGGATGACGGAGTCTCCAATGAACCCGTATAGTGGCCTGGAGGTCCTTTCCAACTACCCCTTCTGGATCCCCATTTTTTCCAAACAGTCAGAATATAGGAGATCTACCGAACACCTATTGTCCACCAAGATTCAGCACACAGTATGGTTCCCGATCATGGCTTCTACCACCAGTGCGTCGTTGTGGGGGAAGTGAACTCCGCTGGCGTCGTCCTCGTTAAAGGTCACGTTAGTGTGGCTGTACCTTTGGGTTTTTGCAGCAGAGATGCTCTAGAATCGTTCCTGGTAAACCCCCTTGACCTCATGGGCGTAGTCCTTCTGGGACCTCTGCGTGTCTCCTCCTATGTATCTCGGTCTTCTGGGCGATGGTTCTCCTCTCGGCGTCGACCGTCAGTTTGCCCACTGTGGCAGTCGTTGCGGGGTCTTCGCTCGACCCTGAACTCCTACAGCCTTCCCTCGCGGATTACTCTTTCGATTTCATCCTTGAGGTCGGCACAATCGTTGGTGTGGTGGCCGACATCGCCGTGGAACCTACAGAATTTCTTTGGGTTCCTTCGGTTGGGATCCAACTTCATTGGTTTTGGTCGGCGCAGCAAGTTTTTGCGACCGACCTGGTTGAAGATCTCCTCGACGCCTACCGTTAGTTCATGGTAGGTATCGTACTTCTGGAACAGCCGAGGCCTGCGGGCATCCTCCTGCCGTGGCTTCTTGGCCTCTGGTGCTCCTAGCGTCAGGGTCGGTTGCTTGTCTCCGCTTCCTCCACCTCGACGCTTCTTCCTGTCTTGTTTTGATGGCGCCGACCCCTGGTCGGCCCTCACTTGGATGGGTAGTTGGGCCTGCATCTGTACTAGATCCGGCCGTGGTGCGTCTGGAGGCGGGACTTCGTTCCCGACCGAGTGTAGATCTTCTTCCATCCCGCTATTCCCTGGATGGAGGGCGGTTTATAACTGTGTTGTTGGGGGTCGAATGCTTTCGGTCCCCAGTGGAGTCGCCAATTGTTGACGGTCAAATTTTGCCAACAAAAACCGGTCAGGTTACCTTGTGGTTTCCCTTTGGATTACCGGCCTATATGTGTGTGTAGTGAAAGTGTGGATATTTGTCAAATATGTGCATTTGTGCGTTAACTGAATTGTATGTAGACAAATGCAAGGGATTTTATAGTGGTTCACTCTATAAAATTAGAGCTACATCCACTGTAATTTTATATTTCTTTTGAGAGGACAATAATTTACAATTATGGCTCTCTCTTTCTCTCTTTTTTATTTCCTGGAGTCCTCGGACCCCTTCCTTGGTGAGGGTCTCCCTCCTTTTATATTAGGCTTCCTTGGCTTGGTGGGTTTCCTTCATAGGCGAAAGCACTCAAGTGCTCTCCCCTGGTAGGCCCAGACGTTGCCCACTAATCTGCACTATTCACCCAGCCAATTTAGTCTTCTATTACGGCTATGTGCTTCTCCGTAATGTTTTCTTGTCCCCTGTGGGGCGGTTTGAGAGTTTGTAATTAATACTGGCAGACATCTTCCACTTTTGTACGCAACCCGCCACGTCTTTAAAAGAACGTGTCCCTCGTCGTCAGCGTTGTTTTGTCCAATCGTCCTCTTTGGCGGTCCTTTCTACGGTCGAGGGATCTCCGTACCTTAATCTAGACGGCACTATCTGTCGACGCCACAAGGAGTCGTCGCCCTAATCTGGACTCCGTTCTCGGGCTTTGCAGCTGAGTAAGAGGGAACCATAGACGTCGAGGGTTGTTTGCTTGGCGGAGAGTAGTTATGGCCACGTGTCGCATTATCATTCGTCCAGACATCCATCACATTTTCCCACACAGCATAACCGTTGGAGGAAGACTGGAGATTTGCGAATTTGATTTTTTTTTTTTTTTTTAATCTCGTTGATGGTTTGTGTGTTATTAACGTGTTCCGCAGGGGCTATTCTATTTTTCGTTGATGATTTGTTCGTTGGTGTTATCATGTCTATTTCGTGAGAGAGTCATCTACAAAGAGAAATCAGAAAAGTTTTTTGAAATTTCTCTTATTTTTTTAATTCTTTTTATTTATTTTGTGAGAAATATTTTCATTAAAGCACCTCAATATATTTAGAAATTAATATTATTCTCTTTTTAAAATTAAAATCCCTCAAAGCTTCATAAATAACCTTATGTGCATCTTTTTTATGTACACCCCATATTTTTCTACTTCTAAAAACGGTTATGAAGTAGATTTACTTTCCCTTTTTTTTTTGAGAAATATTTTCATTTAGACCTATTAAAAAAAATATCGAGCTCAAATCTTTTCTCCTCCAAGATTTTTTTTTTTATTTTCTTTCATTTTTTTCAATTATTTTTAAAAATTGAACGGGATAATATTTATCTTTTTTGAACTTTGAACGTTTCTTTTCTATTTTTTTTCTTTTTTACTATTTTTATGTGAACAACTTCAAAATTATTTTTTTTTTCAAATTCTTTGATTATGCCCATGTGATTAAGCTCTTATAATATCATTATCATTCATAAAAAAATAAAGTATGAAAAGAAAGAATAAGTTTTTTTTGTCATTTTTTAATTAAAAAATCAATGCGTTCATCTTTTTCTTCTAACAAAATATAATTAAAAACAAAACAAAAAAAGTAACCCTAACAATTTCAATAAAACAAAACACAAATGAAAAAAAAAAAAAAAAAAAAACACCTACATTAAAACTTAATGAATCTTTCTCATCTTGCTCCATTACTTGGTCAATTCTCTACACTTTGTGTTCTCCAACTTGAGAAATTAAAGTAAGAAGAAAATACTCAATTAAGTGGAGGAAAAAAGATTCAAATGGAGTTTTCTTTTATATGTTCAAATGAAAAGATTTCCCATAAAAAAAGAGAAGAAAACACTCAATTACATGGAGGAGAAAAGATTCAAATGGAGTTTTCCTTTATATGTTCAAATGAAAAGATTTCCAAAAAAAAAAAAAAAAAAAAAAAAAAAAAAAAAAAAAAGAGAGAGAGAGAAAGTAAATCTTTTTAACAAATCGTATTTTATAAAAGGGTATTTATGGAACTTTGAGGGATTTTAATTTTAAAAAGAAAATAATTTTAGTTTTTAAATAATTGAGGTGTATTAATAAAATCTTGGGTGTAAATAAAATTTCTCATATTTTTTTCTTTTAAATTGTATGTCTTGAAGGAAATGGGCTTATTTTTTTCCGTTTTGGGGTGATTGAGAGGAACACTATTTTTAGGGGCTGGAATTTAAATATATTATTTCCTTAAAAAAATTTTTACATTAAAATTATATGGACAAATAATTAGATTTAGAGAATAAAAATTTAAATATATAGTAAAATTTTACTAATCATATTGAAATAAAAAAAAAAAAAAAAAATTTAGAATATTTGACAAATAACAAACATTAGAATTACTATAATATTTATAATTGCAAACTTGAAAACTAAAACTTAAACATTTTTTTTTTTTTTTTTTTTTTATATGGACAAAACATCGATTCTAAATAATTTTTCCAGCAAATTACATAGTTGCCCCTAACACGTCTCACAATATCCCTTAAATTTTAATTCGTAACATTCCTTCTTTTTAAAATTTAAAACTCTTGTCAAATTTCTCTTTCTATTAAAGTTCAAACGGAAAATGACACACAGAAAATGACACGTGGAGTAATGTGATGACAATTGTAAGGGTTTTTTAGTAATAAAGAACAAACGGCACATTCCTCATTGAATTTGTAACGAAATGGATTAAAAATTAAAGAAAAAAAATTAAAAAAAAATACATGAGCAATGCACCTGTTCTAAAAAGAAAAACACCCCACCATGGCCACCCATATCCATCTTCATCGCCCCCAATAGATTAAAATTCCAAACAAAACTATAACAAAGCTCATTAGATTGTGTAATTACTCTAGTTCTCCTTCAATAATCATCTTAAATCAACACCACTTAGAATTCAAATTACAAACCAACAAAAAAAGGGATATAATGTGCAGTAAATTGTTCTTCCAATAATCTTCATAAAACATGTTTGAAAAAGTAAACCTTGAGGAAAATAAGATCGAAGAAAGATAACAGGTTCGTCGGCCGTGTTTGAGCTTTGGAGACGAGGCTGGCTCACTCCACTCCAAGTTTTGCGCCGGCGACAGTGATGACACGCACCCCACGGTGAGGAAGATGAACCTCCGGTCGCCCATCGGCGACCCAGCTCGGAAATGATGAGAACTCTGCAAGCTCAGTTTGATGAAGATATTCTAATCAAATCTCTACCTCTCCTTTCTTGCTGGTCGCCATTGATAGATGAACCACCAAACTTTAGGTCAAGCAAAGGAGAAACAAGGAGAAAATTGACAATTTCTCTTCAGAAAAGAAATAGGAAGAAAATGACAACATATTTAATTGCACAATACAATTAAGGGCAGAATAGTAATTTTACATTTGATACTCGAATTCATATCCAAGCCCTTTGCAAAAATGACTCAATGGGAAATTTTTATTAGTAAAATAATTTTTCAAAACTTTTTATTTGTAAAATGACTACATAATGAACAGAAATGACCACTTTTTACCAAGAACGATCGGGTAGTCAATCTTTATAAAAAATGAGAAGGTCAGTTTGCTAATTTTACATTGTTAAATAATCGTTCTAACAAATTTCTCATTCATACTGTGAAATGTGAATAAGTGGCACGTGTTATCTTCTGTTAGCAATTTGACAAAAAGAGAAATTTTGCAAGAGTTTTGACATTAAAAAAAAATGAATAATACAACTTTAAGTTCATGAGGCATTTTGTGATAAGACCTATTATTTAGGAATCAGCTGTATAATTTGCTCAAATTTTTACATATAAGTTTGTAACGATTTGAGGAAAAATTTTAACAACCACAAACACTTGCTTAAGGCACGTGTCACATGCTAGTAGTACGAGAAATTTAGATCTCACGTTAACGGATTAAGCTCATGTCCTTTATTTGCTCCATTGTTTGGTCAATTCTCCACACGATTCTCCAACTTGAGAAATTAAAGTGAGAAGAACACACTCAATTAAGTGGAGGAGAAAAGATTCAAATGTAGTTTTCTTTTTTATGTTCAAATGAAAAGATTTCACAAAAAAACAAAAAAACAAAAAAAAAAAAAAAAAAAAAAAAGACGAAATTAAGTGAGAAGAAAACACTCAATTACGTGGAGGAGAAAAGATTCAAATGGAATTTTCTTTTATATGTTCAAATGAAAAGATTTCCTAAAAAAAAAAAGAGAGAGTAAATCTTTTTAACAAATCGTATTTTATAAAAGGATATTTATGAAACTTTAAGGGATTTTAATTTTAAAAAGAGAATAATTTTAGTTTTTAAATACATTGAGGTATATTAATAAAAACTTGGGTGTAAATAAAATTTCTCATATTTTTTTTTCTTTTAAATGGTATGTTGCATGGTGTCTTGAAAGGAATGGGCCTATTTTTTGCAAAGTCTAAACACTACTTTCAGAAAGAGAGAAATAGGCCAAAACTTGAGATGAATTAAATTTATAGGCTAATAATTTATATAAGTTAATAAATAGGTCAAATTATGATATATTCAAATTTATCTACACATAAAATTTCAAAAATGCTCTTTTCAATCAAAAAAACCCTAATACATTTCTCTCTCCTCTATGTCTCAGCTCTCTCTCTCTCTCACTAACCTCCGCTCTCTCTCTCTCTCTCATCGACCTCCATTCTCTCTCTCTTCCCTTGGCACTCTCCGTAACTGTTTCTTCCCTCCGCCCGCTCTCCCACGATCACTTTCTCTTCCCTCCGACACTCTCCGGTGAACTGTTTTTTTTCCCTCCGCCGCTCTCCCATGATCACTCTCTCTTCCCTACTAAAACACGATCATCTCTCTCCCTCTGCATCTCTCTCTTTACATCACGCCCCGAAATCGGGGTTGGTGGCGTGGAGGCTCGTTTAGAAACTTAAACTTGTTTAAAAAGAGAGATTAGCAAAAATTTTAATTTCATTCAAATCCAAAACATCCAGGTATTTCCAAAGCGAGTCCCCCTTGACATGGGAGAGATTTAATTTCAAAACGGTGGTGGAATTTCCAACCAAACCAGTTTAAAACCACGTCCTTTGGTATCATATCGAGAATTCCACGTGTGTTTAGCATACATGAATATAACATAAGTAAGTGTGACATCAACCACAATCTAGCAACATTTAAGTTTACAATCGATAATCTCTTATACATGCACGAAGATAAAAGATAGAGGGAATACAACTCTTTGCTTCCCGAGATCAAGTCCACGACACCGGTGAAAGCTACCTATTCCTTTTACTCCTCGCGTCACCTGGAGGGGTTTAATACATTTATAAACAGGAAAAGGTGAGCGAAAGGCCCAGTAGGATATAATTTTATAAAGCATTTAAAATAAAGGCACTCATGGTCTGAAGATGTACACTCGGAACCGATCATCCCTTTTTTTTTTAAAAGAAAGGAAACACTCACATAGTAGAATATGTCTATATAATGAAAATGTGCAGCTCATCATACCACTAATCAAGAAGCGGTAAAATGTCTATCTCGTAAAAAGTGCAGAGCCATAGTTCCACTAAACAAGAAGCGGATCCGTACGGGTTTCGGGACCTGCCCCCAAGGATGCGATTCCCACATCCCGATCTCTGAGGCCATCATGCATTGTATCATTCCTTAAAATATTTCATTTTAAGAAATGATACGCTTTGAAATCTCATTTCCAAAATCATTGGAAAACTTAATAGCATTAGTCATGCTATTTCCTTTAAAATCATTTTCTTTAAACATGTTTTGTTCTAAAACATTTTCATAGGCCAAAATCATTTAAAATGAAGCTAACAAGGATATGGACAAGAATATCCTACTTGTTGGATATCAAACCTGGGCTAGTCTTCAGTTCTCCTAGCCTTCGCTTTCCTTAAGCCTTAATGCTTGACTTCTCCACTAGCTTTATCACAAAAGCAATATCTTAGGAAGTATTTCTCATTCCTAAAACGAATTAAGGTCAATCATGTTTAATTGTTTCCTATTAGTGTGCCTTTACTCAAATCCAAGTTTCACAATGACTTTATAATTCTATTTAGAGTTCTTTAAAAATTAGAATCCAATCCATAGGTTTGGTTTTCCTATTTAATTTCGGTTTAAAAACAAGTTTCTAGGAAATTTTAAAAGACATGCCGGCATAAATAGGAAAAATGCCAAACCCGCAATTCAAATCAATTTCAATATATATTCTCCAGAATCCATCAAAATCAGTTTCTAATCAATTAAACAAGTCCAATAACTGAAAATCCCCAAATTTCATCCAATTCCAACAATAATTGTTCAAATCCAAATCCTAACTCAAAATTATTCAAATCTAACCAAAATCAAACTTTCTCAAGCTTATAATTCGAATCAGAGAGTGGGTTTCAAAGGGTTTTACCTCAATTTAGTTGATGAAGCTTTGTTTCCCTCGGTTTCTCCCAATTTTCGTTTTTTTTTTTTTTTTTTTTTTTTTTTTGTGCTTCTCGGCCAAACCGCCGAGAGAGAGAGAGAGAGAAACCCGGAGAGAGAGAGAGAGAGCAAGGAAGAGAGAGAGGACGCCGGCGGGAAGAAGATCCCGGAGGAAGGAGGCGGCCGGCGTGGAAGAAAATGGAGAAAGAGAGAGAGAGAGATGGCTGTGCGTGGGAGAACCAGAGAAGAAAGAAGAAAAGAAAAAAAAAGAAAAAGGAGAGAGAGAGGGGCTGAAGCACGGGAAGGGAAGGAAAGGAGGAAAAGAAAAAAGAAAAAAAAAAAAAAAAAAAAAAAAAAAAGAAAAGGAAAGAAAAAAAAAAAAAAGAAAAATGGAAAAAGGAAAATGTATTAAATTTTAAGTGTATTTTCTAAAAATCTTTGGGGTGAAATTTTAATTACTAAAAATAACTTAAAGTCCCTTTATTAATTGTGAAAATTAAATTAGGCACACTAATAATCCACAGTTTAGCATAATTAAACATGTTTAATTCTAGAGGGCGTTACACTTTCATCCCTCCACCAATCTCAGATTCTTGTCCGCCACCGTTCCTCTCTCTTCGTCCGCTACTCTCCAAAAACCTCGCCGGTGTCGTGAGACGAGAAATCAATGACAGACCACATACGACGGAAATTAACAAAAGAATAAGGTAAATTCGTTCATCACTAGCTGGAAAACCACTAATTCAAGTTATGTTTTAGGTTGACACTTGAATGAACAGAAGCTCGTTACTTTTTATTTCCCTGTAAGTGGAACATATCGTATAATAATGCTCTATTCATAAATCGACACAACTTCAAAAATCAAGTTATGATAATAACCTGTCGAGTTATGTCATTATTGAATTTGAAAATTACTTTTTGTTTCACTGTCAAGTTATGGTCATTTTGAGAGAAATAAATCATGATGAAGTTCAAAAAGAAATGCCACCAGCAGCATCAACAAAACTGGACAAGATGGAAATTCATCTAAGTAATCTGCTTAACAAAGTAAAAGATTTTGAAGCCAACCAGGTAGCCATGAAATAGGATCTGAAAGAAATAAAGGCAATGGTTGTGAATTCTATGGATATTATGAGAACCATTCAACAAGATGTGCTTCTATTTCTCAAAGAAATACCAAACAATCCATCTTTTGAGGTAATGAAACAACGCAAATTGATGTTGAATTTGTTTTTAAAATGTTTCCTTAATGCTATACTAATTTGTACCTCAATGAATAGGAGGACAAAGAAAAACAAGTATTTGCAGAGCTAGGAGAACATGAGGGAGAATTCGGTTATACTCCATTCACATACTCGTTTGATATCAGTCAACAAACATTGGACAGAACATTTGAAGAAGCTGAAAAGATAATAGCAATGAGAAAAGTTGCGGCTCAAGGAATCAAAAAGATATGAATGTTCTTAATACTACTTGGAAAAGGAAAAAAAACAAACCCACATCAATACTAGTTGAGAAAAAAAAAAACAAAAAAAAAAACAGTTTCTTACAACTAATCAAAAACTTATTATTGCAGGAGGAAGATTATGAATAAAGAGAAAATGAGGAAGAAGAAAAATCAATGAAGAAATACAAAAGAAAAGGTGCAAAGGAACAGAGGGAAAAAATGGAAGAGCTTGGCATTCCTTCATTCATCCTCTTCACCAAAAGTTCTAATGACCCAGACTCGTAAAAATCAGAAGATATTAGTGTTGGGAATAGTGTCCTAGAAGCATGAGATGTAATAGGATATTTATTATTTATTTAATAAAAGAGTTTATTCATTATTTTATGTGCATATATTTATGAATATTTTATGAATATCAATGAAAATTCCATGATTATTTATGTAACCTTAAACATTGTATATAAGTGTTATATACGAGAGGATAATGTTTAAGGATAATAATCAAAAAGTAATGTTCATAATGAATTTAATTAAAGTTCGAAATCTTTAATTAAAACATTATTAATACATGTCATTCCCATTTAGAATGGAGCGGTGTTATCCGCCTTTGTTAATATGGTGAGATATTGAATGAGTGTATTTCGTGATAATGAGATTATGTGGAACAAGGACACGAGACACAATATGCATTTCTAATAATTTCCGTTAAGTATAGAAATTCAAATTGAGTCTATCGATGGTCATATATAGAATGATCTTAATCCCGAGTTCTTAATGAGACTCCTATTTATGGATTTGTGTCTTTTGATTTACTCGCACGGATTCGAAACCCTGAATCCTATTCCTTGTATTTTGGAGACATGATGAAGTAGGTAGCCGGGAATGTTATTATACGAGATGGAATCCATTCCTTCTTGAGAAAGAAGTAGATAAATAATTCTCTTGAGTGTTGATTCGGTACTTGGATTAGTAAGAGTGCTATGGTTCATGAATTTGTTTTATGAATCACTATCCATTAGAGAATCAATGGCACTCAATGATGAAGATATAATTAGAGAGGTTAACGGATTCTACATAGCTCTAATTATGAATTATTTATGGAGGATTGATCTATATGCAATGACTATATCAAATGGACACTTCACAGTTTAGAAGTAATTTATATCTACAATTTTGAGAGTACAATTCCAAGTTTATGGTGGACAAACTATTGGAATTAATAGAATTAATGAATTAATTAAAGTGTTTAATTGATTATTAATTTTATTGGAGCTTGGGATTATAGGTCCATTAGTCCCCGCGTCGTCCTAGTAATTCTACCGCATACGAGAGGACAAAATGGGAATTTTAGAATTACGGAATTCTAAAATTAAACACACGAAAATAATTAATTGAGAATTAATTATTATTTAAATAATGTGATTATTTAAATTTGAATTTGAACACATCTAGATTTATCCATTTAAACTTATTTGATAAGTTGTTCAATTTAGAATTCAAATTAATTTAAGTTTGACTTAAATTGAATTTGAATTTGAAATAAAATTGGACTACAGGGATAAAGGATGATTTTCTCTTCCTTCCCTATTCAAAGATTGGCGCCACACGGGGATGAGAGTCCCCATCTTGGCCGGCCACACTAAGGGATAAGGGAATAGGAGATTTTGTTTAAAAATTCAAATAGGAGATAATTAACAAGCTTTATCTTAGAGATAGAGATTGGATTCCTTCTAGAAGTTTGACTTCTACTCAATAAATAATATTTTTGAGACAATTTTCGGAATGGTTTTTGCCCTGATTTTAGAGGTGGCGAAATTTCTCTAGAAATTTTGAAACAATTTTTTTCAGCCCTAAATGTTAAGGCTGGCGAATTTCTCAAGTAGAGAGGAAGGAAAAATTTTTTTTCTCCAAAAATTTCACATCGTGCATGCGTTGGTGTTTGTGGAAATTCGAAAGTGTTTATTGTAACCCGTTTTTGTCTCATGTGTGCCCCACACACGTCTTTGTGGATCCTAGGAATTGACGTGGAAGACCTTTGGTTTTCTAAACACAAAGCTTTGGAGCAAGGATTGTTCGAGATCAAAGAACTCAAGTTATCAACCAAGTCGGCCCTCGGTATTTTTACTAATTGAGTTCTTAATAAATAAATTAATGAGATTAATTTATTCGTGCATAAATTAATATAATCTATAGAGTATCTCAAAGGTTTTATGAAAATTTTTGTTATACACGATCCGCCTTTCATTGTGCTTCCTACCGAATTCGATTCGCAACCAACAATTGGTATCAGAGCGGTCTATAGACTATATTAATTTATGCTCTGATTATTTGATAATCAATATTAAATATGTGATATTTAATTATGTATGTATGTGATGGGTAGGCACTTGCATTTATGGATGTTTATATTTGATTCATGATGATGAATGTATGGATGATGGATTTGGTCATTAATTATATGGTTCCATGGATCGCATTAAATTCGTTCAAATTAAATTATTTGTAATTTAATTCGGGATTGGAATTATTGTAATTCTAGGTTTTGGGTAGAATTAGGGTTTTGATTTTGAATCAAAAGGAGGCCTTGAAGATGCCCAGAAACTGTCCAGAAAAAATCGCACCGGATGGTGCCCAGCGCCCACCGCGGCGGCCATGGTGCCAAAGATGCAACCAGCAACTAGCAACGGCGCCGCGGGCGCCCAGCCAAAGACGCGCCGCCAAGACGATCGGCGCGCGCCAGCGTAGCGTGCCAGCGTCGGCGGATAGTCCCGCGTGCGTGGCGGGCGCGTGGCGGTGGCGGATAGTCCGCGCCGTGCCGCGGCGACGTGTGGCGGCGGCGGATAGTCGCGTGCCCCATCGTGCCCGGCCGTGGCGGTATGCGGATAGTCCGCGCGCCCCAGCGCGGCCGGCTCGTGGAGCACGGCCAGTGCGCGGCCATTTCGCGCTCGCGTGCCCCAGGCGCATGGCTGGTGGCCCAGATTCGGTCAATGGGCCCCTAAACGGGCCCAAGGGTTTCTGAAGAAATTTTTTCATTGAAATCTCTACGAAGGGAAGAAACTTCATCAACCAAACTATCAGTTTTTGCCTCCAAGGAAGCAAAGCATGCCACAATTTCAGAATTATCAACAACACCCTAAAAATGCAATGATAAGAAAAAAAAAAAGTCAAATCAAAATGAAAAGCACAATGTATCAAACTATGGAACATAACCAATCAAGTTATGTGAAAAAACTTGTCAATTTAGAGCATAACCTATCAACTTATCGACCATAACCTGACAATTAATGGACCATAACCTGGCACGTTATGCAGGATAACCTGTCAAAGTTATGGTCCATAATTTATGAAGTTATAAGATTCCAATGATAAAGAAAGCTCTAAGATTCCAATGGTGTACTTGGTAAATCCACGGATTTACTAAGGAAAATGCTACTAGCAACCTTACAATGAGCAAAAATTAAACAAAAACAAAAACAAAACAAATCTGATTTTTTGGAAGAGGGATAAATGGAGGAGGAGGGACAATTTCAAAATCTTTGTCATCCTCCTCCAACTTACAGCCACTAGAAGACAGAACATCATTCACCGAATTCTGAAAAAACCCATCTAAATATTTACAGCGACGCTCCGATTCAAATGGTTCAATTGAAAAACAAGAGAACTGAAATTAAAAAATCAAAACATTAAAACAAAAAATAAGCAAAAGATATTAATAAAAACAGTAAAATATGAAAATTTACTATAAAAAAAACTATAAGACAGAAGTCTAACCTGACCATCTTTGCTCTTTAACACATTAAATAGCTTCTTTGAATAATTTTCGTCCGTCGACCATTTGAAAATTCACAGAATGGGCTCATCAATCAATTTTTTCATTGCACAAATACCACCAATGTGTGGTAGACATTCATAAGCCCAAACTTGAAAAGTAAAGGCCAAACCGTCGATCTTATAACCATCTACGCATCTCTTTTCATTTCGAATAAGAACCTTATCGTCATGCTTGTAAAAAGTGTCAATACCAGATTTCAAACTTGCAAAAAGTAAATTAAAAGACAATTTACCCCACGGAAAATCGTTAAAACGAGGGCTACCAACAATTCTAATCAGGTCATCACTAACCCCCACCTCCTTGGGCTTAGCTAAAAGAAATAACAACACAAAATATAACAAACCCATTTTTACAGCTTCCTCATCACTATCAAAATATACAGACTCAAAACACTTCTTAATTGTACCCCTCTTTACAAGCCCCTGCATGGTGATCCCGGGGAATATTTGTTACGTCTTGAAAAATCAGATGTATTTACATAACTTGAGAAGTTTACATCTCCTGTACACTTTAAACCACTAATTAACGCAAACTTCTCAATAGAAAACTTAGTAAAAGAATCACCAAATTTGAACCATAACTCATTTGGATTTGTATTATGAACCACATGAAACAATAACTCATGTATCAGCTGACACTGGTTATTGTACTTAACCAAATCAAAAAACGGACCAAAAATTGTTTTCCTGAACAATTCCTTCTGAGTTTTAGAAAACTTTTTGTTTAATTTCTCTATAATAGCAAAAAAGGATGATACATTAACCTGGCCACAAAATCTCTTCTCAGGATTAATACGATAATTCCAAGGCTGTAGAAATGTAAAAAAAAAAAAACTGAACAAAAACCATATGAGGATAAACCTAAGAATCAACAATCAAAACACAAAAATAAAACTATTCTATAAACTAAGTAAAATAAATCAAAATACCTCCAAAATGTTACGAGTGGGAGAAGGAAGACAAACTTCTTTCGAACTTTTCTTCTCCCGAACAATTTCCTTGTTCAGAACCTTCGAGCGTTTACTTGGAGTATAAACTGAAGCATTGTTCTTCCTCTTGCTTTGTGATTTCGCCATATCTTAAACAATAATACATGAAATCGCAAGATTAGACAAAAAAATGAAAGGAACGCGAAAAAAAAACACTACTCATACTGAAAAAGAATAATGTCAGAAAATGCATACTGTCAGGGATGAAAGAGAGAGTTGCAAAGTGAAGAGAGACAAATCACCGAAGACCAACAGAAGGAAGAGAAATAAATTGCCAAAGAACGCCGGTAGAAAGAGAGAGAAATTAGGAAAGAGAATACTGAGTCTTAGAGAGAGAAAATAGAGAGCACAAGTTATGAAGTTCCGACCGACTAGGGTTTTATTTAAATATATAACCGAATAATAAAAAATCTGTAAATTATGGACCATAACCTGTCAAGTTATGGTCCATAACTTGATAAGTTATGGTTCATAACAACTTAAGTTATGATCCATAACAGCACAAGTTTTGGACAAAAACTGACTAGAATTTTAATATATAACCGAATAATAAAAAATCTATAAATTATGGACCATAACCTTTCAAGTTATGGTCCATAACTTGACAAGTTATCGTCCATAACAACATAAGTTATGGTCCATAACAGCACAACTTATGGACAAAAACTTGTCAAGTTAGACCATAATCTGTAAATTATAGTTTTTTTTTTCCTTTTAAATGCACGAATTTCTTTTATTATTAGACAAATTTGAATGTTTTTCCTTCAAATCATACAATTCCAACAAAAACAAAAATAATATTTTAAAAATAAATTGTTCTACCTCCTCTCCATATCAAAAATCTAAAAAATCTTCACATGAATTCTTCAATAAATGCTAGAATCAATTCCAAACAAAATGTATCTTTGAACAAAATAGACTACAGTACATTGCAATGAATCAAACAGTGTTAATCTTAACCATAATGACAAAAAATCAACTTTGAACATGTTGATCAGTTAATATCAACAGATGTGGGGTTTGCACAAGTCCTCCTATTGTGGCTAACTTGTTTGCATCAGCTACACTTCATAGAGTGCTTCTATCGTTTTCCATTAGAAAGAATCCTTTGTTTCCTTGGCCTCCCAGCACCACGTTTAAACTCAGGAGGAAGAACAACCTCCTCCTCACTGCCCTCTGAAATTTGCCACTGTAATCTATTACCAAGAGGATAGATTACATCATCATATGTTGCTTTGAATGCATTGTTGGTGTAATAGTAGGAAGTAAAATGTGTTGGATCAAGATTTCTCTTCCAAATCGATGCAATGGTGTGTGGACATGGAAATTCGTCAGCTTGCCAAACAAGATGATGAGTGAGTTTTACTCTCTCATTTAGTATTATTTTACACTTAATATCTAGTTGGTTTTCGAGGTTTTTGTTAGTTTTTATGTGTGTTTTCATTCTTTGTTTGAAGGTTAGGTGAAAGACTATGATTTGGAAGGTTTTGGACAAATTTCGGTGGAAAAAGACAGCAAACATAGCGCTAACGCGCCAATCTACAGCGCCTTGGCGCTGAGTTTTACAAAATAAGCGCAGTGTGGTAGAATGGGTGGCGCTTTGGCGCGATCCATGCATATGGCATTGAAATGAACCGGAATCGGTGCAGTGGGGTAGAATGGGCAGCGCTTTGGCGCCCATGACGATGCCGTGGCGCCCAAGAGTTTTAAACGATGTACATGCCAGCTAGGAACTTAGTGCCGCGGCGCCACGACGCGAGAAAAGACGCGTTTTGAAGGCTAATCGCGAGAAAACTTACCCGTTTTGACCTTAATGCTCTGAAACATATAAATAGATGATTCTTGGGCAATTGAAGGGAGGAATGGATGCCTAGAGAGTGACGGCCAGAGATTCCTTCTAGCATCAAGCTCCTGGTTTCATCTTTTGTTTTTTCTTTTCTTAGTTTGAATCATGTCCTCGAACAATTTAGTTTTGATGTTTATAGATTCCATTATGTTCTAAGTTTTTCATTCTAGGGTGACTATGGAACCTACCATGAATTATTAATTTCCCATTATCAATTCCAATTCTTAGATGTTTTAATTCAAGTGATTGTTCTATCTTGTTCTTAATGTGTTTAATTAATTTGATCACCCAATTAATCGATTTTATTATTCTTAACCAAATTGGAAAAAGATGTTAGAATTATGATCTTTGATAGAATAGCGTTGATTGACTGAGAAAATAGGAATATACTCATGAGATTGATGTAGTATTCATTCAAAAGCATAAATCATAATATTACTTGTTGGTTCGGGTTTTTGCATAGGAATATAAAAATTGAGTCGGTAGTATTGTTACTTGAATTGGAAGAGGACAAGAATAATCTTTAAGGTCTTTAACTGTCACTTGATGAAACATTCGAGTTTAGGAATATAACTTTGGGGAATTAAAATGGATTGGGAAGGAGAAATTTGATCCTTAGACTTTTCTTATATTAGTCCTTCATAATTTTATTATTTCCATCATTTAATTAGTTTAGAATTCATAATCACTCTTTCAAATCAATCTGTTAGATAAAATTAGAATTTCTATAATTTCAGTACTTAGTAGAATTTTAATTATCAGTCTCCATGAAAACGATTATGTACTCTATCACTTTATTACTTGTATGCGATATTGTGCACTTGCAATTTTCACAACACAAGACAAACTACATGTTCTTGCCACCAAGTCAACCACCTCACCAACAAAACCATCAATAACATAATACTTATTTATATCCATGGGTTGAACCTGAAAACATGACAAAAAAGAAAGAAAACAGAGCATTCAATATTTAAGTCCCTAACAGTGAAAAATTTTAAAAAGACCAAATCAAAAAAGAAGCAACCACCTTACAAGCAAGTAGAATTTTCAAAATACAAGAATCACCAAATCAAACAATAAGAATAACTTCAAAAAAAAAAAAAGCAAAAGAGACCAAAAGAATCACAAAATCAACAAAAAAAATGACCAACAAAAATGAAACAAAAAAAAGGGAAACATAAAAAAAATCAGTAAATACTTGAAACAAAAGCAACTTATAGATAAGCAACGTGCAATCTTTTTCCTATCACGAAGGCATTTATTTGCATGTTTAGTCAAGTATGTAAAAGTCTAATCTGCCTTATTTCGACGTTCATAAAACCATCTTTGCAAGAGGGATCTGAAATGCTCAATTAAAGCTTCAATAGGATATTCCCTAGCATTCACTAAGACATTATTCAACGACTTAGAGATGTTAGTTGTCATGACATCATATCTCTTCCTCTCAAAGTGAGCACGTGCCCACTTTTGAGCGCCTACTTGCAACAAATAGTTTCGAATAGCTGGTCGCACTGCCTCCAATTGATGAAGTAACCAAAGTCTTCCTTACGGTATGCCTTGGCACAAGATAGAATATAGCATCCACATGCACACCTTTAAAATTTGAATTCAAATTTCTAACTAAATCTCGCATACAAAATCCATGAGATGCATCCGGAAAAACCTTCTCAACTACTTTAGGGATACTACTCTTTCGGTCAGAAACAATAACAAGTTCTTCACGAGTCCGATAGCCTCCTTAAGCCTTTCAAAAAACCATTCCCACGAGGAGTCATTCTCCGAATCAACAATTGCAAAACTAAGTGGAAAAATATGATTATCAGCATCTAAAACTGTAGAGAGAAGCAAGGTCCCAGAAAACTCACTCTTCAAAAAGGTGCCATCAACTGAGATCACAGGCTTACAATGGCACCAACCATTAATAGAAGCCCCCAAGCAAAAAAAAAAAAAAAAATACTTGAACCGTCTATCATTGTCAAGCTCATAAGAAGTCACAGATCCTACAAAGAAAAAACCAAAACAAAAACATTAAAAATAACTATTTATACACGACACCAAAATACGATAACTATTTATACATTCTAATATCTAAAAAAATTAGTTAAGTTATTGTGCACAACCGGACAAGTTATGCAAAAAACTGTCAATTATGAATCATAACATATCAAGTTATGCTCCATAACCATACAAAGTTTAACAACAACCAGTCAACTTATCTGATAACATGACAAGTTATGGACTATAACCTGTCAAGTTAAGGTAACATAACCTGGATTTTTCTCCTTCAAAACGTTAAGATAAACAAAAGCATAAGCATAACACATAAAAAATGACCTGGATTTTTCTCCTTGAAAACATTGCACAGAAAAGGAGTGGAAGCATACGACTCCACTGCAGTTCCTCTCATTGATGCTAACGCATCTCGGCGAGCCATTCATGCTTTGTAGTAACTAATCTCGACACCATGCTTACCATACATTATAGACCTCAAATCATTAGGACGCAAACGATCCGCAAGCCCAATGCTAAAATCGCCGTTTAAAAACTCCGAAACAATACAACTATTTGCTTGATGATGCTCAGCACTAACAACATCAAGTGAACAAATATGTTCCTTAACATACTTCTTCACTGCCCAAACATTACCATTTGAAACCTTAACAGCGCGCATCTTCCAAGTACAATTATTATTCTTACAAACGAAAACATAAAATGAATTATTAGATCTTTCAAATTTAAACTCAAAATGCCTCCTAATAGCAACTACATGCATGAGTTTCTTGAGAACCGACTTGCTCATGAATTGATTGCCTACATTCACATCAAAAGAGATAGGCAGCTTTCAAATATCCAAATCTTCAAGCAAAATATTATTCATCACAACATCAATATCATCTTCAAATTGACAAACTGAACCATCAACATTAGAAGAAGACGCCTCATCTCTTGAACTCATAAAACAACATGAAGAAAAAGTAGATCCCGCTGCACTAACGGAGCTACTAACAAAATCTATTTCAACGGGTATCCAAGAGCTTCCTTACTGTGGTCGAACCAAGTTTAAAAACAACTTAACATCATCATCCCCTTTAGCTCGAAACCATTTCAATTGGGTCCTTCAACTTTCTTCCCACAAAAAGTAATAAAGAATGAACACCATCATTAAAACCAATCAACTCAAGATGCAGCTCCTCACATAAACATTCCTGTAAAAACTTCAAAGAAGCATCCTCCGAATAAAAATTGATTGAAAACCAAAATTTGTATATTGGTTTTCTAGACTCCATTTTCCCTATAAGCAACAATGGTGAAATAGATTGCATGCCTACAAACATATTGCAAGAACATTGTCATGTTAAAATGCATAACTAAACAAGTTATGTAAAAAAACTGTCAATTGTGGACAATAACTCATCAAGTTATGTCCCATAATCGGACAAGTTATAAAAAAACTGTCAATGACTGAAACATATTGTATGCCTACAAAAATCAATAAATTACAAGAGCTATATTCAATCTTAAAAATATTAAAAAACCAAAATAATGCAAAATGTGAAAACGAAATTACAACAAAAAAAAATAAACAATAAAAAACTAGAAACAAAGACTGCCCAAACCTGTTGTTCAGTAAAAATCAATGGAGGACCTGCTCAAAAAATGAACGAAAAACAGCAAAAAACACAGGATTAACGGACAAAGAGAGAGAGAGAGCAAAACTGAAATAATCCAAAAAATGAAAACGAAAATACAACAAAAATAAAACTAGAAACCAAGAATGCACAAAGGCTATTGTTCGGTAAAAATAACCAGAACAGCTGCTCAAAGACGACTGGAGAAGAGCAAATCCAACGAGAAAGAGAACGAACAACTGACCGACGAATCGGTGAAAAGCTGCGTGAAGCTAGAGAGAGAGAGAGAGCACTACGTGTATAGCTAAGAGAGACAAACCTGTTGTTCGGTAAAAATCACCGGAATGGCTGCTCAAAAATGACCAAAGAAGGAAAGAGAACGACTGACCGACCAATGGATCGTCACCGGTGAAGAGATGCGTGAAGCTAGAGAGAGAGAGAGAGAGAGAGAGAGAGAGAGAGCTGCGTGTATAGCTAAGAGAGAGAGAGGGAGAGAGAGAGAGAGAATGAAAGGATCAAAAGAAAAAGGAGAGAAAAAAAAGAAAGGGTAAATTTGGAAATTTAAAAATTATGGCCTATTAAATTTTATAACTAAAAATTGGCATGTATACTTTCTTAAGCTTTTCATATTGGCATATTCTCTACTATTTCTCTAAAAACTTGGGTGTAAATAAAATTTCCCATATTTTTTTTCTTTTAAATGGTATGTTGCATGGTGTCTTGAAGGAAATGGGCCTATTTTTTGCAAAGTCTAAAGACTACTTTCATTTTGGGGTGATTGAGAGGAACACTATTTTTAGGGGCTGAAATTTAAATATATTATTTTTTTAAAAATTTGAATTTAATTTTTACATTAAAATTATATGGACAAATAATTAGATTTAGAAAATAAATCTTTAAATATATAGTAAAATTTTACTAGTCATATTGTGTAACATCTGGTTAAATTAATTGAGATTAATTAATCAAATTCGGTGGTTAGTGTTAATTAGTCTGAGATTAGTGAAAGATTCTTAGCTATAATTATCACGTAAATGACTTTTTTCCTTTAAAAATAATTGATTTAAAATTGACACTGATGTCCCCCGAACAGTTTTAAGTGTTAGTAACTAATTTTCCAGAACTTGAATAATAGGCTATTCCATACTTTATTCAAATTGGGTTTTGAAGTCTAATAATCAAATTTTCATAGAAAGTCCAAGCTCATTTTTCCTTTTCCTTTTCTTTTTCTTTCTTTTTTCTCCTTTTTTCTCTCCTTCTCTCTCTTGCACGTTCACTCTCTCTCTCCACACCAGCCAAACACTCCGATGAGGATTCCGGTTTCCCTTCCTGACTCGTTGTAAAGATCTCAACGAGCTGAGCATGTTGACATGTCACACGGCCTCCAACTCCGCCGGATTCAGCTGTAATCACCAGCCAAAATTTGAAAACTACCAAAACTTCTCACCATCATAGCTTTATTATTTGACCTTCGATCGGAGTGATTCTGATCCCTATGGACTCAGCTCGAAGAGATGAAGAAAGCCCAACCAGCGGCATCCCTCGATTCTCACCAGAGCTACAAAATTCAGCTGCTGCCACCCTCACCGAACTACGCCTTTCCGGCCATCGTGAGCGACATTGTCGGGCTCATTACAGACAAAACATGACGTTGAGCAAAAGCCCCAACTCAATTTTGAGGTTCCACCTCGGATTGCCAAAGATTCAAGCTCGTCGCCGCCATTGTCACATTGTAGGGTGGTTCCAACGATCTAACTGTTGGATCATCATGATTTTGGTGTCAAGATGCTTAGAAGATCACGGGTAATAAAAGCTCACAACTAATTTTGAGATTCGATAGTCAGAGAATTAAGATCAAAGTCACCGGATTTTACCGCCATTTTTGAGTTTGATCTAAGCAGTTAGAGGCCGAATTTGGTGAAATTGATTCCACCATTGAACTCAAAAGGTTGAAGATTGGTGTGAACCGAAGCATCATTTGTTGGGAATAGTGTCCTGAAAGCATGAGATGTAAAAGGATATTTATTATTTATTTAATAAAATAGATTATTCATCATTTTATGTGCATATATTTATGAATATTTTATGAATATCAAATAAAATTCCTTGATTATTTATGTAACCTTAAACATGGTATATAAGTGTTATATACGAGAGGATAAGGTTTAAGGATAATAATCACAAGAAATTGTTCATAATGAATTTAATTAAAGTTCAGAATCTTTAATTAAAACATTATTAATACATGTCATTCCCATTTAGAATGGAACGGTGTTATTATGACTTTGTTAATATGGCGAGATATTGAATGAGTGTATTTCGCATAATGAGATTATGTTGGACATGGGACTTGAGACACAATATGAATTTCTAATAATTTCCGTTAAGCATAGAAATTCTAATTGAGTCTACCGATGGTCATATATAGAATGATCTTAATCACGAGTTCTTAACAAACTCCTATTTATGGATTTATATCGTTTGATTTACTTGGTACGGATTCGAGACCCCTGAATCCTATTCCTTGTATTTTGGAGACATAATGAAATAGGTAGCTGGGAATGTTATTATACGAGATGGAATCCATTCCTTCACAGAGAGAAGAAGAGATAAATAATTCTCTTGAGTGTTAATTCGGTACTTGGATTAGTAAGAGCGCCGGTTCATGAATGTGTTTTATGAATCACTATCCATTAGAGAATCAATGGTACTCAAGGATAAAGATGTAATTAGAGAGGTTAACGGATTCTACCTGACTCTAATTATGAATTATTTATGGAGGATCGATCTATATGCAATGACTATATCAAATGGACACTTCACAGTTTAGAAGTAATTAATGTCAATAATTCCGAGAATGCAATTCCAAGTTTATAGTGGAGTAACTATTGGAATTAATAGAATTAACTAATTAACTATTAATTTTATTGGAGCTCAGAATTATAGGTCCATTAGTCCCCACGTCGTCCTTGTAATTCTACCAGACACAAAGGGCAAAATGGGAATTTTAGAATTACGGAATTCTAAAATTAAATACTCGACGAATAATTAATTGAGAATTAATTATTATTTAAATAATGAGATTATTTAAATTTGAAATTGAACATATCTAGATTTATCCATTTAAACTTATTTGATAAGTTGTTTAATTTAGAATTCAAATTAATTTAAGTTTGACTTAAATTCAATTTGAATCAATTAAAATTGACCTCTTGGATAATGGATAAAATATCTTCCTTCCCTATCTTATTTAGGTGCCACAAAGAAAGGGATAAATCCCTAGGGTGGCCGGCCATTAAGAGGATAAGGGAAGGGATTTTTTTGTTCAAATTCAAAATTGGAGATAAGGATTTGATCCTATTTTGAAGTTTGACTTCTACTCTTTAAATATGAGATAGATAGAAAATTGTAACAACAATTTTTGACATATTTTCAGCCCTAAGAAAGGTGGTGGCCGAAATTTCTCATATAGGGAAAAAGAGTGAAAAATATTTTTCTCCAAAAATTTCACATCGTGCATGCGTTGGTGTTTGTGGAAATTCGAGTGTTTAAGAAACCGTTTTGTCTCACGTGTGCCCACACACACGTCTACGTGGAATCAAGGAATTGACGTGGAAGACTTTGGTGTTCTAAACATAAAGCTTGGAGCTAGGACTGTTCGTGGTCAAAGAAAATCAAGATATCATCCGAGTCGGCTACAAGGTATTTTTCGGTTGATCCTTGAATCTTATAAATTAATGAGATTAATTTATTGGTGCATAAATTATCATAGAGTATCTCAAAAGTTTTATGAAAATTTTTGTTATACACGATCCGCTATTCGCTGCGTTTCCATGGCGAATTTAATTCGACAACGAACAATTGGTATCGAGAGCGGTCTATAGATTTATATTAATTTATGCTTCGATTATTTGATAATCATAATCAATATTAAATATTTGATATTTAAATATGTATGTATGTGATGAGTAGGCACTTGCATTTATAGATGTTTATTTTTATTCATGATGATGAATGTTTGGATGATGGATTTGGTCGTTAATTATATGGTTCCATGGATCGGTTATATTCATTCGTTAATAAATTATTTGTAATTTAATTCGGGATTAGAATTATTGTAATTCTAGGATTTGGGTAGAATTAGGGTTTTTGAATCAAGAAGGAGGCCTTGAAGATCATGTTTGAAGCCTTCAAAGAAGCCCAGAAAACTGCCCAGAAAGTTCTAGAAACGCGCCAAAGCGCCGCCAGGCGCTGCCCAAAGGCCCAGGCGCACGCCCGTGGCAGGCCAGGCCGGCGAGGCGTGGGCGCCGCCCCAGGCCGTGGCCAGGCCGCGCCCAACAGAGTGGCGGCCCAAGTTCGGATTTGATCCCGAACGGGCCCAAAGGTTTCTGAAACCCTCAGAAAGCGCAGGCCGATGAGCCCGAAAAGTTCCGGATCCCAAGGAAGGTGAAATCGAACACGAGACAAAGAATGAAGCCAAGAAGAATAAAGAATTCAAGAATCGAAGACCCGTTGATGTAACGGAAGAACATAATTATTGTAATTATTTATTTATTCGATTCGATTGAGTTGTAATTTATTTTTCCATGGGACCCGGTCAAATCCATCTCAATAGTTGATTGCATATATTTATATTTTTTGTTGATAATTATATATTATATATGTCCATGCATATAACATGCCATATAGATATAATGTGCCTACTCATATGTTTTTATAACATGCCATGCATACATGCGCATTCGTTGTTGTTTATTTTATTTATTATAAAAGTGTTTTAGAAAAATAAAATAAAATAAGAACCATCTTATTTGAAAATTGATTTAATATGATTAAATTGATTTAAGTTGCAAAATTGATTTGCAAAATAATGTTACATGTGAAATTGAATTTAAGAGTTAAATTTTGGAATTTCACATATACGAAAAATAAATCGTTTATTTTTCGATTTGAAAATCATGAGATGTTTTTTCAAACAAAATACATATTTGCAAAATAATGAGTGGGAGAGGGTTGTATGATAATACGACCCACTGGTCTCCGTCATTAGTTCAACACCGTGAGATTCGAAAGGGGCTTCGCGGCGGCACCGATTCCGCACTCCCTACGGAAAGTGTTCTTTCGGATCAATAACAAGGTTGACTTCCAAGCGATAGGATTCAAGGATGTATTTCCGGTTTGACCTACCCTACGGCGGCACTCCGGAGTTAAGTCTGTAGAATCTGAAATGATGGGTTACACTCATGGAGATATAATCAAATTGTTGATTATATTTTTGACCAAAATTAATGGTAGTTAATAAATATGAAAATATGAGATATTTTGATTATATTTATTAATTGAGAAGGTCTCGGTTCAATTTGCGATATTTTGACCTACCCTACGGCGGCACTATATTCGTGGTAAATTGAATTATCGTTGGCATCCAAAATAAAAACATGATTTATGTATTTTTCATGTGCATCATGCATCATATTTAATTGTGCCTAAATTAACATGCTTTGATATTCATGCACATAAATTGATTAGATGAATATTCTATTTATTTCCAGCAATATGTCAAATCCCATTATCACACTACTAGTGACTGAAAAATTAGACGGTGATAATTATGCTAAGTGGAAAAGTAACATGAACATACTATTGGTCTGCGAAGATTACAAATTTGTCCTAGCGGAGGAATGTCCTCCTGAACTCGCGGCTAATGCATCCAAAACTGCAAGGGAGCCTTTTGATCGTTGGATCAAGGCCAACAATAAAGCAAAGTGCTTTATGCTGGCCAGCATGAGCGATAAAGCCAGAAGAAGCATGAGGAGATGGAGACCGCTTATGAGATAATGGAGTCTCTAGAAGCCATGTTCGGGCGCTCTTCCGAAAAGGCTCGTTTGGATGCCGTAAGGGCTTCCATGAACGATAAGATGAAGAAAGGTTCTTGGTCAAGGCACATGTTTTGAACATGATTGATCACCTCCACGATGCGGAGCTCAATGGTGCCAAAATCGATGAAGCCACCCAAGTTGGCATCATCCTCGAAAGCTCTGTCCTCGACTTTCATGAGTTCATGAACAACTTTGTTATGAATAAAAAGAAGTGCAATCTCCACCGAACTCATGAATGACCTGCAAAACTTTGAATCCACCAACAAAAGAAGGGGGAGGAGAAGCAAATGTTAGAAGTTGGGAAGTTCGTAAAAACAAAAGAAAGAACCGAACCAGGAAAAGCGAAGAAGGAAAGAACAAGAGACCCAAGAAAGCAAAGGGCCCCATCCAGAAACCCAAAGGAAAGTGTTTCCTTTGTAATGGCGAAGGGCACTGGAAGAGAAACTGTAACAAGTATCTCGAGGAGCTGAAAAAGAAAAAGGAACAAGGTAAATCAGATTTACTAGTCCTTGAAACATGTTTAGTAGAGGGTGATACCTCAGCCTGGATAATTGATTCAGGAGCGACTAATCATGTTTGTTTCTCTTTGCAGAGTCTTAGTTCTTACACCGAGCTAGCCGATGGGGACTACACGATGAAAGTAGGCAATGGCGCAAGAGTTTTGGCAAAAGCAGTGGGAGAAGTTAGACTTCGTTTTAGGGAAATAAATTTTTAGTTTTGAACAATGTTTATTTTATTCCAGACATTCGCAGAAATTTGATTTCTGTGGCCAAATTATTTGAACAATTATTTAAAGTTTATTTTGATAATGAATTTGTTCATATTTCTCGAAATGGTTTAAATATTTGTTCTGGACGTCTGGATGATGGTTTATATTGTATAAAACCAATACCTAATTCATTGCTTAACACTGAAATGTTCAGAGTTGCCGAACCTAAGAATAAAAAGCAAAAGATTTCTCACGAAAATAACACATATCTGTGGCACCTTAGACTTGGTCACATTAACCTAAATAGGATTGAAAGACTGGCAAAGGATGGTCCTTTGCGTGAGCTAAAAGTTTGCGAGCTTCTAGTCTGTGAATCTTGTTTGGAAGGTAAAACGACCAAGAGACCTTTTACAGCAAAAGGAGTAAGAGCTACAGAACCCCTATAGCTGATACATTCAGATGTATGTGGACGATTAAACGTCCAAGCTAGAGGAGGTTACGAATATTATGTCACCTTTATTGACGACTATACGAGATATGGTTATGTTTACCTGATGCAACGGAAATCTGAAACTTTTGGAAAGTTTAGAGAATTCTGAGCAGAAGTTGAAAAACAATTAGGTAAACCAATCAAGACACTTCGATCAGATCGAGGGGGTGAATACCTGGACCAAGAGTTCCGGGATTTCTTGATTGAAGAAGGTGTGGTATCCCAATTGACTGCACCGGTACACCACAAAGTAATGGTGTGGCCGAAAGGAGAAATCGGACTTTGCTCGACATGATAAGATCAATGTTGAGTTATTCTTCACACCGCCTACTTCTTTTTTGGGGATATGCCCTAAAAACCGCTATGTATATTCCGAATCTAGTTCCATCTAAATCTATACCTAAGACACCCCTAGAGTTGTGGAATGGTCAAAAACCTAGTTTGAGACACATTCGCATATGGGGGAGTCCAAAGACGTGCTAAAGCAAAAGACCGGGAAGTTGGAACCAAGGTCGGTATGCATCTTTGTGGGATACCCACAAGGGACAAGAGGAGGACTGTTTTTATAGTCGAAGCGAGATCAAAAGGTGTTTGTATCGACAAATGCCACATTTACGGAGGATGACTATATGATAGATTTCAAGCCCAGTAGTAAGATAGTATTAGAAGAGTTATTTCCGATGAGATCGGACCACATTCGACAAGAGTTTTGGACCACTTTCAGAGAAAAGACCACGGTTCGATCGACTCTACCACGGCACCTCGTCGTGAGTGGGAGGGTAAGCGGGTTACCCGACCGTTATACCGGGGAAGCCCAAATCGTCACCTGCGATGGCGGTAAGGAGGATCCATCGACCTTTAAGGATGCGATGGATGATTACGATAAGGAAGAATGGCAAGCGACTATGAAACTCGAGATGGAGTCTATGCACTCTAAACTCGACCGCAACTTGTAGATCTACCCAAGGGGTAAAACCCATTGGATGCAAGTGGATCTTCAAGAGAAAGAGAGGAGCGGATGGAAAAGTAGAGACTTTTAAAGCAAGGCTAGTGGCTAAGGGTTATACCCAAAAGGAGGGAGTTGACTATGAGGAAACTTTCTCGTCAAGAGCCATGCTTAAGTCCATCCGGATACTCCCGCCATTGTAGCATATTTTGACTATGAGATATGGCGGATGGACGTCAAGACGACTTTTTCGAATGGCTATCTTGATGAAACCATCTCGTATGGATCACCAGAGGGTTACATAGTGGAAGGCCAACAAAGCAGAAAGTCTCGCAAACCGCAAAGGTCCATTTATGGACCCAAGGTGCTTCTAGATCATGGAACATCAGGTTTGATGAGGCTGTAAAGTCTTATGGATTTGATCAAAACATTGATGAACCATGCGTCTACAAGTACAAGAAAGAAGAGAAAGTGGTCTTCTTAATTCTTTACGTCGATGACATCCTACTCATAGGGAATGATGTGGGAATAATGACAGATGTAAAGGAATGGTTAGCTAGCCAATTCCAAATGAAAGATTTAGGAGAGGCAAGCTATGTTCTTGGGATCAAGATTATTCGAGATCGCAAGAAAAAGCTTTTGGCGTTATCACAAGCATCTTATATAGACAAAGTGTTGTCTAGGTATTCGATGCAAAACTCCAAGAAAGGGAATTTGCCTTCCAGGCATGGTATTCATCTTTCTAAAGAGCAATGTCCAAAGACCCCACAGCAGGAAGAAGATATGAGAAGGTATCCCTATGCTTTGGCTATGGGAAGCCTTATGTATGCCATGTTGTGTACAAGACCAGATATCTGCTATGCAGTGGGAGTAGTCAGTCGCTACCAGTCCAACCCAAGATTGGATCATTGGGTTGCAGTAAAGTGTATTCTCAAGTATCTTAGGAGAACAAGAAACTATATGTTGGTATATTAGGAGAAGATCCATCTCTCACGGATACATGATTCGATTTCCAATCGGATAGAGATAGTCAACGGTCGACATCCGGATCTGTGTTCACTCTTAATGGAGGAGCCGTGGTATGGAGAAGTATAAAGCAAAAAGTGTGTTGTCGACTCTACCATGGAAGTTTGAATATGTTGCACTTGTGAAGCCGCAAAAGAAGCTAGATGGCTCGGGAAGTTCTTAAGCGATCCGGAAGTTGTTCCGATATGGATAAGCCAATTGAGCTCTATTGTGACAACAAAGGAGCGGTGGCTAATTCAAAAGAACCTAGAAGCCATAAGAGTGCGAAACATATAGAAAGGAAATATCACTGATCGGAGACATTGTGGATAGAGGCGATGTAGCGGTTCAAGATCGTGTCGAGGACAACCTTTGGCGACCCGTTCACCAAGACATTGCCATTGAATGTTTTTGATCGGCATTTAGATGGATTTGGGATTAGAGACATGACACACCCGCTTTAGGACAAGTGGGAGATTGTTGGGAATAGTGTCCCGAAAGCATGAGATGTAAAAGAATATTTATTATTTATTTAATAAAATAGATTATTCATCATTTTATGTGCATATATTTATGAATATTTTATGAATATCAAGTAAAATTCCTTGATTATTTATGTAACCTTAAACATGGTATATAAGTGTTATATACTTAGAGGATAATGTTTAAGGATAATAATCAAAAGTAATTGTTCATAATGAATTTAATTAAAGTTCAGAATCTTTAATTAAAACATTATTAATACATGTCATTCCCATTTAGAATGGAACGGTGTTATCCGTGACCGTTAATATGGCAAGATATTGAATGAGTGTATTTAGCATAATGAGATTATGTGGAACATGGACCTTGCAGACACAATATGAATTTCTAATAATTTCCGTTAAGCATAGAAATTCTAATTGAGTCTACCGATGGTCATATATAGAATGATCTTAATCCCGAGTTCTTAACAAACTCCTATTTATGGATTTATGTCTTTTGATTTACTTGGCACGGGATTTCGAGACCCTAAATCCTATTCCTTGTATTTTGGAGACATAATGAAATAGGTAGTTTGGGAATGTTATTATACGAGATGGAATCCATTTCTTCTTGAGAGAGAAGAAGATAAATAATTCTCTTGAGTGTTGATTCGGTACTTGGATTAGTAAGAGCGCCCGGTTCATGAATGTGTTTTATGAATCACTATCCATTAGAGAATCAATGGTACTCAAGGATAAAGATGTAATTAGAGAGGTTAATGATTCTACCCCGACTCTAATTATGAATTATTTATGGAGGATCGATCTATATGCAATGACTATATCAAATGGACACTTCACGGTTTAGAAGTAATTAATGTCTATAATTCCGAGAATGCAATTCCAAGTTTGTAGTGGAGTAACTATTGAATTAATAGAATTAATTAATTAATTAAAGTGTTTAATTAATTATTAATTTTATTGAGCTCGTAATTATAGGTCCATTAGTCCCCACGTCGTCCTTGTAATTCTACCGCAGACACAAAGGGCAAAATGGGAATTTTAGAATTACGAATTCTAAAATTAAATACTCAAGAATAATTAATTGAGAATTAATTATTATTTAAATAATGAGATTATTTAAATTTGAATTTGAACATATCTAGATTTATCCATTTAAACTTATTTGATAAGTTGTTTAATTTAGAATTCAAATTAATTTAAGTTTGACTTAAATTCAATTTGAATATGAATTAAAATTGGACCATTGGATAATGGATAAAATATCTTCCTTCCCTATCTTATTTAGGTGCCACACAGAAAGGGATAAATCCCTAGGGTGGCCGGCCATTAAGAGGATAAGGGGAAGGGATTTTTTGTTCCAAATTCAAAATTGGAGATAAGGATTTGATCCTATTTTGAAGTTTGACTTCTACTCTTTAAATATGAGATAGATAGAAAATTGTAACAACAATTTTTGACATATTTTCAGCCCTAAGAAAGTTGGTGGCCGAAATTTCTCATATAGGGAAAAAGAGTGAAAAATATTTTTCTCCAAAAATTCCACATCGTGCATGCGTTGGTGTTTGTGGAAATTGAAAGTGTTTAAGAAACCGTTTTTGTCTCACGTGTGCCCACACACACGTCTCACGTGGAATCAAGGAATTGACGTGGAAGACTTTGGTGTTCTAAACATAAAGCTTGGAGCTAGGACTGTTCGTGGTCAAAGAAAATCAAGATATCATCCGAGTCGGCTACAAGGTATTTTTCGGTTGATCCTTGAATCTTATAAATTAATGAGATTAATTTATTGGTGCATAAATTAATATAATCTATAGAGTATCTCAAAAGTTTTATGAAAATTTTTGTTATACACGATCCGCTATTCCGCTGCGTTTCCGCCGCCGAATTCAATTCGGCAACCAACATCATTGTCATCCGACCACCCGAGCCGCCGCACGGTGGCGCCACGCGCCGCCACTATGGCCGACTCCGGCGAGTCTCAGTTCTTGAGGTTCTCGATGTCCGATTGAAGATCTGATTCCATACCCTGACTCATTTTGACACACTGAACGCAACAATGACCTCTGTTTGTGCCAATTCTATAATGTTGAAAAGTCTATCGGTACTTTGAACGCAAATTGTGGCGAATCAAATGGAATTGTTGAAGTCAGAGCGAACCATAGAATTGCTATCCTAGAGGTAGGATATCCTTACCTATATCCTTGTTAGCCTTATTTCAAAGTATTTTGGCCTATAAAAATGTTTTAAAGACAAAATATGTTTTAGAAATAGCATGAAAGATGCTATTGAACTCATAATGAACAGAATTAAGGTTTTGATATATATATTTCCTTAAAATAAGATGTTTTAAGAACTGGTAAACTCGCTGATGGCCTAGATATTAGGATATGGAGATCATATTCTTAGGGGCTGTAATACCCTAAAGAATTAATTGAGATTAATTAAGGAAATAAAGAATATTAGTGTGCCTAATCTGATTTAATTAATTGAGTTTAAATGATTCCAAGGTATTTAAAGTATTTACAGTAATTCATTTTAATCCAGAAGTGTGTATGGGCGCATTTTTGGACTGTTACATTTTACACGCCATTTTCTTTTATTTTCCTTTCTTTTCTTTTTCTTTTTCTTTTCTTTTCTTTCTTTCCTTCTTTTCTCTCCCGTGCGGCCCTCTCTCTCTCTCTCTCTCTCTCTCTCTCTCTCTCTCTCTCTCCCCCTTCACTCTCACTTCCGCCCACTCTCTCTCTCTCTCATTTCTGTCCCAAATCGAACGAGTTTTGAGCCAAATAGTGATTTCAAAGAGTTTTCAACATCAATAGAAGGATTCAAGGTAAAATTACTGAAAGAACCTCTCTTGAATTCCAAATTTTTCGGATTTAAAACTTACTTTTGGTTTAAAACGGATTTTGATGATTTCCGAGTAAAACTAGAGTAGAAATTAGAGATCTTGGGTTCTTTGGACTTGTTTTAGGACCTAGAACCCGGATCTAGTGGTTGTCCCTTGAGGTTTTGAGAATTGGGACTGGATTTGCAGGTTTTTGAACTGATTTCCGCGAGTTTTCACGAACTGGAGTTCTCCACCGGTCAACCGCATCGGTCGACCGGATCTTACTATGGCCAGCGGCCGACCAGTCCGGTTGACCGGATGCACACCACCGGCAAACCGGTGGTGATGCACTTCTCTGTCACCGGTCGACCGGTGTACATGGGGTTTGACCCTGTTTGGCCTGAAATTGTTGTTTTGGCCCCTGTTTTCGGGGGGAACCAAATTAGCTTCATTTGGGGACTTGGTGTAACATCCCAAATTTCGGACTTAACACTTTCCAATTGTGACACCCCTTATATACCATCTCCTTCAAATGTTTTAGTTCCTTGCTAACAATCTTAAGGACGTGCCACAATCACTAACCTTCACCTGTCACTTATGTGAAAACCATGGTGTTTCAATTTTTTTTTTTTTTTTTTTGCTTAAACAAAATTTCATTAATACACCGTTCCTATCAAGTTCCTAGACACAATTAAAATTATACAGTCATCCAAGGTTTATGAGTTTAACTCCAAAATATATATGTTTACAAAACCAAAATAATCCGCGGTGCGACTTCTTTGGTCCAACCATATGTACAGCGGTCAACGAAGCCGGCTCCTCTGCCTACTGTTCTGCTTGTTTCTTACCTTTACCTACAGCACAGAGCAAACTTTAATGAGCTACAAGCTCAGTAAGTAGAGCTACAATCACACAATCTTATTTTAACATACTCACACATTGCAACATCATAGGTAATTTATGCCAATCAATCTTACACTTTATGCACGTGCACTACATATCACTAGGGCCCTCTGTATTGCCACGGCTTTTCACAATCTGGCCACATGCCAATATTTCAAATCACAATATTAGGTTCCCCGTCATCACCCACCTGGTTCGAGGGAACGGCCAGCGCATTCAAAATCACAATTTCTCAATATCATAATATAGTCTCTGTCATCACCCACTTGGTTCGAGAGACTTGCACGGCTCAATCACAATTTCATCAATGACCACATCACAACAGAAGTCCTTTGAGGACTTGGCAGTACCAGCCTTACATGCATGCTACTATGTGCTCAATTACAAGTAATCTTCACAATCATACACACTGACAATGTCATAAAAATTCACATAATGGCATACTAGACATTCCATAGAAAGTCTATCAAACAAAGTTTGCAAGTGCTGCAGAGAAGTCAAACTCCACTTACCTGAGTTGCTTAGCAAAATCTGCGTTTAACCTTCTTTGTTTCTCTTGCTCGTTTTCCTTTCCACTGTTCAAAATAGACAAATTGGCCATCGTCATTAGAGCTCAATAGCTCAGCCATAAATCAGTTTCTAACTCATAATCACTTTCCCCCCGAAATTGGAATTTCACTAATTCGTCCATCTTTAGAAGAAAAATCATAAGATATTCTTTTTATCTTTAAAAATTCCAAAATTAACTTCAAAATAAAGTAGACATGTATATCTTTCCAACGAGCTATCATATGTCTCAATCCGACATCTCTAAGTACCTTAAAAACAGTTTCCATGAAATCATAATTCTGTTTTTTTTCCTGTTTTTGACAGTTTTTAGAAAGTTTCTATATGAAACTTCCTATGCGCACAACTTGAGCTACAAAACTCCAAATGATTTGATTTCAACTCTCACACATCACTAATAACCTGTTCTAAATGGTGGCAAAGGTGGTTTAAGTGCAACATTCTCATTTCAAAAAGTAGGTACCTCAGTTCTTCGTTTTATTAATTTCTGAAATTGGCACTTTTACGATTGCTATAAGAATATCCACAAAGTATTCTATGTATCCTTAAAAATTACAAAACCTGAACCCAAGCGAGGTAGACATCTAGGGCTTTCCAAAGACATATCACAAGCTTAGTTTTGGGTCCATTTAGGTCTCCAAATTCATGATAAACCAGATCAAGTTTTGCTGATTTTTCTGCAGAAAACCAGCCACTAAGCCTAACTTCAAAAATGTATATCTTAGGCTACGGTTATCCGTTTAAGGTGATTCCAGCGGCTATACGAAGCTTACGATGTCTAGTTACTAATTATGTAAACCTTCTTTTGAAATTCCTCACCTAATACTCCCAGAATCCGAAAGAACAGATTCTGTCCAGTAAGTACATTTGACAGATTTGCTTTATATTCAAAAGTTTACAACTTAACCTACAAAGCTCCTTTATCCTCAAGGAAACTTAATTCTTGAAGTTCAATCCTCAAAATTCAAGAATTATACCAAATCAAAGAAAATTCATAACTTCAAGAGATGCTCCACAATTCCCTTTGATCAATAAACAAAGCTAGACAATAAACCATCAAATTCTAAATCCGAAAAATTGAGGGAGAAGAAGAAATCCTACCTTGAATCCTTGCTCAAACAACCTCTTTTCCTCCAAAAATTGCTGCAGCCCTCTTTCCAAAACTTAATTGCTGCAAAAGAGTAATGTTCACTATTGAGAAGGCTTGATTGTGCTTGTCCTTATACTCCTTAGGTAGGTTACAAGATTCGGAGACCAAAAAATATAGAAAAACTTCAATTTGAGCTCAAATTTGCATGTTAAAAATTGGGCCTGTGAAGGAATCCGAAAATGGGGTTTTGAGGGAAGCTTAAGGTTCAACTTTTCTAAAACCAAATCAGGTTGTAACATTAAAATCCACCAAATTCAGCCACCAAATGAAGGAAAACATCAAGGCAAAAATCAAATTTTTGGATTAGAAAAGGAGAACATCAAGGCAAAAATCAAATTTTCGGATTGGGAAAAGAAAGAAGAGAATACCCTTCAAGAAATCTCCTAGGATTCGGATTACCTAGAAAACTTATCAAAATCCGAAATTTGAACCAAATATTGGATATTGGAGACAAAGGATAAACAAAATCAAAATTGTCATACCTCTTTGCTCTTGCAAAACCACCTTTCAACACTTCAAGCAAATCAAAGCTCTTCTTCTTTTCTCTTTTTTTTTTTTTGATTTCTGGAAGGGAGACAGAGTGAGAGAGAGAGTCGGATGGGAAGATGAGGAAAGGGAGTGTGAAACGTGAAATAAGGTTGAGATTTGAGAGATTGAAAATTTGAATTATATTTCTTTTTCTTCCTATGTTACTTCATCCCCTCCTCAACGTGGCCAGAGGAGGGAAATGAGTGGCATGGCTGAGGTTCCAGCCATGCCACGTGAAAGGGCAGCTGGCCCTGTTTTTTTTTTTTTTTTTTTTTTCCTTAATATTGCAATATGGCCCCTAACTACGAAAATTCTTTCAATCATGCCCCCAAAAGCCTTGCAATTTAGTCCCTAACCTCTTTTATCATTTCTCTTACAATTCCTTCATACAAAATTAGCACAAAAGTTTTAAGTCCGAAATTTGGGATGTTACAATTTCCTATAACATACAAAAGTTTCGTCCTCGAAACTTAAAACAAAGCTGGGAACTTCTTTCTCATATCCTCTTCCAACTCCCAAGTGGCTTCTTCGACTGCATGATTCCTCCAAAGGACCTTCACAAGTGGGATGACCTTGTTCCGCAATTCCTTCTCTCTTCTATCCAGAATTTTTATTGGTTGTTCTTGATAAGATAGTTCTGGATCTACATCTATCGTTTCATAACTCAACACATGAGATGGTTCCCACAAATATTTCCGTAGCATGGACACATGGAACACATCGTGCACTCCGCATGACCTTGGTGGAAGGGCTAGTCTATATGCATTTTTCCCACGCTCAATAATCTCAAAGGGCCCAATGTACCTAGGGCTTAATTTTCCTTCTTTCCAAATCTCATTACACCCCGGATTGGTGCAACTTTCGTAAATACGTTGTCGCCTATTTCAAATTCAATGGTCGCCGTCTTCTATCCGCATACTTCTTTTTGTCGATCTTGAGAGACTTTCAATCTTTCTTTGATTTTCTTGATAGCTTCATTGGCTTGGTCCACAAGTTCTGGTCCCAAATATCTGGCTCTCGCTTCATGCCAAGATATTGGTGAACGACATCTACGACCATACAAAACTTCATACGGGAGCGACTTTGATAGACTCTTGGTAGTGTTATTATAAGAAAACTCAATCGAGGAAGATATCTACTCCACGATCCTGGAAGTCTAACACGCAAGCTCTTAACATGTCTTCCGTGTGCGATTAGTACGTTCCGTTTGACCGTGAAGATTCGAGGATGCATTGGAAAGATTGAACTTCAATCTTGTCCCAAGGCCTTCTTGTAACTTCTTCCGAATGTCGATGTAAATCGCTATCTCATGCGAAACTATGGAAAGTGGGACCCCATGTAGTCTCACTATCTCTTGTATGTATATCTCTCGCTAGCTTATCAATCAGTATAAGTTGTTCTCACCGGTAGGAAGTGAGTCGATTTGGTCATTCTATCCACTATGACCCAGATTGAATCATGTCCCTTCACAGGTCCTCGGTAACCCTACAACAAAATCCATAGCAAACTGTTCCCACTTCCATTCTGGAATCTCCGGGGTGATAAAACAATCCACCGGGTTTTTGGTGCTCGGCTTTCACTTGTTGACAAGTTAAACATTTAGCAACATACTTCACCACATTTTTTTTTCATTCCAGCCACCAAAAGTAATTCCTCGTGTCTTGATACATTTTGTTGTACCGGATGCACCGAATATGGCTAGACATGAGCTTCATACAAAATTTGTCGTTTAATTCCTTCATCTTGGGAACACACAATCGACCTTTAAATCCCAATACACCATCTTCCGAGATTTGAAAATTTGGACGCCTATCCTTTATGACTTCATGCTTCAATTGTTCAATTAGAGGGTCTAAATGTTGTTTATTTTTAATCTCTTCCCTGATCATCGGTTGCAAAGACAACGTAGATAATTGTCCCACCACAAACTCTATCTCCAATTTATTCAAATCATTTCTCAACGGACCTGGTATTCGAGGCAAAGTAACCAAACTGGCCACTCTCTTCCTACTTAAGGCATCAAGAACTTTAATTCGCCTTTTACGGATGGTAATGGATATCACAATCATAATCATTTACAAATTCCAACCACCTTCGTTGCCTCATGTTTAACTCTTTTCTGCGTAAAGATGTACTTGAAGACTTTTTTATGGTCCGTGTAGATGTCACGAGTGTACCCCCATATAGATAGTGTCTCCATATTTTCAATGCAAACACCAAAATTGGCTAACTCAAGGTCATCGTCGGATAATTCTTTTCATAGTCTTTCAATTGCCGAGAAGCATAGGCAATCACCTTTCCATTTGCATTAAATCGCTCCCGGACCTAACCCGGAGGCATCATCAGATATCACAAATCCTTCACTACCGAAGGAATAACCAAAATTGATTTGAAGTTAATCGCTTCTTCAATTCTTGAAAGCATTCCTCGCATTTGTCTGTCCACTCAAACTTGACGTTCTTGCGAGTGAGTTGAGTCAAAGGTTGCGCAACTCTCGAGAATCCCTCGACAAAAGCGTCGGTAGTATCCTGCTAATCCGAGAAAACTACTTAATTTCGGTAGCATTATTCGCCTCTTCCATTGACTCACAGCTTCCACCTTAGATGGATCCACTTGAAATTCCTTCCTTGAGACCATATGTCCAAGAAATGACACTTTCTCCAACCAAAACTCACATTTCTTGAACTTGGCGCACAATTTCTTCTCTTGCAACCTTTGTAACACCAATTAAAGTGTACCTCATGCTCTTGCTTCGTTCGTGAATACACTAGTATATCATCAATGAATACGATCACAAATTTATCGAGATATTCTTCAAACACTCGATTCATGAGATCCATGAACTTTGGGGCATTAGTAAATCCAAACGACATTACCGTAAACTCATAGTGGCCATATCTAGTTCGAAAGGTGTCTTGGGAATGTCCTCTTCTCGAACTTTCAACCGATGGTACCCCGATCTCAAGTCAATTTTCAAAAACCGCGCACCCGGAGTCGATCAAACAAATCATCAATCCTCGGTAGAGGATACTTATTCTTTATGGTAACCTTATTCACTCTCGATAATCAATGCACATCCTCATTGTGCCATCCTTCTTCTTAACGAACAACACCGGTGCTCCCCAAGGTGAATAACTTGGCCTAATAAACTTTTTATCCAACAACTCCTGCAGTTGTGTCTTCAATTGCTTGATTCACTGGGGCCATACGATATGGAGCTTTAGAAATCGGGCGCAGTTCGGTAATAACTCAATCACAAACTCCAACTCCCGATCCGGGCGAGTACTGTAAATCCTCCGGAAAAACATTCAAGAAATCTCGAACCCTTTGGAACATCTTTAGGCTCAAAGCGTCCCTTAACGTCGTGTCTATAATATTAGCTAGATATCCAACACAACCACTAGCTAGCATTTTATACGCCTTCATAGGCGATATGATTGGCAATTTACATTTACGGGAGGTTTCCACGGAACTCGAATGCTTCTCTCTCTCCTGGGGGCAAGAAGATCACTTTCTTCTTTTTGCAGTCTATCACAGCATTATACCGTGTTAGCCAATCCATTCCCAATATAACATCATAATCATACATCTCTAGTATGATTAGATCGGCATACAATTCTCTACCACAAATGACAATAGGCACTGCTCTAAGCCAAGATTGGAACTTCAAACTATCTCCCGAAGGTAAAAGTACTCTACATACTTCCTCTAGCATATCTCGGGCGTTCTTCCTAACTTTCTAGCAAAGCTCATGAAGAATAAAAGAGTGAGATGCACCTGAGTCTATTAATGCATATGCAGTAGTATCGACCATAGAGAGTCGACACTGAAACAACCGAGAAGGTCCAGCCTCCGCTTCATCTTGAGTCGGGGTAAACACTCGAGCATTTGTCTTCTGTTGATTTCCACCTCGTCCTCCTTGTTTTAAGTTGTCGGGCAATCTCTAGCATAATGCCCCGGCTTTCATAAGTATAACACCCCAAGTTGTTCGTCAACATTCTCCACGATGTCGACGACGGGCAATTGTTTCTGATATGGCCACAACTCAAAGCCCATTGACCCCTGTTGTCTCCGGTCATCTCCTTGATTCGGCATGTTCGATTTCTTTGTCCACCTCTACCTCTGTTGTTCCTTCCGAGGGTTATTACCTCGATTTCTAAAATTTCCCTGTCGGGGTCCTTGTCCTCCTCTGCTTCCAAAATTCCCTCTTTGTTGGAAATTCCCTCGGTTGCTAAAACGAAACCGAGGATTAAAACTAGTATCACTCTCTTTGGTCCCCGAAAATTGAGAATCTATTTTCAACATTTTCCCACATCTCTTGCCGAATTCTCAAGGGTTTCCGAGATAGGTGCGTGACCTGTCTCGCCAAAGATCTACTAACTTTGCCAAACCCGACCTTAGACCTTTCATAAACCTTCTTTTTCTCTCATTTTCCGTTGCTACCAATCCGGGTGCAAATCTTGACAATTGATCAAACTTCTGTGCATATTCGATCACGGTAGAGTTCCCTTGCTTTAACTCTTGAAACTCGTCCATTTTTGCATCCAGAATATTAGCGTTGTAGTATTTGGAGTTGAACTGCTCCAAAAATCCCATCCAGGTCAGAGTATTCACATCCACGGTCCTCTTAACAACGTCCCACCAGATTCTCGCATTATTCTTCATGTGATACACCGACATGCCACTTTTTCCCGATCCGTTAGCTTCATGAAATCAAAAATCCTCTCAAGACTACACCTCCATTCTTCAACAATTAATGGATCGATATCCCCTCAAATGTCGGGGTTGTTGCTTTCTAAATCATCAGATATCTTGGCTCTCCCACCGAGCCTCATTTTGATCCCTTGGTTGCGGTCTTGGTGGCGGTTGTTGTTGTTGTTCCGGTGGATTCATGTTGGCCTCCATTCGTTCCATGAAGGCATTAAGTGTCTGCAAAAGTTGGTAATTTGTTCACTATTGCAACCCATTGTGCGCTTCTGTAATCCCGCTTATCTCATCCACTTGTGCCCTAGCAGGAGGAGGTACTTCAAAGAGCCTCATTTTGAATTCATTACCATCTCCCCGATGAGTCTGGTAACGTTTGCTCTCGTCGGAGAATCTTACGGGTCTTCCTCGTGCCATTTGTCTTAATGTCTTGGTGTGTGTGCTATTCCTACATGCACATCATTTATCAAGCATTCACTCTTAGTCAATAATTATTAAATACTCATTTCACGATCAAAATAGTATTACTCGAATAACATTATTCTAAACATCCATACAACACCTAGATTGAAATTCAAACAAGACATACTCATCTTTCCACGATTATTTACAATACACCACAAATTCCATCTCTAAACTCCTAGCTATTGGATATTGTCACTATCGGTGAAACTTTCAAGCTTTCTTCTCTCCCGAGAGAGAACCTCCCAAGTTTTGGCTAAATTGTCTTTCTATTGAAAATCTAAACCTATTCCATGTCATCTCTTTCATTGTTTCATCTTGGGAAACCTCCCACCAAACGGCTGGGTATTCCCTTAAATACATAGCCGCTATTCTTGCCCTAAACTTATGAGGAATGTTGTGCACTCGAAAAATTATGGCCATCCGAGTGGTTTTTTTTTCCATCATTATAGTGTTCTCCTCATCCGAGAACGTCGGGGGTTTTGCCGCTTCAACCACGTTTCCGTAGTATGCCACTTCACTAGTTGTTATTCGTGATCTACTTGGTTACCTCGGTATTTGATTGTCGGCTCGATTGAGCTTCGCTTGTCTATGACTAGGCTCGGACATAAGGCAACTATTTCTTTGACCTATGCACGTTAGATTTTCATAAATCATATACTCATAAATACAAAATTCAAGAAATACACAACTTACAAAGGAGTGTGCTCGCCGTCTTCGTGACTTGTACATATGGAGTTGTCTCTGTAAACGACTAAACTCTAGCTCGATACCACCAATTGTGACACCCTTATATACCATCTCCTTCAAATGTTTTAGTTCCTTGCTAACAATCTTAAGGACGTGCCACAATCACTAACCTTCAATTGTCACTTATGTGAAAACCATGGTGTTTCAATTTTTTTTTTTTTTTTTTGCTTAAACAAAATTTCATTAATACACCGTTCCTATCAAGTTCCTAGACACAATTAAAATTATACAGTCATCCAAGGTTTATGAGTTTAACTCCAAAATATATATGTTTACAAAACCAAAATAATCCGTGTGCAGCTTCTTTGGTCCAACCATATGTATAAATGGTCAACGGTTAGACTCCTCCGCATCTTTCGCTTTGTTTCTTACCTTTACCTACAAAGACAGAAAGCAAACTTTAATGAGCTACAAGCTTGTAAGTAGAGCTACAATCACACAATCTTATTTTAACATACTCACACATTGCAACATCATAGGTAATTTATGCCAATCAATCTTACACTTTATGCACGTGCACCACATATCACTAGGCCCTCTCGGCATTTTTTTTTTTTTTTCACAATCCGCCACATGCCAATATTTCAAATCACAATATTAGGTTCCCCGTCATCACCCAACTGGTTCGAGGGAACGACCCAGCGCATTCAAAATCACAATTTCTCAATATCATAATATAGTCTCCGTCATCACCCACTTGGTTCGAGAGACTTGCGCGGCTCAATCACAATTTCATCAATGACCACATCACAACAGAAGTCCTTTGAGGACTTGGCCTCACCGACCTTACATGCATGCTACTATGTGCTCAATTACAAGTAATCTTCACAATCATACACACCGACAATGTCATAAAAATTCACATAATGGCATACTAGACATTCCATAGAAAGTCTATCAAACAAAGTTTGCAAGTCTTCTCAGAGAAGTCAAACTCCACTTACCGAGTTGCTTAGCAAAATCTGCGTTTAACCTTCTTTTTTGTTTCCTTGCTCGTTTTCCTTTCCACTGTTCAAAATAGACAAATTAGCCATCGTCATTAGAGCTCAATAGCTCAGCCATAAATCAGTTTCTAACTCATAATCACTTTCCCCCCGAAATTGGAATTTCACTAATTCGTCCATCTTTAGAAGAAAAATCATAAGATATTCTTTTTATCTTTAAAAATTCCAAAATTAACTTCAAAATAAAGTAGACATGTATATCTTTCCAGCGAACTATCATATGTCTCAATCCGACATCTCTAAGTACCTTAAAAACAGTTTCCATGAAATCATAATTCTGTTTTTTTTTTCCTGTTTTTGACAGTTTTTAGAAAGTTTCTATATGAAACTTCCTATGCGCACAACTTGAGCTACAAAACTCCAAATGATTTGATTTCAACTCTCACACATCACTAATAACCTGTTCTAAATGGTGGCAAAGGTGGTTTAAGTGCAACATTCTCATTTCAAAAAGTAGGTACCTCAGTTCTTCGTTTTATTAATTTCTGAAATTGGCACTTTTACGATTGCTATAAGAATATCCACAAAGTATTCTATGTATCCTTAAAAATTACAAAACCTGAACCCAAGCGAGGTAGACATCTAGGGCTTTCCAAAGACATATCACAAGCTTAGTTTTGGGTCCATTTAGGTCTCCAAATTCATGATAAACCAGATCAAGTTTTGCTGATTTTTCTGCAGAAAACCAGCCACTAAGCCTAACTTCAAAAATGTATATCTTAGGCTACGGTTATCCGTTTAAGGTGATTCCAGCGGCTATAATGAAGCTTACGATGTCTAGTTACTAATTATGTAAACCTTCTTTTGAAATTCCTCACCTAATACTCCCAGAATCCGAAAGAACAGATTCTGTCCAGTAAGTACATTTGACAGATTTGCTTTATATTCAAAAGTTTACAACTTAACCTACAAAGCTCCTTTATCCTCAAGGAAACTTAATTCTTGAAGTTCAATCCTCAAAATTCAAGAATTATACCAAATCAAAGAAAATTCATAACTTCAAGAGATGCTCCACAATTCCCTTTGATCAATAAACAAAGCTAGACAATAAACCATCAAATTCTAAATCCGAAAATTGAGGGAGAAGAAGAAATCCTACCTTGAATCCTTGCTCAAACAACCTCTTTTCCTCCAAAATTGCTGCAGCCCTCTTTCCAAAACTTAATTGCTGCAAAAGAGTAATGTTCACTATTGAGAAGGCTTGATTGTGCTTGTCCTTATACTCCTTAGGTAGGTTACAAGATTCGGAGACCAAAAATATAGAAAAACTTCAATTTGAGCTCAAATTTGCATGTTAAAAATTGGGCCTGTGAAGGAATCCGAAAATGGGGTTTTGAGGGAAGCTTAAGGTTCAACTTTTCTAAAACCAAATCAGGTTGTAACATTAAAATCCACCAAATTCAGCCACCAAACGAAGGAAAACATCAAGGCAAAAAATCAAATTTTTGGATTAGAAAAGGAGAACATCAAGGCAAAAATCAAATTTTCGGATTGGAAAAAGAAAGAAGAGAATACCCTTCAAGAAATCTCCTAGGATTCGGATTACCTAGAAAACTTATCAAAATCCGAAATTTGAACCAAATATTGATATTGGAGACAAAGGATAAACAAAATCAAAATTGTCATACCTCTTTGCTCTTGCAAAACCACCTTTCAACACTTCAAGCAAATCAAAGCTCTTCTTCTTTTCTCTTTTTTTTTTTTTTTTGATTTCTGGAAGGGAGACAGAGTGAGAGAGAGAGTCGGATGGGAAGATGAGGAAAGGGAGTGTGAAACGTGAAATAAGGTTGAGATTTGAGAGATTGAAAATTTGAATTATATTTTTTTTTCTTCCTATGTTACTTCATCCCCTCCTCAACGTGGCCAGAGGAGGGAAATGAGTGGCATGGCTGAGGTTCCAGCCATGCCACGTGAAAGGGCAGCTGGCCCTGTTTTTTTTTTTTTTTTCCTTAATATTGCAATATGGCCCCTAACTACGAAAATTCTTTCAATCATGCCCCCAAAAGCCTTGCAATTTAGTCCCTAACCTCTTTTATCATTTCTCTTACAATTCCTTCATACAAAATTAGCACAAAAGTTTTAAGTCCGAAATTTGGGATGTTACAATTTCCTATAACATACAAAAGTTTCGTCCTCGAAACTTAAAACAAAGCTGGGAACTTCTTTCTCATATCCTCTTCCAACTCCCAAGTGGCTTCTTCGACTGCATGATTCCTCCAAAGGACCTTCACAAGTGGGATGACCTTGTTCCGCAATTCCTTCTCTCTTCTATCCAGAATTTTTATTGGTTGTTCTTGATAAGATAGTTCTGGATCTACATCTATCGTTTTCATAACTCAACACATGAGATGGTTCCCACAAATATTTCCGTAGCATGGACACATGGAACACATCGTGCACCTGCATGACCTTGGTGGAAGGGCTAGTCTATATGCAGTTTTTCCTACGCTACTCAATAATCTCAAAGGGCCCAATGTACCTAGGGCTTAATTTTCCCTTCTTTCCAAATCTCATTACACCCGGACTGGTGCAACTTTGTAAATACGTTGTCGCCTATTTCAAATTCCAATGGTCGCCGCCTTCTATCCGCATACTTCTTTTGTCGATCTTGAGAGACTTTCAATCTTTCTTTGATTTTCTTGATAGCTTCATTGGCTTGGTCCACAAGTTCGGGTCCCAAATATCCGCGCTCTCCCGCTTCATGCCAAGATATTGGTGAACGACATTCACGACCATACAAAACTTCATACGGAGCGACTTTTGATAGACTCTTGGTAGTCTGTTATTATAAGAAAACTCAATCGGAGGAAGATATCTACTCCACGATCCCTGGAAGTCTAACACGCAAGCTCTTAACATGTCTTCCGTGGTCTGATTAGCACGCTCCGTTTGACCGTCTGTCTGCGAGGATGCATTGCAAGATCTTGAACTTCAATCTTGTCCCAAGGCCTTCTTGTAACTTCTTCCGAATGTCGATGTAAACCGCTATCTCGTCTGCGAAACTATGGAAAGTGGGACCCCATGTAGTCTCACTATCTCTTGTATGTATATCTCGCTAGCTTATCAATCAGATAAGTTGTTCTCACCGGTAGGAAGTGAGTCGATTTGGTCATTCTATCCACTATGACCCAGATTGAATCATGTCCCTTCACGGCCCCCTCGGTAACCCTACAACAAAATCCATAGCAATGCTGTTCCACTTCCATTCGGAATCTCCGGTGTTGCAAACAATCCACGGGTTTTTGGTGCTCAGCTTTCACTTGTTGACAAGTTAAACATTTAGCAACATACTTCACCACATCTTTTTTTCATTCCAGGCCACCAAAAGTAATTCCTCAGGTCTTGATACATTTTTGTTGTACTGGATGCACCGAATATGGTATTATGAGCTTCATACAAAATTTGTCGTTTAATTCCTTCATCTTCGGAACACACAATCGACCTTTAAATCCCAATACACCATCTTCCGAGATTTGAAAATTTGGACGCCTATCCTTTATGACTTCATGCTTCAATTGTTCAATTAGAGGGTCTAAATGTTGTTTATTTTAATCTCTTCCCCGATCATCGGTTGCAAAGACAACGTAGATAATTGTCCCACCACAAACTCTATCTCCAATTTATTCAAATCATTTCTCAACGGACGAAAATGGGGTATTCGAGGCAAAGTAACCAAACTGGCCACTCTCTTCCTACTTAAGGCATCAGCAACTTTATTCGCCTTACCTGGATGGTAATGGATATCACAATCATAATCATTTACAAATTCCAACCACCTTCGTTGCCTCATGTTTAACTCTTTCTGCGTAAAGATGTACTTCAGACTTTTATGGTCCGTGTAGATGTCACAGTGTACCCCATATAGATAGTGTCTCCATATTTTCAATGCAAACACCACAGCGGCTAACTCAAGGTCATGCGTCGGATAATTCTTTTCATAGTCTTTCAATTGCCGAGAAGCATAGGCAATCACCTTTCCATGCTGCATTAATACTGCTCCCAGACCTAACCCAGAGGCATCATCAGATATCACAAATCCTTCACTACCCGAAGGAATAACCAAAATTGAGCCGGAAGTTAATCGCTTCTTCAATTCTTGAAAGCATTCCTCGCATTTGTCCGTCCACTCAAACTTGACGTTCTTGAAAGTGAGTTGAGTCAAAGGTTGCGCAACTCTCGAGAATCCCTCGACAAAGCGTCGGTAGTATCCCGCTAATCCGAGAAAACTACGAATTTCGGTAGCATTATTCGGCCTCTTCCATTGACTCACGGCTTCCACCTTAGATGGATCCTTTGAAATTCCTTCCCTTGAGACCATATGTCCAAGAAATGACACTTTCTCCAACCAAAACTCACATTTCTTGAACTTGGCGTACAATTTCTTCTCTTGCAACCTTTGTAACACCAATCGCAGGTGTACCTCATGCTCTTGCTTCGTTCGTGAATACACTAGTATATCATCAATGAATACGATCACAAATTTATCGAGATATTCTTCAAACACTCGATTCATGAGATCCATGAACGCTGCTGGGGCATTAGTAAATCCAAACGACATTACCAGAAACTCATAGTGGCCATATCTAGTTAGAAAATTTGTCTTGGGAATGTCCTCTTCTCGAACTTTCATTTGATGGTACCCCGATCTCAAGTCAATTTTAAAAAATTGCCGCACCCTGGAGCTGATCAAACAAATCATCAATCCTCGGCAGAGGATACTTATTCTTTATGGTAACCTTATTCAGCTCTCGATAATCAATGCACATCCTCATTGTGCCATCCTTCTTCTTAACGAACAACACCGGGTGCTCCCCCAAGGTGAATAACTTGGCCTAATAAACTTTTTATCCAACAACTCCTGCAGTTGTGTCTTCAATTGCTTGAGTTCACTGGGGCCATACGATATGGAGCTTTAGAAATCGGGCGCAGTTCCTGTAATAACTCAATCACAAACTCCAACTCCCGATCCGGGCAGACGGTAAATCCTCCGGAAAAACATTCAAGAAATCTCGAACCACCTGGAACATCTTTAGGCTCGTTACTTTCCGTCGTGTCTATAATATTAGCTAGATATCCAACACAACCACTAGCTAGCATTTTATACGCCTTCATAGCTGATATGATTGGCAATTTACATTTTGGGGAGGTTCCACGGAAACTCGAATGCTTCTCTCTCTCCGGGGCAAGAAGATCACTTTCTTCTTTTTTTGCAGTCTATCACAAAGATTATACCGTGTTAGCCAATCCATTCCCAATATAACATCATAATCATACATCTCTAGTATGATTAGATCGGCATACAATTCTCTACCACAAATGACAATAGGCACCGCTCTAAGCCAAGATTGGAACTTCAAACTATCTCCGAAGGTAAAAGTACTCTACATACTTCCTCTAGCATATGGCGTTCTTCCTAACTTTCTAGCAAAGCTCGCAGCAATAAAAGAGTGAGATGCACCAGAGTCTATTAATGCATATGCAGTAGTATCAGCCATAGAGAGCTGACCTGAAACAACTTCAGAAGGTCCAGCCTCTGCTTCATCTTGAGTCAGGGTAAACACTCGAGCATTTGTCTTCTGTTGATTTCCACCTCGTCCTCCTTGTTTTAAGTTGTCTGGGCAATCTCTAGCATAATGCCCTGGCTTTCCGCAAGTATAACACCCCAAGTTGTTCGTCCAACATTCTCCACGATGTCAACGCTGGCAATTGCTGCAGTATGGCCACAACTCAAAGCCCTGTTGACCCTGTTGTCTCCGGTCATCTCCTTGATTCGGCATGTTCTGATTTCTTTGTCCACCTCTACCACATTGTTCCTTCCGCCTCGGTTATTACCTCGATTTCTAAAATTTGTTGTCGGGGTCCTTGTCCTCCTCTGCTTCCAAAATTCCCTCTTTGTTGGAAATTCCCTCGGTTGCTAAAAAACGAAACCGAGGATTAAAACTAGTATCACTCTCTTTGGTCCCCGAAAATTGAGCCCGTCTATTTTCAACATTTTCCCACATCTCTTGCCGAATCGCTCGCTTTCCCGGCTTACGCATAGGTGCGTGGCCCTGTCTCGCCAAAGATCTACTAACTTTGCCAAACCCGACCTTAGACCTTTCATAAACCTTCTTTTCTCTCATTTTCCGTTGCTACCAATCCGGTGCAAATCTTGACAATTGATCAAACTTACATGCATATTCGATCACGGTAGAGTTCCCTTGCTTTAACTCTTGAAACTCGTCCATTTTTGCATCCGAATATTAGCGTTGTAGTATTTGGAGTTGAACGGCTCCAAAAATCCCATCCAGTCGAGAGTATTCACATCCACGGTCCTCTTAACAACGTCCCACCGATTCTCGCATTATTCTTCATTTGATACACCGCACATGCCACTTTTTCCGATCCGTTAGCTTCATGAAATCAAAAATCCTCTCAAGACTACACCTCCATTCTTCAACAATTAATGGATCGATATCCCCCTCAAATGTCGGGGTTGTTGCTTTCTAAATCGTCGTATCTTGGCTCTCCTACCGAGCCTCATTTTGATCCCGTCTTTGGTTGCGGTGGCGGTGGCGGTTGTTGTTGTTGCGGCGGTGGATTCATGTTGGCCTCCATTCGTTCCATGAAGGCATTAAGTGTCTCGCTTACATTTGGCGAATTTGCTCCACACTGCAACCTTTCGCTTCCTGTAATCCCGCTATCTCATCCACTTGTGCCCTAGCAGGAGGTACTTCAGGAGCCTCATTTCTGAATTCATTACCATCTCCCTGATGAGCTGGTAACGTTTGCTCTCGTCGGAGAATCTTACGGGGTCTTCCTCGTGCCATTTGTCTTAATGTACTGGTGTGTGTGCTATTCCTACATGCACATCATTTATCAAGCATTCACTCTTAGTCAATAATTATTAAATACTCATTTCCTGATCAAAATAGTATTACTCAGAATAACATTATTCTAAACATCCATACAACACCTAGATTGAAATTCAACACAGTACATACTCATCTTTCCACGATTATTTACAATACACCACAAATTCCATCTCTAAACTCCTAGCTATTGGAAATTGTCACTATCGGTGAAACTTTCAAGCTTTCTTCTCTCCCGAGAGAGAACCTCCCAAGTTTTGGCTAAATTGTCTTTCTATTGAAAATCTAAACCTATTCCATGTCATCTCTTTCATTGTTTCATCTTGGGAAACCTCCCACCAAACGGCTGGGTATTCCTTAAATACATAGCCGCTTATTCTTGCCCTAAACTTATGAGGAATGTTGTGCACTTTTCGAAAAATTATGGCCATCCGAGTGGTCCGGTTTTTTCCATGTTATAGTGTTCTCCTCATCTGAGAACGTCGGGGGTTTTGCCGCTTCAACCACGTTTCCGTAGTATGCCACTTCACTAGTTGTTATTCGTGATCTACTGGTTACCTCGGTATTTGATTGTCGGCTCGATTGAGCTTCTGCTTGTCTATGACTAGGCTCAGACATAAGGCAACTATTTCTTTGACCTATGCACGTTAGATTTTCATAAATCATATACTCATAAATACAAAATTCAAGAAATACACAACTTACAGTGAGCAGGCTCGCCGTCTTCGTGACTTGTACATATGGAGTTGTCTACAGAAACGACTAAACTCTAGCTCTGATACCACCAATTGTGACACCCCTTATATACCATCTCCTTCAAATGTTTTAGTTCCTTGCTAACAATCTTAAGGACGTGCCACAATCACTAACCTTCACCTGTCACTTATGTGAAAACCATGGTGTTTCAATTTTTTTTTTTTTTTTTTTTGCTTAAACAAAATTTCATTAATACACCGTTCCTATCAAGTTCCTAGACACAATTAAAATTATACAGTCATCCAAGGTTTATGAGTTTAACTCCAAAATATATATGTTTACAAAACCAAAATAATCCGTGTGCAGCTTCTTTGGTCCAACCATATGTACAGCGGTCAACGGTTCCCGACTCCTCCGCCATCTTCTCGCTTGTTTCTTACCTTTACCCAAAGACCTGAGCAAACTTTAATGAGCTACAAGCTCAGAAGTAGAGCTACAATCACACAATCTTATTTTAACATACTCACACATTGCAACATCATAGGTAATTTATGCCAATCAATCTTACACTTTATGCACGTGCACTACATATCACTAGGGCCCTCTAAATCTCATTTTGACTTTTCACAATCTGGCCACATGCCAATATTTCAAATCACAATATTAGGTTCCCCGTCATCACCCAACTGGTTCGAGGGAACGACCAGCGCATTCAAAATCACAATTTCTCAATATCATAATATAGTCTCTGTCATCACCCACTTGGTTCGAGAGACTTGCGCGGCTCAATCACAATTTCATCAATGACCACATCACAACAGAAGTCCTTTGAGGACTTGGCAGTACCGGCCTTACATGCATGCTACTATGTGCTCAATTACAAGTAATCTTCACAATCATACACACTGACAATGTCATAAAAATTCACATAATGGCATACTAGACATTCCATAGAAAGTCTATCAAACAAAGTTTGCAAGTGCTGCAGAGAAGTCAAACTCCACTTACCTGAGTTGCTTAGCAAAATCTGCGTTTAACCTTCTTTGTTTCCCTTGCTCGTTTTCCTTTCCACTGTTCAAAATAGACAAATTCGCCATCGTCATTAGAGCTCAATAGCTCAGCCATAAATCAGTTTCTAACTCATAATCACTTTCCCCGAAATTGGAATTTCACTAATTCGTCCATCTTTAGAAGAAAAATCATAAGATATTCTTTTTATCTTTAAAATTCCAAAATTAACTTCAAAATAAAGTAGACATGTATATCTTTCCAGCGAACTATCATATGTCTCAATCCGACATCTCTAAGTACCTTAAAAACAGTTTCCATGAAATCATAATTTTTTTTTTCCTGTTTTTGATAGTTTTTAGAAAGTTTCTATATGAAACTTCCTATGCGCACAACTTGAGCTACAAAACTCCAAATGATTTGATTTCAACTCTCACACATCACTAATAACCTGTTCTAAATGGTGGCAAAGGTGGTTTAAGTGCAACATTCTCATTTCAAAAAGTAGGTACCTCAGTTCTTCGTTTTATTAATTTCTGAAATTGGCACTTTTACGATTGCTATAAGAATATCCACAAAGTATTCTATGTATCCTTAAAATTACAAAACCTGAACCCAAGCGAGGTAGACATCTAGGGCTTTCCAAAGACATATCACAAGCTTAGTTTTGGGTCCATTTAGGTCTCCAAATTCATGATAAACCAGATCAAGTTTTGCTGATTTTTCTGCAGAAAACCAGCCACTAAGCCTAACTTCAAAAATGTATATCTTAGGCTACGGTTATCCGTTTAAGGTGATTCCAGCGGCTATACGAAGCTTACGATGTCTAGTTACTAATTATGTAAACCTTCTTTTGAAATTCCTCACCTAATACTCCCAGAATCCGAAAGAACAGATTCTGTCCAGTAAGTACATTTGACAGATTTGTTTTATATTCAAAAGTTTACAACTTAACCTACAAAGCTCCTTTATCCTCAAGGAAACTTAATTCTTGAAGTTCAATCCTCAAAATTCAAGAATTATACCAAATCAAAGAAAATTCATAACTTCAAGAGATGCTCCACAATTCCCTTTGATCAATAAACAAAGCTAGACAATAAACCATCAAATTCTAAATCCGAAAATTGAGGGAGAAGAAGAAATCCTACCTTGAATCCTTGCTCAAACAACCTCTTTTCCTCCAAAAATTGCTGCAGCCCTCTTTCCAAAACTTAATTGCTGCAAAAGAGTAATGTTCACTATTGAGAAGGCTTGATTGTGCTTGTCCTTATACTCCTTAGGTAGGTTACAAGATTCGGAGACCAAAAATATAGAAAAACTTCAATTTGAGCTCAAATTTGCATGTTAAAAATTGGGCCTGTGAAGGAATCCGAAAATGGGGTTTTGAGGGAAGCTTAAGGTTCAACTTTTCTAAAACCAAATCAGGTTGTAACATTAAAATCCACCAAATTCAGCCACCAAACGAAGGAAAACATCAAGGCAAAAATCAAATTTTTGGATTAGAAAAGGAGAACATCAAGGCAAAAATCAAATTTTCGGATTGGAAAAAGAAAGAAGAGAATACCCTTCAAGAAATCTCCTAGGATTCGGATTACCTAGAAAACTTATCAAAATCCGAAATTTGAACCAAATATTGGATATTGGAGACAAAGGATAAACAAAATCAAAATTGTCATACCTCTTTGTCTTGCAAAACCACCTTTCAACACTTCAAGCAAATCAAAGCTCTTCTTTTTTTTTTTTTTTTTTTTTTTTGATTTTGGAAGGAGACAGAGAGAGAGAGAGTCGGATGGGAAGATGAGGAAAGGAGTGTGAAACGTGAAATAAGGTTGAGATTTGAGAGATTGAAAATTTGAATTATATATTTTTTTTCTTCCTATGTTACTTCATCCCCTCCTCAACGTGGCCAGAGGAGGGAAATGAGTGGCATGGCTGAGGTTCCAGCCATGCCACGTGAAAGGGCAGCTGGCCCTGTTTTTTTTTTTTTTTTTTTTTTTTTTTTCCTTAATATTGCAATATGGCCCCTAACTACGAAAATTCTTTCAATCATGCCCCCAAAAGCCTTGCAATTTAGTCCCTAACCTCTTTTATCATTTCTCTTACAATTCCTTCATACAAAAGTAGCACAAAAGTTTTAAGTCTGAAATTTGGGATGTTACACTTGGGATGAAAGGATTAGTATCTTTAATCCCTGATTTGATATTTAAAACCCTTGGAATGGAATTTGAAACATGAAAATTGATTAGGGCACACTAATTGGAAAATCTTGGTATATGATTGAGATTAGATTACTTTAGGAATGAGAATTGATCCTAAAGTGTTATCTTGTATTAGTGATCGCTGAGGATTCAGACTGAAGGGGCTTGAGGAAGCGGAAGCCGGAAAAGGCAACGCTAGTCCCAGGTTTGATTGTGCGAGGTAGGATTTCTATCCCCTTTTCTTTGTGAGCCTGTTTTCCAAAATGGTTTTGGCCTTGAAAATGTTTTAAAGAAAGGGATTGGTTTGCGAAAGAAAAATGTTTTAAAAACCATGGCTTGTTAGTTTATGGAAATCCTTGGCTTGTCCTGTCCATGGAATCCATAGCTTGTCTAGTCATGGAACCTCATGGCTTGTCTAGTCATGGGGCCCGCGGCTTGAGTAGTTCGTGGGGTCATATGAATGATTTCATAATGTTAAATGGATTATTTCTTAAGATAAGAGATCTTGTGAACTGGTAATAGAGTCTATTGCTGTAAGCCTAGATAGGATGTGGAGAGTGCATCCTCGGGGGTAGAACCCGAAACCGGTCCGGTAGGCGAGGCACTTGGTGAGGTAAGTAATTTGCACTAATTACTTACTGAAGCCTGTAATACGGTTAGTTTATGTTATATTTCCTTTGAGAAAAAGGGTGTGAGGTTCCGGCTGTTCTGTCGGGACTGAATGTCTTATTTTATTTATTTATTCATTTATGCACTTATTTATTTTAAGTATTTTAAATTATATCCTACTGGGCCTTTCGCTCATGTTTCAAATGTTTAAACCCCTCCCAGGAGATTCGAGGAGCGGTGCATCGCAGCTGAGTCGTGCTACGGGTCGAGCAAGTGAGGATCACGTTCATCCTCTGTTATAAAACGTAAGGAATTGAGAAAAATTATGTAAACTTACCTAATATTTGGATTTACTAGACTATGGTTGATGTCTGTTGTAATGATTATTTACATGAGCATGTGTGTACGATACTGTATGTCCTGTGGGGTGGAGCCCTGTGTGTCAGAGGCTCCTGGATTATGTAATTTATTTATATTTTAATGCAGCTAAGTGTGGGACCCGGTTGGGGATCTGCTTTATTAATCCCTAATCGAGCTCCACGTCACCAACCCCGTTTGGGGGGCGTGACAGAGTGGTATCAGAGCCTTAGGTTAAGAACCCCGGGATTGTACATACATGTGTGACATCTGTTATCCACTGAACAATCTAGTTTTATTTCAGTTGAAGGAAATGGCACCTCGCCGTAGACTAGGCAACCAGCTAGAACAACCTAATCAAGGGTTCTTTGATGCCATGTATGCTGCCTTTCAAGGCATGGCCACTAGAGCTCGGAATGAGCGACCGGCTGAGGATCAGAAACAAGGGTATTTCTGGGAATTTAGGCGAGCGCCTATCTCCTCGTTTAGCAGTGAGGGTGGACCCCAGGAAGCAGAGTTCTGGATTGACTCCATAGTCAAGCACTTGAGTACTATGGGAGTTCCAGATGAATACTGGGTGGAATTTGCGGTGTACAAGATGGAAGGATTAGCAAACACTTGGTGGAAACAGGTCAAGAGGAGAATGGATGTCGCAGGGATGACCTGGGAATAGTTTGAGGTGTTGTTCAATGATCAGTACTTCCCTCAGAGTTACAGGGAAAAAAAAGCACTGGAATTCATGTCGCTGCAGCAAGGTGACATGTCTGTAAGGTAGTACGAGGCTAAGTTTAATGACCTATCCCGGTTCGCGCCATCTCTAGTGGAGTCTGAACACATGAGATGTCTTAAGTTTGAGAGGGGCCTCAAGAACTCTGTGAGGAGATCCTTGGTGGCTCTAAGGCTTCGGGGCTTCCAGGATTTGGTAGCTGCTGCTACAAGGGTGGAACAGGATAACTTGGCCTATCGCCAAAGTAAAGAAGAAGAGGCGGGTCGAGTCTCCGTCTCTGGTAGACCTTCTGTTTCAGGTGGGCCACAGCGGAGTGGTAGAAGAAACCGCAATCAGGGACAGATGGTAAGGGAAATGGCAAGCGGTGGCAGTAGTTCGTCTGGGAGTGACAGAAGTGCTCCTTACGGGCCCAGGTGTCACCATTGTGGGCAGGTGGGTTATATTAGGAGGAATTGTCCTAATCGGCCGCCGGCTCAACAAGCCCAAAGTGACACTTCCTATAGCCAAGAAGGGCCGCCACAGTACATGCCACCATATCAGTAACAACAGATGCCATACCCACCTGCACCGATGTACCGGCCGCCTCAAAATTCACAGTTTCAGCCTCAAGCGCTGAGACCGGCACAACCACCTCCGCCACAACAGTATAGGCCTCCGGCTCAATGGCCTAATGTTGGTGACAAAGGAAAGGAAAAAGTACAGGGACAAGCTTATACCCTGGCAGGACGCAGCTCTAGAGGTCAGACTAGTAACGCGGTGGTTGAGGGTATGATCCTAATCTCTCATTCTTTTGCTCACGTGTTATTTGATACAGGTGCCACACACTCATTTATATCAAGTTCGTTTGTTCGGACTTTGAAATTGAAGAGTGAGAATTTAGAAGTCCCGATGACTTTGAACTCCCCACTGGGATGTGTGGAGGTGATGAGTGTGTGTAAGTCGTGTGAAATCACGATTGGTGGTGAGTGATAACTCAATAAAATAGAGTTATTTAGTACACTTTTAGGCTTAGTATTTGTTCATTTTCTCAGGGTGAAATGCTTTAGTTTTAGTGTTTTGGATAATACTTTTCTTACTTTGTGTTTAGTTGAAAAAAGTTGATATTTGTGGAGAAATCTTGTAATGGAATTAATCCTGGTTACTCATTTTGTTATTTGACTCGATAAATTAGTGCGGGAATGTCATTTGGAGGTGCCGACGGACTTTTGGTGAGAAAAGTGGTGGATAGACAAAAACGCTAAAATACTCTCAATGTCATAGCAATACCGCAACAAGGTCGCAAAAAAGCGCAGGATCACGAGAATCGTGGGCGAGTCTGGGCGCAGTTTGTCTTCTAGCGTTGGTAGTGGCATGCTAATCGACGTTCTCTAGCCCGGACAAATTGTGAAGAATATCAGCAGAGGGGACCATTAGCCTTGACTCTCATGCATGCACGTGTCACTAGGGCACCTCAACTTGTCCTAGTATATAAAGAAGAGGTAGAGGATGGTACGGGAGACAGAAAAAAAGGAAGAAAAATCGGTGGAGGCGCAGGAAATTCTTGTACGAGCTGAGACCAGAGGCAGAGGCGAGTACAAGGGATTTTTGGACGCTGACGCACGGAGAAGAAGAGTACAAGACGGCTTCATGCTGGTTTTTGACTTTATTTTTAGCTTAGCAGTTTTCCTTTTTCTCTCAGATTTACTTCCAAAACATTATGGATCTGAGCTTTGTCATTAATGCTGATTTTATTGAACTAATCATGAGCTAATTTCCGTAGCTAGGATTATTGATGGAGCCGAAGTTGCAATAAAAAACTCTTTTGCTATTTGATTTATTGTGTAATCTGAATCTGGTTTATTCAAGCGGTTTTGATGATTAATCCTTATTAAGTGACAGGCCATCATTTAGTGAGTAACACAAACTTAATTAAATCTGGAAAGGTTAGTTTAGTTGGATCTAGCTTGAATAATATAAGAAAATGGTATAGGAATATATTATTAGCTTTTACAACCCAGTAAAATTGATGTTTAACTCCAGGTTCGGTAAAACTCAACTGCATAGGAATATGTTGGTTTTGGTTTAAGGAACTTTATGCATAGATCTGTCGGAAGATGATTATGCAGAATTTTAGGTTGGCTAGATGAATTATGCTACAAACAATCATATAGCAAAACCAGTCGAGTTGCAACCGAGGGGAAATCAAGAATCCTAGCCTGTATCCATTATTAAATCACAACTCTAAGCTCGGATCTCGTGGACTTTTATTTCTTGTCTGCATTTAAATTACAAATCTGTGGTATTACATATTCTTTTTAATTAACTAATATCAACTTTGGCAGTCGGATTAATCTCAATCACAGTGATAAAACTGGTTTTAGTAATAAAATTTCTCATTAACTCAGTCCCTGTGGAGACGATAATTTTACTCATTACTATATTACTTGTTCGATACGTGCACTTGCGTAGAGTCGTTTTATGCTTAGGCAATTGAGTGAACAAGTTTTTGGCGCCGTTGCCGAGGACTGGCGTTAATAGGAAATTATTATAGAAATCGTTTTTTTTATCCAATCAAAATACACTTTGTTTCATTGGTTTGACCAGGTTTTATTGTTCTAAAGTAAGTAAAATCTTCGTGCATGAATAGGCCTAGGTATACAGATCTAATCCCATTGGATCCGGAGATTGAAAGGACCTTTCGAGCAAGACGCTTGGGAACAACAAGGATTTGCAAGAGTGAAGAAATGGTCGGGGCAATTGCCTGCAAACAACCAAGCCAACTGGGTAATCAAGTGCTAGCAATAGCAGAGGATGGGACAGAGCCATCGGGGATCATGCCATTCCCATGCTCAACGGGTTGCATCCGGGCATTGTGAGGCCGTAAATATAGGCAACTAAGTTCGAAATAAGCCGGTCATGTTCCAAATGCTCCAAACTGGGGGGCGCTTTTAGTGGGATGGTAACCGATGACCCACATATGCACCTTCTACTGTTCATCAAGTATGCGAGGCATTCAAGGCCCTGTGTGTAACAGAAGAGGCTCTTCGTCTCAAGCTATTCCCTTTATTCTCGAGGGATCGAGCTAGAGCGTGGTGAATTCTCCGCCACCAGATTCGGTAGCCAATTGGAACGATTTGGTCGAGAAATTTTTGGTGAAATATTTTCCTCCAAACAAAAATGCAAAACTCAAGAATGATATCACTTCATTTCAACAGATGGAGGGAGAGGCTCTATGTGAATCATGGGAACGCTTTTAAGGAATTATTGAGGAAGTGTCCATACCACGGGCTCCCCTATTGGATTCAAATGGAAACCTTCTACAATGGGCTCAATGCTTCGACTAGAGCCATGGTGGACGATCAAAGAAATGGAGCCTTACTTGTGAAGTCCTACAACGAGGCTTATGAAATTTTGGAAAGGATGTCTAACAACAATTACCAAAGGGCCCACCGAAAGAGTTTTAGGAGAAGAGTGGCAGAATTCATGAAGTAGATGCGTGACCCAGACATTGATCGCTTTCAAGTTTCTTCCTCTCCAACATTTTGAAGTCTCTGAACGTGACTGCACCAGCTAGTGCAGCAACCCCAGTGGCATTAACTTGTGTCTACTGTGGAGCTGAGCATTCCTTTGAAAACTGCCTATCCAACCCCGAGTCAGTTTGTTATGTGAACAACTTTAACCGGAATAACAACCGTTATTCCAACACTTATAACCAAGGGTGGAGGCAGCATCCGAATTTTTCTTGGTCAAATCAAGAAGCTAGTGCGATGCCAGGGCCTAGCAAACCAACATATCCACCCGGATTTCATCAGCATCAACATCAAAGACAGCCGCCTCAAGAGCAATCAAACCAGAGGCAGCCACCACAAGCATCATCAAATCCTATGGAGGCATTACTTAAAGAATACATGGCAAGGAATGATTCACTCATTCAGAGTCAAGCAGCTCTCCTAGAGTCAAGTCGCATCATTGAGGACTTTGGAAAATCAAGGGGCAATTGGCTAATGTTCTAAGTAATAGACCCCAAGGATCACTTCCGAGCGATACGAAAAACCCAAGGAGAGATGGTAAGGAGCAATGCAAAGCTATCACACTGCGGAATGGTAGAGAAATTGAACAACCAACTCGACAGACTGCAGCAACAGAGCACTCTTTGATCCAAACTCGTGAAGTCCAAAGATCCACCAAGTCGAATCGGAACAGGATGTTGATAACTGTAATGCTACAAAGAAAGCAAGCAAAACAAACCAGAGAGACCTCCACCCCCATTTCCACAGAGGTTTCAGAATCAAAAACAAGATAAGCAATTCAGGAGATTCCTTGACGTACTGAAACAGCTCCACATCAACATTCCACTTCTAGAGGCATTGGAGCAAATGCCAAGTTACGTTAAGTTCATGAAGGATATCCTTTCAAAGAAGCGAAGGCTAGGTGAATTTGAGACGGTGGCACTAACCGAGGAATGCAGTACAATCTTGAAGAATCGGTTGCCACCCAAGTTGAAGGACCCTGGTAGCTTCACCATACCATGCTCCATTGGAAATCAATACATCGGAAAAGCTCTGTGTGACTTGGGGGCGAGCATTAATTTAATGCCATTGTCCATTTTCAGAAAGCTGGGAATAGGTGAAGTAAGACCCACCACTGTTACATTGCAGCTAGCCGACAGGTCTTATGCTCAACCAGAGGGAAAAATAGAAGACGTCCTAGTACGGGTGGACAAGTTCATATTTCCAGCCGACTTCATTGTGTTAGACTATGAAGCGGATAAGGAGGTACCGATTATCTTGGGGAGACTTTTTTTAGCTACAGGCAGGACGTTGATAGATGTTCAAAAAGGCGAGTTGACAATGAGGGTCCACGATCAGCAAGTCACTTTCAATGTGTTCAAAGCGATGCGCTTCGCTGATGAGGTGGAAGAATGTTCAGCAATGAACGTTTTGGATTCATTAGTAGCAGCAGAGTTTGAAAAGGCTTGTGCTGAGAAGTTGATGACAGAGGAGGACCTAATTGACTCGGAGATCAATGAGGACAACAATGATAAACAAGTATCATGGTTGGAGGGTAGGCATGCAGCAACAAAGTCTAGAAGGCATGTCGATTCGTTGGACTTATCAACAAGGCCCTTGAAGCAGCATAAGCCCTCCGTGGAAGAGCCTCCCATTTTGGAACTACGACCCCTACCGGCACACTTGAGGTATGCTTATTTGGGTGATTCCGATACTTTTCCTGTAATTATTGCTTCTGGATTAAATGACATGCAGGAAGTACAACTACTGGAGGTGTTAAAAAGGTTCAAACGTGCAATTGGGTGGACCATTGCAGACATAAAAGGAATCAGTCCAACAATTTGCATGCACAAAATTTTGCTACATGACTGCTGCAGCAATTCAGTAGAGCAGCAGAGAAGGCTGAACCCGATTATGAAGGAGGTGGTGAAGAAAGAGGTAATTAAATGGCTTGATGCAGGGATAATTTACCCTATTTCAGACAGCTCTTGGGTCAGTCCAGTTCAATGTGTACCCAAGAAGGGTGGAGTCACTGTCGTGCCCAACGACAACAACGAGTTGATTCCTACAAGAATAGTTACTGGTTGGAGGGTGTGTATGGACTACAGGAAGCTGAACAAGGCAACCAGAAAGGATCACTTCCCTCTGCCTTTCATCGACCAGATGCTTGATAGGTTGGCGGGAAAGGAATACTACTGTTTCTTGGATGGCTACTCGGGTTACAACCAGATTGCCATAGCACCAGAGGACCAGGCAAAGACCACGTTCACATGTCCTTATGGGACGTTTGCCTTCAGAAGAATGCCTTTCGGACTGTGCAACGCTCCAGCAACTTTTCAGAGATGTATGATGTCCATTTTCAAAGATATGGTGGAGAAGTCGCTGGAGGTTTTTATGGACGATTTCTCAGTCTTCGGAGATTCCTTTGGGGATTGCCTCACCAACTTGGAAAGAGTTTTAATGCGGTGTGAGGAAACCAATTTGATTCTCAATTGGGAAAAATGTCACTTCATGGTACAGGAGGGCATCGTCTTGGGTCACAAGATCTCCAACAAAGGCATCGAGGTGGACAAGGCAAAGATAGAAGTAATAGACAAACTACCGCCACAAACATCAGTGAAGGGAATTAGGAGTTTCCTGGGCCACACCGGTTTTTATTGACGATTCATCAAAGATTTCTCAAAGATATCTAAGCCATTGTGTAGTTTGTTGGAGCAAAGTCGGTCATTTGAGTTTGATGATGAATGCCATAAAGCATTTGTAGAGCTAAAGAGGCGGCTGGTGTCTGCTCCTATTGTCCTCTCGCCAGATTGGTCATTACCATTCGAACTCATGTGCGATGCTAGTGACTATGCAGTGGGAGCAGTGTTGGGGCAGCGACATGAGAAGGTGTTCCATTCCATTTATTATGCAAGCAAAACAATGACCGAGGCACAGATGAATTACATTACCACGGAGAAAGAGTTGCTAGCTGTGGTGTTTGCTTTCGACAAGTTCCGAGCATATCTCGTGGGCACCAAGGTGATCGTGTACACAGACCACTCCGCCATTAAGTACCTGATTGCAAAGAAGGATGCCAAGCCACGGCTGATCCGCTGGATACTACTGCTGCAAGAATTTGATCTGGAAATAAAGGACAGAAAAGGGTCCGAAAATCAGGTTGCAGACCATCTTTCAAGGCTAGAGGAAGGAAGCGAGACTGAACCAAAGGAGCCCATCCGAGAGACTTTCCCAGATGAGCAACTCCTGGCCGTGCATCAAGCTAAGGCTCCCTGGTATGCAGACTTCGTAAATTTTATAGTGAGTGGGCTGTTTCCACCTGAAATGAGCAGTCAACAGAAGAAGAGGTTCTTGCATGATGCTAAGTTTTATTACTGGGATGAGCCATTTCTCTACAAGCAGTGTGCGGACCAGGTTATTCGACGATGTATCCCAGAAGAAGAGGTGCAAAGCATCCTCCAACATTGCCATTCCTCACCTTACGGAGGGCACTTTGGAGGAACAAGAACAGCAGCAAAGGTCCTCCAATCTGGATTTTATTGGCTTTCCATCTTTAAGGATGCGCATGAGTTTGTGAAAAGATGCGATAGGTGCCAACGAGTGGGCAACATCTCCCACCAGCATGAAATGCCGCTGAGTAACATTCTGGAGGTGGAGTTATTTGATGTATGGGGCATAGACTTCATGGGTCCATTTCCCCCCTCTTTTGGAAACTTGTACATCTTGGTGGCGGTGGATTATGTCTCCAAATGGGTAGAGGCAGCAGCATTTCCAACAAACGATTCAAAGGTAGTTGTGAAATTCCTTCATAAAAACATCCTCACATGGTTTGGAACACCAAGAGCTATCATCAGCGACGAGGGTACTCACTTCGGCAGCAAGCAATTTGGGCACCTTTTAAGCAAATATGGAGTAAAGCATAAGATTGCCACAGCCTACCACCCACAAACCAGTGGGCAAGCTGAAGTTTCCAACAGAGAAATAAAGAGCATTTTGGAGAAGGTGGTCAACCCAAATCGAAAAGATTGGTCGCAGAGATTGGAGGATGCTCTATGGGCATACAGGACAGCATTCAAGACACCATTGGGAATGTCGCCATTCCGCCTAGTCTTTGGGAAGGCATGCCACTTACCGGTGGAGTTGGAGCATAGAGCATATTGGGCAGTGAAACAACTAAACATGGACCTCAATCTAGCAGGGGAAAAGCGGCTGTTGTAGCTGAACGAATTGGAGGAATTCCGGATGCTAGCATATGAAAATGCCAAATTGTATAAGGAGAAAACAAAGAAATGGCATGATAGAAGAATCCTTCCTCGGCAGTTTGAAGTTGGCAGTAGGTTCTACTTTTCAACTCCAGGCTAAAGCTGTTTCCAGGGAAACTAAAATCGGATGGTCGTCCTTTTGTGGTACATCAAGTTTTCCCGCATGGAGCAGTAGAGATAGCAGCTGAGGATTCGGGGAGAACCTTCAAAGTGAACGGCCAGCGACTAAAGCACTACTGGGGTGATGAGATCAATCGCCAGAAAACCTCCATCTCGCTCCAAGATGCATAGAAGCACGGCCAAGTCAGGCTGAAGACTTTAAAACAAGCGCTTGAGGGAGGCAACCCTCCATTTTTGACTATTATGTCTTTTGAGTTTTCTTTAGTTTTTCTTTTATAATGTCTTTTTGTTTTCTGTGTGAAGAGCATGATTGTGATCCAGGGAAGCATCGGGCAGAAGTAATGATTGGCAGGAGAACGGAAAGTTGTAGCTCAAAGGAAAGGAAGGGATGAGTTCAGAATTTTGCTGCAGCAAAGAATTCTCTTAATAACAATTTTGCTGTGGCAATATTATGAGCAAAAAAAATAAAAAATAAAAATAAAAATAAAAATAAAAATAAAATAATAAATAAATAAAAAAAGGGTGTCCCCACGACCTATCACTTTCAAAGTTATCACTTTCCCACTTTCCATTTCCACCAAACCCTACCGGCCCCACCAGTCGTTCTCTTCCGCACCATCAACGCCGATCAACGCCGCTCACTCTATCGTCGACCTCGAAATGGTCCGCATAAAGACGCCCGCTCACAAAAAAGTGGGCCGCATGCCTCAGAACCCGCAAGTAAGCTACCGGACATTTTCTTCAAAAGAGGCAGAAATCCGGTACGCCCAATCCATAAGCAAGCGTTCTTTCAACCCCGAGAAGGGGTTCGTGTTGACCAGCACACCAAATTTGGGGTATGATGAAAGCATTGCGTCAGTCATCAACGCCCTAAATTGGAGGAATTTTTGTTCCCACCCACCGGCAGCGGTAGCCCCTCTCGTCCGCGAGTTCTACGCGCACCTCACCCACGATGAGCAGCTGCGAGTATACACCCGCGGGGTTCAGGTTCAACTAGACCCAGAAACAATCAACCGTTTTTATGGGTTAGAGGTCTCGGTTGATCTGCACTCCGAGTTTGCTTCAGCAGTTGATAGAGCACAACTGGACAGTATGCTGGAGCGGCTGTGTGTCCCAGGCACAAAGTGGAGTGTTTCCAAACAGAGTGCAATGACAGTGCCACGGTGCAACCTTGCTCCGCACAGCCGCGTTTGGTTCCACTTCTTGAAGACTCGTCTTCTGCCATCCAAGACAATGCACACCGTCTCCAAAAAGCGTATGCTGCTTTTGGATTCTATCCTAGCCGGCCGCATAATCAATGTCGGTAAAATAATCGACAGGGAACTCAGGACATGTGCGCGAAAAGCTAAAGGTAGTCTCTGGTTCCCCGCGCTCATCTCTGGGCTGTGTAAAAGCAGTGGGGCTCCGGTGTTTCCCAATGAGGAGACTTTGCCCCCGGGTGGAGCAATCACAACTCTGACCATCGCTCGGCTGGCACAAAATCAGCCGGAAGGTGAAGATCCAGCTGAGCTACACTCCGGTGATGTTGAGGAGCCGGAACCAGCAGAGCAAGAGCCACCACCAGCGGAGCAGGCCGAGACCAGAGGAGATGCAGGGGAATCAAGTAGCAGGGGTCACGTTCCTGCCAGCATGGTTCAGTCTCTCAAAATGCTGGAGCAGCGTATGAGCCTTCAGGAAATTCAGCAACTCCAGACAATGGAACTGCTGCAGCAAATGCACAAGCAGCAGCAGCAATATTGGGAGTATGCACAGCAGTGGGATTTAGCTCTAAAGAAATCGCTAGAGAAAAACTTCACAAAGCCGATCTTCCCATTTCCAGAGTTTCCTGAGAGTGTGCTGGAACCTGTTGTGCTCAATGATGATGAAGAGGATGATACCGCAGCAGCGGACGAGGATTAAGAGGATAGGCGACTTGCCTACCTCCACAGGGAGTATCAACTGCACTTTCCCTTTTTGTGATATTAGCACAATTAATTTTCTGCTTTCTTGTTTCATGTTCTCATTTGTGTCATTGTTTGTTGCCCCCAAGCAGTGAGGACACTACTTCCTCTAAGTTTGGGGGTGTTGTGGCAGTTAATCGTTTGTTTTTCATGTTTAGTTTTAGTTTTCTTTGTTTTGTCAAATAATTGCCTTGGTCTGCTGCGGTTAGGTTGGTTTTAGGACATTCAATGACAAATGCAATGTGTCAAGAATTTCAGCTTGTGAACTTATTTAGTGTGAATTAAAACGTGGTGATATCTGTGGTCCAGCTGCCCCATAGATGCGAGTATGCACATTAAGACTATAGTCTAGTCAGCTTTGGAAAGTCTAGGGGAATTTCGAGGAATGTGAGAGCCTAGGATCATAGAACTGATTGTGCGATACCCTTGAGGCGAAGCTTTAGGGAGCCAAACGATGTAGGGTAAAGTGATATCGAAAAAGTTGATGCATAGGGGTGTGTGTGATTGATCTTCATTGTTAAAAAAAATAATAATAATAAATAAATAAATAATAATAATTTGACTCCTCTATTCTGAGCTGCCTAGTAACCAGGAGTAACATGAGCCCCATGTGTACTTTTGCGTCAAACAGCGGCACGGGATATGAGTTTGCTTATGCAAATCTGACTTGTGACGTTTCTGAGTAACCGGGTGTCTTCATCACCAATGTTGGCATTCCCGTAAAAAGGAAACGGTGACATGAGGAATAAAAAAAAAAAAAAGAGAAATAAATTCGTGTATAAGTGGAGAAAAGTAAGCATATTCGCACCCATCTAATGCCGTTAGAGATACTTGATGGATTGAGCTGCACCTGAAAAGTTTGGTTAACTAAGGCTAGAGGAGAGGAAGTCAAACAATCAGCTTATTAGATCATAAACTAGGCTCAGTGATCATGATTCGGGTAATCTTGGCAATTCAAGGATGATTAGCCGTGGTCTCACACACGCACATTCATTTGTGGAGTGGGTGGATAGCAGATTGAACCAAGAATTAATGTAATGCCGTTTGAAAACAAGCTGGAAATCCAGAGGCATTGTTGGAGAATAGAGAATCAACTTGTTTGGCAGCCAACACAAATTTCCGTTGTAGGTTCTGAGTCATTTTATGTTGCTTTGTGTTGTTACGCATTACTCAAGGACGAGCAATGACTTAAGTTTGGGGGTGTGATAACTCAATAAAATAGAGTTATTTAGTACACTTTTAGGCTTAGTATTTGTTCATTTTCTCAGGGTGAAATGCTTTAGTTTTAGTGTTTTGGATAATACTTTTCTTACTTTGTGTTTAGTTGAAAAAAGTTGATATTTGTGGAGAAATCTTGTAATGGAATTAATCCTGGTTACTCATTCTGTTATTTGACTCTGATAAATTAGTGCAGGAATGTCCGCTGGAGGTGCTGACGTGGGCTTTTGGTGAGAAAAGCGCGGTGGATAGACAAAAAACGCTAAAATACTCTCAATGTCATAGCAATGCCGCAGCAAGGTCGCAGCAAAAGCAGGATCAGCGAGAATCGTGGCGAGCTGGCGCAGTTTGTCTTCTAGTGTTAGTAGTGGCACAAGCACTGACGTTCTCTAGCCTGGACAGCTGTAAGAATATTAGCAGAGGGGACCATTAGCCTTGATTCTCATGCATGCACGTGTCACTAGGGCACCTCAACTTGTCCTAGTATATAAAGAAGAGGTAGAGGATGGTACGGGGAGTCAGAGAAAAAAAGGAAGAAAAATCAGAGGAGGCGCAGGAACTTCTTGTACGAGCTGAGACCAGAGGCAGAGGCGAGTACAAGGGATTTTGAACGTTGACGCAAGGAGAAGAAGAGTACAGCACGGCTTCACAGTGGTTTTTTTAACTTCAGATTTTTAGCTTAGCTGTTTTCCTCTCTCTCTCTGTATTTACTTCCGAAACATTATGGATCTGAACTTTGTCATTAATTCTGATTTTATTGAACTAATCATGAGCTAATTTCCTTAGCTGGGATTATTGATGGAACTGAAGTTGCAATGAAAAACTCCTTTGCTATTTGATTGATTGTGTAATTTGAATCTGGTTTATTCAAGTGGTTTTGTTGTTTAATCCTTATTAAGTGACAAGCCATCATTTAGTGAGTAACACGGACTTAAATTAATTCTGGAAAGGTTAATTTAGTTGGATCTAGCTTGAATAATATAAGAAAACGGTATAGGAATATATTATTAGCTTGTACAACCCAGTAAAATTGATGTTTAACTTCTGGTTCGGTAAACTCAACTGCATAGGAATATGTTGGTTTTGGTTTAAGGAACTTTAAGCATAGATCTGTCGGAAGATGATTATGCAGAATTTTAGGTTGGTTAGATAAACTTTGTTGTAGCAATCATATAGCAAAACCAGAGTCAGAGTTGCAACCGAGGGGAAATCAATAATCCTAGCCTGTACCCATCATTAAATCACAGCTCTAAGCTCAGATCTCATTGGCTTTTATTTCTTGTCTGCATTTAAACTACAAATCCGTGGTATTACATATTCTTTTTAATTAACTAATATCAACTTTGGCAGTCGGATTAATCTCAATCACAGTGATAAAACTGGTTTTAGTAATAAAATTTCTCATTAACTCAGTCCCTGTGGAGATGATAATTTTACTCATTACTATATTACTTGTTCGACACGTGCACTTGCAGAGAGTCATTTTATGCTTAGGCAATTGAGTGAACAAAGGAGCGATTGAGAGCATACTTGATTATCCTTCCGATGACCCCGTTTGATGTGGTACTCGGAATGGATTGGCTGTCAAGGCACGGTGCAATTGTTGATTGCTACCGTAGGAAAGTGACCTTGGTGACAGATTTCGGAACAGTGATTGCTTATCAGGCAGAGATGAACCCAGTCCTTGGGGAACGACTGTTGAAGTACAGCGTTGGGGGATAGAAAAATCTAGCCTGTTTCTTTTCTCTTCTTGCCATAGAAGTTGAATCTGAAGTGAGCGAAGATAGTGCGGGAATCCCTGTGGTGGATGAGTTTGCAGATGTATTTCCTGAGGATCTACCAGGTTTACCGCCGGATCGGGAGATTGAATTCTGTATTGATTTGGTTCCGGGAATGACACCTATCTCCATTCCTCCATACCGGATGGCTTGGCGGAGATGAAGGAATTAAGAACACAGCTTGAAGAGTGGCGAGAGAAGGATATATCGGAATAGTACTTCCCCTTGGGGTGCACCGGTGCTATTTGTGAAGAAGCACGACGGATCTCTTCGGTTGTGCATTGACTACCGACAATTGAACAGGGTAACTATGAAGAACAAGTACCCACCGCCGAGGATCGATGAATTGTTCGATCGGGTTGGGTGGATCATAGTTCTACTCTAAGATAGATTTGAGATCGGGTACCATCGATTTGAAAATCAAGGAGGAAGACATTCGAAGACTACTTTTAACTCGGCACGGGCACTTGAGTTTCTGGTGATACCGTTTGGGTTGACAAATGCCCCGCCGCATTCATGGATTTGATGAACCGTGTTTTCCGGCCGTATTTGGATCGGTTCGTGATCGTCTTCATTGACGACATATTTGGTTTACTCAAGACTTGGGAAGAACATACGCAACACCTTAGAATTGTTCTTCAGACTCTTCGTGAGCACCAGTTATATGCGAGGAAGGAGAAGTGTGACTTCGGGTCGACAGAGGTGAAGTTCCTTGGCCATGTGATTTCAGGACAAGGAATTTCCGTGGACCCATCCAAAATTGAAAACGTGTTACCAGTGGGAAAGGTCAAGAATGTGGGCGTAAATCAAGCTTTCTCGGACTCAGGGTATTACCGGCGTTTTGTAAAGGATTTCTCAAGTATCGCTGTACCAATGACTCGGTTGACTAAGAAAGAAGTCAGATTCGAGTGGGATGCTGAATGTGAACATGCCTTTCAGGAATTGAAGGTAAGGTTGACAAGTGCACCGATTCTGACGATTCCTAATACCGAGGAGCCATACGAGGTGTACTCTGACATCTCAGGGGTTGGGCTTGGTTGTGTCTTGATGCAAGGCAGACACGTAGTAGCTTACGCATCTCGCCAACTGAGACCGCATGAGCGGAACTACCCCACACATGACTTGGAGTTAGCAGCGGTAATATTTGCTCTGAAGATATGGAGATGTTATCTCTATGGAGCAAGGTTTCAGGTCTTCTCTGATCATAAGAGTCTGAAGTACTTGTTTACTCAGAAAGATCTAAACCTCAGACAGAGGAGATGGGTAGAGTACATGGAAGATTATGACTTCACTCTACAGTATCATCCTGGAAAAGCTAATGTGGTGGCTGATGCCCTTAGCAGGAAAACGTCAGGGACTCTGGCGTCATTAGCTTTGGAGGATTGGAAGAGGACTGAAGTAGTGAGTGAGTATGATCTTCAGTACCATGAGGATTATAACCAGGTTGTGGTGTATAATCTGATCTCCGCACCAGCTCTTGTGCAACAAGTCAAGCAGAATCAATGGCAGGATCCACACCTCCAAAGAATTTGAATTCGGATCCAGAATGGAGACCAGAGGCAGAGGCGAGTACAAGGGATTTTTGACGCCGACGAGAGAAGAAGAGTACACCACGCGGCTTCAAAGTGGTTTTGACTTGATTTTTAGCTTAGCTGTTTTCCTTTTTCTCTCTGTATTTACTTCCAAAACATTATGGATCTGAGCTTTGTCATTAATGCTGATTTTATTGAACTAATCATGAGCTAATTTCCGTAGCTGGGATTATTGATGGAACTTAAGTTGCAATAAAAAACTCTTTTGCTATTTGATTTATTGTGTAATCTGAATCTGGTTTATTCAAGTGGTTTTGATGATTAATCCTTATTAAGTGACAGGCCATCATTTAGTGAGTAACACAAACTTAATTAATTCTGGAAAGGTTAGTTTAGTTGGATCTAGCTTGAATAATATAAGAAAATGGTATAGGAATATATTATTAGCTTGTACAACCCAGTAAAATTGATGTTTAACTCCAGGTTCGGTAAAACTCAACTGCATAGGAATATGTTGGTTTTGGTTTAAGGAACTTTACTCATAGATCTGTCATAAGATGATTATGCAGAATTTTAGGTTGGCTAGATGAATTATGCTACAGCAATCGTATAGCAAAACAGAGTCAGAGTTGCAACCGAGGGGAAATCAGTAATCCTAGCCTGTATCCATTATTAAATCACAGCTCTAAGCTCAGATCTCGTGGACTTTTATTTCTTGTCTGCATTTAAATTACAAATCTGTGGTATTACATACTCTTTTTAGTTAACTAATATCAACTTTGGCAGTCGGATTAATCTCAATCACAGTGATAAAACTGGTTTTAGTAATAAAATTTCTCATTAACTCAGTCCCTGTGGAGATGATAATTTTACTCATTACTATATTACTTGTTCGATACGTGCACTTGCGTAGAGTCATTTTATGCTTAGGCAATTGAGTGAACAGTGAGCGATTGAGAGCATACTTGATTATCCTTCCGATGACCCTGTTTGATGTGGTACTCGGAATGGATTGGCTGTCAAGGCACGGTGCAATTGTTGATTGCTACCGTAGGAAAGTGACCTTGGTGACAGATTTCGGAACAGTGATTGCTTATCAGGCAGAGATGAACCCAGTCCTTGGGGAACGACTGTTGAAGTACAGCGTTGGGGGACAGAAAAATCTAGCCTGTTTCTTTTCCCTTCTTGCCATAGAAGTTGAATCTGAAGTGAGCGAAGATAGTGCGGGAATCCCTGTGGTGGATGAGTTTGCAGATGTATTTCCTGAGGATCTACCGGGTTTACCGCCGGATCGGGAGATTGAATTCTGTATTGATTTGGTTCCGGGAATGACACCTATCTCCATTCCTCCATACCGGATGGCTTGGCGGAGATGAAGGAATTAAGAACACAGCTTGAAGAGCTGGCAGAGAAGGGATATATCCGGAATAGTACTTCCCCTTGGGGTGCACCGGTGCTATTTGTGAAGAAGCACGACGGATCTCTTCGGTTGTGCATTGACTACCGACAATTGAACAGGGTAACTATGAAGAACAAGTACCCACTGCCGAGGATCGATGAATTGTTCGATCAGTTGGGTGGATCATAGTTCTACTCTAAGATAGATTTGAGATCGGGGTACCATCAGTTGAAAATCAAGGAGGAAGACATTCCGAAGACTACTTTCAGAACTCGGTACGGGCACTTCGAGTTTCTGGTGATACCGTTTGGGTTGACAAATGCCCCTGCGGCATTCATGGATTTGATGAACCGTGTTTTCCGGCCGTACTTGGATCGGTTCGTGATCGTCTTCATTGACGACATACTGGTTTACTCGAAGACTTGGGAAGAACATATGCAACACCTTAGAATTGTTCTTCAGACTCTTCGTGAGCACCAGTTATATGCGAAGAAGGAGAAGTGTGACTTCTGGCTGACAGAGGTGAAGTTCCTTGGCCATGTGATTTCATGACAAGGAATTTCCGTGGACCCATCCAAAATTGAAACTGTGTTACAGTGGGAAAGGCCGAAGAATGTGGCGTAAATCAAGCTTTCTGGGACTCGTGGGTATTACCGGCGTTTTTGTAAAGGATTTCAAGTATTGCACTAATGACTCGGTTGACTAAGAAAGAAGTCAAATTCGAGTGGGATGCTGAATGTGAACATGCCTTTCAGGAATTGAAGGTAAGGTTGACAAGTGCACCGATTCTGACGATTCCTAATACCGAGGAGCCATACGAGGTGTACTCTGACATCTCAGGGGTTGGGCTTGGTTGTGTCTTGATGCAAGGCAGACACGTAGTAGCTTACGCATCTCGCCAACTGAGACCGCATGAGCGGAACTACCCCACACATGACTTGGAGTTAGCGGTAATATTTGCTCAAGATATGGAGATGTTATCTCTATGGAGCAAGGTTTCAGTCTTCTCGATCATAAGAGTCTCAAGTACTTGTTTACTCAGAAAGATCTAAACCTCAGACAGAGGAGATGGGTAGAGTACATGGAAGATTATGACTTCACTCTACAAAGATCATCCTGGAAAAGCTAATGTGGTGGTGATGCCCTTAGCAGAAAAACGTCAGGGGACTCTGGCGTCATTAGCTTTGGAGGATTGGAAGAGGACTGAAGTAGTGAGTGAGTATGATCTTCAGTACCATGAGGATTATAACCAGGTTGTGGTGTATAATCTGATCTCCGCACCAGCTCTTGTGCAACAAGTCAAGCAGAATCAATGGCAGGATCCACACCTCCAAAGAATTTGAATTCGGATCCAGAATGGAGACCAGAGGCAGAGGCGAGTACAAGGGATTTTTGGACGCTGACGCACTGAGAAGAAGAGTACAGCACGGCTTCACAGTGGTTTTTGACTTCAGATTTTTAGCTTAGCTGTTTTCCTTTTTCTCTCTGTATTTACTTCCAAAACATTATGGATCTGAGCTTTGTCATTAATGCTGATTTTATTGAACTAATCATGAGCTAATTTCCGTAGCTGGGATTATTGATGGAACTTAAGTTGCAATAAAAAACTCTTTTGCTATTTGATTTATTGTGTAATCTGAATCTGGTTTATTCAAGTGGTTTTGATGATTAATCCTTATTAAGTGACAGGCCATCATTTAGTGAGTAACACAAACTTAATTAATTCTGGAAAGGTTAGTTTAGTTGGATCTAGCTTGAATAATATAAGAAAATGGTATAGGAATATATTATTAGCTTGTACAACCCAGTAAAATTGATGTTTAACTCCAGGTTCGGTAAAACTCAATTGCATAGGAATATGTTGGTTTTGGTTTAAGGAACTTTACGCATAGATCTGGCATAAGATGATTATGCAGAATTTTAGGTTGGCTAGATGAATTATGCTACAGCAATCGTATAGCAAAACAGAGTCAGAGTTGCAACCGAGGGGAAATCAGTAATCCTAGCCTGTATCCATTATTAAATCACAGCTCTAAGCTTAGATCTCGTGGACTTTTATTTCTTGTCTGCATTTAAATTACAAATCTGTGGTATTACATATTCTTTTTAATTAACTAATATCAACTTTGGCAGTCGGATTAATCTCAATCACAGTTATAAAACTGGTTTTAGTAATAAAATTTCTCATTAACTCAGTCCCTGTGGAGATGATAATTTTACTCATTACTATATTACTTGTTCGATACGTGCACTTGCGTGAGAGTCATTTTATGCTTAGGCAATTGAGTGAATAAAGTGAGCGATTGAGAGCATACTTGATTATCCTTCCGATGACCCCGTTTGATGTGGTACTCGGAATGGATTGGTTTGTCAAGGCACGGTGCAATTGTTGATTGCTACCGTAGGAAAGTGACCTTGGTGACAGATTTCGGAACAGTGATTGCTTATCAGGCAGAGATGAACCCAGTCCTTGGGGAACGACTGTTGAAGTACAGCGTTGGGGGACAGAAAAATCTAGCCTGTTTCTTTTCCCTTCTTGCCATAGAAGTTGAATCTGAAGTGAGCGAAGATAGTGCGGGAATCCCTGTGGTGGATGAGTTTGCAGATGTATTTCCTGAGGATCTACCGGGTTTACCGCCGGATCGGGAGATTGAATTCTGTATTGATTTGGTTCCGGGAATGACACCTATCTCCATTCCTCCATACCGGATGGCTTGGCGGAGATGAAGGAATTAAGAACACAGCTTGAAGAGCTGGCAGAGAAGGGATATATCCGGAATAGTACTTCCCCTTGGGGTGCACCGGTGCTATTTGTGAAGAAGCACGACGGATCTCTTCGGTTGTGCATTGACTACCGACAATTGAACAAGGTAACTATGGAGAACAAGTACCCACTGCCGAGGATCGATGAATTGTTCGATCAGTTGGGTGGATCATAGTTCTACTCTAAGATAGATTTGAGATCGGGGTACCATCAGTTGAAAATCAAGGAGGAAGACATTCCGAAGACTACTTTCAGAACTCGGTACGGGCACAAATGCCCCTGCTGCATTCATGGATTTGATGAACCGTGTTTTCCGGCCGTACTTGGATCGGTTCGTGATCGTCTTCATTGACGACATACTGGTTTACTCGAAGACTTGGGAAGAACATACGCAACACCTTAGAATTGTTCTTCAGACTCTTCGTGAGCACCAGTTATATGCGAGGAAGGAGAAGTGTGACTTCTGGCTGACAGAGGTGAAGTTCCTTGGCCATGTGATTTCAGGACAAGGAATTTCCGTGGACCCATCCAAAATTGAAACTGTGTTACAGTGGGAAAGGCCGAAGAATGTGGCAGAAATCCAAGCTTTCTCGGACTCGCGGGGTATTACCGGCGTTTTGTAAAGGATTTCTCAAGTATCGCTGTACCAATGACTCGGTTGACTAAGAAAGAAGTCAGATTCGAGTGGGATGCTGAATGTGAACATGCCTTTCAGGAATTGAAGGTAAGGTTGACAAGTGCACCGATTCTGACGATTCCTAATACCGAGGAGCCATACGAGGTGTACTCTGACATCTCAGGGGTTGGGCTTGGTTGTGTCTTGATGCAAGGCAGACTTTTAGTAGCTTTACGATCTCGCTAACCGAGACCGCATGAGCGGAACTACCCCACACATGACTTGGAGTTAGCAAGGGTAATATTTGCTTTGAAGATATGGAGATGTTATCTCTATGGAGCAAGGTTTCGTGGTCTTCTCGATCATAAGAGTCTCAAGTACTTGTTTACTCGAAAGATCTAAACCTCAGAAGAGGAGATGGGTAGAGTACATGGAAGATTATGACTTCACTCTACAAGATCATCTGGAAAAGCTAATGTGGTGGCTGATGCCCTTAGCAGGAAAACGTCAGGGACTCTGGCGTCATTAGCTTTGGAGGATTGGAAGAGGACTGAAGTAGTGAGTGAGTATGATCTTCAGTACCATGAGCATTATAACCAGGTTGTGGTGTATAATCTGATCTCCGCACCAGCTCTTGTGCAACAAGTCAAGCAGAATCAATGGCAGGATCCACACCTCCAAAGAATTTGGATTCGGATCCAGAATGGAGAATAATTTGAGGATTGGAGAATCCGGGAGGATGGAGCCTTGTATTTCCGCAACCGCCTCGCTGTTCCTAAGGCGGGTGAGGTAAAGAAGACGATTCTGCATGAAGCTCACAAATCGAGGTACGCCATTCATCCGGGTAGTACCAAGATGTACCAGGACTTGAAGAGACAGTACTGGTGGAGAGGCATGAAGAGAGATGTTCGTGAGTACGTCTCGGAATGCGTGACTTGCCTCCGAGTTAAAGTCGAACATAAGAAGCCACCGGAGAGTTGCGTCTCTACATGTATAAGTAATGGAAATGGGAGCACATCAAGATGGATTTTCCGATGGGACTACCGAGAACCGAGTTGAAGCACGATGCCATCCGGGTGGTGGTTGACAAAGTTGATTAAGTCCGCAGACTTACATCGTTTCCGGCGACGTATTCTTGGAAGAGTCCGCCAGAATTGTACCTAGAGCACATCGTGAGGTTACACGGGTGCCACCGCTCATCACGCCCCGATCGTGACACGCATTTCAATGCAAGGTATTGGAGAAGTCTCCTAGGAAGCCATGGGGAATGTAATTGAACTTCAAAGACAACATTTCATCCTCAGATCGATGGACAACTGAAAGAGTTATTCAGATTTCGGAGGATATGCTTCATGCTTGTGTTTCGGATTTTGGCGGAATCGAAGAAATACCGCATTTAGCTGAGTTTGTGTACAACAAATGTTTATTAGGCCGCATTGGAATGGCACCGTTTGAAGCTTTGTATGTTAGTCCTTGTAGGTCACCGGTGTGTTGGCCGGAAACCAGAGGATCGATCGAGCATCGGACCGGAAGTCATTCAAGAGAACAATGAGAAGATAGCCGTGATTCGAGAACATTCATTGATGTACTCAAAGTCGCCGAAAAGCTATCTTTACGATGTAAGGCGAGGCCTTTGGAATTCCAAGAAGGTGACTTTGTTTTGTTGAAGGTTTTCCACGAAGGGAGTTACTCGGTTCGGTGTGAAAGGGAAGCTTGCACCGAGGTATGTGGGACCATTCCCGATCGTGCAACGAGTCGGAGTGGTGGCGCATCGTTGGCTTTACCGCCCGAGTTATCTCACGTGCATGACGTGTTCCATGTCTCCATGCTTCGGAAATGTCAACCCCGAGCCGGAAGCAAGAGTGCGCAGTGGTTTGACGTCCGATACAAGATGACGCTGGGCCCCACGAGGAGGCACCAGTTCAGATTCTTGACAGGAAGACGAAGAGTCTGCGTCATCGTGAGATTCCATTAGTGAAAGTGTTGTGGCAGCACCATGGTGTTAAGGAAGCAACATGGGAGCTTGAAACGACAATGCAGGAACGTTATCCGCATCTGTTTGCACTTTGAGGTAAGTTTTAATTTCGAGGACAAAATTGCCTAAGGGGGTGGAGCTGTAACACCCTGAAGAATTAATTGAGATTAATTAAGGTAATAAAGATTATTAGTGTGCCTAATCTGATTTAATTAATTGAGTTTAAATGATTCCAAGGTATATAAAGTATTTACAGTAATTTATTTTAATCCAAAAGTGTGTATGGGCGCATTTCTAGACTGTTATATTTTACACATCATTTTCTTTTCTTTTTTTTTCTTTTTCTTTTTCTTTTTCTTTTTTTCTTTTCTTTCTTTCCTTCTTTTCTCTCTCTCTCTCTCTCTCTCTCCTTCACTCTCACTTCCGCCCACTCTCTCTCTCTCTCATTTCTGTCCCAAATCGAACGCGTTTTGAGCCAAAGAGTGATTTCAAAGAGTTTTCAACATCAAGAGAAGGATTCAAGGTAAGATTACTGAAAGAACCTCTCTTGAATTCCAAGTTTTTCGGATTTAAAACTTACTTTTGGTTCAAAACGGATTTTGATGATTTTCGAGTAAAACTAGAGTAGAAATTGGAGATCTTGGGTTCTTTGGACTTGTTTTAGGACCTAGAACCCGGATCTAGTGGTTGTCCCTTGAGATTTTGTGAATTGGGACTGGATTTGTAGGTTTTTGAAATGATTTCCGCAAGTTTTCGCAAACTGGAGTTCTCCACCCGTCGACTGCATCGGTCGACCGGATCTTACTACGGCCACCGGCCGACCGGTCCGGTCAACCAGATGCACACCACCGGTCGACCGGTGGTGATGCACTTCTCTATCACCGGTCGACCGGTGTACACGGGGTTTGACCCTGTTTGGCCTGAAATTGTTGTTTTAACCTCTGTTTTCGAGGAGAACCCAAATTAGCTTCATTTGGGGACTTGGGATGAAAGGATTAGTATCTTTAATCCCTGATTTGATATTTAAAACCCTTGGAATGGAATTGGAAACATGAAAATTGATTAGGGCACACTAATTGGAAAATCTTGGTATATGATTGAGATTAGATTACTTTAGGAATGAGAATTGATCCTAAAGTGTTATCTTGTATCAGTGATCGCTGAGGATTCAGACTGAAGGGGCTTGAGGAAGCGGAAGCCGGAAAAGGCAACGCTAGTCCCAGGTTTGATTGTGCGAGGTAGGATTTCTATCCCCTTTTCTTTGTGAGCCTGTTTTCCAAAATGGTTTTGGCCTTGAAAATGTTTTAAAGAAAGGGATTGGTTTGCGAAAGAAAAATGTTTTAAAAACCATGGCTTGTTAGTTTATGGAAATCCTTGGCTTGTCCTGTCCATGGAATCCATAGCTTGTCTAGTCATGGAACCTCATGGCTTGTCTAGTTATGGGGCCCATAATGTTAAATGGATTATTTGAGTAGTTGGGTTGGGGTCATATGAACGATTTCATAATGTTAAATGGATTATTTCTTAAGATAAGAGATCTTGTGTGGAGGTTCCGGTAATAGAGTCTTATTTTATTTATTTCTATTTTGTCAGAAGCCTAGATAGGATGCGGAGAGTGCATCCTCGGGGCGAGTGAGGAACGCTCATCCACGTTATAAAACGAAGGAATTGAGAAAAATTATGTCCGATATTTGCATGGCGAGGCAGAGTGTAAGTGGGTGGACTTGAGGTGAGGTAAGTAATTTGCACTAATTCCTTCGAGCTCCACGCCACCCATCAAAAGGTAACTCAAACCCGCATAACCACTCCAAAGGTGATAATATGGTTAGTTTAAATTATATTTGGTTGTTTGAGAAAAAGGGTGTGAGGTTCCTATATTTGTTGGTTGTTTAATCGAATTCGGGCATGAATGAATGTCTTATTTTATTTATTTATTCATTTATGCACTTATTTATTTTAAGTATTTTAAATTATATCCTTGTGTTTAGAACACCAAAGTCTTCCACGCCAATTCCTTGGGCCTTTCACAAACTCATGTTTCAAATGTTTAAACCCCTCCTGAAAAGTGATTTGTCTCACAATTTTTTCATTTATCTCATATTTAAAGAGAAGAAGTCAAACTTCAAAATGGTGCATCTCCAATTTTGAATTTGGAACAAAAAATCCCTTCCCTTATCCCTTTGATGGCCGCCACCCTAGGGTTTTCTTTGTGTGTGGCAGCTAAATAAGTGAGGATCACATTATCCAAGAGTTCATCCTCAAACTTAAATTAATTTGAATAAAACGTTTAAATGGATAAATCTAGAATTGATTCAAATTTAAAAAATTATGTAAACTTACCTAATATTTGGATTTACTAGACCGTGGTTGATGTCTAATGGACCTATAATTTCGAGTTGTAATGATTATTTGCATGAGCATGTATGTATAAATGAATTATCGGAATTATAGACATGTCTTCTAAACCGTGAAGTGGGTGGGGCTCCATAAATAATTCATGTAGAGTCGAGAAGGCTAACCTGGATTATGTAATTTTTATATTTTAATGCAGCCTTTACTAAGTGTGGGACCCAAGAAGGTTGGGGATCATTCCGCTATTTATTAATCCCAAGGAATAGGATTAATCGAATCCATACCGAGTAAATCAAAAGACATAAATCCACCCACCCCGTTTGGGGGCGTGACTAGGAAATTATTAGAAACTCAAAACCATGCATATAACCACTAAATACACTCATTCAATATCTCGCCATAGGGTGATAATGCATTCTAAATGGGAATGTTGGTTAAAGTAATTTATCATTAAATTATTTGTTGGTTGCCTATAATCCTTAAAATTTAAGTTTGTTTACCTTTGTTTAAAAAGGAATTTTATTTGGTTCATAAATGATTCATAAATTTCATAAAATGATGAATAAATATTTTCATTATTTATTCAATTTAGTGGTTTAGATTCACAAACAATATTTTCATTAAAGTGAATACCAATACATTGAAGGCACGAGATTCGAAGTTGTTAGTTTATTCTGAATTTATAGTTTTTATTTCTAAGTTTTATTGTATCTCTGTATATAAACTATATTGGTCGACAATATCCTAGAGTTGTATAATTTTAAAGTTTATGGATTGTTTTAAATATTGTTTGTAAAAGAAAGACTCTTGAGCAATATATTTTAATATCTATTTTGATATTAGTATATTTTACTTTATTTTCATGAATTTTCCTTAATTAATCCAGTTTAATTAAGTTAATTTTATTTAATTATATCCCAATAATCATGGTCCTATCATTCGGGTCGTGACATATTGAAATATAATAAAATTTAGAATATTTGACAAATAACGAACATTAGAATTACTATAATAATTATAATTGCAAAATTGAAAACTAAAACTTGTATATTCTTTTTCTTTTTTTATATGGACAAAACATCAATTCTAAATAATTTTTGCAGCAAATTACACAGTTGCTCCTCGAACATCGGTCGTGTCACACAATATCCCTTCAATTTTAATTCGTACCATCAGTTCTTTCAAAAATTTAAAACTCTTGTGAAATTTCTCTTTCTATTAAATTACTAACGGAAAATGACACATGTGATGACAATTTTAAGGGTATTTTATTAATAAAGAACAAAAGGGCACATTCCTCGTTGATTTATAACGAAAAGGCTTAAAAATTAAAGAAAAAAATTTTAAAAATGCCTAAGCAATGCCTTGTTCTAGAAAGCAAAACACCCCACTAAAGCTCATTAGATTGTGTAATTACTCTAATTCTCGTTAAATAATCATCTTAAATCCATACCACATAGAATTGAAATTACAAACAAACAAAAAAAGGGATATAATGTGCAGTAAATTGTTCTTCCAATAATCTTCATAAAACATTTTTGAAAATGTAAACCTTGAGGAAAATAAGCTCAAAGAATAATACCAGGTTTGTCGGCCATGTTTCAGCTTTGGAGACGAGGCCGGCTCACTCCACTCCAAGTTTTATGCCGGTGACAGTGATGACACGCACCCCACGGTGAGGAAGATGAACCTCCGATCGCCCATCAATGACCCAGCCCGGAAATGATGAGAACTCTGCAGGCTCGGTTTGGTGGTGAAATTCCAATCAAATCTCTACCTTCCTTTCTTGTTGGCCGCCATTGATAGATGAACCACTAAACTTTGGGTCAAGCAAAGGAGAAACGAGAAGAAAATCGACAATTTCCCTTCGGAAAAGAAATAGGAAGAAAATGACAACTTAGAGTTCGTTTGGTACGACGATTCAAACTAGTGTGATACTAATCATAATTCTGAAACTAAAACCATGATTCATGATTTTAAGTTCAAATCATGATTCTAAAATTATGATTCAGAATAAGGGGTTTGAATGACTTTGAATCAAGAGGGATGTGGTTTTAGAATTATGAGTGATTCTGGTGTAAAACAAAATAAAAAAAAAAAATCGACAATTTCCCTTTGGAAAAGAAATAGGAAGAAAATGACAACTTATTAATTGCATAATACAATTAAGGGCAGAATAATAATTTTACATTTGATACTCCAATTCATATCCAAGCCCTTTGCAAAATGACTAAATGGGAAATTTTTACTAGTAACATAATTTTTCAAAATTATTTATTTGTAAAACGACTACATAATGAACAGAATCGACCACTTTTTACAAAGAACGATCGGGTAGTCATTCTTCATAAAATATAAGGTCATTTTGCTAATTTTATATTGTTGAATAGTCATTCTAGCAAATTTGTCATTCATACCGTTAATAAGTGGCACGTGTTATTTTCCGTTATCAATTTGAGAGAATGAAAAATTTTGCAGGAGTTTTAAAATTCAGAAAGAATGAATATTACAAATTAAAATTTATGAGGTATTTTGTGATAATACCTATAATTTAAAGAGCAACCGTCTAATTTGTTCAAATTTTTACATATAAGTTTGTAACGATTTGAGGAAAGATTTTAACAACCACAAACACTTACTTAAGGCACGTGTCACATGCTAGTAGCACGAGAAATTTAGATCTCACATTAACGGATTGAGCTCATGTCCTTTATTTGCGTCCACTTTCGTGTCCCCCAATAAACTCATCATGCTAATCAGTTAAAAAGTTTTAATTTTTATAATTTTTAAATTGACGTGATATGAAAGCTTGCTCGACGTCATATTTTTAATTGATTTTTATTTGAGAGACATAAAAGGAAATATGAACAGAGAAAGTTGACTGCCACATTAACTTATCTTTTGGATATCACGTCACTGGGTCTCAATAATCTTTTTCTTAAAAAAAAAAAAAAAAAAAAAGAATGTCCTACGGCTTAAGACTTGATTCTTGATGCGTTATATTTTTTTTATATAAATTTTATTTTTATAAGCGTGCGGTGTTAAGTTTTGAGTATAAGGTGAGTAAGTATCGTCTTTACAGAGATTAAGTTTAGAATTGTCATTAAATATCACGATTATTGTAACTTAACTTTATCTAGACAACCTAATAGAGTGACAATTAAAAAAATAAAACAAAATAAATAAGAAAATAAGAAAATAAAGTATCTATACACAAATGGTCTAGAGACTTGATTTCGCTTTATTATTCCTATGTTCGTCCTATTATGTAATCGCTAATCAATTCCATTCAATTCATTAATCAAGGCTTTAATGTCATCTCGCAACCTCTCCCAAGTGCTTCACAAGAAATTGTATTTAAATACCCAAAACAATATCCCTATTCAAAATGAATATTTAACAAATTAAGCTTCGCCTTTAGAATTAGAAAATAGGAATATTGATCGCCTCCCGGCCTCACAACAACCTAAATCCTAATTTGATTATCTAAGCGTTGATCTCCTTCCGGTCTCACAACAACCTAGACTATGCTTCTCAAATCTAGATAAAGAACTCAATCTCTGCCGAGCATTAAATTCACAATCTAAAAATCATCTAACTCGTTGGCCAAATAAATTAGAAGCATTAAGCATAGAGAAACATAAATGAATTGAAAACGAAATTAAATTAACAATCAACAAAATATTCAATACATAGTTCAAATAAAACTACATCAAGTCCTAGATCTAATGTCTAGCTCAACATGGAAAAATAGATGAAAGAAGATAAAACCCAAAATCCATTGAAGAGCTTCCAAGGACCTCAAAGATGAAGGATTTCCGGCCTCCTATTGATGTTTTCTTCAGTTCCCGGGCTCTCCTTCTAAAGTGGCATCTCTTTCCTTTTATACTACTCAGTTTCGGAGCTAGGGATTCAGACACGCGCTGCAGCCAGCATGAAAATGCGCTGCGGCGTGCATTTTTGGAAGAGGGATTCCGCTTGCAGGGAGTTGGGCCTTGTTGCTGCCGCATAGCCAGGCCTCTGGGCAGCCGCAGCTAGGCCTCCGGCACATGCAATGCACAGGCGTCTTTGCTATGCCTCGGGCGTGCTTTGGCCTCCCTAGATGCGTTGTTTTCTTGCTCTCTAGTCTTCTTGCTTTCCTTTGTGCGCTGTAGCCCAAAAAGATGTGTTGCAGCCCGCTTTCTTTCATTCCAAAGCCTCTTCTTTTGTGCCTTAAAATCCTCTTTCGCCTCCTCTTGCCATTGATTCACAAGTTGGGCAAATATTCTTCTTTTCTTCATGTAAAATCATCCAAGTTCGCATTTATTTATAATTCCTATAAAAAGTACAAAAGACATTAAACTAACAAAAATGCTTGAAAACTTACAAATATTCAAGCTTAAAAGTACTTGATTTGTTGGTAAAAATACCCGTCATCAAGACTGCATAGCCAAATTAGTCTTTTTGTGTCACCGTAGTACTTCTTATTAAAAAAAAACCTACAACATTATTATATATTACTAGTGCTGTAAATTCAGGCGGCAGGCATGCCTGGTGCTTGAAAATTTTCAGGCACGGCGGGCATGTGCCTCTCACTGCCCGATCATGGTATTTTCGGGCATAGGCTCGAGCAGCCCAAAAATATTCATCCCCCCGACTGCCCGCCGCCGTGGAAAAGTCGTCCCCCGCCGTTCGCCGAAATGTTTTTGAATTTTCTGGCATTACCCAAGTTGCCTGAATTTTGCCCAAAGCCCGAAAAATGCCCGAATTTTTTTGACCGTTAGCCTAAGAAATGCTCGACTTTTGAACCAAACGGATCTTTTTTGCCCGAACCCAAATTTTGCCCGAAAATTCAAACCCAATGGTCAGATTTTTTACCGTTGCCTGACCTGCCCGAAATTTGCCTGAACTGCCCGAAAATTATACTAGTCATTGGATTTAGGGGAAATTTTTTTTTTTCAACCCAAAAATTTTCCTATAAATACCCCCCCAACAACCATTTTCCTCACCCAAAAACTCTCATTCTCTCTCAATTTCTCTTAATCTCTCTTAATCTCTCTCAAATCTCTCTTAATCTCGCTTAAATCTCTCTCGATCTCTCTTAATCTCACTCAAAGCGCTCTCAATCTCTCTTATTTTTTATAATGGCTTTTTCTGGTTATGGTGGTGATATTCCCATTGATGCCTAATTCAACATTGAAGAAGGGTAATTTCCTAATGTTTTTCAAACGCAGGAATCACAAACTATGGAAAGAGTTGTTGATGAAACTGTAAATCCGACCCCTAGTGGACGTACTAGACGTCGGGGACGTAATGGTGGTGGCACTGGTGGCCATGGAGGAGAGGCAAGCGGTAGTGCTAGTGCAAGTGTTGCAAGTTCTAAGAAGAAATGCAAGCGTACCTCAGTAGTTTGGGAGCACTTCAACACATTCGAGGAGGTCGATAATAACGGTAACATTAAATACATAGCTCAATGTAAATATTGTGGTGAGAATTTACAAGGTAACACTATTCACGACACTACACACTTAAGGTAACACAATTATCGTTTGACGGCCAAACCGGCGGTCTAAGCACGTGGAAATACGATCCGCAAGTTGATCATATGGAAATGGCACGATTAATAGCCACATTAGATCAATCACTAAGTTTTACTGAACAAAGAAATTAGCAGCATTATATTAAAATTGTACATAATCCTAATGCACAATTTTTTTCTAGAACTACTCTTAGGAAAGATGCATTAAAATTATATAAACAATAAAAAGAAGCATTAATCAACCTTCTACACTCTACTAGTGGTTGCGTTGCGTTAATGGCAGATATTTAGTTCGCCGTTGGATAAGAGAATCTTAGGTTTCAAATGTGTTATAGAATCACATACTGCCAATTTAATATATAACACAATTTTATCTGATTGATGAATATAGTTTAAGAGATAGAATAATGTCCATAACATTAGATAATGCAACTACAAATAGTAAAGCAATAGAACTTTTTAAAAATGATTTAAGTTTATTCGGTAATAATGATATATTTCACCAACGTTGTGCATGTCATATAATTAATTTAATAGTAAAGTCTAGTTTAAAATCAATGTCAGGTCATATTAAAAGAATTACAGATAACATTGCTTGGATTCAAGGTAGTAATCAAAGAATACAAGATTGGTTTAGATTTTTACAAGCATGTAATCAAAATCCTAGAGCATTAGCCTTAAATATGCCCATAAGATGGAACTCCACTTACATAATGCTTGAACAATGCATCCCTATAAAGATGCTATAACAAATTATGTTAGTGTAAAATTAGGAATAGGATTCATAGATGAAACTGATTGGCAAATTGCCGAACTTTTGTATAACTTTTTAGGTAAATTTCACGAAGTTACCTTAAAGCTTAGTGGAACTTATTACCCAACTTCACCATTAGCGTTAGGAGAACTTTTAAGAATGTCTATTTTATTTAGTGAATTTAGGACACATGAGGTTTTAGGAGTTCCTATCGCCTCTATGGAAAAGAAGTTTAAAAAATATTGGTCTAAATTACCCATGTTGTATGGTTTCGGTGTTATTTTTTACCCTAGATTAAAATTAGAAGGTTTAGAAAGTGGATTAGAGAACTTAAGTGAATTTTTAGCTATCGAAACTACTGACCAATTTCATATTATAAAGGAAAAAATATATTCTCTATATATCTCTTATGAAAGTAGGTTTAGAAACACACCTCACATTGAACAACTGCAACAACGAGACAACAATCCGCATTCATTCTTGAATGTTTTTAGGTTGTCTAAGAAGAAAAAGAAGACGATGATGACGACTCAAGGTCAAGAAGAATCTGGGAGTGGATCTTCATCAAGAGGTGGCGACAGATTCAATGAGTTAATGGCGTACCTAAGTGGGGGCTTAGTTATAGACAATAGTGAAATGTTTGATTTGATTGAGTGGTGGAGGGCATGAGCGTTAACTTGGCCGATCCTAACACGACTAGCAATGGATATTTTTTCGATCCCGGTCTCCACTATTGCAGCCGAACAAGCATTCAGTACAACCCGCCGAATACTTGAAGAACGGAGAAATGCATTGCAGCAGGATATTGTTGAAGCTTTGGTGTGCATCAAGGATTGGGACCGTTTCGACCAATGCTTACATGATATAATCTCACCGGGAAACCAAGAATGAATTGACGAATTTAATAGATTAACTTTTAATTTTCAAGACGATCATTCTGCTTCAAATTAAATTTTATTATTCTAATTTGTAAATATTTATTTGCTTTGTAATTTCTAATTTGTATAGTGTTATTGTAATCTTGTATAGACTTTGTAAGTGCGTCAAATTTGTAATTCGTCCCACAATGATTGCATATTTTGGAGACATAATGAAATAGATAGCTGGGAATGTTATTATACGAGATGGAATCCATTCCTTCTTAAGAAAGAAGTAGATAAATAATTCTCTTAATTGTTGATTCGGTACTTGGATTAGTAAGAGCGCTCTGGTTCATGAATGTGTTTTATGAATCACTATCCATTAGAGAATCAATGGTACTCAAGGATGAAGATATAATTAGAGAGGTTAATGTAGGATCACGTTGTGATTTTTAAGTGAAAAATCATTTAAACAACAATAAATTTGTAGGCGGAAATTTCAAAATTTTCACATATCTTTTAATTCCAAATTAAACACAAATCACAACAATAGATTCATGCATGATATGTTTATGGACAAAGGAATAAAATGACAATCATACCTTTAAGACGATTGGATCAGATATGGCCGCAAGGATCTTGTCTCACTATCTCACGTTCCGAGATGGAGAATTACCGTGAAACAAGACCATTGATTTATGAACACGAACACACCAAAACCACTCGTTCATTCAAGACTATGGCTCTTAATGTTTAGGAGAAGAGAGTGGCCTCCTAAAAAAAAAAAAAAAAACCTAAGGAAACGATTTTCCTTCTAATTTTTAATCACAAAATCCGCCACCCTAGGGAGAAATAGGAGTGAGATATTTTTTTTTCTTAGCCACCTCTAGAGTTTACAATAGTATCTCTTTATAGGAAGAAATTCAAAAACTTAACCCTAGATGGGATTTCTAAATTTTTCCTTCATTTTTGTATCAAAATTCGAATTCCCACTTGCCAAGAGATTTCCAAATTTTCCAAAAATAAAATAAACTCTCTCCCTCCTTTAGTTTCCAAATAAAATCATGTTCAAATTTTATTTTAAATTTTAAATTAATCACCATTAATTTCAAAATTCAAATTCATTCCTTTTATTTTTAAATTATCAGATAAATGAAAAATAACATAATAAATTTATTTAAACATAATTATGTAACAAAACATCAGTTTCAATTTTTCCACTTATTAGAGCTAGCCTTGAGACCGAATGGACCCATATGAACAGAGCTATGGAATTACAATACTCGACTAATTTATCCCGATAAGTTATCGACGTATTTAATTCTGACATCGTACGACTCCACTAGAGGTTCAATGCCGACTAATCTCTCGATTCATATGCGCTATTTTTTTGATGGTGTTAGTACAATTTATCACACGATCTACAGAATAAATGTACTATTATCCTTCGTAAATATCAGTGACTAGAATGGTATTGAAAATTACCATTTTACCATTCCAGTCATTATTTCCTTAACTCCTTTATATGATTATGAATAAGAAAGACATATGTTCGTAAGATGTCTTGCACATGTCACAATGTCTTAATCAATGAATACCATCATTGAATACCAAGCCTGGTTTGTTTATTCACACACCCATCAATAAAGCATGAGGTGATATTATCGCTTACGAATTCCATATCTGTGAATCACACAACTCCAAATCCATTATGTCATGATCCCAATAGCCGAGATGTTGTTCAAAAACTATGAACTAATCTTATTGGTGAATCAAAGACCATGAGAAATTAAATCAAGTTGTGTATTCACTTCAGGATTAAGATAATTACGCAAATATACTTGAGTTGTAATAAATAGGTTTAGAGCTCTGTAAACGGTTTTTGCTCTAACCTAATTAGTTACATGGTCTATTCAAAATGTTGTGAACATGTCTAGATCAACCACAGAGTCCAACTCCCATGCCCCGAGACCAGCATCACATGGTTTGATATAACAGTCATAATTGGATTCGATTGCCCAATCGATCCTAAGACTGCGAATATCACTTTTTAAAACTAAATCAGAAGAGCTTGTCTGGCAAGGAAACTCTTCTTTTGTTGATAAAAATCTATGGACTAAGCAATATTACTAACACTCTTGAATATGAAACAAAACATAACTTCATTTTATTTATAAACATCAGCAAAATAATGATGTCCGATATTTTCCATTTCGTAAATAACAAATTACACCCTACTTTATGGACACATTTCCAACAGTTAATGGATTCTACCTGACTCTAATTATGAATTATTTGTGGATGATTGATCTATATGTAATGACTATATCAAACAGACACTTCGCAGTTTAGAAGTAATTAATGTCTATAATTTCGAGAGTTTAATTCCAAGTTTATAGTGGAGTAACTATTGGAATTAATAGAATTAATTAATTAATTATTAATTTTATTGGAGCTCGGGATTATAGGTCCATTAGTCCCTGCATCGTCCTTGTAATTCTACCAGACACAAAGGGCAAAATGGGAATTTTAGAATTACAGAATTCTAAAAATGAAATACTCAAAAAATAATTAATTGAGAATTAATTATTATTTAAATAATGTGATTATTTAAATTTGAATTTGAATTGTGAACATAATTTAAATTTATCCTTTTGAACTTATTTGATAAGGTGTTCAATTTAGAATTCAAATTAATTTAAGTTTGACATAAATTAGAATTTGAATTTGAATTAAAATTGGACTACTGGATCAAAAATAAAATCTCTTCTTTCCCTATCTGTTATAGGCGCCACACACAGGGTAAAACCCTAATGATGTGGCCGGCCACCTTATGGATAAAGGGAAGGGATTTTTTGTTCCAAATTCAAAATTGGAGATAGGGATTTGATTCTGTTTTGAAGTTTGATTTCTACTCTTTAAATATGAGAATGATAGAAAATTGTGAAGACAATTTTTGAAACAATATTCAGCCCTAAAAATAGAGTGTGGCCGAATTTACCCATAGAAAAAAAGAGAGCAAAATTTTTCTCCAAAAATTCCACATCGTGCATGCGTTGGTGTTTGTGGAAATTCGAGTGTTTAAGAAACCTGTTTTGTCTCACGTGTGCCCACACACACGTCTACGTGGAATCAAGGAATCGACGTGGAAGACTTAGGTATTCTAAACACAAAGCTTGGAGCAACGACTGCTCGTGGTCAAAGAACTCAAGTTATCATCCGAGTCGGCATCCAGGTATTTTTACGGATTGTGTTCTTCATATATAAATTAATGTGATTAATTTATTCGTGCATAAATTAATAAAATCTATAGAGTATCTCAAAAGTTTTATGAAAATTTTTGTTATACACGATCCGCTTGCCTCCACGCTTCCGCCGCCGAATTCGATTCGGCAACCAACAATTGGTATCAGAGTGGTCTATAGACGATATTAATTTATGCTTCGATTATTTGATAATCAGAATTAATATATTAAATATGTGATATTTAATTATGTATGTAAGTGATGGGTAGGTACTTGCATTTATGGATGTTTATTTTAATTCATTACGATGAATGTATGGATGGTGGCTTTGGTCGTTAATTATATGGTTCCATGGATTCAATAATAAATTATTTGTAATTTAATTCGGGATTAGAATTATTGTAATTCTAGGTTTTGGGTAGAATTAGGGTTTTTGATTTTGAATAAAAAACGAGGCATTGAAGATCAAGTTTGAAGCCTTAAAGAAGCCCAGTAAACTGCCCAGAAAATTTCGAGAAATCGGCCAAAGCGCATGGCAGCCCCGGCGCCCGGCGCAAGCACTCCACCCGCCCCCGGCGTGTGGTGGCGTGTGGCACCCGCGTGGCCAGTGCGCAGACAATCCCCAGCTCGCGTGCCAGTGCACGGACAGTTCACGCGCCTGAGCGCAGCGCGCGTGACCCAGCTCGTCTGGCGGCCCAGGTTCGGGATTTGCTCCCGAACAGGCCCGAAGGTTTCTGAAACCCTCGTAATGCATGCCGACAGACCCAGAAAAGTTTCAGACCCCAAGGAAGGAGAAATCAACGAGGAGACAAAGAGAAAAAAGTCAAGAATAAAGAACTTAAGAATCAAAGACCCGTTGATGTAATGGAAGAATATAATTATTGTAATTATTTATTTGTTCGATTCGATTGAGTTGTAATTTATTTTTCCATAGGACCCGGTCAAATCCATCTCAATAGTTGATTGCATATATTTATATTTTATGTTGATAATTATATATTATATGTTCATGCATATAACATGCCATATAAATATAATGTGCCTACTCATATATTTTATAACATGCCATGCATATACGCGCATTTGTTATTATTTATTTTATTTATTATAAAAGTGTTTTAGAAAAATAAAATAACAATAAGAACAAATGCGCTAAAAAATTGATTTAATATGATTAAATTGATTTAAGTTGCAAAATTGATTTGCAAAATAATGTTACATGTGAAATTGAATTTAAGAGTTAAATTTTGGAATTTGACATATCCGAAAAATAAATTGTTTATTTTTCAATTTGAAAATCATGAGATGTTTTTCAAACAAAATACATATTTGCAAAATAATGAGTGGGAGAGGGTTGTATGACAATACGACCCACTAGTCTCATCGTTAGCGCAACACCGTGAGATCCGGAAAGGGGCTTTGCGGCGACATTGAATCGCCCTCCTAAAGGAGAGTGTCCTTGCCCGATCAATAATAAGGTTGACTTCCTAGAGATAAGATTTCAAGATGTATTTCTGAATTGACTACCCAGAGGTAACAATCTAGAGTTAAGTCTATGGGATCTAAAACGGTGGGTTACACTCATAAAATATAATCAAATCTGTTGGTTATATTTTGACTGAAAATAACGGTAGTTGATAAATATGAAAATATGAGATATTTTGACTATATTTATTAACTGAGAAGAGTCTCAGTCTAATTGGCATATAACTTGACTACCCAAAGGTACACTTTATATGTGGAAAATTAGATTATCATTGGCACCTAAAATTAAAACATGTTTTATGTATTTTTCATGTGCTTCAAGCATCATAGTTAATTGTGCCAAAATTAACATGCCTTGATATTCATGCACATAAATTGATTAGATGAATATTCTATTTATTTCCAACAATATGTCGAATCCCATTATCACACTACTTGCGACTGAAAAATTAGACAGTGATAACTATACTAAGTGGAAAAGTAACATGAACATATTATTGGTCTGCGAAGACTACAAATTTGTCCTAGTGGAGGAATGTCCTCCTGAACCCGTGGCTAATGCATCCAAAACTGCAAGGGAGCCTTATGATCACTGGATCAAGGCCAACAACAAAGCAAAGTGCATTATACTGGCTAGTATGAGTGATGTGCTTCACAAGAAGCATGAGGAGATGGAAACTGCTTATGAGATAATGGAGTCTCTAGAAGTCATGTTCGGTGCTCCCTCTAAGAAGGCTCATTTGGATGCGGTAAGGGCTTTCATGAATGACAAGATGAAGAAAGGTTCTTCAGTCAAGGCACATGTTTTGAACATGATTGATCACCTCCATGATGCGGAGCTCAATGGTGCCAGGATCGATGAAGCCACCCAAGTTGGCATCATCTTGGAAAGCCTATCACCTGACTTTCATGAGTTTGTGAACAACTTTGTTATGAACAAGAAAAAGTCCAATCTCACTGAACTCATGAATGACCTGCAAAACTTCGAATCCACCAACAAAAGAAGGGGAGGAGAAGCAATGTTGTAGTTGCAGGAAGTTCTAGTAAAAATAAAAGAAAGAACCAGAACCAAGGGAAAGGGAAGAAAGGAAAGAACAAGAGACCCAAGAAGGCAAAAAGCCCCATCCAGAAACCCAAAGGAAAGTGTTTCCACTGCAATGGTGAAGGGCACTAGAAGAGAAACTGTCACAAGTATCTCAAGGAAATGAAAAGAAAAAGGAAGAAGGTAAATCGATTTACTAGTCCTTGAAACATGTTTAGTGGAGGGTGATACCTCAGCCTGGATAATTGGTTCGGGAGCAACTAATCATGTTTATTTTTCTTTGCGAGTCTTAGTTCTTACACCGAGCTAGGTGATGGGGACTACACGATGAAAGTGGGCAATGGCGCAAGAGTTTCAAAGAAAAGCGGGGGAGAAGTTAGACTTGATTTAGGGAAAATAAATTTTTAGTTTTGAACAATGTTTATTTTATTCCAGACATTCGTAGAAATTTGATTTCTGTGGCTAAGTTATTTGAACAATTATTTAATGTTTATTTTGATAATGAATTTGTTCATATTTCTTGAAATGGTTTAAATATTTGTTCTGGATGTCTGGTTGATGGTTTCTATTGTATAAAACTAATACCTAACTCATTGTTTAATACTGAAATGTTCAGAGTTGCCGAACTTAAGAATAAAAAGCAAAAGATTTCTCACGATAACAACACATATCTGTGGCATCTTAGGCTTGGTCATATTAATCTAACTAGGATTGAAAGACTGGTAAAGGATGGTCCTTTACGTGAACTAAAAGTTGGTGAGCTTCCGGTCTGTGAATCTTGTTTGGAAGGTAAAATGACCAAGAGGCCTTTCGTGGCGAAAGGAGAAAGAGCTACAGAACCCCTTCAGTTGATACATTCAGATGTGTGTGGACCGTTAAACGTCCAAGCTAGAGGAGGTTATGAATATTACATCACCTTTATTGACGACTATTCAAGATATGGTTATCTTTACCTAATCAAGAAACTTTTGTAAAGTTTCAAATCGAGTTGGGAGAACTTCAATCAAACGAGGGGGAGAAAGAGACCAAGAGTTCTGGGATTTCTTGATTGAAGAAGGTGTGGTATCCCAATTGACTGCACCCGGTACACCACAGTAGAATGGTGTAGCCGAAAGGAGAAATCAGACTTTGCTCGACATGATGAGATCAATGTTGAGTTATTCTTCACTGCCTACTTCGTTCTGGGGTTATGCCCTAAGAATAGTTGCCTACATTCTGAATAGAGTACCATCTAAGTTTGTTCCTAAAACACCCTTAGAGTTGTGGTGCGGTCGAAAACCTAGTTTAAGACACGTGTGCATATGGGGGTGTCCAGCACATGTGCTGAAAGGAAAGATTGTAAAGTTGGAACCCAAGTCAAAAGTGTTCATGTTTGTAGGATATCCCGATGGGACAAAGGGATGTTTCTTTTATAGTCCTAAAGATCAAAAGGTGTTTGTATCGACAAATGCCACTTTTCTGGAGCATGACTATATGATAGATTTTAAGCCCAGAAGTAAGATAGTATTGGAAGAGTTACTTTCCGATGAGATCAGACCACAACCGACAAGAGTTGTCGGATCACTCAGAGAAAAGACCACAGTTCCTGATCAGACTCCTGTGGCACCTCGTCGTAGTGGGAGGGTAAGCAGGTTACCCGACCGTTATACCGGGGAAGCCCAAATCGTCACTGCTGATGATGGTAAGGAAGATCCATCGACCTTTAAGGATGCGATGAATGATTCTGATAAGGAAGAATGGCAAGCAGCTATGAAACTCGAGATGGAGTCTATGCACTCTAACTTAGTTTGGCAACTTGTAGATCAACGCGAAGGGGTAAAACCCATTGGATGCAAGTGGATCTTCAAGAGAAAGAGTGGAGCAGATGGAAAAGTAAAGACTTATAAAGTAAAGCTAGTGGCTAAGGGTTATACCCAAAAGGAGGCAGTTGACTATGAGGAAACTGTCTCGCCGGTAGCTATGCTTAAGTCCATCCGGATACTCCTGGCCAATGCAGCATATATTTGACTATGAGATATGGCAGATGGATATCAAGACAGCTTTTTTGAATGGCTATCTTGAGGAAACCATCTATATGGATTAGTCAGAGGGTTACATAGGGGAAGTCCAACAACAGAAAGTCTGCAAACTGCAAAGGTCCATTTATGGACTGAAGCAGGCTTCTAGATCATGGAACATCAAGTTTGATGAGGCTGTAAAGTCTTATGAATTTGATCAAAATATTGATGAACTATGCGTCTACAAATACAAGAAAGAAGAGAAAGTGGTCTTCTTAATTCTTTACGTCGATGACATCCTACTCATTGGGAATGATATGGGAATGATGACAGATGTAAAGGAGTGGTTAGCCAACCAATTCCAAATGAAAGATTTAGGAGAGGCAAGCTATGTTCTTGGGATTAAGATTATTCGAGATCGCAAGAAAAAGCTTTTGGCGTTATCACAAGAATCTTATATAGACAAAGTGTTGTCTAGGTATTCGATGCAAAACTCCAAGAAAGGGAATTTGCCTTCTAGGCATGGTATTCATCTTTCTAAGGAGCAATGTCCAAAGACCCCACAACAGGAAGAAGATATGAGACGGTATCCCTATGCTTCCTGGGTCAGTCGCTACCAGTCCAACCCAGGATTAGATCATTGGGTTGCAGTAAAGTGTATTCTCAAGTATCTTAGGAGAACGAGAAACTATATGTCGATATATTCCGGAGAAGATCTGTCTCTCACCGGATACACTGATTCTGATTTCCGATCGGATAGAGATAGTTGACGGTCAACATCTGGATCTGTGTTCACTCTTAATGGAGGAACCGTGGTATGGAGAAGTATAAAGCAAAAGTGTGTTGTTGACTCTACCATGGAAGCTGAATATGTTGCAGCTTGTGAAGCCACAAAAGAAGCTACATGGCTCAGGAAGTTCTTAACTGATCTGAAAGTTGTTCCAGATATGGATAAGCCAATTAAGCTCTACTGTGACAACAGTGGAGCGGTGGCTAATTCAAAGGAACCTAGAAGCCATAAGAGTGCGAAACATATAGAAAGGAAATATCACCTGATCAGAGACATTGTGGATAAAGGCGATGTAGCGGTTCTGAAGATTGTATCAGAGGACAACCTTGCTGACCCGTTCACCAAGACATTGCCATTGAATGTATTTGAACTTGGGCCTTGAGGCTGTCCTCTTCCCTTAATTTGCTTCGTCAAAGCTTCAACTTGGGCCTTGAGGCTGTCCTCTTCCCTTAATTGATAAACTCCAACTGGTCGGGACCTACTGGTGCTCTCAATAGCACTCAGCCCGGTCCAAGTATGAGCTTTCTCAGCTAACTCATTCAGGTACTCGATAGCTTCGTCAGGATCCTTCTGGAGAAAATCTCCATTGCACATCATCTCAACAAATTGGCGCTCTCGGATTGTGAGTCCATCGTAGAAATAGCTTACAAGGTGCCAACTTTCATATCCATGGTGGGGACACAGATTTAACAGATCTTTAAAACACTCCCAAGCTTGATAGAGAGTTTCATTTTCCTTCTGAGCAAAATTCGAGATCTGTCGTTTCAAATTGTTGGTCTTATGGTGTGGGAAATACTTGTTGAAGAATGTCGTCGTCATTTCTTCCCACGTACCAATAGACCTGGGCCTAAGAGAATACAGCCAGCTTTTGGCCTTGTCCTTCAGAGAGAAAGGGAAAAACTTCAATCTAACGATGTTTGCGGCCTCAGCACAACTGTGAAAGGTGGCCACCACCTCTTGAAACTCCCGAATGTGTACATAGGGGTTCTCGTTCTCTAACCCATGAAAAGTTGGGAGAAGTGCAATCATGCTTGGCTTGAAATCCGTAGGTGGTGCATTTGGTGGGAACATGATGCATGATGGGGTGGGCGTGCGCGTTGGGTGCAAGTAATCTTGCAACGTCCTCTGCTAAACTTCCTCATGTTGTGCCATTGCGAATAGATTTTGAAATGCGAATTCCAACGACGAGTGTGAAGACGGAGACGTAGAAGATGAGTTGGATAGAATTTCACTAGGGGTTTCTAAATCTGGACGTTGAGCAAATCTCCCTAGTTCGTCTCTATATCGATGCATTCACCCTAAGCGGCTCTTTTTTAATTTTTTTAATTTTTTTTTGTTTTTTTATTTTTAATCAAAAAGAAAATAATTATATAGTAACATAAATTGTAACCACCGAGAGTGCTCTCAGGAAAGACTATAGCTCTTGGCTCAATAAATAGTCTCCTAGATAGAGCAACGTTCCCAGGAAAGATTGGTGGGACGAGGCCCGCTTAAATACCAACTTTCCTAGACAGAACTCCCTCGGATTATACTTTCCACGTAACCACACAATTATTCTCAAAATCAATTATTAAATTTTATTGAGTAAATTATGAAATGTAATGTAATTAATGGAAACTATTCCTAAAGTCAAGAGCCTAAATCTACCAAATTATGAAAATCCTAGATTAGGAATCTAAATTAGTTAATTAATTACCATCTTAATTATAATCCTAAAAATTACTGAAACTATAAAAGAAAAAATTAAATTAAGCAACAATTAAAATATACAAATGAGAAAATAAAATAAAATCCTAATTTACCAAAAATAAAAGATTACAAAATCAAATCACAATTAATTCTAATACACAAATCCTAAAAGTGAGATTTTTTTTTTTTTTTTTTTTTTTTTTTTTTTTTTTAGCAACACAAAACTACGGGAATAAAAAAAACAATGATAAAAGGAACATTTTTTTTTTTATTTTTTTGGTTTCGATTAATGGATGACAAAAGAAAAAAAAAATGCGGCAACTTTGAACAAAGGCACGTTAACAGGCTGCGGCCAACTTTCTTTCTTTTTTTTTTTTTTTTTTTTTTTTTTTTTTTTTTTTAAGAAACTAAAGACGCTAAACAACAAACTAAATATATATAATATAATGTAATATAATAATAATAAATATCAAGTCAAATAAGCAACACTTGCAGCAAAATAAAAGTTTTGTTTTAATATATGCTAAAAGCAGATCACACGAATCAAGAAAGAAAATTTGAGAAAAATAAAACAAAAATGCACCTACCTCTTTGGCTCAAAATCTACTGATCAATCTTGTTAGTAGCATCTCCCCGGCAACGGCGTCAAAATTTGATTAACGTCCAAAAGTGATGTTCACAAGTGGTCAATTGTAGCACAGAATGACGGTTGTATCCACAGAGAGATAACAAAATAACAATAATGACTAACAGAATAAGAGCATTAGAGAAAAGTGAATTGAAGAAAAAGAAGAGTTTTTGAGATTTTTGTTGCAAATATAATAAAAAAGAGAAAAGATTTGTGTTGAAGAAATTTAATAATAAAAACGGTAAGATGTCGAGAATCCCTAATGTTCCGTTCACCAATTCCAGTTTTGATTCACAAAATAAAAGAACTGGATAGATTAAATCTCTATGTTGACTTTGAAAATATTATCATTACAAGTTATCTAAAATCGACAATATATTAATCGACAATATTGCAAAAGAAAAGACAATTTGTAAAATAATTTGAATAACAAAACATTGCATGATGTAATTACATAAGAAAAGCGTGGTGAACTTATATAAAAATTGGCACACAATATTTTGAAAAGTAATAGAAAAATAGATGAGATTTAATTCATTCAGATGTTGAACTTTACAGCACAAGGAATCAAAACCCCGAATTGGGTCACTCAACAAAAGTTCATCTCTAACCTCACCAAGAAAACTCTAGCCTATCTTGAAAAACATTCTCACAAGTTCTAGAGAGAAAATATGAGACTGACAGCAAGATGGCAGAAAACTGAATAATCAAAAGCTTTCTAAAACTTAAGGCCAACCCCTCTATTTATAGTGTTCAGAGGTTGCCTGTCAAATAAGGAAATAAATTATAAAACTAGAAAATTACAAAAGAAAAGGAAACAAAATAAAATTATACATAAATTAGGAGAAATCACATATTTAATTTGGAGAAGAAATCCAGTAATTTGAGGAGAAGAAATCCGGATTGATCACCGCCTCGGACACGTGTCGCAACGTGATTGGAACTGAGGTGAATCGTGCCACGTGTCGCATGAGGATTGGTTGGCGTGTGTTGGCGCGGTCAGTGTGGAGGGCCCGCGTTGGATAGGTGGCGCACGCAGAGAAGGCAGCAGGTCTGCTGTTGTCATGTGGGACCCACGCGGATTGAAGCTCAGATGTGTGCTAACGGCTGCGTGGAAGGAACGCGCGGTCTGATGTACGGCGTGCTGGTGACGCGCGAAGCGTGAGATGGCAGAAAGAAGCGCGCGCGGATTCCTGCGCTGAGTGGTGGGGTCCACGAGCTGATGTTGGCTCGGCTAAGCTACTTAGCTCTCTCTCTCTCTGATCGGCTTTCCAGGCTCGGCTGAGAGCTTGGCTCCGAGTGGTTTGAAAATATGGCTTTCATGGCTTATTTTTGTGTGGCTTTTTACATTGCTTTTTATCTGTAAATAATTAAGCAAAAGCTAGACAAATTTCAATTAGAAATATTATGAATAAAAATAATGGAATTGCTTAATTAAAGCTTAAATATTTTAATATTATATAAATCAAAAGCAGTATTTAGGGTGCATTTTCATGCACTAATCAACTGGCTTGCTGTCAAGCATATCCTCAAGTATCTTAGGAGAACAAGGAACTATATGCTTGTATATTCCAGGTACTGACCTGACTATGACGGGATACACCGACTCCGATTTCCAATCGGATAAGGATTCCAGGAAATCCACTTCAGGATCAGTGTTTGTCCTGAATGGAGATTCGGTGGTATGGAGGAGTATTAAGCAGACTTGCATAGCTGACTCCACCATGGAGGCCGAATATGTGGCAGCTTGTGAAGCTGCAAAAGAGGCCGTATGGCTTAAGAAGTTCCTAGTATCACTGGAAATTGTTTCGGAAGCTGATAGGCCTATGGTACTGTATTGCGATAACAGTGGGACTGTAGAAAACTCTAAGGAGCCTAGAAGCCACAAAAGGTCCAAGCACATAGAGCGGAAGTACCACCTCATCCGAGAGATTGTACAAAGAGGCAATGTTGAAGTGACAAAGATATCAACACATGACAACTTGGCTGATCCGTTCACAAAGGCTTTATCTGGTAAAGTCTTCAATAGTCATCTAGAAGGTTTGGGCATGCGAGATTGTACACACCTACTTTAAGTCCAAGTGGGAGTTTGTTGGAAATGTGTCCATAAAGTAGGATGTAATTTGTTATTTGTGAAATGACAAATGTCAGACATTATTGTTTTGCTGATTTTATAAAATAAAATAAAGTTATGTTTTGATACATACTCAAGGGTGTTTGTAATATTGCTTAGTCCATGGACTGTTATCAATGAAAGAAGAGTTAGGGAAACCCTGCCGGACAAACTCTTCTGATATACTGCTGCCTAAAATTATGTTTATAGAATCTCGCAAGTGCACGAGTCAACAAGTAGTAAAATGATGAAATATCAAGTATCATTCCACAGGGATTGTGTGTTTTTGAGATCAAGTTGCTAAGTTAATTCTATCCAAGTTTTTAAAAGGAAAACTAAAATTGATTTTTAAGATGTGAAAAACTAATAATGACTTGACTATAGACAAAGAAAAACAGAGATAAAACTAATTACTAACAAAATGTGCAATTAAAATTGGCCAAATGCGCTGTGCGTGGCTTACAATTGCTAAACTGTCTCCTATCAATGCTGTATGATGCTGCAGTAATGGATGATAACAACTACTTCCTGTTAACCAGATTTACTAAACCAGTGATTTTCCAATCCTCTGTCTACTGATTCTAAAGTTAAACCCCACAAATTCCTTTGCAAATCTAAACTCTAAAATCAGAGAATGAAGCTCTAAATCGTTTGGTTATGCAAGACACAATATATTCCTATATCATGTGAATCAAAGATCTAAAACAACATCTAAGAACCTACACTATTCAAGCTGTGTCCACTCAACTAAATCTTCCTAGATCTAATCAAAGCTATACTCCTCTCTTATGATTTCCCAATCACAGTTAAGGCACAAGTTCAACTTACTTGAATAAACAAAGAAACAATCATTAAATCCATTCAACATCAACTAACATTTCAATATTAAACATCTCAGTAACTTCAACCAGAAAACATACTCTTATAAAGTTATATATGGAATCAAGTTCAGATTTATGAAGAAGAACGTAAATATTCTTAAACAAGATACAAACAGAGTGTAAAGAGTAAAGAAAACTAAGGTGATGAGGAGAGAATCCGAATCCCCCTTTTCCAAGGCTTCTTCTAGCTTCTTCCGTGTCAACAATAGTCCTTTACGTTCAACACCACACCCTGCTACGTCTCCTTCTTCTTCTTTCCAGTACTGGAGCTGGTACTTGATCAGAGAAAATGGAGGTGGTTTTCCTTTTCCAAGTGCAGCCGCCTCTCCTTACAAATTTTGACCAAGGACCCTCCCCTTTCTCTTACAGCTGTAGGTACTTATTGTACCCTAATCACACGTGGTAGCCCCTGAGGAAGCCTCCAATCAGCAGCTAAATCAGCACCCTTCATGGTTAAATCAGCTCATTCTTCTAGCTTAGGTACAGCTGTCAGCAACATGTGAGTCTGGTCCAGCTGGCGTTGGCGCAGTAATGCGGAGCAATGCAGAGCAATGCTGACTGGAATTTCCTTTAAAATTCCAAAATGACAAGTAGTTGCTTTCCTCCAAAACGACAATACTTTCTCAAAGCTGAAAATAGTCACCACATGCACCCAGATTAGCTCTTTTTAAAACCAAAAACACGAGAGAGAGTTCATGAAACCAAATTAACTAAAAACTAGAAACAAGGCAAAATAAAGGAAAAACCATAACTAAATACTCTCTAAGTAATAAGTTAAACCCGGGAAATGCTCAATTAACTCTATTTTCATAGAGTTATCACACCCCCAAACTCAAGATTTTGCTTGTCCTCAAGCAAAACAAAAAGAAAAAGACTCAAAAACAAGTGTGCATTTATGGATGAATTCTCATGAATAATTCCTCAAGGATTGAATTAGAAACATAGCTCAAAGAAAAACACAATTTTCAATCAACTTTTATTTTGAACTTGAAAAGATTGTTTCTTCTCCAATTGGACCTTTGTTGTGTGTGTGTGTGAATAGCCAAGTGTTATTTCAACATTGGAAATCCAAATGAGATCATGCAAACATGCTTATAGAATATAGAATTTAGAATTTAAGCACATGCATGCAAACTCTATAAGCTTACTTTTCAAAACCATCTCCACTAATGTAGACTAACACTTAATCAAGGATCAATAGGACTTTTAAGGCTTGTAACGATAGGCTAGGGATTAAGGTAGGATAAAGGTGATTTTATGGCTCAAATCACATCCTAAACACATTAGTTACTCTAAGACCATACAAGAGCTCATATAACTCTTCAAAGTACACCCTCAAACTTGATTTCCACTCTCTTTTGTCAACCACTTATTGAAGAAACCAAAAAAAAATTCATCCCTTTTTTTTTTTTAATTTTTCATTTTTTTTTTATTTTTTTTTGAAGATCTCCTATACCCCCAAACTCAAACTCAACATTGTCCTCAATGTTGCAAAATAAACACAAGAAGGTAAAGTAAACCTCACTATTTTTTTTCAACTGCCCAGAATTGCTATCAAATGCTGCAGCATTTTTTTGTTTACAGAATTGCACACGTTTTTCACACCCACTGCATCATCTCACACCAACTCATATAAGGCAACAACACTCACAACACCACCCTTCCTTCCTTATCCAACATAGCTCAATATGTCCTCAAATAACTAATATGCTTATGGGTGAGGGGTAGAAAGTTGGAAACTTATTTAAAAGGCTAGGCTAAAGATGTGGGTAACAACAAAAAAAATGATATATATAGGCTCAAAAAAAGGGTGACTAAGGATATAACATGTACAAGGTTGGCTTAGAAAGGCTCAATCGATCCAAAAATGGCCTAAATCATGTCCTTAATCAAGTGCTTGCCTAGGATTTCGCCTCGACAATTCGTCAAGTAAGTTCTAGAGTTTGTAAAAGCTAATGATATGATATATACACAATTTTTTTTTTTTTTTTTTTTGCATCACATTCACATAATCTTTCTCTAGAAATCCAATGCATCCATAACACAAGGTAAAGTGCTCAAAGTTAAGAAAAAGTCACAATCTTTGAACAAAACAATCAAGTGAATTCCAAAACAAAAAGTTGAGAAAAGAATACTTTTCTAAAAACTATGCTCAATCCAATAATTATCATCATAGGTCCAAGAGAATTCACCACAAAACACACCAAACACAAGGAAAACTTAAGACACTTTTTTTTTAAACCCCCCCCAAACTTCAAGGGTAGCAGTGTCCTCACTGCACAAAAATGAAAATTTAACCATTCTAAACACAAAAACATAGAAATAAAGTATATAGGAAAAGAAAACTCCCTTGCTGTGCATCATGAATTCCATTTCCAATTCAACGGGTTGCGCATGGAACATTGCCTGGGTGGTGAATCGTCAACTACAGCTTTGCCCTTCTTCTTTCCACGCGACGATAATGGCTCTGGAACATCCGCAGCAACAGCGGCTGGTGGTTCTTCCTGCTGGACACCAGCAATGGTGTCCTCATCAACAACTTGGTCTGATGCCTCGACATTGATATCTGAATTGTGAGACTGCAGAATCAGCGCCTCTGGGAAAACAGGGAAGGTGGCCATGGGCTTAGAAAAGTTCTGTTGAAGAGATTTCTTCAATGCTCTGTCCCTGTCCCGAGAATACACCCAGAATTGGTGTAACTGATCTTGTTGCTTCTGCAGCATCTCAAACATTTCATACTGCTGCACTTCAAACAGGCTTATCCGTTGTTCAAGCCATGACTGGCTTTGAGATGCAGCCGCAGATGGTGTAGTGTTCTCAGAGGGTCCGGTTGGCTCTTCCTCATTTTCCTCTCCTTCGTCAGCGTTCTCACCTTGTGTCGTCTTGTCTGCTCGCCCGGAAGATATCCGCGTAATAGCTACCAAATCAATTGGGCAAGTGTTCCTCAGACGTGGTTCATTCTCGTCCCAAGGCACATTTGCCTGAATACACATCTCGGAAATGAGGGAGGGGAAATACAAACCCCTTTTTTCTTTCTTCGCACATGCCCGGATTTGATCAATGATCAAACGTCCCACGTTGATCGGCTTATCCACAATAAGGGCATAAAGCAAAATAGCTCTGTTCCGGGATATTGTCTTCCCGTGAGTTGAGAGCAAAATCTGGGACGCCAAGAAATGATACCAGACCTTGGCAACAGGCTGAAGCTCATGCCTGTTGCATGTGTAGGCGCCGGTGGTGGACAAAGTCCACTGTGCTCCAGGGACGGCGATTGTTCGCAAAACGGCATCAAGTTGATCCTCCGTTATCTCGGTCATAAGGTCCACGAATTCATCCTCTTGTTGGTTAATACCCAGCACAGTATTTATGTGAATTGCAGTGAAGGGAATGCGTACCTGGCGGACAACAACCGTGGTTTGCCTCTGGGTTTTCAAATTGGCATAAAATTCCTTGACAAGAGGAACAACTGGATCGATGGGGTGTTGACAAAACACCTGCCATTGTCGTGGGATAATGACATCCGAGATGTATGCCGGCTGCCCCAAGGTGGGACTGTCGTGAAGGAGGAAGCCTTTTTCCTTCACTAGATTACGGGCGGAGATGTTCCCGGTGTACCGATTTTTTGCATCATCATCAACAAACTTCGGGATCTCTGGGGTACTCCGGGCGGAAGGAGATGGATCATTGGCGGCCTGGTTTTTGCTCATGGCAGAATCAGTATTTTTGGAGGAAAATGGCCGCCTCGCTACACTCTTCTTTCCCATTGGCTGACGGGAGTGGGAGAGTTTGGGTAATCCGGCGGATAAACGGGGAAAAGGGGCCGGCGGCGGTTCTAGGGCAGAGAAATTTTGGGGGAAATTTCTAGGGCAGAAGGACTAGAGAAGGGGCTATTTGGAGGAAAGGGGAAATTTGAAATGGAGTGCAGATTTGGGGCAGTTTTTTTTTTTTTTTTATTTATTTTTTTTTATTTCAAAACGCCGCCGTTTTCACTAGTTGGCCATATGCTCAAAATATTACCAAAACGCCACCGCATTAGATGGCCAAAATTATGCTTTCCCTCTTTTCCAAAACGACGTCGTCCCATTTAAGTCCTTCAGTACCCCAATCAGCTTCTCGCGAGGGGGAAACAATGCTATACGATGCTGTTCGATGCTTCAGTAAAATTTTGTTCCCATTCTCCTCAACCATGTAACTCCCGATGAATCACCAGCCACCTGTGATAAGAGCTGTCCTACCACTTACTAAAATAAGTCAGCAATCTACTTGAAACTCAAAATCAAAATAAGATGGAAAATGAAATGGAACAGGAATCCTGCAAACTAAAAGAAAACATCAAAATGAAAGGAAATAAAGAGAAACAGAAACTTTGGGTTGCCTCCCAATAGCGCTTGTTTTTACGTCTTCAACCTGACGTCTACCCTTCTTTCAATTATCACTCAATGTGACAGAGGTCTTGGAACGTTCCATAGGTCCTCCCCAATAATGCTTGATTCTCTGTCCGTTCACCAAGAACTTCCTCCCTGATGTCTCTTCTTGTAACTCCACCGCTCTATGTGGGAAAACAAAGAGTAAGCGTGAATGGCCCCGACCATCTTGACTTGAGTTTGCACTCGGGAACAATTTCAGCCTCGAATTGTATAACAAATTTTTGTTGTCTGGCTAAAATACTCTCTTGGTTTTATTCTCATGTCATGCCATCTTTTAGTCTTCTCTTTGTACAGCTTTGCATTCTCATATGAGAACATCCGCATCTCTTCTAGCTCATCTAGCTGCAGCAACCTTGCTTGACCGGAAGCTTGTAGATCCATGTTGAGCTTCCTTGTCGCCCAAAACGCCTTGTGTTCAAGTTCCAGCGGCAAATGACACGCCTTGCCAAAGACGAGACGGTAAGGAGACATTCCCAAAGGCGTTTTGAATGTTGTCCTATAAGCCCAGAGAGAGTCATCTAGTCGCAATGACCAATCCTTTCGGTTTGGATTCACGACCTTTTCCAGAATGCCCTTGATTTCTCTGTTTGAAATCTCTGCTTGACCACTTGTTTGAGGATGGTAGGCTGTAGCGATCTTATGTTTGACTCCATATTTGGCAAGCACCCCCTCAAACTGCTTGCTTCTGAAATGAGTTCCCTCGTCACTTATTATGGCTCGCGGAGTTCCAAAGCGAGTGAAAATGTTCTTATACAAGAACTTGATCACTACCTTGGAATCATTTGTGGGGAATGCCGATGCCTCAACCCATTTCGACACATAATCCACTGCTACCAATATGTAAAGATTGCCAAATGAAGGAGGGAAAGGTCCCATGAAATCAATTCCCCACACATCGAACAATTCGACCTCCAAAATATTTGTCAACGGCATTTCATGACGCTGTGAAATATTGCCGACACGCTGACACCTATCACATGCCTTAACAAATTCATAAGCATCTTTGAAAAGTGTGGGCCAAAAATACCCGGATTGCAGTACCTTGGCTGCAGTTCTTGATCCCCCAAAGTGGCCTCCATATGGTGAGGCGTGGCAATGATGTAGAATGCTCGAGACTTCTTCTTGGGGAACACACCGCCTCCAAATTTGGTCTGCTCCCTGCTTGTAGAGAAATGGTTCATCCCAATAGTAAGACTTCATCTCATGCAGAAATCGCTTCATTTGTTGTCTGTTCATATCCAGAGGTGCCTTGCCACTTGCTAGATAATTTGCCAAATCTGCATACCATGGCAAAGAGGCTTGCTGCACTACGAGAAGCTGCTCATCAGGGAATTTCTCTTGAATGGGAATATGTGACTCAGCCCCCTTTTCTTGCTCAATTCTGGAAAGATGGTCTGCCACTTGATTTTCTGTTCCCTTCTTATCCTTAATTTCAAGATCAAATTCTTGAAGCAATAATATCCACCGAATTAATCTCGGCTTGGCATCTTTCTTCGAAATGAGATATTTAATGGCTGAATGGTCTGTAAAAACCATCACCTTTGTTCCCACGAGATATGATCAAAACTTATCAAAGGCAAATACCACAGCCAATAGTTCTTTCTCAGTGGTGGTATAGTTCAGTTGGGCCTCCGTGAGTGTTCTACTAGCATAGTAGATAGGGTGAATCAGCTTCCCTCTCCGCTGGCCAAGAACTGCCCCTACTGTATGATCATTGGCGTCGCACATAAGCTCAAATGGAAGTGTCCAATCCGGTGCAATGATGACAGGAGTTGTGACAAGAGCTTTCTTCAATTCAGAGAATGCACGTTTACAGTCTTCATTGAAGTCGAATGACCTGTTCTGCTCCAAAAGAGAACATAATGGCTTGGACACTTTAGAGAAATCCTTGATAAATCGTCTATAGAAACCAACATGTCCCAAGAAACTCCGAATTCCCTTGACAGAGCTAGGAGCAGGTAGTTTCTCAATGATCTATATCTTCGCTCTGTCCACTTCAATGCCTTTTTGTGAAACTTTGTGGCCCAAAACAATCCCCTCTGTAACCATAAAATGGCACTTTTCCCAGTTTAGAACCAAGTTGTTTCCTCACACCTTTGAAGCACCTTAGCTAAATTTTTCAAGCAATCACCAAAAGAGTCACCAAAAATTGAGAAATCATCCATGAATACCTCCAAAGTCTTTTCTACCATGTTAGTGAAGATTGCCATCATACATCTTTGGAATGTCGCTGGAGCATTGCACAAACCAAATGGCATTCTTCTAAAAGCGAAAGTTTCATAAGGACAAGTGAAGGTTGTTTTACCTTGATCCTCTGGTGCTACAACAATCTGGTTATAGCCTGAGTATCCGTCCAAGAAACAATAAAACTCCTTCCCAGCAAGCCTATCCAGCATTTGATCAATAAATGGCAGCGAGAAATGATCCTTTCTAGTGGCGGCATTTAGCTTCCTATAGTCTACACATACCCTCCATCCAGCCACCGTTCTAGTGGGTATCAATTCATTGTTGTCATTGGCCACCACTGTCACTCCTCCTTTCTTGGGCACACATTGAACAGGACTGACCCACGAGCTATCTGAAATTGGGTATATTATTCACGCATCCAGCCACTTTATGATTTCCTTCTTCACTACATCCTTCATGATGGGATTCAATCTCGCTCTTTGCTCACTGAATTCTTTGCGCAACAATCTTCTAACAGGATTTTGTGCATGCATAGAGAAGGGCTGATTCCTTTTATATCAGCTATGGACCACCCCATCGCCCTTTTGTGCTTTTTGAGCACCTCCAGCAATCTATTCTCCTGTTCCTCATCCAATGTGGATGATATGATTACTGGCAAGGTGCTTCCTTCACCCAAGTAAGCATATTTCAAGTGACTTAGTAATGGCTTCAATTTCAGCACCGGTGGTTCTTCAATTGATGGTCTAGGTGGCTTCAAACTCCTCTTAGATAACTCCAATGACTCAAAAGGTCTTCTTTGACAAACAGCAACTTGGTTGGTTTCGCCTTCTAATGCTTGAGACTCATCATCAACCTGTTCAACCTCCAATTCTGCCTTTGTAATATCCTCCTCTTCTATTTCCTCATATGCATCCTTAGTCAGCCCTGCCAACACAAGGTCGTCTAACACTCCCACAGCCGAGCATTCTTCAATCTCATCTGGGAAGCGTATAGCGTTGAGGACATCAAATGTGACTTGCTCATCATCAACTCGCATAGTGAGTTTACCTTTTTGCACGTCGATTAGTGTCTTCCTCGTAGCTAGAAATGGTCTACCCAAAATGATAGGCACCTCCTTGTCTGCTTCATAATCCAAGACAACGAAATCCACTGGAAAAATGAATTTATCAACGCGCACTAGCACATCTTCAATTTTTCCTTCCAGATGAACAAATGATCTATCGGCAAGTTGAAGAGTGACGGTGGTCGGCCTAGCTTCACCAATCCCTAGTTGCTTGAAAACAGACATCGGCATTAAGCTAATGCTAGCACCCAAATCACACAAGGCCTTACCAACATAAGTATTACCAATTGAACATGGGATTGTGAAACTCCCTAGGTCCTTCAATTTCGGTGGTAGAGTACTCTGGGATATCAAGCCACATTCCTTTGTAAGTGCCACCATTTCAAACTCACCCAAACGCCTCCTTTTCAAAAGAATTTCCTTCATAAACTTTACATAATTTGGCATTTGCTCAAGAGCCTCCACCAATGGGATATTTATGTGAAGTTGTTTTAGCACATCAAGAAATTTCCCAAATTGCTTGTCTTGTTGCTTCTTCTGAAATCTCTGAGGGAAGGGCGGTGTTGGGTTGTTCTGACACGTTGCTGTTGTTTCGCTTTGCTGCTGCAACACTGTAGGACTTTGCTTGTCAACAGAACTTAGATTCTGATGCTGCTGGTCTGGTCTTTGCTGATGCTGTTTTGCTGCAGCAACACCAGGTTCTGCTTCATCTTGTGGTTGTGCAGGATTCATGCAAACGTCCTGCCTCTCTTTTGTTTGGATCGAAGAGGGCTCTTCATCCAGCTCCTTTTTCTCCTTTGGCTGCTCCAATGCTTTTCCACTTCTCAATATAATTGCATTACAGTGATCCTTACCATCCCGCCTAGGATTTTCTGTGTTGCTTGGAAGAGTGCCCTGCGGCCGATTGTTTAGAGCATTTGCAAGTTGCCCAATTTGAGTTTCCAAGCTTCTCAAGGTTGAATCATAGCTTTGCATCTTAGCCTCATTCTTCGTTATATATTCCTTGAAGAAATTCTCCATGGAATTTGAACTTTCACCTTCTTGAATCCTCATTGGCTGCGCTGGTTGTGCTAAACCCGGCTGCGGAGCTGGTCTATTATTTTGAGAAGCACCACTAAGACTTGCTCCTTGGTTATTCCAAGAGAAATTAGGATGTTGTTTCCATCCTTGGTTGTGTTGATGGTTGTAAGCATTGTTGCGGTTGTAGTTACTCACATAACAAGCCGAAGCGGGATTCAACGGACATTCCTCAAATAGGTGTCCCTCCCCACAATATACACAGGAGACTGCAAGGGCCTAGACCGGTTTCACTCCAGTTGAAGTGTTCATATTTTTTATCATGTTAGTCAAATTTGACACTTGAGCCGAAAGAGCTGTGATTGCATCCACTTCAAGAACCCCCGGTGTTTTCCTTGTGGGTAGTCTCTCAGTTGGCCATTGATAATGATTTGTAGCCATCCTCTCCAGAATCTCATTGGCCTCATTGTAAGATTTGGCCAAAAGAGCGCCATTAGCTGCGGCGTCCACCATTACTCTGGTTGGCTCATTGAGACCATTGTAAAAAGTCTCCATTTGAATCCAATGGGGGATACCGTGTAATGGGCACCTTTGGAGCAGCTCCTTAAACCTTTCCCAAGCCGCATAGACCGACTCTCCATCACCTTGATGAAAAGAGGTAATGTCATTTCTCAATTTAGCATTCTTGGTTGGAGGGAAATACTTCATAAGAAACTTTTCAGCCATATCACTCTATGTAGCAATGGAATCCGTTGGTAAGCTATTAAACCAAGTTCTAGCACGATCCCTCAAAGAGAAAGGGAAAAGTGTTAGCCTTAGTGTTTCTGGAGGAACTCCCGGTAGCTTGAATATGTCGATGACTTCCATGAATGACCTCAAATGTTGATGAGGATCATCTGTTGCCATACCGCTGAATTGTCCAATGGTTTGTAGCATTTGGAACATGACCGGTTTGAGTTCAAAGTGTGGGGCCTCAATGTTTGGCCAAACAATCGCAGGATTTAGTCCATCAAGAACTGGGACTGCAAAATCTCGGATTGCTCGATCACGGTCATCAACCAAAAATGGTCCTGGGGCTGGTTCAAGAGCATTGAGCTGCTGCCCCTGATTTAGTAAAATCCCCTAATCATCTTCCTCGGCCATCTCTTGTATATGGGCAAATCCTCGTTGTTCCCTTCTTCTTCTTCTCGCTGTTCTTTCGATTTCTGGGTCAAAAGGGAATAATTCACGTTCTTGCATACAAGATGTTCCAAAGACCTGCATGACAATTCGAAACTCTGATAAAAATGTACTAAGACAATACTTGAATAGTATATTACTTTAACAATAAGATCCAAATAAAACAATCCCCGGCAACGGCGCCAAAAACTTGTTGCCTAAAATTATGTTTATAGAATCTCGCAAGTGCACGAGTCAACAAGTAGTAAAATGATGAAATATCAAGTATCGTCCCACAGGGATTGTGTGTTTTTGAGATCAAGTTGCTAAGTTAATTCTATCCAAGTTTTTAAAAGGAAAACTAAAATTGATTTTCAAGATGTGAAAAACTAATAATGACTTGACTATAGACAAAGAAAAACAGAGATTAAACTAATTACTAACAAAATGTGCAATTAAAATTGGCCAAATGCGCTGTGCGTGGCTTACAATTGCTAAACTGTCTCTATCAATGCTGTATGATGCTGCAGCAATGGATGATAATAACTACTTCCTGTTAACCGGATTTACTAAACCAGTGATTTTCCAATCCTCTGTCTACTGATTCTAAAGTTAAACCCCACAAATTCCTTTGCAAATCTAAACTCTAAAATCAGAGAATGAAGCTCTAAATCATTTGGTTATGCAAGACACAATATATTCCTATATCATGTGAATCAAAGATCTAAAACAAGATCTAAGAACCTGCACTATTCAAGCTGTGTCCAGTCAACTAAATCTTCCCAGATGTAATCAAAGCTATACTCCTCTCTTATGATTTCCCAATCACAGTTAAGGCACAAGTTCAACTTACTTGAATAAAAAAAGAAACAATCAATAAATCCATTCAACATCAACTAACATTTCAATATTAAACATCTCAACAACTTCAACCAGAAAACATACTCTTATAAAGTTATATATGGAATCAAGTTCATATTTATGAAGAAGAACGTAAATATTCTTAAACAAGATACAAACATAGTGTAAAGAGTAAAGAAAACTAAGGTGATGAGGAGAGAATCCGAATCCCCCTTTTCCAAGGCTTCTTCTAGCTTCTTCCGTGTCAACAATAGTCCTTTACGTTCAACACCACACCCTGCTACGTCTCCTTCTTCTTCTTTCCAGTACTGGAGATGGTACTTGATCAGAGAAAATGGAGGTGGTTTTCCTTTTCCAAGTGCAGCCGCCTCTCCTTACAAATTATGACCTAGGACCCTCCCCTTTCTCTTACAGCTGCAGGTACTTATTGTACCCTAATCACACGTGGTAGCCCCTGAGGAAGCCTCCAATCAGCAGCTAAATCAGCACCCTTCATGGTTAAATCAGCTCATTCTTCCAGCTCAGGTACAACTGTCAGCAACATGTGAGTCTGGTCCAGCTGGCGTTTGCAGAGCAATGCAGAGCAATGCTGACTGGAATTTCCTTTAACATTCCAAAACGACAAGTAGCTACTTTCCTCCAAAATGACAATGCTTTCTCAAAGCAGAAAATAGTCACCACATGCACCCAGATTAGCTCTTTTTAAAACCAAAAACACGAGAGAGAGTTCATGAAACCAAATTAACTAAAAAGTAGAAACAAGGCAAAATAAAGGAAAAACCATAACTAAATACTCTCTAAGTAATAATTTAAACCCGGGAAATGCTCAATTAACTCTATTTTCATAGAGTTATCATATAGTTTAAAATAGATATTCGCAGTCTTAAGATCGATTGGGCAATCGAATCCGATTATGACTGTTAGATCGAACCATATGATGCTGGTCTCGGGGCATGGAAGTTGGACTCTGTGGTTGATCTAGACATATTCGCAACATGTTGAATAAACCATGTGACTGATTAGGTTAGAGTAAAAACCGTTTACAGAACTCTAAACCTAATTGTCACAACTTAAGTATATTTGTATAATTATCATAATCCTGAAGTGAATGCATAACTCGACTTAATATCTCATGATCTTTGATTCACCAATGAGATTAGTTCACAGTTTTTGAACAGCATCTCGGCTATTGGGGTCATGACATAATTGAGTTGGAGTTATGTGATTCACAGATATGGAATTCCTAAGAAATAATATCACCTCATGCTTTATTGATGGGTGTGTGAATAAATAAACCAGGCCTGGTATTCAATGATGATATTCATTGATTAAGACATCGTGACATGTGCGAGACATCTTATGAACATATGTCTTTCTTATTCACAGTCATATAAAGAATTTGAGGAAATAATGATTGGAATGGTAAAACGGTAATATTCTATACCATTCTGATCACTAATATTTATGAAGGATAATAATGCATTTATTCTGTGGACCGTGTAATAAATTGTATTAACACCATCAGAAAAAATAGCGCATATGAATCGAGAGATTATTCGGCATCGAACTTTTAGTGGAGTTGTGCGATGTCGGAATTAAATATGTCGATAACTTATCGGGATAAGTTAGTCGAGTATTGTAATTCCATAGCTTTGTTCATGTGGGTCCATTCGGTCTCAAGGCTAGCTCTAATAAGTGGGAAAATAGAAACTAATATTTTGTTATATAATTATGTTTAAAAATTCATTATGTTATTTTTCATTTATTTGATAATTGAAAAAATAAAAGGAATGAATTTGAATTTTGAAATTAATAGTGATTAATTTAAAAATTCAAAATAAAATTTAAACATGATTTTATTTGGCAACTAAAGGAGAGAGAAAGTTGATTTTATTTTCAAAAAATTCAGAAATCCCTTGCTATATGGGGAATTCGAATTTTGCTCCAAAAGGGAGAAGGAAAATTCAGAAATCCCTAGCCATATGGGAAATTTCAGATTTTAATCCTAGGGAGAAGGGGAAGTTCGAAAATCCCATCTAGGGTTTGAGTTTTTGAATTTCCTCCTATAAAAGGATATTATTCAAAACCCTAGCTATGAGTTTTTTAAGAGAAGAAAATATCTCACACTTTTCTCTCCTAGGGTGGCCAGAATTTTGAGACAAAATAGAAGGAAAAATTGTTTCCTTAGATTTTTGAAAAAGATCCAACTCTCTCATCCCAAAACACTTAGAGTCATAGTCTTGAATCAATGAGTGGTTTTTGGTGTGATCGTATCGATAGATCAACGATCTTGTTTCACGGCAATTCTCCATCTCGGAACGTGAGATAGTGAGACAAGATCCTTGCGGTCATTTTGATTCAATCGTCACAAAGGTATGATTGTTATTTTATTCCTTTGTCTATAAACATATATCATGCATGTATCTCTCGTTGTGATTTAAGTTTAATTTGGAATTAAATGGATATGTTAAAAAAATTTTGAAATTCCGCCTACAAGTTTGTTATTGTTCAAATGATTTTTCATTAAAAATCACAACTAGATCCTACAATGTCGTCCTTGTAATTCTACCAGACACAAAGGGCAAAATGGAAATTTTAAAATTATGGAATTCTAAAAGTTAAATACTCGAAAAATAATTAATTGAGAATTAATTATTATTTAAATAATGTGATTATTTAAATTTTAATTTGAATTGTGAACATAATTTCAATTTATCCTTTTGAACTTATTTGATAAGTTGTTCAATTTAGAATTCAAATTAATTTAAGTTTGACTTAAATTCGAATTTGAATTTGAATTAAAATTGGACTACGGGACAAAGGATAAAATCTCTTCCTTTCCTATCTGTTATTGGCGCCACACACAGGGTAAAACCCTAATGATGTGGCCAGCCCCCTTATGGATAAAGGGAAGATATTTTTTGTTCCAAATTCAAAATTGGAGATAGGAATTTGATTCTGTTTTGAAGTTTGACTTCTACTCTTTGAATATGAGTATGATAGAAAATTGTGAAGACAATTTTTGAAACAATATTCAGCCCTAAAAATAGAGTGTGGCCGAATTTTGCTCATAGAAAAAAAGAGAGCAAAATTTTTCTCCAAAAATTCCACATCGTGCATGCGTTGGTGTTTGTGAAAATTCGAGTGTTTAAGAAACCTGTTTTGTCTCACGTGTGCCCACACACACGTCTACTTGGAATCAAGGAATCGATGTGGAAGACTTTGGTATTCTAAACACAAAGCTTGGAGCAAGGACTGTTCGTGGTCAAAGAACTCAAGTTATCATCCAAGTTGGCTTCCAGGTATTTTTTCGGATTGAGTTGTTCATATATAAATTAATGTGATTAATTTATTCGTGCATAAATTAATATAATCTAAAGAGTATCTCAAATGTTTTATGAAAATTTTTGTTATACACAATCTGCTTCCCGCCACGCTTCCGCCGCCGAATTCGATTCGGCAACCAACAGGTGCTACACTTAGTTTCCATAGTTTCTGACAGAGACAGTAGATTTACATCAACATTCTGGAAGAGGTTGCAAGAGGGTGTTGGGATAAGATTGAAGTTCAGTTCCACAATACACCCCCAGACAGACGGTCAAATGAAGCATAATATTCAGACTTTGGAAGATATGTTAAGAGCTTGAGTGTTGGACTTCCAGGGATCGTGGAGTAGATATCTTCCCCTGATTGAGTTCTCTTATAATTATAGTTACCAGGAGTCCATTAAAGCTGCTTCATATGAAATTTTTTATAGTCGTAAATGTCGTTCACCGATACATTGGCATGAAGCAGGAGAATGCAAATATATGGGTCCAGAACTTGTGGGCTAAGCCAATGAAGCTATCAAGAAGATCAAGGAAAGATTGAGAGTCTCTCAAGATTATTGAGCGAATAGGAAAGGCTACATATAGACTAGCCCTTCCATTGAGATTGTCTGGAGTGCATGATGTGTTCCATGTGTCCATGCTATGAAAATACTTGTGGGAACCATCTCATGTGTTGAGTTATGAAACAAAAGACGTGGATCCAGAATTGTCTTATCAAGAACAACCTACAAAGATTCTCAATAGAAAAGAGAAAGAATTGTAGAACAAGACCATCCCACTTGTGAAGGTCCTTTGGAGGAATCATGCAGTCAAAGAAGCAACTTGAGAGTTAGAAGGGGATATGAGAAAGAATTTCTCAGCTTTGTTTTAAGTTTTGGGGACTGAATTTTTATACGTTATAGGGAATTGTAACATCCCAATTTTCGGGTTCAAAATTTTAAAGGAGCACAAGATCTAAATTGTAAGACTTTGGAAGGCAAGATTATAAGAATTCTTATATTTAAGGCCAGAATGTAAATATTGAAAACTAAAAGAGCCAAATTGCAATTTTGAAAAGAAAAGAAAAGAGGGACCAGCTGCCCTTTCACGTGGCATTGGTAGAGTTCCAGCCAAGCCACAACGTTGAGAGGCTAAGAGCATTAAAAAAAAAAAAAAAAACTTCACTCTCTCTATTGCATCCACCGAATACCCTCTTCCTCTCCTCTCCCTCTGTTTTTTTTTTTTTTTTTTTTTTTTTTTTCTCTTTTCCTTGATTCATCGTTCTTCTCCCACAAAGAGCTGCAACAGTTCATTGAAGTAAAAGGATTGATTTGAGCTAGGATTCAATGTAAGGGTTTATTTGGGAAAATCTTTGAATGACTGAGTGTTTAGTTGCAAGTAATTGACTGAATTATGTTTTGATTTTAGCTTCAGGAGAAGAAAGATTCAACTCAGTCCAGAATTGAAGAGGAATTGGATTTTAAGGGGAATTTGGTGAGTTAAGTTTATGCTCTGTTTTTAATTCTGAGCAGTTTTAAATTTTGGTTTGGATAATTAACTTCATATGAGAAATTGGTTCTGATATTTTTATGGGAATTAGTAGACTCCTTAAGCTTTCCAAATTGGTATAATTTAAAGTAATTGGAGTTGTATTAAATTATGGGTGATTTTTGGAAGTGGGTTTAGTGTTTATAATGTCAAAATTGAGTTAGCCGTGAAGATTTATAAAACGGGGTATCAAAATGAATTTCTGGGAAATTATCACTATTGTTACTAGATAATAGACTTGAAAATGAAATTACTATCTCAAGAATCACCAGAAAAGCATTTTTGGTTTGTGAGTTATGACTTTTTAAAGTTAGGCTTGGTGGCTGGTTTTTCTGCAGAAAGACCATCAAGAAGTAATCTGGTATAACGTGTTTTTGAAGGTCTTAACGGACCTGAAACTAAGCATGTGATAAGTCTTTAGAAATTTTTAGATGTCTACTTCGATTAAACGCTAATTGTAAAATTTTTAAGACTATATAGAATATTTGATAAATATTCTCATAACGGTCACCAAGCTACGTTTTCTAAGAAATCTGAAAAACAAGAACTGAGATGTCCATTTCATGACTTATGGTTGCTGCACCTAAACCACTGTTACTACCATTTAGAACATGTTATTGGTGACATATGGGAGTTGGAATCACGTCATTTGGAGTTTTATAGCCCGAGTTGTGCGCATTAGAAGTTTCATGTAGAAACTTCACAAAAACTGTCAAAATCAGGAAAAACCGGAATTTTAATTTATTGAAAACTGTTTTCGAGACACTTAGAGAGCTCGAATTTAGGCATATAATAGCTCCTTAGAAAGATATACGTGTCTATTTTCTTTTAGAGTTGATTTTGGAATTTTTGGAGACTTAGATAATAATTTATGTATATTCCCATCAAGGTCAATGAATCTATCAATTTACTGAATTTATGAATGTCGGATTGACACAACTATTGTCAGATTTGACAATAGCTGTCATAATGTATAGTTGACAATTCAAATGTATATATTTAGGAGAATTAGGATTCATTTCTAAGATAGGATATTTCCCTAGAATAGATATCAATCAATGTATGTAATTAGGCGGGGTTTCCTTTTTTGTTTATCAAGTCAGTCTATATAGGAATGTAACCACTGATTGGAATAATACACAAAAAAACCATTTCTCTTTCATAACGCATCAATGCCCTAGGGCGTTCCTTTCTTGGGGTTCCTTCATGCATTTGGCCTTCATCACCACCATTAGCTTCTTTTGTCATTCCGGCCTTAATTGTCTTCTTGTTGTTTTTTCTTTGGCCTTCATTGTCGCTGGTTCACTTCAGTGGTTCTTTCATTGCTGTCCCTTCCCTAAATCATGGTCGAAACTAAAACCACCTCTCAATCCGAAGAAAACACCTCTCATCATTCAAATAGTGATCTACAGAATATTCGTTCCACATATAGGCTTAATGGAAAAAACTATTTAAAGTGGTCTCAACTAGTCCAAATCTACTTAAAAGGCAAGGGAAAGCTTAGTCATCTTCTTGGAGCCAGACCAAAAAAGGGGGATCTCAAATTTGATGCTTGGGATGAAGAAGACTCCATGATCATATCATGGTTATGGGATTCGATGAATCCTAAAATTAGTGACACCTGCATGTTCTTGGCTACTGCCAAAGAAATCTGGGACTCCATTCAACGCACCTACTCGAAAGCTCATGATGTAGCCCGGGTTTATGAGATCAAAGTCAGGGCAAGTGTAATCAAACAAGGAGAAAAAACCGTGACTGAGTATGCCAGTTCCCTAAAGAACCTATGGCAAGAACTTGATCATTATCGAGTTATTGAAATGAAGTGCACGGATGATACTGCAACTTTGAAGAATTTCATTGAGAATGACCAGACGTATGACTTCCTTGCTGAACTCAATCAGAAATTTGATCAAGTTAGAGTGCAGATTCTTGGAAAGAGGAGATGCCTTCATTGGAGGAAGTAATTTCTCTTATCTTGTCAGTGGAAAGCCGGAGGGGTATTATGCTAGAGCCACAAATTACAGAAGGATCAGCATTGGCAACCTTGACAACTTAGACTGAACACACAAAAATACCAGAAAGTGGGAAAGCACAACCCAAAGGCTGAGTTAAGTAGATTTTCATAAAGTGGGAGAGACCAGACAAGATTTTCAAGAAAGGATAATCGAGACAACAAGGATAATTTGTGGTGTAGCTATTGTAGAAAACTGAGACACACCAAGGAGACTTGCTAGAAGTTGAATGGTAGACCACCTAGTCGAGAATGGGAAAATCGTGGAGGCCAGCAGAGAACTCAATCTCAGGCTCACATGACAGAACAAATCGATCACAACAAGGTACAGGAGAAGGGAGGTCTTAATAGTAAAGAAATTGAAAAGCTCAGGAGCTTGATAGGATCCCTTGAAAAGCCCTCAGGTACATATTCATTAGCACTCTCAGGTAAACCTTCATTCTCTTTTGGGCTATATGTCTCAGAAAGGTGTTTGACTGATTCTTGGATAATTAATTCGGGGGCCACATATCACATGACGCACACCTCACAAAATTTCAGCACCTATACTCTGTGTCCTAGTAAAAGGAAAATTACAGTTGCCAATGGTTGGTTCACTTGATATGGTCGCAGGGTTAGGAGATATCCATATAAGCCCATCTCTTGTACTTAAAGGTGTTCTTCATGTACCAAAACTGTTAGCAAACATTGTCATGATTCAAAAGCTCACAAAAGACCTAAAACTGTTAGGAGATATCCATATAAGCCCATCTCTTGTACTTAAAGGTGTTCTTCATGTACCAAAACTGTTAGCAAACATTGTCATGATTCAAAAGCTCACAAAAGACCTAAAATGTTGTGCCATTTTTCATCATTCTTACTATGTTTTTCAATACCAGGGCTCAGGGAGGAAAATTGGACTTGCTAAGGAAAGGGACAGGCTCTACTATCTTGAAAACCTGAGTACTTCGAATAGGATCATAAATAATTTGTCCTTATCTTTCCTTAGTTCTTCAAATAAAGATGCCATATGGCTGTATCATTTGCGTCTTGGTTATCCATCTTTTAGAGTCTTGAATATCATCTTTCCCTCTTGTTTAAGGGATTGCAAGTTACTGATTTTCATTGTGATGTTTGTAAACTGGCAAAGCATACTCGTGTATCGTTTTCCATTAGTAATAAAAGATCATTGCGTCCTTTTGAATTAATTCAGAGTGACATTTGGGGACCATACACAATTCCAAACATTTCAGGGGCTCAATGATTTGTTTCTCTAATTGATGATTGTACTAGGGTCACATGGATATTCTTGCTCAAACAAAAGTCTGAAGTGAGCAATGTTGTTCCTAACTTCCATTCATTGATCCAAAACCAGTTTGGGGTAAAAATTAAAGGCTTTAGGTCTGACAATGGAAGGGATTACTACAACCAAATTTTGACACCCTACTTTCAAAAGGAAGGTATCATTCATGAGTCATCGTGTGTGAGCACACCACAACAAAATGGGTTGGATGAGAGGAAAAAAGGTCATTTGTTAAATACCACTCTGGCATTGTTATAACAAGGGAATGTTTTTAAATCCTATTTGGGGGAAGCCATTCTCACTGCCACATATATGATCAATAAACTCCCCTCACAAACATTAGTTTACCCAACACCCATGGAAAACCTTGCAAAGTTTTATCCTCATGTTAGAACATCAAATGGTCTTACACCTAGAGTCTTCAGTTGTACCTCTTTTGTCCATATCCATAGCCAAAATAGAGGAAAATTAGACCCACGGGCAATCAAGTGTGTGTTGCTTGGCTATTCATCTACAAATAAAGGATATAAGTGTTATCATCCCCCCACTAAGAAAACTTTCATATCTGTAGATGTTACCTTTGTTGAAAATAAAAACTACTTCACAGAGTCTTGTCTTCTGGGGGAGATCTCACTGATGGAAGATAAAGACTATGGTGTTGGTGATGACCTTGTTTCTTTTGAGCCTTTTGATTTACCCTCAACTTCGTTGTCTCCGTCCACTAAAAAATAGAATGTTACATCTCCCACTGAGCCTGTCCTGACTTTTGAACCTGAGTCTGAGTCAATTCCAGAACCAAGACATGTGTCTACTCCAGTGTCTACTCATATTCTTGTTCGTATTTATGATTCTATGCGATTTCCTCAAGTGTATTCAAGAAGAAGAGCAATTTCGGACCTGACACAAGTTCAAGATGATACCCTGAGTCCTGGTAATGAAGACATGGTAAGTTCTAACTCACCTGAAACACCAAAGGAAGATTCTCATCTTACCTATTGTCCTCAGAAAAGGTACTAGAGAATGCACAAAACACCCTTTATATCCATTGTCTCATTATGTGTCACTTTAAACGTTTCTCACCACTCCATAGAAATTTATTGTGAGTCTGCACACTACTTTTGTTCCAAACACTTTATTTGAGGCATTGTCAAAGAGTGAATGGAGGGGTGCTATGAGAGGAGAAATGGATGCATTGGAAATAAAAACACTTGGGGGATTGTTGATAGATTGAAAGGGAAGAATCCAGTCAGCTGCAAATGGGTGTTCACTCTCAAATACAAGGCTAATGGTAGTCTTGAGAGGTATAGAGCAAGACTGGTTGCTAAAGGTGATAAGTGCATGATTTTGCACTTTCAATGTTCATAATTGTCAAACTATTTTATCAAATTTGTGATTTTAATTTCAAATATTCCTAAATTTAGAGGATTTAATTTTAATTGGATTTATTTTATTTTTCAGGTTTTTGAAGAAAACAATTGGATTTGGGTTAGTTTACCAAGCAAAACCCAAAAGTTGAGCCCAAGAAAAGCCCAATTCGGCCCAAAGCCCATCAGCCCATTGTCCAGCCGAGCCGAGCCGAGAGCCGCGAGCCGAGCCGAGAGCCGCAAGACAACCCTGCCGCCACGTGTCGACCACTACCGCACCGCAGACCGTGGGTCCAGCTTCCCTCCAACCACAGCGTGCCACAGGTCCCGTGGGGTCCAGCTGCTCCCCTGCGTACGCGCGCTTGGCGCGCACCGCCCACTCTCAGCGCGAGTTCTCCTCACGCGTGCGTCACCCGGACTTCTTCTCTCTTCCGCGTGGGTCCCGTGTGCCAGCGCCCCTCCAACCACATTGCACCACGTGTCCCATGTGCAGGCGCTTCCTCGTTGCTTCCCCACGCCAGCAAGCGCGCTTCGCGCGCATGATCTCCCTCTCCGCGCAAGTTTCTCTCCCCCGCGCGTCCAGCTTCCTCCGCGTGGGCCCAGCCAGTACAGCACGTCTTCCCGCGCGCGAATCCGCTTGCGCCACGTGTCCTACCTCGTCAGCCTTCCTGCAGCACGATTTTTATCTTTTTAGTGTATTCAAACTCTATAAATAGGATCATTATCAAGGTGATTAGGGTTAGATTTTTTAGAGCCTAAATTCTCACATATTTTCTTGTTCTTATTCTCATATTTTCTTTTTAGAATTTTTTGAGAATTATGTACAAGTTAGGCTAGAGTATTTAGGTGAGGCTAGAGATGATCCTATATGTGTAGTGAATTTATTTGGATTTTTGATTCTCCAATGGTTTGTAAGTTTTATACATTTGAGTAAATAATTTTCTTTTATCATATTTCTTCTTCTTATCAATATATTTTATTGTCAACTTTCATATAAATCTAGTCAAACACTTTTTATGTGATTGTTGCATTATATTATATATTGATCGGTATTATTTTTTGAGTAGTCTTTTACTGCATTATTGCCAACGATATATTGTCGCTCTTGGATTTCTCATAAGATAATTTTTCCTAAATCTAAACGTTAGAATTTTATTTACTCGAATACATTTTTAATTCATATCTTCTTCAAATATTTATTTTTCCAATTGATTGTTTGGGATGTGAAACTTTCAATTGAGTTAATTTATGAATCAAAATCCAAATAGGTGAACAAAACATATGGAGGATTCTCAAAGCCTTACCACTTTTTATTATTGAATTTTCTCTATTTTAAATTGTTCAAAAAATATCAAAAAAATACTCATTCATTTTCTTTGTTTGATTGTTTACTTTCCTAATGCTTTTTATTTGCTAATCATTTTTGTTCAATTTAACACTTCCTCGTAGGATCGACCCTTCAAATTGTACTACAATTGACCGCTTGTTTTTGTACATGTTTGGGCGTAATCAAATTTTGGCGCCGTTACCGGGGAAGTGCGTCAACAAGATTGTTCTGTAGATAATTAGCCAAAGAGGTAGGTACTATTCATTTTATTATTTTTTTTTTGTTTAGTACGTTTTTTGTTAAAAAAAAAACTTTTAGTTTCCGTGACTTTGTTTGTGTATATATCTTTAAAAAAAAAAAAAAAATCTTTTGTTGCTGTATTCCTCTCTTTCTTACTTTTCCACCTTCTCACGTTCTTCAAATTACCCACGTTCTTCAATATATATTTGTTTAGTACGTTGTTTAAAAAAAACGTTCTTCAAATTTTATTTTTTTTCGTAGTCTTGTTTTTTTTTTCTTACTTTTGTTGCAGTATTCAATTTTTTTTTATTGTTTTTATTCTTAATTTTTTTCCCTTTTTAGTTTTAAAATTAATTGTGATTTGATTTTGTAATCTTTTATTTTTGGTAATTAGGATTTTATTTTGTTTTCTCATTTGTATATTTTAATTGTTGCTTATTTAATTTTTCCTTTTATAATTTCATTAACTCTTAGGATTATAACTAGGATTGTAATTAATTGACTAATTTAGATTCCTAATCCAGGATTTTCATAATTTGGTAGATTTAGGTTTTTGACTTTAGGAATAGTTTCCATTAATTAGATTACATTTCATAATTTACTCAATAAAATTTAATAATTAATTTTGAGAATAATTGTGTGGTTACGTGGAAAGTATAATTTGAGGGAGTTCTGTCTAGGAAAGTTGGTACTTAAGCGGGCCTCGCCCCACCAATCTTTCCTGGGAACGTTGTTCTGTCTAGGAGACTATTCATTGAGCCAAGAGCTATAGTCTTTCCTGGGAGCACTCTCGGAGGTTACAATTTACGTTACTATATAATTATTTTCTTTTTGATTAAAAAAAACAAAAAAAAAAAAAAAAAAAACAAAAAAAAAAAAAAAAGTGAAACGTTATAGGGTGAATGAATCGTTATAGAGACGAATTAGGGAGATTCGCAATAAAATCAGAAAACCCTAGTGAAGTTTCTTCCCACACGTCTAGTCCTCCCTCGACCCCAGGCTCGTTAGCAGTTGCAAATCCGTTCGCAATGGCTTAAAACGAGGAAGTCCAGCAAAAGACGTTGAACAATTATCTCCACCCTACGCGTACGACCACACCATCATGCATAATGTTTCCCCCAAATATGCCGAATTTGGATTTCAAGCCAGGCATGATCCAAGTCCTGCCGACCTTTCACGGGATAGAGAGCGAGAATCCATACGTTCATATTAGGGAATTTGAAGAAGTAGTGGCCACTTTTCACAACCGAGCTGAAGTCATGGACTTTGTGCGATTGAAATTCTTTCCTTTCTCTTTAAAGGACAAGGCTAAAAGCTGGTTGTATTCTCTGCGACCTAGGTCTATTGGAAGCTAGGAAGAAATGACGACATCATTTTTCAACAAGTATTTCCCTCACCATAAGACCAATGGTCTAAAGCGACAGATCTCGACCTTTACCCAAAAGGACAATGAAACTCTGTATCAAGTTTGGAAACGGTTCAAGTATATGTTAAATCAATGTCCTCACCATGGTTACGAGAGTTGGTGCCTCGTTAGTTATTTCTATGAAGGACTCACGATTCGAGAGTGCCAATTTGTGGAGATGATGTGCAATGGTGAATTTCTCCAAAAGGATCCCGAGGAGGCTTTTGAGTATCTCAATGAGTTAACCGAAAAAGCCCACACTTGGACCGGACCTAGTGCTACTGATAGCACCAATAGGTCTTGATCGGTTGGAATCTATCAATTAAGGGAGGAGGACAACCTCAAAGCCCAAGTCGAATCTTTGACAAGGCAAATCGAGGCCCTCAAAGGCAAAGAAGGTAGAGGAATCCACACGGTCGCAAGGGCAGAAACACATGAGTCATGCTTTATCTGTGGTATGGTGGAACATCTAGCTAAGGATTGCCCTGCTTATGGTGAAATGAGAGGAGTTTATGAGGAGCAATGCCATGCCTTAGGGGCATACAACAAACCCTTCTCTAACACATACAATCCTGGCTGGAGGAACCATCCAAACTTCAGTTGGAGAGATTCCAACCAAGCAGAACCATTAGGAAGACAATGGAGAACTGAGCAACAGCCGCAACCACCAAAGGCGTATTCTGCACCTCAATATAATTCGCATCAGCCAAGGAGTTCTCTTGAGAACACCTTGCAATCTTTCATGGAGGTGCAGAGTAAGACGAATCAAAAGTTTGAGTCACTATTCACGCAAATGGTGGAGAAAAGTAAAGAAATGAAGAGTCAAATCACGAAGCTGACTGGAGCTTTGGCTGTTCAAGAACGCGGCAGGTTCCCTTCACAAGCTCAATCAAACCCAAAGGGTCAACATATGACGCAAACCTCATGTCTTGATAATCAAAATGTTAAGGAGGTGAATGCCATCAGTACTCGTAGTGGTAAGATTATGGAAGAACCATCAACAAGTGCCACCACTTCGAGTAGTAAGGTCGTTGTCCCTGAGAAAGATGAGCCAACAAATGTTCCGGTAAAGGTGCCTTTTCCCCAAGCTCTGCGTCCAACTGGGAAAGTACCGGAACACCAAAGTGAGATCCTAGGGCACTTGACTCAAGTGAAGATTAATCTTCCTTTGCTTCATGTTATCAAGCAAGTGCCTACTTATGCTAAGGTTATCAAGGATCTGTGCACTATCAAAAGGAAGAACCATGTCAAGAAGACAGCATTCTTGATAGAACAGGTAAGCGCGGTGATCGACCAGAAAACACCGCTCAAGTACAAGGATCCCGGTTGTCCCACAATTTCCTGTCAAATTGGGACACATGAGTTCAACCAAGCTTTGGTTGAACTAGGAGTGAGTGTTAACCTCATGCCATACTTTGTCTACTCGCAACTTGGTCTTGGAGAAATTAAGCCCACATCCGTGGTTCTGCAGCTGGCTGATTGATCGATCAAGAAGCCTCGGGGGATAGTTGAGGATGTTATGGTTCAAGTTGATAAGTTCTATTACCCTGTTGACTTTCTAGTCTTGGATACTCAATCCGTGGTGAGTATGGAGTCCAAGATTCCTATAATCCTCGAAAGACCTTTCCTTACTACAGCCAATGCTCTCATCAACTGTAGGAATGGTCTGATGAAGATATCTTTTGGGAACATGACTTTGGAGGTGATTGTTTTTCATATTGCAAAGCAACCACGTGATGATGACGAGTGCCACCAAACATTTCTAATTGACACACTCGTCTCGGAGGAGGTTCAATTGTGTAGCAATTCTGATGATCTTGACAATTTCCTTCGTATTTCTGAATCTGAGAGTTCCGGTCCTTGTGAGTTGGCCAACAATGTCACCATTTTCAAAGACTCACAAGGCAGAGGAACCAAGTTTTGACAACCACGCTTTGAAGAGCTACCTAGAGAAAAAGAAAAGCCAAAACCATCCACCGAAGAGACCCCAAACCTCAAGCTGGCTTAACTGCCTGAGAATCTGAAACATGTCTTCTTGGGAGCTGGTGATACCTTTCCTATCATCATTTCGTCTAAACTTGATGCATTTCAAGAGCAGCGGTTAGTTGACATGCTGCATGAACACAAATCGGCATTAGGTTGGACGATTGCCGATATTAAGGGTGTTAGCCCCTTAATTTGCTCTCATCACATCAACTTGGAAGACGGGGTTAATCCACAAACGGATCCCTAAAGGAGACCGAACCCGACGATGAAAGATGTCGTGAAGAATGAAGTCTTGAAGCTTCTGGATGCAGGAATCATCTATCCAGTCACTGATAGCAAGTGGGTCAGTCCAACTCAGGTAGTACCTAAGAAATCCGGGGTAACAGTGGTGGAGAATGAGAAAGGGACTCTTGTTCCCACAAGAACTGTGACGGGTTGGCGAATGTGCATTGACTATTGAAAGCTGAATGCCGCCACCGTAAAGATCACTTTCAGTTTCCATTCATCGACCAAATCCTAGAACGTGTGGCTGGTCATCTTTACTATTGCTTTCTTGATGGCTACTCAGGCTATTATCAGATCGAGATCGCATTAGAGGATCAGGATAAAACTACATTTACCTGTCCTTTTCGTACTTATGCTTTTCGGCGTATGCCATTTGGGCTATGTAATGCACCAGCCACCTTCCAGAGGTGCATGATGAGCATTTTTAGCGACATGGTCGAGAAGTGTATGGAAGTGTTTATGGATGATTTAACCATCTTCGGTGACTCCTTCAACTCGTGCCTTCTCAACTTAGAAGCTGTACTTAAAAGATGTGAAGAGAAGAGTCTCGTGCTTAACTGGGAAAAGTGTCATTTCATGGTACCATCTGGCATAGTCTTGGGGCATGTTGTTTCTGAAATAGGGATTGAGGTTGATCAGTCCAAAATAGAACTTATCTCAAAGTTGCCCACCCCCAAGACTGTTAAAGACATTCGGTCTTTTCTGGGGCATGTTGGTTTTACAGGAGGTTCATAGAAAACTTTTCAGCAATTTCTCATCTGCTTTGTAACCTCCTGGCCAAAGACGCCGTGTTTGATTGGACACAAAAGTGTGAGGATTCTTTCCGAACGCTTGTGGTGAAGTTGACTTCCGCCCCCATCATTCAGTCACTAGATTGGAGCTTACCATTTGAGATCATGTGTGATGCAAGAGATTATGCTGTGGGGGCCGTCCTTGGTCAACGAAGGGAAGGGAAGCCCTTTGTTGTGTATTACGCGAGCAGAACTCTAAATAATGCTCAAATGAATTACTGAACCACTGAGAAAGAGTTGCTCGCTGTAGTCTTTGCACTTGACAAGTTTCGTGCATATCTGATCGGTTCACCCATCATCGTCTTTACAGATCATGCCGCCCTCAAGTATCTCTTTTCCAAAAAGGATGCTAAGGCGCGATTAATTAGGTGGATCCTTCTATTGCAGGAATTTGACTTGACCATCAAGGACAAGAAAGGTGTCGAGAATGTCGTTGCCAACCATCTGTCTCGACTCGAGTTCAATGATCCCGCTGATGGCCCTGCCATCCGCGATAACTTCCCTGAAGGCAAATTCCCTTTCTTGGAGTTTTACATCGAATACCTAGACAACACTTTGTCTATATAAGATGCTTGTGATAACACTAAAAGCTTTTTCTTGCGATCTCGAATAATCTTGATCCCAAGAACATATCTTGCCTCTCCTAAATCTTTCATTTGGAATTGGCTGGCTAACCACTCATTTACATCTGTCATCATTCCCACATCATTCCCAATGAGTAGGATGTCATCGACGTAAAGAATTAAGAAGACCACTTTATCTTCTTTCTTGTACTTGTAGACGCATGGTTCATCAATGTTTTGATTAAATCCATAAGACTTTACAGCCTCATCAAACCTGATGTTCCATGATCTAGAAGCCTACTTCAGTCCAAAAATGGACCTTTGTAGTTTGCAGACTTTCTGCTGTTGGCCTTCCTCTATGTAACCCTCTGGCTGATCCATATAGATGGTTTCATCAAGATAGCCATTCGAAAAAGCTGTCTTGACGTCCATCCATCATATCTCATAGTCAAAAATATCTTTGCAATGGCCAGGAGTATCCGGATGGACTTAAGCATGGCTACCGGCGAGAAAGTTTCCTCATAGTCAACTCCCTCCTTTTGGGTATAACCCTTAGCCACTAGCCTTGCTTTATAAGTCTCTACTTTTCCATCCGCTCCTCTCTTTCTCTTGAAGATCCACTTGCATCCAATGGGTTTTACCCCTTCGGGGAGATCTACAAGTTGCCAGACTGAGTTAGAGTGCATAGACTCCATTTCGAGTTTCATAGCTGCTTGCCATTCTTCCTTATCAGAATCATCCATTGCATCCTTAAAGGTCGATGGATCTTCCTTTACAAATCATCGAGTGGACGATTTGGGCTTGTCCGGTATAACGATCGGGTAACCTACTTACCCTCCCACTACGACGAGGTGCCACAGAGTCCGATTAGGAAGCGTGGTCTTTTTCCGAGTGGTCCGACAACTCTTGTCGATTGTGGTCCGATCTCATTGGAAAGTAACTCTTCTAATACTATCTTACGGGCTTAAAATCTATCATATAGTCATGCTCGGAAAAGTGGCATTTGTCGATACAAACACCTTTTGATCTTGAGGACTATAAAAGAAACCTCCCTTTGTCCCATCGGGATATCCTACAAACATACATACTTCCGACTTGGGTTCCAACTTCCCGTCTTTCCCTTTAAAGATGTCTTTGGACACCCCCCATATGCGCACGTGTCTTAAACTAGGTTTTCGACCGCACAACTCTAAGGGTGTTGTAGGTACAGACTTAGATGGTACTCTATTCATAATGTAGGCAGCTGTTTTTAGGGCATAACCCCAGAATGAAGTAGGCAGTGAAGAATAACTCAACATTGATCTCATCATGTCAAGCAAAGTCTGATTTCTCCTTTCGGCTACACCATTCTTAGCTGTGGTGTACCAGGTGCAGTTAATTAGGATACCACACCTTCTTCAATCAAGAAATCCCAGAACTCTTGGTCTAGGTATTCACCCCATCGATCTGATCGAAGTGTCTTGATTGGTTTACCTAATTGTTTTTCAACTTCTGCTCGGAATTCTCTAAACTTTCCAAAAGTTTCGGATTTCCGTTGCATCAGGTAAACATAACCATATCTCGAATAGTCTTCAATAAAAGTGACGTAATATTCGTAACCTCCTCTAGCCTGGACGTTTAACGGTCCACATACATCTGAATGTATCAACTGAAGGGGTTCTGTAGCTCTTTCTCCTTTCGTCGTGAAAGGCCTCTTGGTCATTTTACCTTCTAAACAGGATTCACAGACTGGAAGCTCACCAACTTTTAGTTCCCATAAAGGACCATCCTTTACCAGTCGTTCAATCCTTTTTAGATTAATATGACCAAGCCTAAGATGCCATAGATATGTATTGTTATCGTGAGAAATGTTTTGCTTTTTATTCTTAGGTTCGGCAACTTTGAACATTTCAGTGTTAAGCAGTGAGTTAGGTATTGGTTTTATACAATATAAACCATCATCCAGACGTCCAGAACAAATATTTAAACCATTTCAAGAATTATAAACAAATTCATTATCAAAATAAACTTTAAATAGTTTTTCAAATAATTTGGCCACAGAAATCAAATTTCTACGAATGTCTGGAATAAAATAAACATTGTTCAAAACTAAAAATTTATTTTCCCTAAATTGAAGTCTAACTTCTCCCACTGCTTTTACCGAAACTCTTGCGCCATTGCCTACTTTCATCGTGTAGTCCCCATCGGCCAGCTCAGTGTAAGAACTAAGACTCTGCAAAGAGAAACAAACATGATTAGTCGCTCCTGAATCAATCATCTAGGCTGAGGTATCACCCTCTACTAAACATGTTTCAAGAACTAGTAAATCTGATTTACCTTGTTCCTTTTTCTTTTTCAGCTCCTCGAGATACTTGTTACAGTTTCTCTTCCAGTGCCCTTCGCCATTGCAGTGGAAACACTTTCCTTTGGGTTTCTGGATGGGGCCCTTTGCTTTCTTAGGTGTCTTGTTCTTTCCCTTCTTCGCTTTTGATGACGGGTATTTCTACCAACAAATCAAGTACTTTTAAGCTTGAATATTTGTAAGTTTTCAAGCATTTTTGTTAGTTTAATGTCTTTTGTGTGTTTTTATAGGAAATATAAATAAATGCCAACTTGGATGATTTTGCATGAAGAAAAGAAGAATATTTGCCTAACTTGTGATTCAATGAAAAGAGGATGTGAAAGAGGATTTTGTGGCACAAAAGAGGAGGCTATGGATTCCAAGAGAAGCGCGCTGCAGCGCGCCTTCATAGGCTATAGCGCGCAAAGAAGACCAGAGAGCAGGGGAAGCGCAGGCTGTAGCGCATGTTGTGCGCTGCAGGCCCTAGCCCCAGAGACACGCACTGCAACGCACCAAATGGGCGCTGCAGCGAGTCCAGTGCGTCAAGTCTAAGAGAAGTTACTGTGTACTGCAGCGCCCAAAACCGTGCTCGACACCAAAAATGCGTCTTTGCGGCGTGTAATCAAAGACGCAGGTGCAGCAACGCCTAGTTTCAAAGACGCAGTCGCAAAGACCTAGTTCAAAGACGCAGTGCAGCAGCGATTCGTTTCAAAGACGCAGTTGCACAAGCGCCTCAAGCCCCTAGCTCAAAATGTTTCAAAATATAAAAGGAAAGAGATGCCATTTTGAAAAGGGGGCCCAGAAATGTGAAGAAAACATCAATAGGAGGCCGAAATCCTTCATCTTGGAGGTCCTTGGAAGCTCTTCAATGGATATTGGGTTTTATCTTCTTTCATCTATTTTTCCATGTTGAGCTAGACATTAAATCTAGGACTTGATGTAGTTTTATTTGAACTATGTTTTGAATATTTTGTTGATTGTTAATTTAATTTCATTTCTAATTCATTTATGTTTCTCTATGTTTAATGCTTTTAATTTATTTTGCCAATGAGTTAGATGATTTTTAGATTGCAAATTTGATGCTCGGGAGAGATTGAATTCTTTATCTAGATTTGAGAAGCATAGTCTAGGTTGTTGTGAGACCGGGAGGAGATCAACGCTTAGATAATCAAATTAGGATTTAGGTTGTTGTGAGGCCGGGAGGCGATCGATATTCCTATTTTCTAATTCTAAAGGCGAAGCTTAATTTGTGTTTAAATGTTCATTTCAAATAGGGATATTGTTTTGGGTATTTAAATACAATTTCTTGTGAGGCACTCGGGAGAGGTTGCAAGATGATATTAGAGCCTTGATTAATGAATTGAATGGAATTGATTAGCGATTACAAAATAGGATGAACATAGGAATAATAAAGCGAAATCAAGTCCCTAGACCATTTGTGTATAGATACTTTATTTTCTGATTTCTCATATTTATTTTGTTTTATTTTCTTAATTGTTATTTTACTAGTTGTCTAGATAAAGTTAAGTTACGATAATATAGTATTTAACGACAATTCTAAACCCAATCCCTGTGGAGACGATACTCACTCACCCTATACTCAAAACTTGACACCGTACGCTTGCGGAGATTTTATTATACAAAATTAATTTGCATCAAGTTTTTGGCGCCGTTGCCGGGGATTGGAATTTGAATTTGTTGTTAATATTGTGAGTACATAACTTGATTTTAATTTAGGCTTTTACTTTTCATTTTTAATCTTTTGTTTTGTTTTTATTTTCTCTTGTTTTACGAGGTACTTAGAGATGGTTGATCGACAAGTCCTCTCAAGATTTTCTCAACGAGATTCCGAGCCATTTTTTAGTGCTTGGGAGAGATACAAGGAGCTGCTCATTCAGTTTCCCCACCATGGTTTCCCAAGGGAGGTGCAACTACGAAGCTTCCTCGACGGGTTAAATGCCGCAACAAGAACGTGGGTGGAAAGAGGAAATGGTACCACCTCTTTTCACCAACTATCCGCGGATGAAGCTTATTGGTTGTTGGAAGACATGGCCGATGTTAACTATCGGTATTGGAGGTATTCAACAAACCACCACGGTTTTGAGGATAGCTCCAACAATTCGGAACCATGGCTTGACACCCCCCATCACCAAGCGGAGTCTTCTACCTCACTTGAAGACCTTGTCGCCCAATTTTCGGAGGAGACAAGACCCCGCATAGAGAAGTTAGAGTGGATGGAGGCGCTCGACCAACTTCACGAGGAAATGGAGACAAATCTAGCGGAGTTGTTTAGGTTGATGCTAATTCCAGACGAATCTGCTAACGCCATGAATAGGGAACCACAAGAGGAGGAATGGGAGTTATTTGAAGATGACTCTTTGAGAGACAAGGAGACTCAACAATTGGTTGGTGAAGAATTTCAAGAAGAAATCAATGAGTCTCCGTCCCTCGAGATCCCCATTGTCGTGCCACCCCCGGTTTAGAAAGATCACATCTACGAAGACCAAATGTGGCCGGTAATTCCTCCACCATCTCGAGCGCCGTTCTTCCTTGCCAACCAAGCGCATATGCCAGTGCCAACTCAAGTTGAGCAAATGGTCCAAAAACCGCCAAATCTCGCCAAGCTTGAGGGTGTAAATTGTTGGAAAATAATGGCATCGAGTGCGCAGCGGAATTTAAAAAATTTAATCAACGTCAAAGCCAAACAAGAACATGTTCATGATGCTATATAACATAAATACTAAAGATCTAAATCATACCTTTTGAGATTTCAGGAAACAACACGTCTGACAGATCAAAGCGTTCCAAACAAAGAACGGAAGAGCCTCAACCAACTGGTCTTCTTTGCTATTCTCGTTTCCACGATCGGTGTGCGGGTGGGCACACTTCGTTTAATCTCCTCTTGGTATTCTTAATGTCCTTCCAATCACAAGAGAGCCAAAGAAAAATTGTTCTTGATAATTAAACAATTTTTCCTCTTGAATCTCTTATCAATAGCCTCAAAAAAGTCTCTCAAGTGATCTCTTGAGTAATGTGACTTAATAGGCTATTTATACTATTTAGGAAGTCATACTTGTGTAACAATTAGGTTTCCCAAAGATTTAATCACACCCAGTCGATTTTGCCACATCAAGACGCGTTACGGCGTTACAACCGGTCGACCGGAGGAGAGACGTTATAACTCACCGGTCGACCTGTCCTTCACAAACCGGTCTACCCACGGTCTACCCGGACGGTCGACTGTGACCGGTCTACCCACCGGTCAACCTCTCAAGACCGGACGAAAGTTGTTTTCCTAGTTCTTCAACATGGGAAACTTGCATAGAGCCTCAGTTTTGATTCAAGCAACCCAATAGAGAAATTGTCTGATCAAAACAGTCATATAATAGTCTTCCCATATTAAACAACTCTTAAAATAATAATTCAACCACTTTATCTAGAATCAATTTATCAATTAATTCACCCGATAAATTAATCATGAATTAACTTTGAACCTCTTTTACGGAAATAACACAAGTTACCAATATGTAGGAAACATACCGTATCGTTACAAGAAATTATGTGAGCTAGCAAAGGGACCTGATGGATATATATAAATCAAGCTCCTACAATCACAACGCTACTTGTAAACCAACAAGTCCGTCTCATGATTATAAAACTCTAGCGCTATTCCACTAAAAGCCTAGAGCTGCACTCTCGATTTATATAGCATATTTACAAAGCTCTGATCAGCTCTAGTCCATGACTCAATATATTTGTATATCATCCCTATAGGATATCCATAATCGACTTGAGGTCGGGGTTGCATTTTACCTTCCCGATTACATTTATCTTATGTTCCATTATCAAACCATTGGAAAAACACTATTCATACTATTACAAACAGTAAACCATTAGATAACACAGAGTAGTCTAATGGCCGAGCGCTCGTATTTTCCTATCCACTGATAATGCATAAGAGGATATCATTGACTCTTTATAGGAGCTATGGATTCCACTATCTATGAATAATGAATCTACGCATACATGAGTCATACCCCCAATGCACCGGCAAGCATACCTTTACATAATGTCAGGATGTCTCCCTTTAGTACATCAAAAGATACAAGTCAAGTATACGGGTTCATTATCCATCTCAGGATTAAGATGACAACATATAGTTCGTCAAAAGTGAATTGTTTTATTCAAACAGAATTATTAATTAAAACAATTCATCTTTGGTCCGATCCAATATAGATTTCACCATTAGAAACTATATCAATGTCTCTACCCATGGAGTCCCACCTCCGATGACCAAGACAAGCCATCTCCGTTAGGAAGTAGACAACATAACAATCTTAACATGAATAAAGCGCCCAACTTTATTCCCTCGATTGTGGATCATAAGATTTAGACTATCATCTTTAGATTCTTGTCTTCCGCATGTTCTTCACATTACATGCATGATCTAAAGATTTAGAATGACAGATCTCTCGGACTTTCGGTTTGCTTATCATACATTCAACTATTATGAACATAAAGAGGACAATACATAGATATATGAAATAAACAAATCTTTATTAATAGTCAAAATGTCTCAAGAAAATTGTTATATTTATTCCTAAGGGCATAAACGCTAACAATCCCCCACTTGCACTTAAGTGAGTAAATGTGACATGCTACGCATCCCCATAGCCTCGACATGCTTCTCGAAGACCTTAGCCCGGCGGGGCCTTCGTGAATGGGTCACCCATATTGTCCTCTCGACGCGATCTTGCATATTTCCACATGTCCTTCTTCAATAAAGCTTCTTATCACATGATACTTCTGTCTATGTGCTTACTCATTTTCTCGATATCTTGGTTCTTTGGTGTTAGCTATTGCCGCTTTGTTATCACAAAGATAGTCTCAATGGCTTATCCACACCATGAACAACTTCAAGATCCATCAAAATTTTTGAGCCACACCGCTTCTTTTGAAGCATCACTAGTGCCACATACTCGGCTTCCATCGTTGAGTCGAAGTGCAAGTTTGCTTGACACTCCTCCAAACGACGGAACCACCTCTCGAGTAAAAGACAGAACCTCAAGTCGATTTCCTAGAATCCAAACAGGATTGAAAATCCGAATCAGATATCCTAGAGGTGTCAAATCCTCCCGGAATATACCAAAGATATAATTTCTAGTTCTCCAAGATACTTGAATATATGCTTGATCGCAACCAGTGGTTAGGTCCTAGATTCGACTGAAAACGACTTACAATCCCGACCGCATGGCAAATGTCCGGTCGAGTACAAAGCATTGCATACATTAGGCTCCCGACTGCCGAAGCATAAGGTACCTTCGCCATGTATTCTCTTTCTTCAGATGTCTTGGGACAATCACTGTTCAAAAGAGTAATTCCAGACCTAGATGGTTGCCCACCTTTCTTGGAATTCTGCATTGCATACTTCTCAAGAATTTTATCTATGCATGAAGCCTGAGAGAGAGCTATCATTTTGTTCTTTTGATCTCTTAAGATTCGAATGCCTAGAACATAATTAGCTTCTCCTAAGTCCTTCATGTCAAACTGTTTGGTAAGCCAAACTTTGACTGATGATAAAGCCCCTACATCATTGCCAATAAGTAGAATATCATCAACATATAACAGTAGAAAAACCACTTTCCCATCTTGAATATGTTTATAAACACAAGGTTCATCCATATTCTGTTGGAATCCAAAAGTCTTGACCACTTGGTCAAATCTTTTGTTCCAAGAACGGGAAGCTTGCTTTAATCCATAAATGGATTTCAACAACTTGCAAACTTTTTCCTCTTGACCCTTAGCCTCAAAGCCTTCTGGTTGTACCATGTAGATACTTTCCTCAAGATGGTCGTTCAAGAACGCCGTCTTGACATCCATTTGCCAGATCTCGTAGTCGAGAGTAGCCGCAATGGATAAGAGAATGCGGATGGACTTAAGCATGGCTACAGGCGAAAAGGTTTTCTCGTAGTCGATTCCTTCCTTTTGCGTGTATCCCTTAGCTACCAGTCTAGCCTTATAGGTTTCGACCTTTCCTTCTACATTTCTCTTTCTCTTGTAGACTCATTTACACCCAATGGGCTTAATCCCATCGGGAAGATCTACAAGTTCCCAGACTAGATTAAAATCCATAGATTTCATCTCGGCTTTCATGGCTTCTGTCCAGAGGTTTGCATCAACATCCTCCATAGCTTCTTTGTAAGTATAAGGATCTCTGTCATGTTCGAGATTACGCCAAAAAGGTTTCCCCATTAGCCATGAATCTCGGGTTCATGTCTGATCCTCCCACTACCTTGAAGCCCCTTAGGTTGTTGTTGGGTTTCCTCTTCTACTCTGATTGGATCGGTTTCCAAAGGAACAGTTGGTATGACTAAGTCACTTGACATTTCCTCAAGCACTATTTTGCTACGAGGCTTAAAGTCGTTCATGTAACTTTCCTCAAGGAATGTTGCATTCGTTGAAACCACGACTTTATTTTCCTTGAGATTATAGAAATAACCCTTTTTCGTCCCTCTCGGATAACCTACAAAAATGCATACTTCTGAACGTGCTTCCAACTTGTTCGCTTCCTTGTCCAGGACATGTGCAGGACATCCCCATATACGAATATGGTTCAAGGATGTCTTCCTGCCCGTCCACAACTCGTGAGGAGTTTTAGGAACCGACTTTGTTGACACATTGTTGAGAAGATAACATGCAGTTTGTAAAGCATATCCCCAGAAAGATATAGGCAATGTCAAATAACTCATCATGGACTGTACCATGTCCAACAAGGTTCTATTTCTTCTCTCAGCTACACCATTCTGCTGTGGAGTGCCAGGTGCAGTTAAATGGGATAGAATCCCATTCTCTAATAAGTATCCGGTGAACTCATCAGAGAGGTATTCTCCACCTTGATCGGATCGAGGTGCCTTTATGGGTTTACCCGGTTGCTTTTCCACTTCAGCCCGAAACTCCCTGAATTTATCAAAAGTTTCACTTTTGTGATGCAATAGGTACACATAACCATATCTTGAGTGATCGTCAATAAAAGTGACGTAATACTCATACCCTCCTCTTGCCTTGATGTTCATGGGACCACAAACATCACTATGCACAAGTTCAAGAACACCTTCAGCCTTATTGCCTTTAGACCCAAATGGTCTTTTGGTCATTTTGCCCTCCAAACAAGATTCATATTGGGGTAAGGACTCGACCTTTAAAGAACTTAAAGGTCCATCCTTTACCAACCTCTGTATCCTGTTAAGGCTAATGTGACCAAGTCACAAATGCCAAAGATATGTCTCATTAGAGTGAGAAGTTTTAAGCCTTTTAGAGTTATTAATAACTTGGTGTTTAGCAATGATGAGTCCATCTTAGGTTTGATAAAATATGGATTATTTTGCATCCATCCATCAGATAAAAGACTTATTTTTACGAATCACAACTTTATTATTAAAAAAACTGGATAAGAATCCTTAAATAAACAAGCAATGAAATAAGATTCCTCTTAAATTGAGGAACATAAAAAACGATCTCGCAAAAATAAACTCCTATAACTATCAAAATAAAGATGGGCGTCTCCCTTTGCTTCACCAAACACTAATGTTCCATCGCCCATCCTCAACGTGAAGCTTTCATTAGAAGACTTCTCGTTTGCTTGAACCCCCGCAGAAACACATACATGATTAGTTGCTCCAGAATCTATGACCCGATTGTCTTTGGATTCCTCAACTAGACATGCTTCCACAATCAAAAGATCACACTCACCTCCTTTGCCTTTAACGGCTAGGTAGTCTTTGCAATTCTTCTTCATGTGCCCCACCTTCCCGCAATGAAAGCATTTAAGCTTGTTCGGGTTCCTCTTCTTCTTGTTCTTGCCCTTGTTTGGCGGAACTGAAGAACTCTCCTTCTTAGCTACTTGCTTCTTCTTTCCATTCCCTGAAGGGGGTTTGGAAGAAGATGCCTCAGCAAAGTTGGCCTCCACAATAGTCGACCCCTTGATCATTCGCTCAAACTTTTGGAGTTCTTGCATAAACTCTGTCAGGGTTATATTCTGTCTAGCGCTCAAATTGAACGTTGCCCTAAACGGAATATATTCCTTCGACAAAGTCTCAAAGATCATGGTCATTGAGACTCAAAGGATCGATGTCGGCCCCATTGGTCGAACTTGCCAAATAGCCCATCACCTTCAAAGATATGTTCCTTTATGGAAGACCCGGCCTTACATCTGCGGTTAATAAGGTTACTAAGGGCTTCCCGACGTTTTTCAAATGGCTTGGCCACCAAACATGTCCTTAAGATTATCCATAATCGACGAGCGATTATGTAATCTTCATGTTGTGCTTGTAGTACGGTGGACATGCTCGCCATCATATAACAAATGAGCCATATCGTTAGAGTCCTTCCAGCGTTGATATGCTACGAAAACCTCATTAGGAGCATCAACGGTGGCTCCGGAGGACAAGGTGTGTTCAAGATCGAAATTGAGTTTCTCAAAGGTTAGGACTATCTTTAGGTTCCTTTTCCAATCGGTAAAATTCTACTTGATTAAGTTGTGTTTATTAAGTATTGATGATAATGCGCTAGAAGACATTTTGATCTACAATAAACCTTCATATATCTAGTATAAGCAAACTTGCATAAACATTTAGTAATCAAACATATATACATGTTATAATGCAACAAATATGTTTGTGTGTCAAAACCTTGAAAAAATCACAACCTTACAACGATAATTCCCAACTCAAAATTTTGTAAGTCTCCTAGGGGAGAACATGCAAAATTTTATTGGGAACACGGATCCCCTCCGATCAATATATACCATCCGATCAATCTCATCCAAAGATATATTGATAATCATTTTCTTTTTGCCATTAATTTAATTATCGAGCTCTAGGGAGATTAATAATTAAATTAATCTTGAGTGTATAACCATCGTTTCAACTATTTGATCCATATATTACAATTGTCACCTAGGGGTGTACAACCATAAAAATATGCTCAAATAAATTATCCTCTCGGAGATCCACACCGGTACATAATGAATCCCTTCCTAGGCGTCGGTATCACCATGTGTTACATGCGGACCAACGATGGAGGCCATGGGTCTTTTCTTCAAAAACCCTCACCCACTCAATCTTTTGGAAAACAAGGTTTTATGTTAAGAAATATGCATGAACAATTTTAATGAGCGGCACTCCCTATTCTATATGACATGTTATCACATATATAGCAAATCATATTATATGCAATTATACAAAGCAATTAAGCTAGGCAACAAGCATAATAATAATAATAACCGTAATATTATGGTTCCATCCTAGAGAAAAGAAAGAAATTAAAGATTACAAAAAATAATCAAAACATATATCGATTCTTCATCTTGAATCTTCCCGGTTGTCCTTGAATTCATCATCACAATCTAATTCCGGTTATCATAAAATTATTTTCTATGTTTTCTTGAAAAAATCTCAGAAAACTGCAAAATCATATATGTCCCGTTAGGTCCGGTCGACCAGTGACAGAGTAGTTATACTCTACCGGTCGACCGCCTTACACTAACAGGTCGACCCGGTGCGGTCGGTGCCGGTGCCCGTCTTGACAAGAACCCAGATTTTCAGAAATCAAAGCGCTTTTTCAATTTATTCAAAAACACAAAACAACAATTTTATAAACCAAGGAAAAATTAGATACCTTCATATCCTTCATCTTGAAAATCCATCTTCAATCTCCAAGAATTTTACATATAAAATCCTATACCGTTTTCCGGTTTACAAAATTTCTACTAAAGAAAATAAAATAAACCCTAACGGCGATGATAGGCCGCATATCTAATTACATTGCAAAGAACAAATTCCTATACAACCATTCTAAACTCTAAGGAACCATAACTGGTAAAAAATTAAATAATAAATAATCATTGATAATTCATAAATGACAACCAATAATAATTATTTAATCATTCATTCACCATATATTCATGACAACAACATAATATAGAAACCCTAGAGTGCCATCTCTCTAAAATATCAATTCAAGAATAAAAGAGATATTTTTAGATCACAAATCTATGTACATAGCATAATCATGAACAAATAACCCGCACCGATACCAATTGTTGGAAAATAATGGCATCGAAAAGTGCAGCGGAATTTAAAAAAATTTAATCAACGTCAAAGCCAAACAAGAACATGTTCATGATGCTATATAACATAAATACTAAAGATCTAAATCATACCTTTTGAGATTTCAGGAAACAAAGACGTCTCGGCGGATCAAAGCGTTCCAAACAAAGAATCGGAAGAGCCTCAACCAACTGGTCTTCTTTGTTATTCTCGTTTTCCACGATCGGTGTGCGGGTGGGCACACTTCGTTTAATCTCCTCTTGGTATTCTTAATCTCCTTCTAATCACAAGAGAGCCAAAGAAAAATTGTTCTTGATAATTAAACAATTTTTCCTCTTGAATCTCTTATCAATAGCCTCCAAAACGTCTCTCAAGTGATCTCTTTGAGTAATGTGACTTAATAGGCTATTTATCTTTGTTTAGGAAGTCATACTTCTATAACAATTAGGTTTCCCAAAGATTTAATCGCACCCGAGTCGATTTTGCCACATCAAAGACGCAGCGTTACGGCGTTACAAACCGGTCGACCGGAGACAGAGACGTTATAACTCACCGGTCGACCTGTCCTTCACAAACCGGGTCTACCCACGGTCGACTGACCGTCGATCGGACCTATGACTGTGACCGTCGACGACTGTGACCGGTCTACCCACCGGTCAACCCGTCAAGAGATCGACGAAAGTTGTTTTCCTAGTTCTTCAACATGGGAAACTTGCATGAGAGCCCTCGGTTTTTGATTCAAGCAACCCAATAGAGAAATTGCCTGATCAAAACAGTCATATAATAGTCTTCTCATATTAAACAACTCTTAAAACAATAATTCAACCAATTTATATAGAATCAATTTATCAATTAATTCACCAGATAAATTAATCATGAATTAACTTTGAACCTCTTTTACGGAAATAACACAAGTTACCAATATGTAGGAAATATACCGTATCGTTACAGGAAATTATGTGAGCTAGCAAAGGGACCTGATGGACATATATAAATCAAGCTCCTATAATCACAACGCTACTTGTAAACCAACAAGTCCGTCTCATGATTATAAAACTCTAGCACTATTCCACTAAAAGCCTAGAGCTGCACTCTCGATTTATATAGCATATTTACAAAGCTCTGATAAGCTCTAGTCCATGACTCAATATATTAGTATATCATCCCCATAGGATATCCATAATCGACTTGAGGTCAAGTTCTATTTTACCTTCCCGATTACATTTATCTTATGTTCCATTATCAAACCATTGGAAAAACACTATTCATACTATTACAAACAGTAAACCATTAGATAACAGAGAGTAGTCTAATGGCCGCTCGTATTTTTCAAATCCGATAATGCATAAGAGGATATCATTGACTCTTTATAGGAGCTATGGATTCCACTATCTATGAATAATGAATCTACGCATACATGAGTCATACCCCCAATGCACCGGCAAGCGTACCTTTACATAATGTCAGGATGTCTTCCTTTAGTACATCAAAAGATACAAGTCAAGTATACGGGTTCATCATCCATCTCAGGATTAAGATGACAACATATAGTTCGTCAAAAGTGAATTGTTTTATTCAAACAGAATTATTAATTAAAACAATTCATCTTTGGTCCGATCCAATATAGATTTCACCATTAGAAACTATATCAATGTCTCTACCCATGGAGTCCCACCTCCGACGACCAAGACAAGCCGTCTCCGTTAGGAAGTAGACAACATAACAATCTTAACATGAATAAAGCGCCCAACTTTATTCCCTCGATTGTGGATCATAAGATTTAGACTATCATCTTTAGATTCTTGTCTTCCGCATGTTCTTCACATTACATGCATGATCTAAAGATTTAGAATGACAGTCTCAGACTTTCAGTTTGCTTATCATACATTCAACTATTATGAACATAAAGAGGACAATACATAGATATATGAAATAAACAAATCTTTATTAATAGTCAAAATGTCTCGAAGAAAATTGTTACATTTATTCCTAAGGGCATAAACGCTAACATAAAGAATCAAGACCCATACGTTGTGTTGTATAACACGTACTATGGGCGAAAGCCACTCTTTGACGAGTTGGCTCGACATAGGAATAATTGAGCCTAAAGACGCAATTTATGGAGGAGAGCCTCACCCCAACCCGAGTTATGCCATCATGCCCGGTGCATAATCGCCAACCATACGAGGAGGCGAGATTGTCTCGCCTCCCCGGTACGTGTTCTTATTCCCTTGTACTTAATTTTAATGATTGCTTGATTTTGAGTTTGGGGGTGAGACACTTTGTGGTTGATTTTAGTGGATTTTGAGCATTACTTGTGACTTTGTTGTTATGACTTGTCTCCATTAAGTTATGTTCTTTTGGCCATGTTTTTACTTGTTTTTCTTTTAGGTTGTTTGAATAAATTGTGAGTTTTGTTGAGATGAAATGACTAGATAATAATGATGAGTATAGTCACTTGATGCCTTCTTAGGTCTTTTGAAATGTATTTCATTGAGATTTCTGTGTGCTTGACTCGCATTGATTGAATTTCACTCTTGACTCTCTACTTTTGAGCACCATGAATCATGATCACTTGATCTATTGAGCATTTGGAGAACATTTATGTGCATTAGGTAGACTTTGATATCTCATGAACACTAGAACCCATTTGAGTGAAACTTGAGGCGAAATTGTTGGTTTAGTATCATTGGAGAGAAGATTAAGGCATTTTATTTGGATCGATTGGGCCTTTGAAGCTAACCCTTGAAAAGAAAATTCATCATTTATTTACCCCCCTTTGAGCCATATTGCTTATTTCGTTCATCACCCATGTTTGTACATCCAAACCACCAAATACGTTTTCACTTCCTAAACCCATCAGTACTAGGCATAATTGCATTAAATGATAATATTGAGAGCAAGTGTGGGTTATGTTTGGGAAATCATTAGTGGATTGGCTTGTGATGTTTTTCATTTCCAAATCAAAAAAAAAAAGAAAAAAAAATGAAAAAAATGAAAAAAAAAAGAAAAAATAATAATTATAAGAATTAATCGGATGAGGAATTGAGTCACCATTCCATTTCTTTACAACATTGGGGACAATGTTGAGTTTGAGTTTGGGGGTGTGGTCTTTATTTCTCAAATTTTTGTTCTTATTTCTTTATGGGTTCAATTGAAGGTGAATGTATGCTGAAAAGAGGAGTTGGTGAAATGTTTTTCTTTTCTTTTCTTGGAAATCATGTGAGATACATGAGTTGTGATACATGCCTAGGGTGATTTGAGCCTAAAAAGTCTAATCTCATCCACCTTTTACCCTAGCCATACATTACAACCCTCAAAAGTCCTTTTGATCTTCAATGACAAGTGAACCTTTATTAGTGGAGAGTGACATGAAAAATGGGCCTATGGTAGTTCTTATTAAGATATCACTCATAGTCTCCTTGGCTCATAGGTCTATCCGGATTTTATTTGGTTGATTGAGATTGATTGTGCACACACTTACACTTTGAGAGTCTTGAGTGGAGTGAAATTGATGCTTGATGTTGAAATTCTAGATAATCTCAATGTTTGCATTTCCTTTGAGCTTAGAGCATTATGTGACTTTGAAGATACATGCACAATTGTTGACTCGATACAAAACTCACATTTTCTTTTTCGTTTGTTTCTTAGTACTTGATTTGTGTTTTCTTTTTTCTTTCTTTTCTTTTGCTTGAGGACAAGCAAATGTTCGAGTTTGGGGGTATTTGATGATGGGTATTTCTACCAACAAATCAAGTACTTTTAAGCTTGAATATTTGTAAGTTTTCAAGCATTTTTGTTAGTTTAATGTCATTTGTGTGTTTTTATAGGAAATATAAATAAATGCCAACTTGGATGATTTTGCATGAAGAAAAGAAGAATATTTGCCTAACTTGTGAATCAATGAAAATAGGATGTGAAAGAGGATTTTGTGGCACAAAAGAGGAGGCTATGGATTCCAAGAAGTCTTGTTGCATGCGCCTTCATAGGCTACTGGTGCGCAAAGAAGACCAAAAAAGGGAAGCGCAGGCTGCAGAAGACACGACATGCGCTGCAGCGCCTGCAGCCCCTAGCCCCGAGACACAGTTTACAGGCAACAAGACTAAATGGGGCTGCAGCGCCCCCCAGCGTCCAAGTCTAAGAGAAGGCTGCATTTTCTGGGGGGGCAGCGCAGCCGTGCCCAAAACCGTGCTTGACACCGAAAACGCGCTGCGGCGTAATCGTGTAATCACGCCGCCCTAGCTGTGCAGCGCCTAGTTCCAAAGATGCACGCGTTTCCACGCGAAGGCTAACGGCCTCAAGCCCTAACTCGAAATGTTTCAGTATAAAAGGAAAGAGATGCCATTTTGAAAAGGGGGCCCGGAAATGTGAAGAAAACATCAATAGGAGGCCGAAATCCTTCATCTTGGAGGTCCTTGGAAGCTCTTCAATGGATATTGGGTTTTATCTTCTTTCATCTATTTTTTCATGTTGAGCTAGACATTAGATCTAGGACTTGATGTAGTTTTATTTGAACTATGTTTTGAATATTTTGTTGATTGTTAATTTAATTTCATTTCTAATTCATTTATGTTTCTCTACGCTTAATGCTTTTAATTTATTTTGCCAATGAGTTAGATGATTTTTAGATTGCGAATTTGATGCTCAGGAGAGATTGAATTCTTTATCTAGATTTGAGAAGCATAGTCTAGGTTGTTGTGAGACCGGGAGGAGATCAACGCTTAGATAATCAAATTAGGATTTAGGTTTATGTGAGGCCGGGAGGCGATCGATATTCCTATTTTCTAATTCTAAAGGCGAAGCTTAATTTGTGTTTAAATGTTCATTTCAAATAGGGACATTGTTTTGGGTATTTTAATACAATTTCTTGTGAGGCACTCGGGAGAGGTTGCAAGATGATATTAGAGCCTTGATTAATGAATTGAATGGAATTGGTTAGCGATTACATAATAGGATGAACATAGGAATAATAAAGCGAAATCAAGTCCCTAGACCATTTATGTATAGATACTTTATTTTCTGATTTCTCATATTTAGTTTATTTTATTTTCTTAATTGTTATTTTTCTTTGGTTGTCTAGATAAAGTTAAGTTACGATAGTACAAAGATTTAATGACAATTCTAAACCCAATCCCTGTGGAGACGATACTCACTAACCCTATACTCAAAACTTGACACCGTGACGCTATGGAGATTTTATTATACAAAATTAATTTGCATCGACTTTTCCCGGGTTCGGTTCTTTCTTTTGTTTTTACCAGAACTTCCTGCAACTACAACATTTGCTTCTCCTCCCCTTCTTTTGTTGGTGGATTCGAAGTTTTGCAGGTCATTCATGAGTTCAGTAAGATTGCACTTCCTTTTGTTCATAACAAAGTTGTTCACAAACTCATGAAAGTCAGGGGACAGGCTTTCCAGGATGATGCCAACTTGGGTGGCTTCATCGATTCTAGCACCATTGAGCTCCGCATCGTGGAGGTGATCAATCATGTTCAAAACATGTGCCTTGACTAAAGAACCTTTCTTCATCTTGTCGTTCATGAAAGCCCTTACGGCATCCAAACGAGCTTTTTCAAAAGGAGCGCCAAACATGGCTTCTAGAGACTCCATTATCTCATAAGCAGTCTCCATCTCCTCATGCTTCTTGCTGGCTTTATCACTCATCTTGGCCAGCATAAAGCACTTTGCTTTATTGTTGGCCTTGATCCAAGCGATCAAAAGGCTCCCTTGCGATTTTGGATGCATTAGCAGCGGGTTCGAGGAGGACATTCCTCCGCTAGGACAAACTTATAGTCTTCACGGACCAATAGTATGTTCATGTTACTTTTCTACTTAGCATAATTATCACCGTCTAATTTTTGGTCGCTAGTAGTGTGATAATGGGATTCGACATATTCTTTGGAAATAAATAGAATATTCATCTAATCAATTTATGTGCATGAATATCAAGGCATGTTAATTTAGGCACAATTAAACATGATGCATGACGCACATGAAAAATACATAAATCATGTTTTAATTTTAGGTGCCAACAATAATCTAATTTTCCACATATAAAGTGTACCTTTGGGTAGTCAAGTTATATGCCAATTAGACCGAGACTCTTCTCAGTTAATAAATATTGTCAAAATATCTCATATTTTCATATTTATTAACTACCGTTATTTTCAGTCAAAATGTAACCAACAAATTTGATTATATTTTATGAGTGTAACCCACCATTTTAGATCCCATAGACTTAACTCTGGATTGCTACCTTTGGGTAGTCAATTCGGAAATACATCCTGAAATCTTATCTCTAGGAAGCTAACCGTGTTATTGATCCGGCAAGGACACTCTCCTTTAGGAGGGCGATTCAATGTCGCCGCAAAGCCCCTTTCCGGATCTCACGGTGTTGCGCTAACGGCGGAGACTAGTGGGTCGTATTGTCATACAACCCTCTCCCACTCATTATTTTGCAAATATGTATTTTGTTTGAAAAAACATCTCACAATTTTCAAATCGAAAAATAAACAATTTATTTTTCGGATATGTGAAATTCCAAAATTTAACTCTTAAATTCAATTTCACATGTAACATTATTTTGCAAATCAATTTTGCAACTTAAATCAATTTAATCATTTTAAATCGATTTTCAAATAAGATGGTTCTTATTTTATTTTATTTTTCTAAAACACTTTTATAATAAATAAAATAAACAATAACGAATCTTGGCGTGTATGCATGGCATGTTATAAAAACATATGAGTAGGCACATTATATCTATATGGCATGTTATATGCATGGACATAATTATGTTCTTCCGTTACATCAACGGGTCTTGATTCTTGAATTGGATTTTATTCTGGAAAAATAAATTACTTCATTCTTTGTCTCGGGTTGGATTTCACCTTCCTTGGGATCGTTACAACTTTTTGGATTCTTGAATTCTTTATTCTTTACTTCAGAGTTTGAAACCGGGCCCGTTCAAGATCAAATCCGAACTTGGGCCGCCAGGCCCGTTCAAGATCAAATCCGCTTGGGCATGAGTTTCAGGCCACGGCCTGGCCACGTCTGGGTCGCGGCCTGGCCGACGCTGGGGCGCGGCCTGGGCTGGGCGCCCTGGGCGCGTCTGGGTTGCGTCTGGCGGCGTCCGGGCGGCGTCTGGGGCGGTCGGGGGCTGCGTCCTGGGCGCGTCTGGGCCACTTTTTCTAGAATTTTCTGGGCAGTTTTCTGGGCTTCTTTAAAGGCTCAAACATGATCTTCAAGGCCTCCTTCTTGATTCAAAATCAAAAACCCTAATTCTACCCAAATCTTAGAATTACAATAATTATAATCCCGAATTAAATTACAAATAATTTATTAACGAATGAATATAACCGATCCATGGAACCATATAATTAACGACCAATTCCATGATCCATACATTCATCATCATGAATAAAAATAAACATCCATAAATGCAAGTGCCTACTCATCACATACATACATAATTAAATATCACATATTTAATATCATTATGATTATCAAATATTCGAAGCATAAATTAATATCGTCTATAGACCGCTCTGATACCAATTGTTGGTTGCCGAATCGAATTCGGCGGCAGAAACGCAGCGGAAAAGCGGATCGTGTATAACAAAAATTTTCATAAAACTTTTGAGACACTCTATAGATTATATTAATTTATGCACGAATAAATTAATCTCATTAATTTATGTCATTCAAGGTTCAACTGAAAAAATACCTGGTAGCCGACTCAGATGATAACTTGAATTTCTTTGACCACGAACAGTCCTTGCTCCAAGCTTTGTGTTTAGAACACCAAAGTCTTCCACGTCAATTCCTTGATTCCGCGTATACGTGTGTGTGGGCACATGATGACAGGTATTTCTACCAACAAATCAAGTACTTTTAAGCTTGAATATTTGTAAGTTTTCAAGCATTTTTGTTAGTTTAATGTCTTTTGTGTGATTTTTATAGGAAATATAAATAAATGCCAACTTGGATGATTTTGCATGAAGAAAGGAAGAATATTTGCCTAACTTGTGAATCAATGAAAAGAGGATGTGAAAGAGGATTTTGTCGCACAAAGAGGCTTTGGATTCCAAGAGCGCTGCAGCCCAACGCCTTCATGGGCTACAGCCAGCATAAAAGAAGACCAGAGAGTAGGGAAGCGCAGGCTGCAGCGCTGACATCTTGCTACCCAGCCTTTAACCTAACCCCAACAACGCTGCAGCGCGCACCAAATAGGTAAGCTATATGGCATGGCGTGTTGCTGCCTTAGCGCTACGGCGCCGCAAATAGGCGCTGCAAGCTGGCATAACATGTGTTACGCCGCTTAGCGGCGCTGCAGCGCGCAAATGGCGCTGTGCGCCCACTTGATGCGCTGCAGCGCACCGATGGCGCTAAGCATACAGTCCGCTTCTCTGCCAAAAGGCGCGCGGGCTGCAGCGCGCCTAGGCCCAAAAGCAGCGGCGCTGCAGCGCGGCAATCATGAGCTGCAGCGGCGCGTCTGAAATAAGCTCAGTGTTTCATTATAAAAGGAAAGTTGCCATTCGAGAGGCGGAAATGTGAAGAAAACATCAATGGGGGCGAAATCCTTCATCTTGGGAGGTCCTTGGAAGCTCTTCAATGGATATTGGGTTTTATCTTCCTTCATCTATTTTTCCATGTTGAGCTAGACATTTAATCTAGAACTTGATGTAGTTTTATTTGAACTATGTTTTGAATATTTTGTGGATTGTTAATTTAATTTCATTTTTCAATTCATTTATGTTTCTCTATGCTTAATGCTTCTAATTTATTTGGCCAATGAGTTAGATGATTTTTAGATTGCGAATTTGATGCTCGGGAGAGATTGAATTCTTTATCTAGATTATAGAAGCATAGTCTAGGTTGTTGTGAGACCGGGAGGAGACCAACGCTTAGATAATCAAATTAGGATTTAGGTTGTTTTGAGGCCGGGAGGCGATCGACATTCCTATTTTCTAATCACAAAGGCGAAGCTTAATTTGTGTTTAAATGTTCATTTCGAATAGGGATATTGTTTTGGGTATTTAAATGCAATTTCTTGTGAGGCACTCGGGAGAGGTTGCAAGATGAAATTAGAGCCTTGATTAATGAATTGAATGGAATTGATTAGCGATTACATAATAGGATGAACATAGGAATAATAAAGCGAAATCAAGTCCCTAGACCATTTGTGTATAGATACTTTATTTTCTTATTTTCATATTTATTTTGTTTTATTTTCTTAGTTGTCATTTTATTAGGTTGCCTAGATAAAGTCAAGTTACAATAATTGCGGTACTTAATGGCAATTCGAAACCCAATCCCTGTGGAGACGATACTCACTCACCTTATACTCAAAACTTGACACCGTAAGCTTGCGGAAATTTTATATACAAAAATTAATTTGCATCAAGTTTTTGGCGCCGTGGCCGGGGATTGGAATTTGAAATTGTTGTTAATATTGTGAGTACATAACTTGATTTTAATTTAGGCTTTTATTTTTCATCTTTAATCTTTTGTTTTATTTTTGTTTTCTCTTGTTTTACGAGGTACTTGGAGATGGTTGATCGACAAGTCCTCTTAAGATTTGCTCAACGAGACTCCGAGCCATTTTTTAGTGCTTGGGAGAGATTCAAGGAACTGCTCATTCAGTGTCCCCACCATGGTTTCCCGAGGGAGGTGCAACTACGAATCTTCCTCGACGGGTTAGATGCCGCAACAAGAATGTGGGTGGAAAGAGGAAATGGTACCACCTCTTTTCACCAACTATCCGCGGATGAAGCTTATTGGTTGTTGGAAGACATGGCCGATGTTAACTATCGGTATTGGAGGTATTCAACAAACCACCACGGTTTTGAGGATAGCTCCAACAATTCAGAACCACGGCTTGACACCCCCCGTCACCAAGAGGAGTCTTCTACCTCACTTGAAGACCTTGTCGCCCAATTTTCGGAGGAGACAAGACTCCGAATAGAGAAGGTAGAGAGGATGGAGGTGCTCGACCAACTTCACGAGGAAATGGAGACAAATCTAGCAGAGTTGTTTAGGTTGATGCTAATTCCAGATGAATCGCTAACGCCATGAATAGGGAACCACAAGAGGAGGAATGGGAGTTATTTGAAGATGACTCTTTGAGAGAGGAGGAGACTCAACAATTGGTTGGTGAAGAATTTCAAGAAGAAATCAATGAGTCTCCGTCCTCGAGATCCCCATTGTCGTGCCACCCCGGTTGAGAAAGATCACATCTACGAAGACCCAATGTGGCCGGCAATTCCTCCACCATCTCGAGCGCCGTTCTTCCAAGCATACCAAGCTTATGAGCCAGTGCCGAGTCAAGTTGAGCAAATGGCCCAAAATCGCCAAATCTCGCCAAGCTTGAGGGTGTAAGAATCAAGACCCATACGTTGTGTTGTATGACACGTACTATGGGCTTAAAGCCACTCTTTGACGAGTTGGCTCGGCATAGGAATAATTGAGCCTAAAGACGCAATTTATGGAGGAGAGACCCGCCCCAACCCAAGTTTATCCCAATCGATACTAGGAGGCTAGATTTTTTCGCCTCCCCGCACGTGTTCTTATTCCCTTGTACTTAATTTTAATGATTGCTTGATTTTGAGTTTGGGGTGAGACACTTTGTGGTTGATTTTAGAGGATTTTGAGCATTACTTGTGACTTGGTTGTTATGACTTGTCTCCCTTGAGTTATGTTCTTTTGGCCATGTTTTACTTGTTTTTCATTTAGGTTGTTTGAATAAATTGTGAGTTTTGTTGAGATGAAATGACTAGATAATAATGACGAGTATAGTCACTTGATGCCTTCTTAGGTCTTTTGAAATGTATTTCATTGACATTTCTGTGTGCTTGACTCGCTTTGATTGAAATTCACTCTTGACTCTCTACTTTTGAGCACCATGAATCATGATCACTTGATCTTTTGAGCATTTGGAGAACATTTATGTGCATTAGGTAGACTTTGATATCTCATGAACACTAGAACCCATTTGAGTGAAACTTGAGGCGAAATTGTCGGTTTAGTGTCATTGGAGAGATGATTAAGGCATTTTATGTGGATCGTTTGGGCCTTTGAAGCAAACCCTTGAAAAGAAAATTCATCATTTGTCTACCCCCTTTGAGCCATATTGCTTACTTCATTCATCACCCATGTTTGTACATCCAAACCACCAAATGCACTTTCACTTTCTAAACCCATCACTAATAGGCATGATTGCATTAAACGCTAAGATTGAGAGTGAGTGTGGGTTATGTTTGGGAAATCATTAGTGGATTGGCTTGTGACGTTATTTTTTCTCATCAAAAAAAAAAAAAAAAAGAAAAGAAAAAAAAAAAAAAAAAAAAAAATAATAAAGAAATAAAAAAAAAGTCAATTGGATGAGGAATTGAGTTACCATTTCCATTTCTTTACAACATTGGGGACAATGTTGAGTTTGAGTTTGGGGGTGTGGTCTTTATTTCTCAAATTTTTGTGGTTTTTATTTCTTTTTGGGTTCGATTGAAAGCGAATGTATGCTGAAAAGAGGAGTCGGTGAAATTTTTTCTTTTCTTTTCTTGGAAATCATGTGAGATACATGAGTTATGATGCATGCCTAGTGTGATTTGAGCCTAAAAATTCTAATCTCATCCACCTTTCACCCTAGCCATACATTACAACCCTCAAAAGTCCTTTTGATCTTCAATGACAAGTGAACCTTTATTAGTGGAGAGTGACACGAAAAATGGGCCTATGGTAGTTCTTATTAAGATATCACTCATAGTCTCCTTGGCTCATAGGTCTATCCGGATTTTATTTGGTTGATTGAGATTGATTGTGCACACACTTACACTTTGAGAGTCTTGAGTGGAGTGAAATTGATGCTTGACGTTGAAATTCTAGATAATCTCAATGTTTGCATTTCCTTTGAGCTTAGAGCATTATGTGACTTTGAAGATACATGCACAGTTGTTGACTCGATACAAAACTCACACTTTCTTTTTCGTTTGTTTCTTAGTACTTGATTTGTGTTTTTTTTTTTTCTTTCTTTTCTTTTGCTTGAGGACAAGCAAATGTTCGAGTTTGGGGGTATTTGATGACGGGTATTTCTACCAACAAATCAAGTACTTTTAAGCTTGAATATTTGTAAGTTTTCAAGCATTTTTGTTAGTTTAATGTCTTTTGTGTGATTTTTATAGGAAATATAAATAAATGCCAACTTGGATGATTTTGCATGAAGAAAGGAAGAATATTTGCCTAACTTGTGAATCAATGAAAAGAGGATGAAAGAGGATTTTGTGGCACAAAAAGGAGGCTTTGGATTCCAAGAGAAGCGATCGCAGCGCCTTCTTCAGGCTACGCTGCCGCAAAGAAGACCAGAGAGTAGGGAAGCGGGCTGCAGGCGACAACATGCGCTGCAATACAATAGGCAGCTGCAAGCCCATGGCGATGTTGCTGCAAGAGCGGCTGCAGCAAAATAATTAAATGGCGCTGCGAATACACCAGCGCGTGTTGCAAGAAGAACGCTGCATTGCAAATAAGATTGGGCTGCAGCGCGCCCACTCTGATGCCACCGCTGCAGCGCCATCAGTTGGCGCTGCAGCGCCCCAGTCGCTTCTCTGCTAAAAGACGCGGAAATGCAGCGCGCCTAGGCCCAAAGCCAGCGCTGCAGCGCGTAATCACGCACTGCACACAAGGCGTCAAACCCTAGTTCAAGTGTTTCATTATAAAAGGAAAAAGTTGCCATTCGAGAGAGATGCCGGAAATGTGAAGAAAACATCAATAGGAGGCCGAAATCCTTCATCTTGGAGGTCCTTGGAAGCTCTTCAATGGATATTGGGTTTTATCTTCCTTCATCTATTTTTCCATATTGAGCTAGACATTTAATCTAGAACTTGATGTAGTTTTATTTGAACTATGTTTTGAATATTTTGTGGATTGTTAATTTAATTTCATTTTTCAATTCATTTATGTTTCTCTATGCTTAATGCTTTTAATTTATTTGGCCAATGAGTTAGATGATTTTTAGATTGCGAATTTGATGCTCGGGAGAGATTGAATTCTTTATCTAGATTCTAGAAGCATAGTCTAGGTTGTTGTGAGACCGGGAGGAGACCAACGCTTAGATAATCAAATTAGGATTTAGGTTGCTTTGAGGCCGGGAGGCGATCGACATTCCTATTTTCTAATCACAAAAGCGCGAAAGTTTAATTTGTGTTTAAATGTTCATTTCGAATAGGGATATTGTTTTGGGTATTTAAATGCAATTTCTTGTGAGGCACTCGGGAGAGGTTGCAAGATGAAATTAGAGCCTTGATTAATGAATTGAATGGAATTGATTAGCGATTACATAATAGGATGAACATAGGAATAATAAAAGCGAAATCAAGTCCCTAGACCATTTGTGTATAGATACTTTATTTTCTTATTTTCATATTTATTTTGTTTTATTTTCTTAGTTGTCATTTTATTAGGTTGCCTAGATAAAGTCAAGTTACAATAATTGCGGTACTTAATGGCAATTCGAAACCCAATCCCTGTGGAGATGATACTCACTCACCTTATACTCAAAACTTGACACCGTACGCTTGCGGAAATCTATTATACTAAAAAATTAATTTGCGTATCAGCACACGCGAGACAAAACAGGTTTCTGAAACACTCGAATTTCCACAAACACCAATGCATGCACGATGTGGAATTTTTTGGAGAAAAATATTTTTCACTCTTTTTCCCTATATGAGAATTTCGGCCACACCTTTCTTTAGGGCTGAAAATATGTCAAAAATTGTTATCATAATTTTCTATCCTTCTCATATTTAAAGAGTAGAAGTCAAACTTCAAAATAGAATCAAATCCTTATCTCCAATTTTGAATTTGGAACAAAAAATCCCTTCCCCTTATCCTTAAGGTGGCCGGCCACACACTAGGGTTTTATCCCTATGTGTGGCGCCTAAATAAGATAGATAGGGAAGGAAGAGATTTTATCCTTTATCCAAGAGTCAATTTTAATTGATTCAAATTGAATTTAAGTCAAACTTAAATTAATTTGAATTCTAAATTAAACAACTTATCAAATAAGTTTAAATGGATAATTCTAGATATGTTCAAATTTAAATTTAAATAATCTCATTATTTAAATAATAATTAATTCTCAATTAATTATTCTTTGAGTATTTAATTTTAGAATTCCGTAATTCTAAAATTCCCATTTTGCCCTTTGTGTCTGGTAGAATTACAAGGACGACGCGAGGACTAATGGACCTATAATTCTGAGCTCTAATAAAATTAATAATTAATTAAACACTTTAATTAATTAATTAATTCTATTAATTCTAATAGTTACTCCACTATAAACTTGGAATTGCACTCTCGGAATTATAGACATTAATTACTTCTAAACTGTGAAGTGTCCATTTGATATAGTCATTGCATATAGATGATCCTCCATAAATAATTCATAATTAGAGTCAAGTAGAATCCGTTAACCTCTCTAATTACATCTCTATCCTTGAGTACCATTGATTCTCTAATGGATAGTGATTCATAAAACACATTCATGAACCAGAGTGCTCTTACTAATCCAAGTACTGAATCAACACTCAAGAGACTTATTTATCTACTTCTTTCTCAAGAAGGAATGGATTCCATCTCGTATAATAACATTCCCAGCTACCTACTTCATTATGTCTCCAAAATATAAGGAATAGGATTCTGGGTTTCGGAATCCATACCGAGTAAATCAAAAGACATAAATCCATAAATAGGAGTTTGTTAAGAACTCAGAATTAAGATCATTCTATATATGACCATCGGTAGACTCAATTAGAATTTCTATGCTTAACGGAAATTATTAGAAACTCATATTGTCTCTGCGTCCATGTTCCACATGATCTCATTATGCGAAATACACTTATTCAATATCTCGCCATATTAACAGTGCGGATAACACCGTTCCATTCTAAATGGGAATGACATGTATTAATAATGTTTTAATTAAAGATTCTGAACTTTAATTAAATTCATTATGAACAATTACTTTTGATTATTATCCTTAAACATTATCCTCTCGTATATAACTCTTATATACCATGTTTAAGGTTACATAAATAATCAAGGAATTTTATTTGATATTCATAAAATATTCATAAATATATGGACATAAAATGATGAATAAACTATTTTATTAAATAAATAATAAATATCCTTTTACATCTCATGCTTTCAGGACACTATTCCCAACACGTGTGAGCCAAGCTGAAGAGATTATTCTCGAGGCTCCGATATACCAATCTTGAGGAGTTTGCTTCTAACCCTTTTGTAACATATTTTTGTTTCTTTGTCTCGTTTGGTGTGCTTTATGTGTTTTTATTTTTAGTTTGATTTTCTGTGATTTTATATTTGTTTGTATTTTGGAGAATCAGTTTAGGAAGCTCGACTCAGTTCCAATGGTCATCATCCAGGTGTTCTCTTTCCCTGTCTTCAGATTATTGCATATAAATTTAGACATTGAGGGACTTGTCTGATTTTGGTTAGGGGTGGTGAGCATATTCATGCGTGAGATTAATTTTTGTCTTGTTGTTATTTTGGGTCAAAATTTTTGCGAGATTAACTGAGTATGATTTCGAAATGTTTAGTTTGAGTCAGTTTTTGCTATCTTAATTACCAAGAAATGATTTCCAGAGTTATTTTTGAGCACATGCTAGACCTTGAGGTAAGATGGTTGTTGACACATTTAGTTGAGAAAAATTCCTGAGTTTAAAGTTTTCATTTTTGGTGAGTGTGAGATTGAGAAAACAGCTTTTTGAACTTTCATTGATCTTTTGAGTTGGTTGAGTCATTAATGGAGCACCTTTACTTGACTTGTGACATTTACTTGAGGGATGATTTCTGGTTAGGAATAATTCTTAGCAATTGAGCCATATGTTGTAGATAGTTATCATTTTTCTTTTGCATTTTATCATAAAAGAAAAGAAGAAAAGAGAGCAAGAGCATCATTTATCATCAATGTTTACGTAGTTTGGTTGCACTAATGTCTTGTGTTGCATAGCAGCCAATCAAAAGAACGCCTTACTACATAAGCTTCATCAAATGTATGTTGTCTCTTGTCTCGAAAAAAGAAAAAAAAAGAGAAAAAAAAAAGTTTGTGTATATTTGTCTGTATTTTCGGCTCTTTGTTTGTTTATGAGATCTTCCTCTTGGCCAGAATGAAATCCCGAAAGTTTGTTTACTGTTTGAGTGATGAATTGTTCCAGATATTTGATTTGCCTATCATTTGATCAATGTTTGTTTAATAGCTTGTCCTTAAAATGCCTTCTCTCACTTGAGCGTTAATTGTGACATTTCCAACTCCATGAGCGTAATCCCTTTGCATCAAAATATTTCCGTCCCTGATGAGGTAAATGGAGTTGAGACTTTACCTTGGTGAGTTTTTTGATGCTATTTGTGTTAAGGAATGTGGTAAGAAGGATACGGTTTGGTGCACACACACACGACTCTGGAGTTATGACTGAAGTAGTTTTGATAGCATTTTATGATGACTTACTAATGTTTTGTTTGATTGCTTAGGTGATTTTGCAGGTTTTGATTTGAATTTTCAGCTTGGCATGATTTTTTCTTTCACTTGAATTGCTAGAGACTAGCAATAAGCTGGTTGGGGGTTGTCATAAGTGCATGAATTTGCACTTTCAATGTTCATAATTGTCAAACTATTTTATCAAATTTGTGATTTTAATTTCAAATATTCCTAAATTTAGAGGATTTAATTTTAATTAGATTTATTTTATTTTTGTGTTTTGAAGAAAACAATTGGATTTGGGGCTAGTTTACCAAAGCAAAACACAAAGTTGAGCCCAAGAAAAGCCCAATTCGGCCCAAAGCCCATCAGCCCATTGTCCCGACAAAGCCGGGCGAGAGCCGCGAAGTCGAGGCCGAGGCATGAGCCAACCACTGCCCGCCACGTGTGCGACCCTTTGCCGTACCACGGACCGTGGGTCGGCTTCCTCCAACCACGGCGTGCCACGGCGTCCCCATGGGGTCCATGCTCCCCCCGCGTACCGGCGGCAGCGCGCCACCACCCACTCTCAAGCTCGGGAGTTCTCCTCACGCGTCACCGGACTTCTTCTCTCTTCCGCGTGGGTCCGCGTGCGGCGCCCCTCGACCCACGTCGGCGCCACGTGTCCCATGTGAGGCGCTTCCGGGTGCTTCCCCAGCCAGCAAGCGCGCTTCACGCGCACGATCTCCCTCTCAGCGCGAGTTTCTCTCCCGCGCGCATCCAACTTCCTCCGCGTGGGCCCAGCCAGTACAGCATGTCTTCCCACGTGCGAATCCGCTTACGGCACGTGTCCTACCTCATTAACCTTCCTGCAGCACGATTTTTATCTTTTTAGTGTATTTAAACTCTATAAATAGGATCATTATCAAGGTGATTAGGGTTAGATTTTTTAGAGCCTAAATTCTCACATATTTTCTTGTTCTTATTCTCATATTTTCTTTTTAGAATTTTATGAGAATTATGTACAAGTTAGGCTAGAGTATTTAGGTGAGGCTAGAGATGATCCTATATGTGTAGTGAATTTATTTGGATTTTTGATTCTCCAATGGTTTGTAAGTTTTATACATTTGAGTAAATAATTTTCTTTTATCATATTTCTTCTTCTTATCAATATATTTTATTGTCAACTTTCATATAAATCTAGTCAAGCTCTTTTTATGTGATTGTTGCATTATATTATATATTGATCGGTATTATTTTATGAGTAGTCTTTTATTGCATTATTGCCAACGGTATATTGTCGCTCTTGGATTTCTCATAAGATAATTTTTCCTAATTCTAAACGTTAGAATTTTATTTACTCGAATAAATTTTTAATTCATATGTTCTTCAAATATTTATTTTCCGATTGATTGTTTGGGATGTGAAAGTTTCAATTGAGTTAATTTATGAATCAAAATCTAGATAGGTGAACAAAGCATATGGAGGATTCTCAAAGCCTTACCACTTTTTATTATTGAATTTTCTCTATTTTAAATTGTTCAAAAAATATCAAAAAAACACTCATTCATTTTCTTTGTTTGATTGCTTACTTTCCTAACGCTTTTTATTTGCTAATCATTTCTTATTCAATTTAACACTTCCTCGTGGGATCGACCATTCAAATTCTACTACAATTGACCGCTTGTTTTTGTACACGTTTGGGCGTAATCAAAAGGCTATACTCAGACTTATGGAGTTGATTATCAAGATACATTTGTTCCTGTGGTGAAGGTGAATACCGTCGGAATCTTGTTATCCTTGGCAGCTCATTTCGATTGGCCACTTCAACAATATGATGTGAAGAATGCTTTCCTACATGGGGACCTAGAAGAAGAAATTTACATGAGAATTCCACCCAGATTTGAAGGCGAAGGCATAGCTAACAAGGTGTGTAAATCAAGAAAGCGTTATATGGACTAAAGCAATCCCCTAGAGCTTGGTTTTGGAGATTTGCCAATGTAATGAGGGCAACAAGATACATACAGGGTCAAGGAGATCATACACTTTTCATCAAGCATTCAACCTCTAGAAAAGTGATAACTCTTCTACTGTATGTTGATGATATTATATTCACTGAAGATGATGAGGAAGAGAAGCTTTGTTTGAAGTAGTGTTTAACCAAGGAATTCGAGATAAAGGAGCTTGGAAGACTTAAGTACTTCCTTGGAATTAAAGTTTCATACTCAAGACAAGGAATCTTTATCTCACAGCAAAAGTATGTGATAGATCTCTTGAAGGAAACAAGGAAGCTTGGTTGTAAGCCAATGTCTATGCCTATTAAGCCAAATCAGAAGCTGAGAGAAGCAAAGAAAGGGTCGGTTGTTGATAGAGAAATGTATCAACGTTTGGTGGGTAAACTTATCTATTTTGCTCATACTTGGCCTGATATAGCTTATTCTGTGATAAGCCAATTCATGCATGATCCGAGAGAAAGACATCTACAGGCTGCCTACCGCGTAGTTCAGGAAAAGGAATTCTATTCAAGAAGACCAAGGAACTCACTTTGGAAGCATACACAGATGCGGACTATGCAGGTTCAGTGGTAGACAGAAGATCGACGTCTAGATATTGCACGGTTCTTGGCGGAAATCTAGTAACTTAGAGAAGTAAAAAGCAGAATGTAGTGGCGAGGTCTAGTGCCGAAATAGAGTTCAGGGCAATGGCTCAAGGAGTATGTGAACTATTGTGGTTGAAGATCATCTTGGATGATATGAAAATTAAGTGGGAAGGGCCTATGAGGTTGTACTGTGACAACAAGTTAGCAATAAACATTGCTCATAATCCGGTACAACATGATAGGACAAAACACATCGAGATTGACAGACACTTTATCAAATAGAAGTTGGAAACATGGATGATCTGCATGTCGTATGTACCTTCAAAGTGTCAACTGGCAGATGTCTTGACTAAAGGACTAAACCATACAGCTTCTCATGGTTTGATTTCCAAGCTGGGAATGGAAGATATCTATTCTCCAGCTTGAGGGGGAGTGTCAAATTGATACAGATTTGGCAATAGTTGTCATAATCTATAGTTGACAATTGAAATATAAATGTTTAGGAGATTTAGGATTCTTTCCTAAGATAGGATATTTCCCCTAGAATAGATATCAATCAATATATGTAATTAGGCAGAGTTTCCTTTTTTGTTTATCAAATCACTCTACATAGGAATGTAACCACTGATTGGAATAATACGCAGAAAAACCATTTCTCTTTCTTTCTGCGTTAATGAAGAATACATATTCGAGTTAGAAATTGATTATGGCTGACCGATTTATAGTTTAGAACCTTGAGGTTATATAAACATTAAATATAAACCTCTTAATGAAATATGAAAAAGGTGTTAAAAGAGTGATTCTTAAATTGAGTAAGTAAAGACAACAAATCACTATAACTGAGATGTTGAGCTTCAAATAACGAAAACCAATTTGTCAATTTTGGACAGTAGAGAGGAAAAATGAGCAAGGGATGCAAAAAGAGTTGGAACTCAAATTTTGCTAAGCAACTCAGGTAAGTAGAGTATGATTTCTCTACAGCACTTATAAACCTTGTTTGGTAGACTTTCTATGGAATGTCTAGTATGCTATTAGGTGATTTTTGTGGCATCGTTGTGCATGTCTTGTGAAGGCATGCTAGTGTAAGTGTATTGTACTCAGTGAAATAACATACACAATAGGCCGGTACTGCCAAGTTGTCAAAGGACTCATATAATGATAGATTATATTGTGACTGAGCCGCGTAAGTCTCTCGAGCCAGGTGGGTGATGACGGAGGCTATATAGTGATATTGTGAATTTGTGAATTTGAATGTGTTGATCGTTCCCTCGAGCCAGGTGAGTGACGACGGGGAACCTGATATTGTGATTTGAGAAATTGGCATGTGGCCAGATTGTGAAAAAGCCAGCGGCAGTACCAAGAAGGCTCTGGAGATACATAGTACATGTGCATAGAGTGTAAGAATTGATTGGCATTGGTTATCTAAGATGTTGTGATGCATGCTTATGTTGAAATGAGATTGTGTAATTGTAGCTCCACTTACAGAGCCTGTAGCTCATTAAAATTTTCTCTATGCGGTAGGTAAAGGTAAGAACAAGGCAGAGCAGTGAGCAGGGGGTTGGCTTCGTTGACCACTGTACATATGGTTAGACCACAGAAACTGCATACATACAATTTTGGAATTGTAAATACATATGTTTTAGGATTAAACTCATAAACCTTGGATGGCTGTATAATTATAAGCATGGCTAGAAAACCTTATAAGAATGGTGTGTTGATCGAGTCTTGTTTAAGGAAAATTTTTAAATACCATAATTTCCTCATAAACGAATAGTGAGGGTGAGTTATTGTGGCACATCCTTAGGGTTAATCCTAAGTAAGGTTTTCAGGAGATAGTATAAGGGATGCAACAATTTAGTGTATTTTTATTTAATTTTATTTTTTATTTAAATTATTTATACTATTATCATTTGAGAGGCTTTGAAAATTTGGCGCAAAATGATATTGAAATGAATAAAATCGGACCACAAATCAACACATTTCTTTTTCAATGTTTTTTTTTTTAGTCTTTGTTTAATTTTAGTCTCAAATGCAGTCTTTGTTTAGTTTTAGTCACAAACGCACACTACACACACACATGATTAATTTAAAATAACGCCTAACATAAATTGTTAAAAAAAAAAAAGAAGAAAGACGACATTTAAGAAATGAAAATAATAAATGAGGAAAATCTTAAGCAAAGAGAGGGGAAATTATCTAACTTATTTAGTTGTGTTTTAAATTAATTCTATTTTGTTTTGTTTATTTTTTTATTTAATTTGATGTTATTTGTTTTTAATTTAGCATATTTAAGTAGCATAATCTAACCTCAGTTCTTTGTTGATATAATGTCTTTGCTTCATCAATTGTTGTTCTATTTTGTGTTTTTTGTTCTTCGATGGATTGACTTGATGTTGTTGATGCTGTTGTAAAGTCAATTTCTTGATATTGGTGAGAAAACCTGTAGATACAAAAGTATGAATGATTTTGAAAAGAAGTAATAGAAAATTTTTAGTTTTTAGATATTGTGAATTATTTTTCGTACCTTGTTTTTAATGTTGTTGTCTCTGATATTTTTGGGTCAATATAAAAGATTGTTGCTGCAGTGCTTGAAACATATGCATTTCCTAAGATTTGGACCACGAATTGATTAATATCTTGATGTATTTTTGTGTAGGTATTTTGTTTTTATTTGTAAGTATTTTTATAAAATATTGAGAAAATACCTAAATATTGTTTTACCAACATTTGCAAAAACCGCAACAATCGGTCCTTTCATTGATTTGATAACATTTTTATCAAATTGGTCTGCTTTTGTGTCCCCATAAAGTAACTTGAAGTTGTTCATTTCTATTACAAAAGGAAATGAAAAAAAATAAATATTTGTAAGTGATGTAAAAAATTTGTGCCAAATTTATTTACCTTATGTTTTGTATCATTATGGTACATCGTGATGTTTGTCTGCTGCTGATATTTGCTTGTTCTATTGATTGTATTTTTATTAGGATACCAATGACATCTGTTGGTACATAAATATATGATGAAAAGAATATAGATAAGTAAATTAATGGTGATTTTTTTTGGGAGAAGGTAGTTTATATTACCTGTTAAAATTTCGGTTGTTTTGATTCTATGTTGGAGCTGATCGAATTTAGTAAAATAAAACATGTGGAATGTAATGGGAAGTGCGTCTTCCATAACTAGGAGAAAAACTATTGCACGTGCAAATTGTAACATTGCAAGATGTGGAACAACTTTGTATGCTGGCTTGTTTTGTGTGACAAAAATGTTGCTGATGCCGTATATATTGGCTTGTTGAATTTTTGGAGAAATGATGTCGGAATCACGTGCTCGAATTGATCCTTGAATTGCTTTGTGTTGTAGATAAAAAATATGAGAATGTTATTTATTTTATAATATTATATAATATTAAATATGCTATAATATAGTTTTTGTAATAGCTATGACCTCTTCATCGATTAAAAGACAATCAACGCTTATTAAACGTCTTGTTGCTAAGTCGTTGTTTGTCCATAATCTGCAAATTCGTGCCCTGATTGTTTGATAAACTTAATTTGGTTTTAATGCACGGATTGGTGTTGTGATTTTTCCTATTGATTGACAAAGAAAGATTATTATTTAATACATTTTTTCATTAATATAATTTGGAAATTTATCAACTATTTGATTAAAATGTCGATATATTTCTAAAGTAATATGATGTGTAGGATGATTTAATTTTAAGGGTTTTTTTCTTGTTTTTGTTTTATTTATTTATTAATTATAGTATAAGATTGTTTAAAAAATGTGAAAATATGAGAATATTGTTTTTGATGCAATATTTGGGAATTATGGTTTATTTTTTTATTTTAGATTAAAAAATGTTGAAGTGTTATTTATTATTAAATGTTAATGAAAGACTTAATTTCTCTATGCAGATTCTTATTTTATTGTTAATGAAAGATATTAATAAAGATTTTGAAGTCATGTGTTCTATATTTATTTTTATATTATTTAATTAAATATTATTTTAATGATGGAATTATTTTGTAAATTATGAAGATTATGTTTTATGGGGATTGAAAAGAGTTGTTTATATAGATTGCATTTGATGGGATTTGATGCTTATTTTATTATAGTGAAAAGGGGAAAGTTTGATAAAGGAGTTTTTAAGCCTTTTTCTTGGATTGCTAGTTTGTAATTCTGTTGTATAGGATGAATAAAGAAAGGCCTATTGATGGTGAAGTGACTTTTATATTATTTGTTATCTTGTCCTCATTGCTATTTAAAGTATAAAGTTGTTGAAATTAGTTTAAAGGCTGAAAAGTAGGCTTTGAAGGTTATTACGTATGTTTGGTAATAGTATAGTGTTTGAGTTCTTCTTCATTTAGATGAAATAGGGGGATTATCATAAAGTAGATTTTAGAAATAATAATAGCTCAATGACGTATTCAGGAAGTACAAATAACAATAAGATTACTTACTTGGAATTGTAATTTATTGTGAATAAATTAATAAAAAAATGTTTATGTAATAATAATGTATGTACAATAATGTCAATCTAACATTAGTAAAAGCAAATAAAATTATATACATATCAGAGGAATAAGATATGAATAATACATGTGATAAGGTTAGAAACGAATTATGTATAATGGGAGGAATCCATATTTGTATTTAGCTACATTGAGCTTCCTGCTTCATACATAAACAAATATATTAAATATTTTCTGTCACAATAGTTGATCATAAAAAAGAGTTATAAATGGTATAGTAGATAAATAAATAGTCAAGAGAATTGAAGAGGAAAAAATTAAGAGATTATGTGTGTTGCTTTATATTATGTATTTTTAGTAATGCATGAGAAATAAAGTATATATCTATATATATTAAAGCTAAATTAAATAATATCAAGATGACTATAAGAATAAAGTCTAAAATTTGTCCTATGATATGAAATTAAATAATAAAGTAGCAACAATTGATAAATTAAGTTTGTTTACAAAGACAATATAAATAAGTGAATTGGGATATGTATTTGTCTAAGTTGTCTTTGTTAGAAAATGGTTAGACCAATTAAAAGTTGTCTGTAGTAGATTGTGTAATCAAATTATAGTAGGAACAAAGATTGATTAATATTTATGTAAGAATAGATAGTGGGAAAAGATTAAAGAAATGAAATAAAGATTGATGATTATAAAAGTAATAAAAACATTGGTGATTATATTTATAATCAAATTATAATAAGAAGAAGGGTTGATGATTGATAATAATATGATTAGACATGACTAATGAGGTTGAGGAATAATTTTTTGGATAATTATATTTTTTACATAATTTTTTAGATGATAAGAACAAATGTTGATTGGATGAGCTGGATAGATAAATGACTAATAGTAAGATTAATATAATTAGTTAATATATTTAATATTAGTAATAGAATCGGATGGTATTTAAAAAAAAGTTTGTGTTAATATCTAAAGCAATGGAAATAAAGAAAAATAGAAAAAGAACATAAAAATGTACATTGTAATATATATTTGAGAAAAAAAATAAGTAATTGAAGTAAGATATCAAATGATTCAAAAAATATGAAGTGAATAAGTAAAAGGTGGAAAAAATGAGGACCCTTTTCCAAATACAGAGGATATAGAAAACAAAAAGTAAAGTAAGGAGTGATAAAAAGGAGGAAAAAGAAAAACAAAGATGATTACAAAAAAGTATATAAGAAATAGCTAATAGAATGGGAACAAAATTATGTAAACAGATTAGGGGAATGTATAAAATGAACAAATTGATTGTTCACAAATAAGAAGAAAACATGAAAAGTGAGGAAATTGATATAACATTATTGTCAATGTAGTGGACTGAATATGTGTGAGCAGTTTACAAATAAGGAGAAGGAGAAAAAGCGAAAAAAAGATACAGGGGAAAAAACGAAAGAAATGTGGAAAAAAGATAGAGCTAAAGTATTTAAATTAAAATGATATAGTTAAAGATATTGCCAAGAAATGAATAAAATGTAAATAAATATTTTAATGCCATTGATTAATGATAAAATAGAAAAATCATAGATTAGGAAGAGTAATAAAAAAAAAAAAAAAAACAACAAGTATTAATAAGATGGAAGTAAAATAAAATGCAAATTGATATTTTAATTTGATTGAATTATGATAAAATGATAAGGAGATAAATTGAGAGAACAAACGAGAAAAGACAATGGCAATTATTAATAATATGTGAATGAGATGAAATGTGAGTAAATATTTTAATTATATTGAATAGCAATAAAGTTATAAAGTTATGAGTTGATAAAAGTGATGAAGAAAAGCAATGGCAAGTATTAATAAAATGAGATCAAGTATTAATAAGATATGAAAAAAGGAAGGAGGAGTTATTAATAGTACCTGGATTAATGTGAAAATTGTGTTAAGTGTAGGATATGAACGAAGCAGGAACGAATAGAGGTAGTTAAGGACAGAAAAATAAAAATAAATAGCAGTAAGTGATGGATTGTGGAGTGAAACAGTGTGGTTATAGCTAAAAAAAGAACAACGATAAACAGTAAAAGGTAGAGAAGTATCAAAGGAAAGTGGTAAATATGGAGCAATGAAGCAAAGTGGATAGTGGAAAAGGATGGGATGGAACGGGCAGTGGAATTAGTAGGGGAGAAGATGTATTGTAAATCTATGGAGCTAACTACACTAATAAATAGTAAGTAGAAAAATTATTATGAACAGTAAAGTTTGTATAAGAATATAACACGTATGTGGTTAGAGAAAAATTGGGAAATCAAAATTTATCAATTATTGAATAAAATGGATGCAGATTTGAAGATAATTTTAGTACTAACAACATAGAAAATAGAAAAAGGCAGAAGCAAGGAAAAAATTGGAAAAAAAGGATGAAAAAGTTGAAAAAGGACGAAAAAATGGTGAAAAAGCATTGTAGTAAATCTAATGGAATTTCTAGATGACATAAAATGACAGTAAAACGTATTCCAGAACATACGAACAGAAAAAATCATACGGAAAGAAAACTTTTTTGATTTATTTAATATTTCCATAACAAAATCAGAATAGTCATCAACCTAAGAAATCAAAAGGACGGCCTAAAAAATCCAGATCATCAAGATAATAAATGGAGAGGAAAAAAATCTTACATTATTTGCGTGGAGTATGAAATCAAGCGGAAGAAGAGGGACGAAAGTAGACAAAGTACCTGCAGAAAACAAATTTTTTAGGAAAGATAGTAAATAAAGATTTTATATCAATTGTAAAGGTAACTAAATAAAAATAAGGGACAAAAATTAGGGGAAATATATATAATTTATTCATTATGAATAGAGAACAAAGGAAAAAATTGTTAGCAAACAAAGCAAGAAGTACGATAGATAATAAAAGAGGTATGAAAATGGGATATAATCAAAAGTAAAAATATTCGGAGAATGCAAAGAAGAAGAAAAGTAAAATTTTTAAATGCTTCTCCAAAGTCCACCAAAGGGATTTTTATGCGAACAACACATAGGAAAAGGCTCAGGATTGCAACGGACGAAATCACAGTAGAGAAAAGAACGAAATGAGCATATGAAGTGAAAAGGGGAAAAAAGTGAAAGAATGAGATAGAAACAGCGGAGAAGAGGAAAAGGAATGGATAGAAACTTCTAGGGCTTAATAGAGTACATGGACATAAATATCCAGGATCATGTTAAAAGAATTAAAATAACCAATAGGTCCTCTGTGGACAAACGTAAGAAGGAGAAAAAAAAAGGCCCAAAACATTATAATGTTATTGTAAAAACAGTTAATTAGTTTTGGATGTGGAGTGAACGGGGAATTTGGTTGGAAATAATAATTTTATGATGTAGAAAAAAGTGGTAATCTTTATGATGTTAAAATAATTTATATTTATATATAGATATATAGAAATTTTATATTATAGAAATAATTAATGTTTTTTATAATATCGAAATATTATATGGAATAATTTTTTTTTTTTTTTTTTTTGTGACTGGCATGAAAATTCTTAGATATGTAAATTTATACATTATAGTAGTGATCGAATGGGTGCTAATATTGTATATACTAACTTCCTAATTTTTTAAGAGATAACATTTGAATCATATGTTTTAGTGGATACTTGGATTGTTTTATACCACAAAAGGGAAAATAAGATTGTTATTTATTTTATAATATTCAATATTAAATTTAAAATAATGTAGTATAATGTTTACAAAAATTATTACTTGGTTATTGACCAAGAAGCAGTGTAGATTTATTAAATATTTTATTATTAATTTATTGTTTGTCTACAATTTACAAATTTTGGTTCTAATAGTTTGGTAAATTTTATTTGATTTTAATGTATGCATTTGTGTAATTATTTTGCTTATATTTTGTGAAGGGACAATAATTATTTGAATGAATAATCTCATGCAATATATGTTGTCAATTTAATAATAATAATGGACTTAAGTGTAATAAAGTTATTAGTATAATATTGGTATAGTTTTTTTTGGCAATATTTTATGTTTTTATGTAATATTGTGTAGAACTTTTTTGTAGATAATATTTTTTTATATGATTTGGATATTTATTAATTAAATCATGTGTTAATATGTGTAATCCTTTAGGATTTGTGGCTTGTGATAAAGCAACATATAATTGTCCATGAGTAAAAATTTCAGTTTCTAGATATCATCCAATTTTAGCCAATGATTGGCCTTGACTTTTATTTATTGTCATTGCATAACATATTTTTATTGGAAATTGTCGTCTTTTTAATGTAAATGGCCATTTAGATTCATGTACACTCATTTCTATTCTTGGAATATAAACTTTTTCATCTATATTATTTGAGTTTATGATCTATCCTTCTATAATTTTGTTTGTTAATTGTGTGATAATAAGTCTTGTGCCATTACATAATCCAATAGATTGATTTAAATTTCTTAACAACATTATTGGAATTCCTATTTTAAGATTTAATTGATGAGGTGGTATTCCATTAAAATTTAGACTGTGTAAGAGTTCTTTAGGGTATAATAAGTTAGGTTCATCTATATTTTCGGATGAGGATACAATTGTGTCATAACTATAATAAGATTTTAATTCTCTAGGAACTAAGGATAATATGTAATTGTTAATATCATCAGCTGTTTTATTTTTTGGAGTTATTATTGTTCGATGTTTTAAATATTCAATATTGTTAAAGCAATTATTGAAATCATTATATATTAATGTAGACATTTTTTCAATTGGATTTGATTGATAGTGTAATATGTATTTGTCTGGTATTTTTATCCATGTAGCGTCTTCATTTTCTGGATCTGTTATTCCTTGTGCAGTTTCGTTTCCAATGCTTAATATCCAATTTGAAAATATTGCAATTTCCATTTTTTCTTCCTCTGGGATGTTATAGTGTTTTAATCTCATATTTTCTGTTAGTGTTAGAACTCGAAAATGTGACCATAAGTAAGATTTATTTATGGTTGCATCTATTATGTATTCTTTTGTTCCTGTAGGAATAACTGGTAGTATTTGTCGAAAATCACCTCCTAATACAACTATCATTCCGCCAAATGGTTGTTCGAAATTATTTCTTAAATCTTGAAGTGTTTTGTCTAATGCTTCAAAACAATATTTATTTGTCATTGGTGCTTCATCCCATAATATGAGCGATGTTTTTTCAATTAATTTTGCTAATTGTGTTCCTTTTTTTATGTGATAGGTAGAAAATTTGTTTGTTGATAGTGGTATTCTAAATCTTGAATGTGCAGTTCTTCCTTTAGGCAATAATAATGATGCTATTCCGGAAGATGCAACAGCAAGAATTATTTCATTATTTGATCTGATTTTTGTAATAATTGCATTCTATAGATATGTTTTTCCAGTTCCGCCATGACCATAAATAAAGAAAAGGTTGTCTTTTCCTTGGTTTAATGATTCTAAAATTTGTTGGTAAATGAATTGTTGTTCTTGATTTAAATTTTGTATTAATTTAGTATTTTCTTCTTTTAATTTATTTATGTCATAATTAAGTTCTTCTCTTAAGAGTTTGTTATTTAAATCATCTATTAATGATCCGGTAGGAAGGGGTAGATTAAAATGTGTTAAACTTGATGAATTTAGATTTAATAATTTTTCTAATTCGTATAATACAAAATTATATAATTCATTGTTGAGAATTTTAAAATTTTGATTATTGAATAAGGTCTTGATTTTGTGCAAAATATAGGCTGTCATAAGTTTCTAATGTTTTTGAAGGAATTTTATTGGATCACTTACATTGCAAAATAATAAAATTATAACAAATAATTGTCGCAGTTGAGGTGCTGTTGATGTAAATGAAGCTTCTAATATTGATTCATCCCATTCTTTGTCGTCTCCTAGTAAGCCTAATGCATAGCATGCAGCTTGATTTGTTGGATATTTTATATTGTTGACTGTTCCGAAGGTCTTCATAACTTATTTTTCCTTTTTGATGATTTAATAATAATTTTAGATAGTATAATTCTCCGGAACTTGGATGGACATGGAAAGTTCGTCCAATTGCATATCCTATTTGTCTTGGAGACCAATATTTATATTTACTATTCCAAACATATTTAGTCGGGAACTCTATATAACTTAATTCTCTAGCATTGATATCGTGTTTATTTGTTTCCATCCATTCGGTAAGAGTTGTTTTATCAATACCTGGTTGTCTTATTATATTATGTAGGCGTTGATTTGAATGAAATGTTATATTTTGCATTTTTAGTAAATGTATTGATAATCTTTGAATAGTAGGATTTCTATGATGTATTGGAAATTCATATAATCGCCACATTGCTTCATATGGTGCTATATATCTACAATTAATATAGTTTTTTATTTCATCTATTTCTCTACAAGTGGTTTCCCCAGTATTTTCTACAGATACATTGTCTTCTAGACTGCTCTAATTCTATCTGCTCCTTTTGTCAAATATTTAAATAAATACTTTATGAGCATTGATTGCAAACAAATTTCTACATTGATATGAGCATGAAATTTTAGACATAAATCTTTATTGTATGGGACTACATATCTGTTATCTAATTTAATACATTCCTTTTCAATATAAAATGATGTATTCCTTCGTCTATAATTAATGAATCCAGTTTCTTTAATTGTTGTTTCATTTTTGAATTGTTTCAGAAACTTTTTGGAACATTCTGAATTTTTCATGCGTGGAGAATTTGGCCTAATTATGCCACATGGTCCATGCATCATAAATTCGGCTACGCATTTATTTGGTATTTCTGCATGGATTGTTATTAGGATTAGGTATTTCTGCATAAATGAATTTATCTATTTGCCATGGTTCACGCATTTTGTCATCATTGTGAAGCCAAAAGAGAAAATGACAATGTGGCAAACCTCATTTTTGGAACTCTATGACATGCAAATCTACAAAATAAAAAAATAATTTGTTATACTTTTTATTGTATTAGAAATTATAATTTATTTGTATTAACTATTCATAAGATAAAATAAATGTGAACAGAATGAACTAACCTGCTATAATTGTTCCAAATATTTTATATTTTTAATAATATATAGAATATGATCTAATTTCATTTTAAAAATTCTTGTAATGATGTCTGGTCTATCTTCTACTTTTTGTCCAGGTATTTTTGCTAAAGCCCTAATAATTTCAGGCCATTTCGGATTACATGTGAATGTTATAAATAAATCTGGATTTCCATAGTCCCTGCAAATTGTCATTGCATCTTGATAATTTTGACTCATATATCTTGGGCTTCCAGTATGGCTAGAAGGACGAATAATTCTTTTTCCTATTGCTTGTGCATTTGTATCTCCTTTGGTAATTGCATCTTGAATTCCTTGATAAATTTCAGATCTTAATTTTTTTTTTATTTTTCCTAACATAATCTAGTTGATCTTCTTCTACATAGGCATATGCATCAACTATATATTGTTGAAAATGTCTGTCGACCTGAAAAGGGTATTTCCTTGTATTTCTCGTTCTTGTAATTGATAGCAATAAAATTCTCGCATAGAAACTCTTTTTCTTGTAGAGCTATTCCTTGAATTGTTCATATTATATTTTAGATCTATTCGGCAACCGTCCTCTCCATAGGGAAATAACAGAGGATATTGAAGGGCCATATAACATGGATGTAATTTTGTAATCCTTTGTAAAGTGTCTGTTTTATCTTGAATTATAATGTCTCTTCCTTGTTCATATTCACCAATATCTCCAACTATTAAGCCACCTATATCATTTGAAATAGGTAATTCATATTGATTACTATCGTATTTCTTTGACCTATAAGTCTTAATTTCATAGATGGGATATGATTTTGTTGATATTGATCTCTTATCATTCGAAAAAGTTTAACTAATTTATTTGTATCATCAAGCATTTTTATTAAGTTTTCAGTTATAAATTGTATTAAATTTTCAGATTGATGGTCGCGTTGAAATGATGAAGCTATTTGATTTTCAATTTCATTTTCTGTGTCATATATATATATAATTGTGCAAATTTTGGTGGATTATTATTAATTGGTAATAAAGATCCTATAAGATGATGTATTTGTCCACTTATTTTAAAAATATATGGGCCACTTGAGTTTGTTGTATTTGTTTTTATATTAGCTCCAAATGATGTAATGCAAACATGGAATTATATATTCGGATGTTTTTACAAAAGTGTATACTTATTGAACCTCCATGATAATTAAGTAATCTATCCAATATAGGTGTTTTTTTTTTAATTAAGGGCAATGTTATTTTCCCATTTCTGCAGCAATGATTATATTTAATTAGATTCTTTGGTTTTGGCTCGCTCACTGAACCAAAATAAAGCACCACAATGACAACAGATATAGGAACAATCTCTGAGATCAATGTACGCATTAATAGTACCTATGAAAGGAAAAGAAAAATGATAATAAAATTGATTAACAAAATTTGGATATTATCTGTACAAAGAATTATATTGTTATTTAAATGGAAGCATCAATATAGGTAAGGGAATTACAATTTTCATTGTAATTGCTGGACGTTGAAGGCAATAATGTGGCAGTTTGTTCTTCAGACTGAAAATGGCCAAGCATTGTGTCAAATTTAGATCTTGAACGTGTTGTTGATGTAGCTTGAAGAGCTTCATTTGTCTGGTTTTGAAGATTATTAGTTCTATTTGCAGAATCTTGGCTTATTAGAGAAATGGCGCGGCACATAGATTGACTTTGTCGTGATGATCTTTTTTGAATTTTTTTCCTATTCATCTGTGTTTATGATATAAAAACGTTTAGGGAGTAAACAAAAGAGACAAAAAATTAAATAAATTAAATTATTAATTACGTATTGTGATATGTTAGGAAGAAACCTAACATCTACATATGTTCATATATGTTGACAAATTTAACACGTGAACTATTTCTATTTTATAACTTTGTAATTTTATAAGAGGAAAAAGGTAAAAATCATTAATTTATGAAATTAAAAATAAAATAGGAATATATTACTAAAAAATAGAATAAGTACGTAGGAAAAAGATATAAAGAAACATAATATTAATATAGTTGTTAATATACTTAGCATTAGTAATAGTTAATGATGATATATAAAAAAGGGGTCCTCGTTATTTAAGTTAACGGAAATGAAGAAAAACAGAGAAACACAGGAAAAAAGTGCAGGAGGGGAAAAAAAAAAAAGGAAAAAAAGTAGTAGGCAAAAGAAGATTCATAAAGTATCAATATTATGGTATTTTTATATGGCAATCATTGTTCATCTCTTAATATTTTTAATTAATTTGTGATGAACAAATAAAATTATATTGTGATAATCATTATATCATTAGTTTCTGTAGGCAGTAAAATAAGAATATATTACTAAAAAATAGTATAAGTACATAGAAAAAGAATATAAAGAAGCATAATATTAATATTGTTAACATGCTTATCATTAGTAATAGCCATTGATAACATGTGAAACAAAGTCCCTGGTAATATCTAAATCAATAGAAGTGAAGAAAAACAGAATAACGGGAAGAGAAAAAATACAAAAGAAAAAAAGAACGAAAAAAGTAGTAACCAAAAGGAAGTTCATAAGGGACCAATATCATGGCAAGTCTTGAATTCTTTCATCAATCTATGATGAACAAATAGAATTATATTGTTATAATTATTTTATAATTGTGTACTATAGGCAAGTGGATAAAGGTATAATACTTTGTAAAGTATTTGATTCATTATACATATTATAATGTATATTTGATGAAAAATAATGAAGTAGAGTAAGTGTTGGAACCGAACATATCAAATTATTCAAAAAGTACCAAGTGACTTAAAAAAAATGAAGGAAATGAGAATTCTTTCCCAATTACAGAACAGGTACAAAAAAGAATAAAGTAAAATATATACATTGATCCAATATAAAGAGGAACAACAAAGAAAACAGAGATGAATAGAAGAAAGTATATGAGAAAAAGCTAACATTATGAGTAGCAAATTGTCCAAATGTATGAGGAGAACGTAAGAGGCTAATAGATCCATCACTTACAAACAAAAAAAGAAGAGGAAAAGGAACAAATACAAAGAAAATGTAGGGAAAAAAAGTATTTAATAATACAAAACTGTTAGCATTGTAACTAAAATCAAGCTAAAGAGAAGAACTAAAGCATGTAGATTAAAAACATACTTAATATAATGCCAAAAAATGAATAAAGTGCAAATAAATATTTGAATGCCATTGAAATGGTAAATATTAATAACATTGGAGCAAGTATTAATAACAGAAAAAAGAGAATTAAAGTTAGTAATAGTAGCTAGATCACTATGAAAAGTGTTCTAACTGTAAAATATTAAATAGGCAAAAAGAAACACAATTAATTACGCATAGGTAAATATTAATAATATGACAGCAAGCGTGAATAAGATGAAAACAAATGGAGTAGAAGTTATTAAGTGTACCTGGACCACTATGAAAGCTATGCTAATTGTAAAATATCAACCAAATAGGAACAAATACAATTACTTAAGGATAGAAAGAGAATATGAATATAAAAATGAACCAAAATAGGGATAAGAGAGTAATGAAAGATTCTGAATTAGAAAAAATAAGAAAAAATATAATCAAGTCAAAAACATATATTGACAGCAATTCCTGAAAAACTATATTAAATTCAACACATTAAATTTATGTTTCCCTATCATCATTATAAGAGAAAGAAAAAAATGAAGAAAAGGGAGAGAAACAAAAAAAATATAGAGAAAAAAATGAGAAATCGAAAAAAGATAGTAAAACTAAAACATCTAAATTAAAGACATATTTAAACATAGTCCCAAAAAGTGAATAAAATGTAAATAGATATTTTAATGAGATTGAATAATGATAAAACAAGTAAAGCCAGCCACGTCGGCAAAAGGAATGAAGGAAGAGAATGGTATATATTAAAAACATTGCGGGGAAGATAAAATACAAATAAATATTTGAATTGTATTGTATAATAATGAAACCAATGAAAAAAAAATAACAGTAAATATTAATAATATGAAAGGTAGCATTAATAACATGAGAAAAAATGGAGTAGAAGTTATTGATAGTACTTGCACCACTGTGAAATTTGTGCTAACTGTAAAATATTGACCAACCGGAAAGAAATATAGCTAGTTAAGGATAGAAAAATAAGGCTAAATAGGAGTAAATGATGGAATGTGAAATGAAAAAGTCAATGGTCATGGATTAAAAGATATGAAACATAAAGAGTCAAAGCCACAAAAGTGTAAAAGGGAAGTAGTAAATGAGAAGTAATGACGGAAAATGAGTAGTGATAACCGATGATATGGAAGGGGAAGGAGAACAGGTGGAGGAAAATATACATGGCAAATCTATTCGACGAACAACATTAATAAATAATAGGTAGAAAAGTTGTCATGAATAGTAAACAATGTATAAGAATATAGCATGTATTAGTGTATATTGGTTCATAGAAATAGCTAGAAAAGTTATCATAAAGAAAAGTATTGGAAAAAGGACACAAAAATAGGGAAAAAAAATTTCCCCTAAAATTGGTAAAAGTTGTAGATAATATCACATGATAGTAATACATATTCTAGAGAATACGAAAAGAAAAAATCATTGATTCATTTAATACGTCTGCAAGAAAATCAAAATGAGTCATTAACTTAGTAAATCAAAGGACAACCTAAAAAGCTTACATCATCACCGCAATAAATCAAAAGCAAAAAAAAAAAAAAAATGATATTACCCGTACACAAAGCCAAATGAAGTAGAAGAGAAGCCATTAAAGTGAATAAAGCACCTGCAAAAATAAATTCTTTAAAGAAGATGATATTATTACTACAACAAACTAGAAGATAGAGAAAGAAAAAATTTCTAAATTGTTTAATACAACTGTAATCAAATTAGAATGAGTCATCAACCTAGGAAATCAAAGGATAGCCTAAAAATCCAGATCATCAACACAATGAATGAAAGAGAAAAAAATCTTACATTATCTCCATCCACCGTAAAATGCATGAGAATAAAAGTGATAAAAATAGATAAAACACCTGCAAAACAAATTTTTTTTAAAAAATGATAAATAAAGTTCTTATACCAACTATAAATATAACTCAATAAAAATAACTGACCGAAATTAGAGCAAAAATATATAATCAAATTAATAATGCATAAAGAACGAAACTGAGAATAGTAATCAAACAAACCACAAAATAAGAAGCATAAACAAAGATAGGACAAAAATTGCATGTAATCTTCAGGATCCCAACCAAAATCAAATCAAGCAAAACAACAAAATGAGGAAATGGAAAAAAAAAAAAAGTGAGAAAACAAAATCAAAGAAGAAAAATTGAATTCCTGCCCAAAGCCCAAAAAAGGGCCCACACAGTAACAACAAATAGGAAAACCCCTAGCATCAGGACGAAAACCAAACCAAAGAGAAGAACAAAATCAACAGATGAGGGCAAGGGCGAATAAAAAAGAGAGGAAAACAGAGAGATAGAAACGGCGGACGATAACAAAACCAAAAAAGAAAAATACACAGAACAAAACAACGAAATGAGAAAATGAAAAAAAAAACGTGAGAAAACAAAACAAAAGAACAAAAAAATAACTCCTGCCCAAAGCCCATCAAAAGGAGCCATACACCAACAACACAAAGGAACAACGAAATGAGGAAATGAAAAAAAAAGTGTGAGAAAACAAAACGAAAGAACAAAAAATGAATTCATGCCCAGAGCCCACCAAAAGGAACGACACACCAACAACACAGAGGAAGAGGAAAATCTGCAGCATCCCAACCAAAATCAAGTGAAAGAGAAGAAGGGGAAAAAAGAAAGAAAGCCCAGAGCCCACCAAAAGGAACGACACACCAACAACACAGAGGAAGAGGAAAATCTCCAGCATCCCAACTAAAATCAAGCGAAAGAGGAGAAAAAAAAAGCCCAAAGCCCACCAAAAGGAACGACACACCAACAACACAAAGGAAGAGGAAAATCTCCAGCATCTCAACCAAAATCAAGCAAAAAAAAAGCAGTGAAAAATCAAAACGAAAGAACAAAAAATGAATTCCTGCCCAAAGCCCACCAAAAGGACCCACACACCAGGAACACACAGGAAAATCCTCGGCATGCCAACCAAAATCAAGAAAAAGAAAAGAACGAAACCAACAGATGGAGGCAAAGAAGGAAAAAAAAAAGAAAAAAAAGAGAGAGAGCAAGACAGAGAGACAGAAACGGCGGATGAAAACAAGACCAAAGAAGAAATGCTATTAGGGCTTCACACGGGTGAATAAACAAAAATACCCACGGTAGAAGTAAACAGAAAACCAAAACCACAAGGATAGAATCGTCATATCACTCAAGAAAATTAAAAAGACCAAGAAGCCCACAACCCACAAACGAAAAAAGAAGAGAGAAAAAGGACAAAATCGTCATAACACTATTACAAAAACAGTAAACTGAGTGTAGATGAACAGTACCAGACAGGTTCCCTTTAGTATATAGTAATAATATAATATGTAAAAAGAAAAGTTAGACATCAAAATATTACTATACCTTAGCTTAGAAAGTTTGTTGTTAATGTTGTAACTTTCATTAATAATATTGTAAGACCCCAACAATAATACACCTACAATAAACAATTAATACTTAATTCAGAACCGGCAAGAGTGTTAGCAAATAAAATAATGTAGTGGACCAGTTTTTATTTAGCCCATGTAAAGTCTGTTGAAGAATGTCTTGACGAGGTCTTTTCAAAAAACATTACAATAATTAAATTAAAAAAAAAAAAAGAGATCTAAACCAACTATTAGAATGTAACCTACTCAGAATGAACTCTCTCTTCAGTATCAAGAGTCCATAACGACATAAAACAACACTTATTCTTTGTTCTAATGATAAACAGAGCCACAATGCCACAATGGTTGCAATTCATAAAAGGTCATTCTAAATTCTGAAAAATTTAAATAATATAAAGATAAAGCATCTAAACAGTAACACAAGTCTCTCTTAAATGAAGCAAGTACATAATAAACCGTATAGAGTCTGTAAAATGACACCAAGTCAAAGCAAATCACTAACACACGGCATATCCTCTCTACATCACATGTAACTATTAACATATCAAGTGGAAATTACTGCCAGCTTATTCCGTATTATTGACAAAACAATCACCGATATCAAATGTCCGTACGGTGAAACAATAATAAAAAATTTACTAAATGCACGACCAACATCAAACCTCTGGAATTTACCCTCAATAAGCCACAAAATCAAAAACTTTCCTATTCCAACTTGAAATGGTCGGCACAACAATAAACAATTATTGAAATATGACATTCACAAAGATAAAATATCAAGATCAAAATTTCCTAATCTAGAATCAACTAAAGTATACAAATAACATAAGATAGCCAACAACAAACAAAATATAGAGAATCTCCCAAATTCAACTTTGAAAATTAAGGTCCCGTTTGGTATGTGGGTTCAAACTAGGATTTTTAATTATCACTTTAGAAATTCAAATTTTTACGAGAGACACTATAACATAACTAAAACCATGGGTTTCCCTTTTCTTTTTTCTCGTGTGACGATATTGTCTACTTTGTGAAGGAGAGCTTAGGACCAACAACAAAGACGCCACTGATCTTCCTCTATATTTCACTTGGTTCGTTTGCTCGATTCTCGTAATTGAAGAAATTCGAAACAAATTTCATTATAAAGCTAAAAAGGGAAGCTAAAGATGGCCCTGACGAATACAAAAAAAGTCCAATGCCAATTGGAATCAAGTATTGATAGTTCGCTTATATCAAAAGAATGCATCGAATTTTAAGAGTCTTCGGCCAAGCTCTGAGGAATTCTGGTGAAGCAAAGCCATTGTACAACTATAAAAGAATTAATGTGACCACAAGCAAGGCAATGCCATTCCAATAGTATTTACCGTCTTTTCTTGCCATTAGGTGTGACGACCCTCCTATGAGGCCGCCACTGTAACTTAGTTTTTTATTTGTACTTACTGGGGTTTCTTAAAATTTGCGGAACATTTTTTTTAAAAAAAAACATAAGGAATACTTTCATAATTCGTAACAATAATTTCAAATAAGTGAATCACTAAATTTCTTAAAGCATTTCTTAATTTTAGTTAATATAAAACCTTTTAGAAATATCTTTCAAACGGAGTAGCATTTGAACTCTTGTTTCAAATACTATTTAAAAGCCTTTTTAAAACTAGTCATTTCAATCGGCCATCTCATTTGACTTTAAAATGGATTTCATGAGAAATCTTAAATTCAAGTACATCTTAAAGTCCTTTTAAAATCAATCATTTAAATCGTCATGTTTAAAATTCGTTTATTTGTTGCATGCACTGTTGCAACGATCTAAAACTTAAATACTCAAAACTAGGGTTGTTAGCTACAACCTCGGTTTTCTTAACATACATATGTATGTATACTTTTTAAACATACATGCTTGAAACCTTTGAATCATATAGACATATACATGATTTTTCTTAAACTTACTGCGGAAGATAACTGCGTGTGTGGTATCCATTCCCATCTCCACTATTCATCCGCCGCTCGCCTTCAAGAATTGCTGATAGTTTTCTTACCTACAGCATGAACATATCTGATTGAGCTTTCGCTCAGCAAGTAGGAACTATATCTCGCAAAATAACTATAAGTACACATGAATAAATATGCATGAGCTGATTATGCTTAATTATGATGTCTTATCATAGTCTTATTATCTTATCTTATCTTTCTTACTGATAGGCTCGAGTGCTCGCAAACCACTTGCGCACAATCATCGGGACGTGAGGGTTTGCAAGGTCCCCCGCGACATCATGATTATAACTTGAATGCCTCCCTTAATTCGGAGGACATTATTGTTATTTTCTTTTTCTCCCTTGTGGAGCTTGAGTTACCTCCCTTGTGGAGGTTGGTACGGCACTCAACTGATATTATTCTTATAAGTTCCTCTTGACTTATTAAGGTGTATGCAATATGACATAACAAAGCATATTATAACATGGAATGTACTCAAACACATATACTTCTTGTGCACCGCTTAAGTGTATGCAGTATGATCTAGCATAATATACATAACATTAAATTAACTCAAACACATATAATTCATGGGCGCTGCTTATGTGTATGCAGCATGACATAGCATCGCATACAATACTTAAAGCATAAACATGCATATATAACATGTGTAACTTTTTTCTTTAAAGTCTATTCATGCTGTAGGTGAGATTCCTACTTACCTGATTTACAGAGTTGGAATTCACTTTTCGCCAAACAGTCTATTCTCTTACTTGCTTATTTCTGAAAATGAACACCCATTGAGAGTGTGAGATTAACTGTCGTTCGCTATTCTATTTTAGCAACTTATGAAGGAATCTAACCCTTTTCTTAAGGCCGGTATTCCTTTCCTTTTCTGATGGATAATTTACTATAAGGATTGATTTGTTAAATCCTCAAAATCTTATTTTCCTTAATTGCCATTACAAATTTGTGCTAAATTGATAATTCATTAATTATCTTATCCTTATAATAAGTCTAACAATTTAGTTAACTAATTTTAGTAATTAATTAACCCTCTTATTCATATACTAAGTCTACATAAGTTAGTTAATTAATCTTAGTAATTAATTAACTTCCTTAACCATATTCTAAGTCTTATATAATTTAATTAATTTGCTTTAATAATTAATTAAATTGTCATCCATAATACACTTTTAATAAACTTTACTTTACCTCACTTGACGGCCTCATAATAGTGTTGAGATCCATATTTACCGTTGTAAAATTAAGGGTCTGGCGTATCATTTCTTTACGATTTTCGTTTACATGCTTATTTGAAAACCGTTAAGTTTTATTGGAAAACTATATACGACGTTTAACATAAACATAAACCTAATTCGTGAATCTCATAATTAACGTATTTCGTGAAAATCATACGCCTTATATGACTATCTTAATTAAACCATAAGCAAGGTTCGTACTTGCCTGGATTCTGAGCTAAGCGGTTCTGATAGTATCTTGCATGTCGTGCCCTCCTGTGTATTCCTCAAAACTAATTTTGAGAAAAGCTGCAAGCACAATGAATGATCCTTGAGGAACATCGTAGCATTAAACACTCGATTCTGATCTTCACTTGTTTAGTCTGAACCACCTCGATCCGCGTGCAACCAGTACCAGACCATTCTTATCAGAATTGAATTTCGTTGAACGGACATCATAATTGCGTTTAGCACGTCGAAACGAGTCGGGATATGGTCTCGGATCATCAAACGGAGGTCGATAGCCTGAGAAACGACACCTCACTGGAATATGGCGCGCAACGGAGGCTCCGGAGAGTTTTTCCACGGCGGACTTGGGTCCTACCCCCCTAACTTGACCCTTCTGAGTCTATTGGTGCGGTCAATTTCACACCATTCGGCTTGTAACAGTGCCTATCGGGACCAGCAACATAGGTAAAATCCGGTGACCCAAATCTCAATATTCTGGCCATCAATTATTAAAATTGGTTGACGGGTTTTCTTACCTGCTTCCTTCTAAGTGTGGTGATGCCAAAGTCACTATGATCCAATGGTTAGATTGTCAGAACCACCTCTTCCCTCCACGGACGACGGTAGTGGCTCCGTTTTCCGGCCAAACTGCAACGGTGATGGTGCTGCTGGTCGGGATCTACTGGACGTCGGCTTCTGAGTCGATTGGTGGGGACGGTGACATCCACGACGGCCTGGAGAGAGAGAAACAATAGCGGCGACAGAGGCAATTCCGACCACCACGGACGGCAGTGCTCTGACCATCATTGAGCTATGGAAATGGATGGGTTTTCTTCGTCTCACTGCACTGAGTCCATATGGACTGAAATCATCTCAATCGGAGGTTGGATGATGGAGATATCACGACGGGAAGAAATGGGTAATTTCAGAACTTCCGCCGGCGATTGCGGCTGATTCCAGCAGAGTTAGAGGTCGTGCCGCATGTCGTTGAACTCAGCTCATCGAGATCTTTCTATTGACACTGGTGGTGTCAAAAATGGAGGTCAGAATCTCAACTTGAGTATTTGACCATTGATGGTTTTGTGAGAGAACGTGAGAGAAGAGAGAGAGAGTGAGCGGGAATAAAAGGGAGAAAATGGCAAGAACCCTAAAAATTTCACTATATAAAGTATATGATTAAGGCAAGATTACATGCCTGATCTTATCCTCAATTGTTTCCTCTAAACAGATTAAATTTATACTGATTAGAGGTTGTTGACGGTAGAATTTCGCCAACAATAAACCAGCCAGGATACCTCTGGTTACCCTTTGGTTTACCGGCCGGTTATTGAGTTTCTATGTGGAATTAGTGTTTTCTTTTGTTGAATGTAAAAACACGAGAGAAATTTTATAGTGGTTCACTCTATAAAATCAGAGCTACATCCACTGTGATTTGTATTTCTTTGAGAGAGTTTACAATTTACAGAATTTGTACTTGTGGGTTGTTTTTCCTCTAATTCACCGATCCCCTCTCAATTGGGGGTGGTTCTCCTTATATAGCCGAGTATTGCCTTCACAAGGGGTTTTCCTCTGCAGGCTTAGGCACTCGAGTGCTTCTTCTTTTTAGGCCCAGTAATAGCCCAGTAGCCCACTAATCAGCACTGTTCACTCTTCTGATTAGTCTTTGATTACGGCTCTGTGAGTCTCCGTAATGCTTTTGTGTCCCTTGTGGCGGTTTGTAATCTTGTCATTAATGCTGCCTGCAGTCTTCTTCTTTTGCACGCAACCAACCATGCCTCGACGGGAAGATCCTCTCGTCGCCAGCACCGCTTGAGCCTCTTTTGTCCTCTTTGAGCGCCCTTTCTGCAGTCGAGGAACCTTAGCGCCTTAATTTGGACCTTTTGGTTCCGTCGACGCCACATGGGGTCATTGCTTCGGTTTGGACATTGGCTTTGGGCTTGTCGGCTGGTTTCGAGATATCAAAGCGTCGAGGGTTATGCATTTGGCAGGGAGCGTATGTCGCCACGTGTCGTGATTTTGGTGGTCCACATTTTTTGTCACATTTTCCCACACAACAGCTACCCCCCAGGTCGAGGGTTCCTCTTTTGGTGGCCTCGACCTCTAGGCTCGGTTCTCTCCTTCTGTGCTTCGGGTGTGGGAAACCGTCCCCGAACCTCTTTTCGCAATGAGTGCTCGGCAGGTTCGGGAACGCAACCGTCGCGTCGATTATTCTGACTTTAATGATGGCATCCGTTCTTCGAGAGGTCGACCCTTGACTGTTGGATCTGTGTCCTTTCGAATTTCCGCCCAATTTTTGACCGCTGGATCTGCGCGGAAATCCCTGACCGTGGGATTTTGAAATCTTCATCCAACGGCTGGGGGTCGAGGATAGATTTTGCCTATAAATATCCCCTTGAAAATCCGGGAACCATTTTTTGAACTTTCAAAACTTCGAACTCGAAACATCTCGTTGTTTTTCCGTTGAAATCCCTGCACTGCATCAGAGCTTCTCTCGCCGGACTTCCGACGTTGCTCTTCCCGTCCTTCTCGGTGTACTTCGTTGCAAATCGATTTTCACTCCATTCTCCGGTGAGTTTTCGAGACCTTCGTTCGTTCGGCTTTTACTCGGTCTTTCTTTGCATACCTGGAATGTGGGAATATATGTACACCGAAGATGGGAATATTGTTTAGTTTAGGAAAACTTACCTTTCTATCGCACTGGATAACTTGGTTTTTACGTACGCGTAGTTGTCTGTTTGTTGGATATTGCCTTTAGTTTCTGGGTTCTGGGAACCCGTGGTTCCCATGAACACTCGTCGTCTCCATTTATGCCATAAATGGTCGACGTTTAGAGCAGTCGTCGTTTATTCCTCTCGACGTTAGGGTTTTAACTTAGCTTTTTGTCCTTTATTTGTCAGAACAATGACTCAAAACTCTAGCAGTCGAGAGGATTCTTCTTCTGTTGTTCGCTCTGACCCTCCTTCAGTGGTGGAGATTTCAGGAAGCTCCTCGTCGTCTAGTGTCGGCTCTTACCCTAGTTATATCGAAGACGTCGAGGGAAGATTCGAGCCGATCGACGACTTTAGGGACGAGTTTGCGGTTGAGGAGGGGTGGACCGAAGGATCGAGCAGATCCCTTTCACGGGGCCATGTTAGCGGGGTGGAGGCTGCGGTGGTAACGCCCCTCTGGCCGCTATGAGTGGTGACCGGATAGACCTTGCTTCACAGCCGGCGGCGCCGTCGAGGGTCCGGAATAAGGACATTATCCGGGCTGTGAAGGAAGGAAATGTCGACGGAGATGGTTCAGTACCTTCTCACGATAAACATTCAGGACCGACATGCGCCGATTGGTTACCTTCCGGTTTATACGAGGATAGCACGGGGGGATGACTCTTCCGATTCATCCCTTAGTTAAGGAGTACTACCATTTCTATGGCATCTCTCCCTTTCGGTGGTACCGAACTTCTGGCATCAACTTCGGGGACCTGGGTCTGTGGCAAGGAAGTTCGATATGGAACTCCCATTGGAGGAGTTCTGTTTTATGTACAAGTTATGCCATGTCGCCAAGTGCGACGGGTGGTATTTCTTGAGCAGTCATGGGAAAGCCCAGCCGCGACTTGGAAAGCTTATTTTGGGCGCCCCCTCGTCGTCTCATGGGTGGAAGCCCATGTTCTTCATGATTCGGGGGCCATTCAACTTTCACCCCAATGACCGCCGTCCTCACCGAAGGCTGATTCAGTCGTCGTTTGGGGAGATGAGTAAGTCTGTAGATTGTGCTTTAAGGTGATTTGTCCTTCTTTTCTCTTTCGTACTGACGACGCTCCTTCCATTGTGTAGTTAACCACGACCGGCCGAAGTTCTCGGCCAATAGCTTAGAGAGGGTCGAGGCAGCTTTCTCCCTTCCTTCGGAGGCTCGCCACATTGGAAACCTCCTTACCGAGGAGAACCTCCGAGCATCCGGCTTGATCCTCGATCTTCCCGACCCCTCAGACTTAGACGCCGTCCGCAAATATTTTCATCTTAACGACGAAGGTAACTCCTTCTCTCGACGCCTCCCTTTTCTCCCTTTTTTTTTTTTAACATCTTCTTCTTCTCGTCGTCAGAGATGGCGTCTCTTAGGATCCAACTCCCCGGGGCCCCGCGGCCGACGCCAAGTCCTCAACAGGCGCTGAGGGAACAGGCGCCGAGGGAAGATGCGCCTCCAGCCACGCAGCCCCCGCTGAGCCAACAGTCGTCGGCTAAGGGGAAGGAGAGGGCCAGCTCGTCCCGCCCTGCCTCAAAGGGGAAGAAGGGCAAGGGCAGAAAAAGGCCACGCACTGAAGCCACGGAGGAGGTTCCTGCATCGTCCGGCAAAGGGTGGACGCCGGCGGTACCCATCCCGGATGTTCCCATCACCCCGGGCCCAAGGGAACGTATAATGATCCCCGGGGGGAAGGTCCTGGATGGGAACTTCCAGGTCTCGGACCTCTCTGACGCCGAGGTCGAGGCGATGCTTAAACTTCCTCCCGCTTCTCCCTTGTATTCGGCGCTATATGAGTCCTGCTCGAGCCACACTGGTGTGCCTCCCGGTCCACTATGGTCGACCGGCAGAGGAAGCAGATTTCCTTTCAGATCCATGTAAGTATGCACGCATTTTTTCTGAAAGTAGATATTTTGGCGTTCTGTCCTAACTCATTGTGATTTTTTCAGAGCCTGGTCCTCTCTATCCTCAACCTTCTTGACCTTGTTAAGGTCGAGGAGCGCCAGGAGGCGATGAACGGGCTGGAGTGTGGCGTCCCGCGCCCTCGCGGCGCGGTCGCCGTGCCTTATACTACTACTAATGGGCTAAGCTATAGTCTAATCCATTATTCGTTGTTAGACTATTGTCTCTTTAATTTACGTTCATGTGCGGGTAAATTTTTTTCTTTACTTTAACCATCGGGTTCTTAACATGTTATGTTGATACACTAATAGCACATCTTGCTATTACTTTAAAGATTCGGTATCATACTAGTTCCCGAAACTTGTCTTAACTTATTCTGATCCGTTATTCTTTACTAAGACAATGGTTGTAATATCTTCTTCTTAGAACTAAACATACATACTATTATTCTATATTACATTAACTTGCAGTGAATTTAATTTCTAAGCGGCGTAGTAAAGACCACTCCCGTGCACCCATGACATTTCCGCCACCCTTGCCTCCGCATGTCCATCAAGCAAGCCACTATATGACCGGGTGCTTCACCTCTTACGCACACTAGTAAACCGATGAGCTAACGCTCGGCAAGTATAAACATGCATACATCATAAACTAATAGAAATTACATTAAGAGTTATGATGCAAATATGCTCGTGTGAAACATACTTTAAACTACTTTCTATCTTTCTATTCTTACTTTATTGGCTGGTCTAGTCGGAATCTCTACTCGTGAGATTTCCCTCCCTTGCGGAGGCCGACGACCCGTCGATCTTTTACTTTTATGGCTCATTACTTCTGTGCGGTCAAGTCGGAATCTCGCTCTTTGAGATTTTCCTCCCTTGCGGAGGCCGACGACCCGTCAATCTTTTAACTATGCATAAGGGTAACCATATGTCGCCCTTCTGAAATCTTGAGCATTAAGCCCTCCAAACATGTATAATCACATGTAATCACATAGACTTAGGAACATAAGTAAATTAATAGTTCTAAGTCTAACTGCAGCTTACTCGAGTCCAGACAAACATATATGTCTATACTTAACCGGTAATCCGCTAGGATACCCGCTTGTTTGAAGTTCTTTCTTGTTGCTTCGGCTCTCTGCCAAAACCTGTTTCATGGAAATAGGTATCAATTCCCTATTCAATCACAATTCCTCATACTTAGATTCTTAAATCTAATTTCAAACTCATTTATGGACTTTTTTCCCCTTAAGGCCGAATTCTAGCTCAAGAGGCAATTTACACATATTCGTATATCTCGGTTTTGAATCTTAATCTATTCGTTTCCGAGGTTTAAAAGCATTATCCATTCTCTAGAATCAGATTCCTAACTCATTGCTTGCTAACTAGATTTTAGGAAATTTCGCAGAGTTTCGCCTTAATTTTCCTCGTTTCCGAGTTTTCAATAACTCGTTTTACTTCCGATTTCGGTACACTGTAGTCGATTCACATTCCCGAACACAAATTGCTACATAAATTGAACAAAAATACATTTCCTCCATTTCTAGGGATTTTTGGATTTTTAGTGTAAATCCAAAAAAAATTGTTCAATCCTTTCAATACTTGCACATTAAACTCCTATCGTACTCCCCGACAAAACCTCGGTTTCGTTTTTCAGTTTTACGGATTTTTCCCGAGATGAGTTACTATTCACAAAAACGAAAAAGCAAGCAATTTCTCATGAAAAATCCGAAATCTTACCTTGAAAAGTTGAGATTCTCCGCTAGAATGCCTCGGGTTATATTTCCACCGGATTGAACGGAAGAAATTTCGGCAAAAACGGGTGATTCCTTGATTTTCCCTTGATTTTCTCTCTTTTCTCTCTTTTCTCTAGTCTCTCGGCCACCCTTAGGAAAATAGAACACTTTGTGTTCTAATGTGCTTCCGTAGGACTCTTTAATGTAATAATGAATATTATAATAATATTTCTAAAAATATCTCACATTACTTTCTAAATTAAATTAAAGAAATCACTTTAATTTCTATAATTTAATTTGACTAATTCTAATTAAGTTTCACACTTAATTTAAGTGGTTCCGTTCCTCACATTTTTCTTGTCGAGACCAAACTTTCCGTTTTCAAAACGAGTCTCTTTCCGGTACCGATAATTGCACACCCAGTGCGGGTTCTATCTTGCTTTTACGGATTGCCGAGCACCCTGGGTCAAATTTCTCATATTCAACCCACTTCTCTTGGGTATCTCAATAGTCAATTTCTTTTCTGAAATTTTCATTTTAAACAATCCGAATTGCCCAAAGCGCGTACCCTCGCGGTTTGCTTTTTTCGCGATTTCCCTTTTAACCGACTCGGGAAAATTCTGTTTCAGGAACTTTTGTCATTTTCCTTACTTCTAATATTTCTACTCTTTTTCAAGCTGGTCATTTGGTCATTTACCAAATATTTCGCTTTTTCATAACTAAAATATACGTTAAAATTTCTAACTTTTAACCGATATTTTACTATTCACAAATCGATATTTCTGAATTTTCTCTCAGTAACAATATTAGTATTATAACTTTACACTTTTCGGGTGATTTTACCCCGTATATAAAGTTTCTACATAACACTTTCCTGATTACATCAATATTTCTACTACTTTACATTGTTCCGGGAATAATTACGGTCAAATCCGGAATTTGTCCGATTTTGATTTGAATATTTTCCCGGTCATTACATTCACCCCTCCTTAAGGAATTTTCCTCCCGAAAATCAGAACAACTGGGGGTATACATCGATCTCTTCTTCCACTTCCCAAGTGGCTTCTGCAACATTGTGATTTTTCCTTTGCCGCACTTTAACCATTGGGATACTACGACCACGAGTTTCCTTTCTTCTCTGGCTAGAACTTGGACTCGTTGTTCCTCATAGGACAAATCTTCGTGAATCTGAATAGGCTCATCTTTGTAACACGTGCGATGGATCCGTGATATACTTCCGGATCATTGCTACATGAAACACACTTGTGCAATCAAGCCAACTCGGTGGTAGAGCTAGTCGGTAAGCTACCTTTCCTATTCTTTCAATGATCTCAAAAGGCCCTATTTAACGTGGACTCAAAACACCTTTCTTCCCAAAACGCATCACACCCTTCATTGGTGCGACTTTTAGGAATACAAAGTCCCCTCTGAGAAAATTCCAAGGGTCTCCGTCGTTTTATACGATAGCTCTTACGCGGCTCGAGCCGTCTCTAATCTTCTCACGGATCTTTTTACCTTTGTCTCAATGGCCTCTTGAATGAATTTCGTCTTGTGAAGTCTGCTTTTCCCGAGTGTCATACCAATGAACTGGGATCTACACTTCCTTCCGTAAAAAGTGCTTCATACGGGGCCATGCCGATGGAAGCTTGGTAACTATTATTATACGAGAATTCGATCAATGGCAACTTCATACTCCATCGCCCTTGAAATCCATTGCGCATGCCAAAGCATATCTTCTAGGGTCTGAATGGTCCTCTGACCGCCCATCCGTCTGGGGATGAAACGCTGTCCTATAAGCGTAATTCGACCCCATCACTTCCTGAACACTTCTCCAAAAAATTGGAGGTAAATCGGTACATCTCTGTCCGACACTATACTAAGCGGTACTCCATGTAGCATTACTACCTTAGCCACGTATAACTCAGCTAGCCTCTCTAAGGAGTAAGTTATCTTAATCGGAATGAAATGCGCTGATTTATTTAGCCGATCCACGACTACCCAAATGGCATCGTATCCCTCCTTTGGTTCTCGGAAGTCCGGTCACAAAGTCCATGGCTAAGTGTTCCCACTTCCATTCCGGGATCTCTAGTGGCTGTAAGCTTCCGGTGGTCTCGATGTTTTGCTTTGACCTTTTGGCATGTCAGCGGCGACTAACATAGTCAACTATGTCATTCTTCATTCGCCTCCACCAAAAAATGTTGTTTCAAATCTTGATACATTTTGGTGGCACCTGAAATGTCTGAGAATATGGCGTCTTTGTGCGCTTCATGATATCTGCTTCTTGATCCCCTCTTGATCCGGTACACAAATTCTTCTTTGGTATAGGAGAATTCCGTCCTTTGAAAGGCTGAATTTCGACCTTGCATTATCTACTATCTCCTTCCTGTATCCATCCATAATTGGATCACCTTTCTGAGCTTCTCGTATCTCATCTTGTAGCACAGGTTGCAACCTCAGAGAAGCTAACTTACCAAAGATTAATTCGAGGTCTAGGAGATTAATCTCTTGTTGAAGCTACTTGGGCAACAATTCGGTCTCGACTGGAGTCCGTAGTGCTGGGTTTCTACTCAAAGCGTCTGCTAATCGATTGGCTTTACCTGGATGGTAAAGGATTTCACAATCGTAGTCCTTCACAAGTTCAAGCCATCGTCTTTGTCTCATATTAAGCTCCTTCTGCATGAAGAAGTACTTTAGGCTCTGATGGTCCGTATAAATTTTGCATTGAACCCCATATAGGTAATGCCGCCATAACTTGAGCGCAAAAACTACTGCGGCTAACTCAAGATCATGCGTTGGGTAATTACGCTCGTGATCCTTTAGTTGTCGAGATGCGTAAGCAATGACCTTGCCATTTTGCATCAACACGGCTCCTAGTCCTGTCTTTGAGGCATCACAGTAGATGTCAAATTTTTCTCCCTCTTCTGGGATCGTGAGTACTGGAGCACTAATTAATCTTCTTTTGATCTCTCTGAAACTCTGTTCACATCTATCTGTCCATTCATACCTTCTATCTTTTCTGGTTAAGGCAGTGAGAGGAGTTGCAAGACGAGCAAATCCCTCCACAAACCTTCTGTAATACCCTGCCAATCCTAGGAAACTTCGAATTTCCGTAACACTCTTTGGAACTGGCCACTTCTCAACCGCTTCAACTTTTGTTGGATCCACGGTGATTCCTTCCTTGGATACTACATGTCCGAGGAAGTGGACTTTATCTAACCAGAACTCGCACTTAGAAAACTTCGCATATAGCTGATGTTTCTTCAACGTGTGTAGTGCGATCCTCAAATGTTCAAGCGTGCTCCTTTGGATCTCGTGAGTATATAAGGATGTCATCGATGAAAACAATAACAAACTTATCTAAATACTCTCTCAAGATTCTGTTCATAAGGTCCATAAACGTCATTTGGGGCATTTGTAAGTCCAAACGGCATCACTAAGAATTCATAGTGTCCATACCGAGTTCGAATGTCGTTCGGGAATGTCTTCTTCTCTAATCTTGAGTGATGATACCCCGATCGAAGGTCTATCTTGAAAACGTGGTAGCTCCCTTCAACTGGTCGAACAAGTCATCGATTCGTGGCAACGGGTACTTGTTCTTGATGGTGACTTTGTTGAGCTCTCTATAATCTATGCACATCCAAGCGTGCCATCCTTCTTTTTGACAAAGAGGACGGGGAGCTCCCCATGGCGAGAAACTAGGTCCGATGAAACCTTTGTCTAACATCTCTTGAGTTGAACCCGCAACTCTTTCGATTCATTGGAGCCATCTGACGGTGCTTTGGATATTTGGTGCGGTGCGGGGAGAGAAGCTCTATCTCAAAAGCTATTTCCCAACTGGAGGAAGTCCGGGTAGTTCCTCCGGAAAATGTCTAGGAACTCCTTGACTATGGGAACGTCTTCGGTTGATGTTTCCCTCTTGGTTTCATCCCACCACATCGCCAAATATCCAGTGCATCCGCTAGACATCAATCGTCTGCCTTCTAGGGAACTAATAAAACATCTGGGTGTCCCTGATTTGGAACCCATGTACTCAAACACCTGTTCTCCTTCTGGCTGAAAAACTACCCTTTTCTTTCTACAGTCTATTGTAGCATTATACTTTCCTAGAAAATCCATTTCTAGGATCACATCATAATCTACTAAGTTCAGAATAACTAGGTCCGCACTTAGTTCTCTTCCTACTATCTCTACTGGTACGTGACGTAACCAGTGACTAGACAACAACACATCACCTGATGGTAGTGCTGTCTTAAAGGCTTACCCTATCCTCTCTAGATTTAGCAATGTTATGCTCCACACGTATTGCCCGATTCACTAGATCGGCTACCGTGGTTGGTGGATACTCCCCACTTTCCACAATGGTGGCTATATCTCCTTGAGCATATTAATCATCCTCCTAACCTTCTCTTCCTCTGTTGGAAACAAGCGAGGACATAGTCGATATGGCCGAGTCAAATCGTCGGCATGCTTCTACAATTGTCTGGTCGCCTGCTTAGAATTGTTGAACTCATTCATTGAGTCTTGAGGGCTTCTAAGTTGTAATACTTACGGTTAAATTCCCATAGGAATTCATCCCATAACATCTGTCTCACATTCCTTCTGGCGCACATTGATTCCCACCAATAGCGGGCATCCTTCTTTAACACAAAAGCGGCGCACTGAATCTTCTCCCTGTCGGTGAGTTCCATAAACTCAAACACTGTCTGAATGGATGCTAACCATTCCTCAGCCTCGAGTGGATCTGTTGATCCATCGAACTCTGGAGGTACCATTCTCTTAAACCTTACATACAATGGTTCCCTTGGGACCATTTCTCGGTACCCCATCTCACCCTTTACTGGCTCTTGGGGTTCAACCCTCTCTGTGGGTTGCTCAGGTTGGGCGGCTTGTCTTTGGAACCGCGCTGCGGGGGGTGCTCCTCCAACCAACGACCACTGTATCAACTGGGTAAGCAATTCTGAATCGTCTGCTTTCCTCACTGGGGCTGCTATTTGCCCCCTCGGACACTGCTATTTCTTTAGCTAGGTCTAGTGCTAGAGGATTTTGTTCGCTTGTGTTCTCTTTTGGGTGTATACGAACCATGTTCTTTGTGTCTATATTAATCAAAAGAGCAACATCGTTAGTTTAAGTGCAAAAAGAAGCGCTTCAAAAGTTCCTTGGCTTGCAATACTTTAAACTATCATTCATTCTCATATAAATTAGCAAAACATACATTCTATATGTTCTCCTATTATGCATGCCCCATATCATGCATATCACATCATATACAAATCGTCACAAAAGTAAAGGTTTTTAAGCCTTTCATTCATATCTATTATGTATGTCCCATTCCATACATATCACATCATACATAAAACATCATTAGTCTAAGTTTCTCAATACTATTTACATAACATTGCATCATATTTAAATAAATAAGACGCTAAGTCCTAACTTAATCCTCATCATCTACGTGTTCCTCAGGATCCTCCTCCGGATCCTCCTCGAGGTCTTCCTCTGAATCCTCCTCGGGATCCGATTGAGGCTTACCACTAGCTTCCTCACCAACGGTCCCAACATAGGTCCATCTTCACCGAACGGCCATAGGCTCGTCCGCTGCCTCTATCTCGGGTCTCGATCGTTGTTGAGAGGTAGTGGCTTCCGCGTCATGTCTCCTAATACGGGTAGTGGAAAACGGGAAGTCTCGCCTAACCACCGTTGGCCGTGTCCTCTCCTCTAGCAGCTGGTGCTCACAATGCTTCGCCTCAACAATAAATTGTGTGAGGGTCTGATCCGATCGCGGAACTAGCCGACGTTGGTACTCTTCCGTCAGACCTCTCCATAGGATCTGACACCGCTCATCCTCACTTAGATTAAAAGTTCGATTCAGAGCTAGTACCTCTGTCAAAACTCTCGCTATATAGGCTACAACGGCCTCATCCGATCTCATACTAGCCCTCTCGGCTTGTATGATAAACTCTCAAGCTTGGGTGTAGGTCACGGCTACACTCACTTGGCTCTTTGTCTCTCCACTCTGCTGTGGTGCTGACTCAGATGGCATGACCTGGGGAAGAAACTGACGCTTCAACATGTGGCAAAACTCTTCCCATTGCATCTCTGCTATTCCGTCCTCATCCAAAGCATGCCAAAAGATTAGGGCATTGCCCTCTAATAGACTCGGTGCGAGTACAATCCACTCCTCTCGAACTATGTCACAGGCTCGCATCACATACTCGACACGGTGCAGCCAATCCCTAATTCTAGTGGGATGTGAAAGCCCATCAAAGGAAGGTGGATTACAGGTGTAGAACCTGGCTGCGGCTCGACCTGTAGTCAAAACAACTCTACTTGCTCGGTGTGCAGCCTGGGCCGCCATGGGCTCTAGAGCCCTTAACTCCCGATCCACTGGTGGATGGCTATATCTAGCAGGAGTGGGTACCGACCTCTCTGTTTGTCGGAACCGTGACATTAGAAACATTCTTACCCGTCCCCACAACGTATTCTCTTGTGGTGTGGGCGCTAACCGGGATGATGGATATGATCGATCCATTAGTACCTGCTCTGTCTTGCAAAAAGAAATAAGAAATTCTTAGTTTTAGTTCATAAACTAATTTACCTGGACTGCGCAGAAGCATAGGTGCGGGACTTGTCATGGCAGGAGTAGGAACGCCGCTCTGATACCAACTGTGGCGTCCCGCGCCCTCGCGGCGCGGTCGCCGTGCCTTATACTACTACTAATGGGCTAAGCTATAGTCTAATCCATTATTCGTTGTTAGACTATTGTCTCTTTAATTTACGTTCATGTGCGGGTAAATTTTTTTCTTTACTTTAACCATCGGGTTCTTAACATGTTATGTTGATACACTAATAGCACACCTTGCTATTACTTTAAAGATTCGGTATCATACTAGTTCCCGAAACTTGTCTTAACTTATTACAGTCCGTTATTCTTTACTAAGACAATGGTTGTAATATCTTCTTCTTAGAACTAAACATACATACTATTATTCTATATTACATTAACTTGCAGTGAATTTAATTTCTAAGCGGCGTAGTAAAGACCACTCCCGTGCACCCATGACATTTCCGCCACCCTTGCCTCCGCATGTCCATCAAGCAAGCCACTATATGGTGGTTGCTTACCTGCATTACTGCACACGAGTAAACCGATGAGCTAACGCTTAGCAAGTATAAACATGCATACATCATAAACTAATAGAAATTACATTAAGAGTTATGATGCAAATATGCTCGTGTGAAACATGCTTTAAACTACTTTCTATCTTTCTATTCTTACTTTCTTGGCTGGTCTAGTCGGAATCTCTACTCTGTGAGATTTCCCTCCCTTGCGGAGGCCGACGACCCGTCAGTCTTTTACTTCTTGGCTCATTACTTCTTTGTCTCGGGTCAAGTCGGAATCTACGCTCTTTGAGATTTTCCTCCCTTGCGGAGGCCGACGACCCGTCAGTCTTGTAACTATGCATAAGGGTAACCATATGTCGCCCTTCTGAAATCTAGAGCATTAAGCCCTCCAAACATGTATAATCACATGTAATCACATAGACTTAGGAACATAAGTAAATTAATAGTTCTAAGTCTAGCTGCAGCTTTACTCGAGTCCGACAAACATATATGTCTATACTTACCGGTAATCCGCTAGGATACCCGCTTTTTGAAGTTCTTTCTTGTTGCTTGGCTCTCGTGCCAAAACACATTTCATGGAAATAGGTATCAATTCCCTATTCAATCACAATTCCTCATACTTAGATTCTTAAATCTAATTTCAAACTCATTTATGGACTTTTTCCCCTTAAGGCGAATTCTAGCTCAAGAGGCAATTTACACATATTCGTATATCTCGGTTTACGAATCTTAATCTATTCGTTTCCGAGGTTTAAAACTCATTATCCATTCTCTAGAATCAGATTCCTAACTCATTGCTTGCTAACTAGATTTTAGGAAATTTCGCAGAGTTTCGCCTTAATTTTCCTCGTTTCCCGAGTTTTCAATAACTCGTTTTACTTCCGATTTCGGTACTGTAGTCCGATTCACATTCACGAACACAAATTGCTACATCAATTGAACAAAAATACATTTCCTCCATTTCTAGGGATTTTTGGATTTTTAGTGTAAATCAAAAAAAAATTGTTCAATCCTTTCAATACTTGCACATTAAACTCCTATTGTAGTCCCCGACAAAACCTCGGTTTCGTTTTTTCGCTTTTCTGATTTTTCCCGAGATGAGTTACTATTCACAAAAACGAAAAAGCAAGCAATTTCTCATGAAAAATCCGAAATCTTACCTTGAAAAGTTGAGATTCTCCGCTAGAATGCCTCGGGTTATATTTCCACCGGATTGAACGGAAGAAATTTCGGCAAAAACGGGTGATTCCTTGATTTTCCCTTGATTTTCTCTCTTTTCTCTCTCTTTTCTCTAGTCTCTCGGCCACCCTTAGGAAAATAGAACACTTTGTGTTCTAATGTGCTTCCGTAGGACTCTTTAATGTAATAATGAATATTATAATAATATTTCTAAAAATATCTCACATTACTTTCTAAATTAAATTAAAGAAATCACTTTAATTTCTATAATTTAATTTGACTAATTCTAATTAAGTTTCACACTTAATTTAAGTGGTTCCGTGTTCCTCACATTTTTCTTGTCGAGACCAAACTTTCCGTTTTTCAAAACGAGTCTCTTTCCGGTACCGATAATTGCACACCCGGTACAGGTTCTATACTGCTTTTCTGGACTGCCGAGCACCCTGGGTCAAATTTCTCATATTCAACCCACTTCTCTTGGGTATCTCAATAGTCAATTTCTTTTTCTGAAATTTTCATTTTAAACAATCCAGAATTGCCCAAAACGCGTACCCTCGCGGTACTCATTTTTTTCGATTTCCCGCTTTAATCGACTCGGAAAATTGCATTTGGGAACTTTTGTCATTTTCCTTACTTCTAATATTTCTACTCTTTTTCAAGCTGGTCATTTGGTCATTTACCAAATATTTCGCTTTTTCATAACTAAAATATACTGTTAAAATTTCTAACTTTTAACCGATATTTTACTATTCACAAATCGATATTTCGAATTTTCTCTCAGAACAATATTCGTATTATAAATTTACACTTTTCGGGTGATTTTACCCGTATATAAAGTTTCTACATAACACTTTCCTGATTACATCAATATTTCTACTACTTTCTGTTCCGGGAATAATTACGGTCAAATACCGGACTGTCCGATTTTGACTGAATATTTTCCCGGTCATTACATGGAGGCCGAGCTGAAGTCCCTTATTGACGAGGCCAACAAAAAGAGGGACGAGGCCTGTGATGAAAGGAATTTGGTAGCGGCCCAGTTGCTTAGTCTGGAGGGCGAGTTTGCCAAGCTAAAGGCCAAGACAGATAACCTCACCCGGCAACTGGAGTCGTCCGAGAAAAAGCTGGCCGCGGCTCTTGTCGACGTCGAGAATCGCTACCGCGAGGGCAAAGCCGAGGGGAAGCTGGAGGCGGAGGCGGCGGCCGAAGCGGTCTTTAAGGCCAGACGGACGGAGATGCTGGAGGAATTTAAAGTCTCTCAGGAGTTTTTTGACATCCGCAGTAGGGACTTTCAGTCGGCGGGTGATCAAATCGTCGAACTTATCCGAAAGGAGCGTCCCGAATGGGATTTGGGCTTCCTATACAATTCCTCTACTCCGGCCATTGATGAGGAGATGCTTCCTCCTGCGGCAGACGACGATGAGCCGGCAGCCGGTGGTGATGAGGGTGGCGACGAGGCTTGAGGAGCTGTTTTTCGCCGTTATTGATCCTCCTTTCTCTTTTTGTAATTAATTTTCTTTTCAGACAATTGTATTATCTGTATTTCAATATTTATATATTTTTTATAATGGCAATGGTTTTTTGGTTTCATACCTTGATTGTTGATCGTCTGTTATATTTTTTCCTGTTTCTTTAGAAAATTCCTCAGAATTTGCTGAGTGTTGTCTTTCCTCTTTGAAGGATCTGACATCGAGCTCATTCTGTAGGATCGTCGTCTTAGGAAATTCCTTGGAATTTCGCTAAGTGTTGAATCTTTCCTCCTTAGAGGATTCTGACGTCGAAGTCACCCCTTAGGGTCGTCGTCTTAGGAAATTCCTTGGAATTTCACTAAGTGTTGCGTCTTTCCTCCTTGGAGGATTCTGACGTCGATGTCACCCCTTAGGGTCGTCGTTTTAGGAAATTCCTTGGAATTTCACTAAGTGTTGCGTCTTTCCTCCTTGGAGGATTCTGACGTCGAAGTCACCCCTTGGGGTCGTCGTCTTAGGAAATCCCTTGGAATTTCACTAAGTGTTGCGTCTTTCCTCCTTGGAGGATTCTGACGTCGATGTCACCCCTTAGGGTCGTCGTTTTAGGAAATTCCTTGGAATTTCACTAAGTGTTGCGTCTTTCCTCCTTGGAGGATTCTGACGTCGAAGTCACCCCTTGGGGTCGTCGTCTTAGGAAATCCCTTGGAATTTCACTAAGTGTTACGTCTTCATCTTCCCCCGTGTTGGTTAAATATACCCTTGGGTTTTCTTCTAAGCAAACACGTTTTTAGGGGATCAATTTATCTTATGCTGCAAAACACATCATGCTGCAAAACACACCAATTTATTTCATTTGTAAAGGATGTACAAACATAAAATGTGTAAACAACTTCATACGCTATTGGTAGTATGTTTTTAGCTGCTCGGCGTTCCACGGGTGTTGAACCTTTCGGCCGTCGAGGCTTTCCAAGACGTATGTGCCGGGTCGCAGCGCTTCTTTTATGCGGTAGGGTCCTTCCCAAGTTGGGCCTAGGGGACCAGTATTTTTAGGTTTTGTGCTTTGCGTTACCCTTTTTAATACTAGGTCTCCCGGGATGAACCTTCTTTGCTGAACCTTTTTGTTATAGTATCGCTACCGTTCGTTGTTGGTAAGCGGCGAGGCGAATTGGGAGTTGAGTCATTTTTCCTCCAAAGAAATCGAGTTCTCCGTTTAGACCCCTGCGTTATCCTCGTCGTTGTGAACAACGGTTCTTAGGGTCGGCGTCTCGATTTCTATAGGAAAGTGACCTCAACGCCATATGCCATGGAGAAAGGGGTTTCTCTGTTGTAGTTCGGCTCGTCGTACTATATGCCCACAAAACTTTGGGAAGCTCCTCAGCCCATCTTCCTTTCAGGTCATCGAGTCTTTTCTTGAGAGTATATTTAAGTATTTTGTTGACTGCTTCGACCTGTCCATTTGACTGTGGATGAATTGGCACCGAGAAGTCCTTCCGGATGCCCAAACCTTCGCAGAATTTGCGTGTTGCAGCGTTGTCAAACTGCTTTCCGTTGTCGGAGACTATCGAGTGGGGAACCCCAAACCTGCACACAATATGGTCCCATAGGAATTTAGTGCAAGCTGCCTCGGTTGTTGTAGTTAAGGCCTTGGCTTCTGCCCACTTTGTGTAGTAGTCTACCGCTACAATTGCGAACCTCAACCCCCCAGGTGCGAGGTGCAATGGTCCGATTAGGTCGATCCCCCATTTGGCGAAGGGCCATGGACTGAGAATGGAGGTCAGTTTCTCCGGGGGTGCTCGTGGAATTGTGGCATACCTCTGGCATTTATCGCATCGTCTGGCATATTGAAATGCGTCCTTTTTAGTGTGGGCCAGTAGTATCCTTGCCTTAAGACCTTTAGCGCTAAAGATTGTCCCCCGGTATGATTGCCACAGACCCCACCCGTGTATTTCCGGAGGACCTTATGGGCTACGTCGTCGTCCAAGCACCGTTGTAGGGGTGTTGAATAGCCTCGGCGGTAGAGCGTGCCATCGTAATAATAAATACCGCGGCTCTATACCGATTCGTCGGGCCTCAACTTTATCATTCGGCGGTGGCGTTCATTAGGTATTGAATGAGGGAGTCATCAATTTTCTCCTTCTTGGACATTAAGTGTCTGCAAGTTCTTCTATGGTTGGTCGCTCTAGCTTCTTCAATGGGCACGGCGCCTAGTGTGTGCGCATCCCTCGGCGTCGCTAGTTTGCCGGGCGCATCTGCGTTTGCATTCTGTTGCAAGGGATCCGGAATATCTCGTATTCCTTGTATTTGACGAGCTCTTCCTTCGTCTTCTGAGATAGGCCCCCATCTTCTCATTGCGTGCTTGGTATTCTTCCTTGACCTGGGCGGCGACTAAGCGGGAGTCCTTTGTAGATCTTGATCCTCTCGACTTTTAAGTGTTTTGCTAAGCGTAGTCCGGCAATCAAGGCTTCATATTCTGCTTCATTGTTGAAGCCTTAAATTTAAACCGTACCGCCGAGGTAATTTTGTGGCCTTGGGGTGATCAGCGAATGCTGGCCCCCTGACCCGTTTTAAGCTCGGCGCCCCATCTACGTAAAGCTTCCATGTCGTATTATTGGCTTTTCGGATGAGGTGGAAAGCTGGTGCGTGAGAAAACTCAGCCGGGAAGTCATGAGAGCTTGACCTTTAATGGCGGTTCTTGGCATGTACTTTATGTCGAATCGGCTTAGCTCTCTCGACCATTTGAGAAGTCGTCCGGAGGTCTCGAGGTTTTTGTAAGGCTTGTCTCATCGGGTGGTTTGTGAGAACTCGTATTATGTGGGATTGGAAGTAGTGCGGAGTTTCCTCGAGGCGATCATCATTCGAGAGCTAGAGCGCTCCATTTATTTGTATCTTGACTCGGCATCGAGAAGCCGTTTGCTCACATAGTAGATCGGTAATTGCACTTTCCCCTCTTCCCTTATAAGTACGGAGCTCACGGCGTGCTGAGATACAGAGAGATATAGGCTAAGCTCCTCGTCTGCGTTTGGTTTGGACAAGATTAGGGGCTTGCCCATATGTTCTTTCAGCCTTTGAAAAGCTTCCTCGCACTGTGGCGTCCATTCAAAGTGCTTATTTCCTTTCAGCGCGTCGAAGAAAGGGACACATTTGTCGGTGGCCTTCGATATGAATCTATTCAGGGCGGTGACGCAACCTGTCAACCTCTGTACTTCTTTTGGTTTGGTTGGCGACCGCATATCCTGCAAGGCTTTGATCTTCTCTGGGTTGGCCTCGATTCCTCGGCTGCTGACCATGAAACCGAGGAATTTACCCGATCCGAATCCGAAGGCACATTTCTGGGGATTGAGCTTCATGTGGTATTTTCTCAATATACCGAACATCTCTCCCAGATGGTCGACGTGATGGCTAGCCTTGGCGCTTTTCACGAGCATGTCGTCGACATAGACCTCCATTGTTTTGCCGATTTGTTGAGCGAACATCTTGTTTACTAACCTTTGGTAGGTTGCCCCGCATTTTTAGGCGAAGGGCATGACTTTGTGATGATAAAGGCCCCTATCGGTTATGAAAGATGTGTGCTCTTCGTCAATTTGGATTCATGGGGATCGATTATACCCAGAATAAGCGTCCATAAAACTTAGCATCTCATGTCCCGCCGTGGCGTCGACCATTTGGTCTACCCGAGGAAGCGGGAAAGGCGTCATGGGGCATGCTTTGTTGAGGTCGGCGGAAGTCGACGCAAGTTCTCCAGCTCCGTTGGGCTTGACTACCAGGACTGGATTTGATATCCATCGTGGGTAGTGTGCCTCTCTGATGAAGCCATTGTTAATCAGCTTGTCGACCTCTTTCATCAGCGCTTCATATCTCTCCGGGTTCATTGGTCGGCGTCTTTGGCGTTAAGGAGTGGCACATTATCTAGGCGTCGATCCCTTCCATGTCGGAATGGTTCCAAGCGAAGACATCCATGTTCTGCTTGAGGAATCTCTCAACCTCGCTTTTGAGGGATGGAGTCAAGTCGGAGCCTATCTTCAGTATTTTGATACCCCCATTGTGGTCAATCTTAATTTCTTCTAACTGCTCGATGGGCTGGGACCAAGTAACCTCCTCTTGAACTCTGGGGTCTATGTCTTCGATGAGGCCTTGTTAAACCATTCTCATTTCTTGTCTTTCCGGCTGGTCATACCCTCGCAGGGCATCGGAGTACGCAACCCTGGCCTCATATTGATTGCTCTTAATTTCCCCTACGCCATTCGGGGTGGGGAATTTAATCTTTTCGTGGTAGATGGAAGTTACCGCCCTCAAGGCCTGGAGGGTTGGCCTCCCGATGACCGCGTTGTATTGGGAGCCTCCTTTGATTACCACGAAGTTGGCCATTGTTGTTGCTTGCCGGGGCTTTTCTCCGGCGGTTATCGGTAGCCGGATAGTTCCTTGAGGGATGACGGAGTCCCCGGTGAACCCGTATAGTGGCCTGGTAGTCCGCTCCAACTGCTCCTTAGGAATCCCCATTTTGTCTAAGCAGTCGGAATACAAGAGGTCCACCGAGCTCCCGTTGTCTACCAGAATCCGGCACACGGTATGGTTCCCGATCACGGCTTCCACTACCAGTGCGTCGTTGTGGGGGAAGTGAACTCCGCTGGCGTCATCCTCGTTGAAGGCCACATCAGTGTGGGTACGTGCCTCGAGACTTTGGCGGCGGAGACATTCCAAAACAGCCTCCTGGTAGACCCCTTTGGCCTCGTGGGCATAGTCCTTTTTGCGACCTCCAGTGTCTCCTCCTATGTAAGGACCGCTTGGGGGACTGTTCGAATGGCGCCCGACAGGCTCCCAATCTTCAGTCGGTGGTTTTCCTCTCGGCGTCGACCGTCATTGTGCCCACCATGGCCGTCGTTACGAGGCCTTGATCGACCACAATTCTGTAGCCTTCCCTCGCGGATTATTCTTTCGACTTCATCCTTGAGGTCGGCGCAATCATTGGTGTGGTGGCCGACCTCGCCCGTGGAACCTGCAGAATTTCCTTTGGTTCCTTGGTAGGGTGCGACTTCATTGGCTCGAGCCCGGGTAGCATGTTTCCATGACCTATTTGGTTGAATATTTCCTCGGCGCCCACCGTTAGTTCATGGTAGGTGTCGTATTTTAAAACGGCCGAGGGCTGCGGGATCCTCATCTCGGCTTCTTGGCCTCCGGTGCTCTTTGTGCCGAGGCTGGTGGCTTGTCGCCGCTTCCTTCCCTCGGCGTTTCCTCCGTCTTGCCTTGGTGGCGCCCGACCCTTGCTCGATCCCTTACCCCTTGTTGGATCGTGATCGGGGTCATTAGCGTCTGCCTCTTCCGCAGCCGATGTATCCTTGCGCCCGTGCAAGGAACTCTTTGTAGCTAGGCGGGGTTTTCGGTTCGACTCCCTTTTGAAAGGGCTGTCTTCTTTATCTTGACAAGGCCCCCATCGGGGCTTCCTGTCGATGATATCCATTATCTTGACTACGGCCTCTCCGTACAGCAGCAAGCCAATCCCTCGGCGTCTCGTTTAACCGGTATATTGTTGTCGGGGTTTTGTTTTGGGGAACACGTGCTTCTTAACCCCTATGAATTGAAAAAAGCCTCTTTTAACTCATCCCGTGGAGATAGAGTTTGGTTTGAGCGTCCGGAACCATCCGGCCGTGGTTCCGGAAGGCTCGACACATGATCTCCTCGGGCGAGATGCAAGAACATGTGTGGTCCCTCCACATCTCCAAATGGTCGCGGGATCTCCTCATCCGGTCATGGGGTGGGATCGACGGCGACCTATACTTATCGTGTGAGGGGAGTGCCATGATCTCCAGTAAACGGGTGGTCGAGTGCGGCTGGGCGAATGTCAACGTTCACTACCTCGGCCACCCGCCCGATGTTCTTTTAGTCCCGCAACATCCCGGTCAGCCTCCTTTCCAGGTTGGCCATGAGTTCCATGATGGTCCGCGCTTCTTCCGTCGAGACGCACGAATCCAGCAGCCTCCCGGTGCTTCCGGCCTTTTGAGCGATGGGTCCACCCGGCCGGCCGCCCGCACCGCATCATCTCGATCCCGAGTCTCCCCGCAGGTTTCTTCCGGATTTTGGGGTAGCTCCTCGATGGCTCGGATCCCAGCCTCAACCGGCCGTTCAAGTGGGTGGGCCGAGGGCACAGGAAGGCCTCGGCGGTGCTCGCTCTCCCGGTCCCTTCTTGGACGTGTGGATGTTCACCGCGATTTAGATTTTCCATTACGGCGGGCCCTTGTGGTCTCGGGGCATCTTCTAACGGTGGCATGGAGTTCCTTCCGTCTAGTCGCCCACCACGGTCACTAGCCCACGCACCGGGTCGGTCGGGCGATTATCCGAGCTTGCATCCGCCTCGGGTCCGGTTGCGGTGCGTCGGGGGAACTCCATTTCCGTCTGGACATAAATCTCCTTCCATCCTGCTATCCTCTAAGTGGATGGTCGTTTGCAGCTTATATTCTTGGGGGCCTAACGCTTCCGGTCCCCAGCGGAGTCGCCAATTGTTGACGGTAGAATTTCGCCAACAATAAACTAGCCAGGATACCTCTGGTTACCCTTTGGTTTACCGGCCGGTTATTGAGTTTCTATGTGGAATTAGTGTTTTCTTTTGTTGAATGTAAAAACACGAGGGAAATTTTATAGTGGTTCACTCTATAAAATCAGAGCTACATCCACTGTGATTTGTATTTCTTTGAGAGTTTACAATTTACAGAATTTGTACTTGTGGGTTGTTTTTCCTCTAATTCACCGATCCCCTCTCAATTGGGGGTGGTTCTCCTTATATAGCCGAGTATTGCCTTCACAAGGGGTTTTCCTCTGCAGGCTTAGGCACTCGAGTGCTTCTCCTTTTTAGGCCCAGTAGTAGCCCAGTAGACCACTAATCGACCTTTATTCACTCTTGATTAGTCTTGATTCTGACTCTGTGAGTCTCCGTAATGCTTTTGTGTCCCCTGTGGCGGTTTGTAATCTTGTCATTAATCTTTGCTGCGGTCTTCTTCTTTGCACGCAACCAACCATGCCTCGACGGGAAGATCCTCTCGTCGCATTTTTGCCCGAGCCTCTTTTGTCCTCTTTGGCGCCCTTTCTGCGATCGAGGAACCTTAGCGCCTTAATTTGGACCTTTTGGTTCCGTCGACGCCACATGGGGTCATTGCTTCGGTTTGGACATTGGCTTTGGGCTCGTCGGCTGGTTTCGAGATATCGAAGCGTCGAGGGTTATGCATTTGGCAGGGAGCGTATGTCGCCACGTGTCGTGATTTTGGTGGTCCACGTTTTTTGTCACATTTTCCCACACAACAGAGGTAATTAATTTAGCTCACGTAATTTAATCTACTACTTACAGTCCAACATTAATTTATGAATAATTCAATATTGTTTTATATTCTTACTCGCGTAATATTTCAAATTGTTTCAAGTCTTGAAATTAATTCTAGACTGAACAAATTCTAAATCTAACTTCTCAAAGATTCTATCTCGTGAATGACGTTGTTTTCGATAAAGATGTCAACTCCCGAGCTCACATTGTACCCTTCCGCTATGGGTATTTATCTTGTGACTTTAACCTAACTATCGGCAATTAAGGATCTTTTTCCTCTTTTTAAAAAATGTAGCGTTTTTTTTTATCTGTTTGCTAACATCGTGTTGTGCTTGGAGATTCTTGAAATTAAGATTCTCAAACTATACTTAACTGAAAATTTTTCTGCCTTAAAATACGGCAAGAATTTATCGATCGAATTTACTTGATCAAAACATGAACTTAACCTGCTATAGAATTAAGGAATACATATATTAATTCCATAAATCCTCCATTCACAATATAACATAATATTTTCTAAGAAAATCCTTAGCTTAAATACATAAATTGTATTATTTAAGGTCTGAAATTTTCTCAGTCATTAGAATCTACCCCCCTTAAGAAATTTTCGTCCCGAAAATTAGAACAACTCGGGGTAGCTTTTCCTCATATTCTCTTTGCGTTCTTAAGTAGCTTCCTCATTATTATGATTTCACTACACGACTTTAACCCGAGGATTTACTTTATTCCTTACGGTTTTCTCCTCGCGAGCTAGGATCTGGACTGTGTGCACTTCGACAGGTTCCTGGTGCAATACATGCGATGGATCTGTCGCATACTTCTTCAACATCAATATGTGAAAGACTTTGTGTACATAAGCCAATTCTGGTGACAATACTAGTCTATATGCGACCTTACTAATCCTTTCAAGGATCTTAAACGGTCTGTTGTATCTTGGGTTGAGTTTCTCTCTTTTACCGAATCTTATTCCTCCTTTCATCAGTACCACCTTTAGGAAAACTAAGTCTCCTACCTAAAACTCTATAGGTCTGCGACGTTTATCCGCATAGCTCTTCTGGTGACTGTGAGCTACATCGAACCTCCTTGTGATAAGTCTCACATCCTCTGTGGTTCTCCTGATAAAGCATACTATTTTTAAATGCTTCTCCCCAGGCTCATACTAATGAATTGGGGACCTGTATTTTCTTCTGTATAGAGCTTCGAAAGGTGTCATTCCTATTGACGTGTGATAGCTGTTGTTATAGAAAAACTCTATCAAAGGTAACTTTCTATCCCAGTTCCCTTTAAATTCATGAGACATGCTCTTAGCATATCTTCTAAGGTCTGGATGGTCCTCTCAGATTGGCCATCTGTCTGCGGTGGAAAGTTGTACTAAACTTTAACTTAGACCCCATTGCATCATGTACACTCGTGAAATGGCTGTCTCTCAATAGAACAACTGAGTTTGATCAGCAAAAAGTGTGCAGATCTAGCCGATCGATCTAATGATTATCCAAATCACATCATTACTATCGGATATTCTAGGCATCCCTACCACGAAATCCATCGTGATTTGATCACACTTCTATTCTAGAATGTAGATCCTTTGCAATTCTCCTCCTAGATGTTATTCTTCTACTTTTAACTTCCTATTAATCAAGGCAATTTCAGCAACATCATTCTTCTATTATAACTAATGGTTTGGATGAGATAGTTTGTCTCCAAAATGACTGTTCACTCTTCTTAGTCTCGATTGCCATTGCAATCTTCAACCGAATTAATCTTTAGGATTAGTTGATCAATTTCCTAGTACGAGTTGTGATTGATCTCGAAACTATTTTTTCAAAACTTAACATAGACTCAGACTATGCATTTCTATCCTTGATTCGGCTGAGACTCTATTATCGGAACTATCTAATCTTGGTCCTGGGTTATTGTAATATCCTTTTGATACAACTACTGTGAGAACTCTCTAATTCTGAGTGTGATGTACTACTTTCATATAATTTGGATTAAAATGTTCATCCTTGTGGTTCATGGGATTATTCCATAATTCTATAATTCTACACTCATAATACCACTTAAATCTTAGAATATTCTTGGTTATTACTAATCGAGTGCTTACTTATTGGTTCGTCAATTTGTCTGAACCATTAAGAATGTGATGACTTATCTGAAGTCAAACAGTTTACTTGAACTTTCACTCTCATAGCCAATATTCTCAATCATTATCTGACATGGTGTACCGTTAAGTCATTTCTTTCATGTCTCACGGTACTCTTAAACATTCCCAGATATACTTTTTAGGCTTTTCATAGTATATCTTGTCATACTGAGATTTTACACGTCATTCTAATATGAACACGTGTACTGAGAGGTTTTAAACCTATAGAATGCATGGCTTATTTATGGAAAAATCCATAAATAAGTAGACTTATTTATCTACTAATTCTCCTCGACATTACAATTCACTAGGCTTATATAAATTTGATCTTCAAAATTAAAATGAAGCCGAGGAAAAGTAATGTTTTTCGTTATTCTTCATGTGAAGAGCATCTTCCATTGGCTTTTTTTTTTTCTCAGAGGATCTTACTAAGATTATTGACCTTTCTTTCTATGAGATCTCTTTTCTACTAATCCATGATTTCAACTTTCTCTCTACTCTTAACTCTTGCGTTTCTTTATCAGGACCTTGATTTGATATATGGAATGACTCAAGAATCCATCATCTTAACATTTTCTTAATGGGTTCCCATTATCCAAATCGTTATCATTAGCAATAGTAGTAGCCATAGCTTACTTATATACTTGTTCTGATACTTTGGGGAATCCATCTTTCCTCAATTAAACTTTCTCTATTTTTCTTCGGAGTACTCCGCCTTTCTCTTGGAGTATGAGTGGAGAAAGATCAGTCTTACTGTCCATACTTATAGAAGCTCTCTACTTTGTTCTAATAGTTTTCCCCATTGATTATGGGCTATCCTCACTTCTACTTTGTTTGTCATAATCATTAAGCGGTTTTTTTTATCCAAACTGTGGGGCCTTAATTTAACTATTCTCCATAGATATATATATATATATATTTATACTTAAGTTGGAGCTTCACTGTCATCATCGACCAATAGTTCATGTGACGCACTAACTCAAAGGTACCTCAAATCCCTTCTCACATGCAAAAACTGTATTGTAATACTTTCTCATTCTAACCTATTGTAGAATCCATGGCTGAACATCGTATCATATCACGATTGTTTAGGCATTTTCTCTGTCTGAACCTTATTTCATAGAGTAACGAGTGATACGCGATAAATTTTATTGTAAACTTTGCTTAGAATAGCGTATGTGCACGCAAGTGTACGAATCACGAAGTAATAATGATCCAAAGATCGAGTATCGTCCTTTGGGATTGTTAACTAGGAAAGAGCTAAGTATTGCTATTAATCTAAATCAATTTTATCTAGACAATATAGAATAAGGGAATTAAAACTAAATTGAACAACGTAACTAATTAAGATATGCAACCAACGGAAGCCAAAATGAATTGGATTGAAGGGATCTCTGTGATAAAATGAGCTAGGGGGGATTTGACTTCATCTAATTATGCTATATTTATCTAAATCTGTCACTTATTGATGTGTTACTTCCAATCTTAAATCATGGGTACTAAAATAATCTCACTCCCTCTCCCGAGTGCTAAGTGAAATAATATGCTAAATTAATTAAACTAATATCCCTATTAATTTAACCAATTATGCATTCATTAAGTTTTGCCCATATTCGATCTCCTAAGGTTATACTAGCCTCCCAACTCAATATCTCCTTAGGTTGCGTCTCTTAATTCTCAACGTATGTAATTAACTCTCCCGAGCCTAATTTCATACATCTAAGGTCTCTAATCTAATGGGTAATTAAATTAGAAATTAAGCACAAGAGATACAAAAGATTTGAGTATAACACATTCAATAAGCAAACAGCTTCTTAAAATAAAGCTTTCATTAAATTAGATCAAAACCCCCCTAGCGTGAGGAGTTTAGCTATTCATGCTCAAAATCAAGTACACAATTACAGAATACCAAAAATCCATAGTTAAAGCAGAAAATTAAATGATAATTCAAGAAATACAAAGGGAGAAAGTAATGAAAAACTCCTGATGGATAATCTCCTCTAAAGCCTTCAAACTCCTTGAATCCCCTTGAAAATCTCCAGAAAAGTCCTTGGTTCCAGCTGCTTATCTTTGGTTCTAGGGTTCTTGCAGTGTCTGCTTTAATCACCTGTCTCTATTCTCCCCCTTAATTTCTGTTCCCTTTTTCCTTTTATATGATGCACAACTCTCCAAATTCGAGAAAGGTGCGCTGCAGCCCATGGGTGTGCGCTGCCGCGTCACGCTAGGAGGTAGGGTTTCCAGGCGTGCGCCTAAGCGCACGGACGTGCGCTTTAGCGCACGTCTCGTTGGCTCTTGGATGTGCGCTTAAGCGCGCATTGAAGTGCACCTAAGCGCACGCGGCTATGGCAAGCGCGCTGCAGCGCACGTTGGTGCGCTGCAGCCTGTAGCTCACTTGCTCCCTGGAATGTTTTCTGGAGGTCGCAGGCTGTAGCTTGCTTCTCATGCGCTGCAGCACGCACAAATTGGAGATTTTCACGGACTTTTATCTTTTTCACTTGATTTTCTCCACTTTGTAAATCCTACAAAATAGATTAACACAAACGTAAAACTAGTGACAAATTAACTGAAATATGCTCAAAAACTACAATATATGATGGGGATAAATTGATGAAAAATCAACTTATCAAATACCCCCACACTTAAGCTTTTGCTAGTCCCGAGCAAAACAATGTAAACAGAAGAACAAAAATAACTAAAAAAAACAAAAGGCTATGCTAACAAATCTGAACCTAACACAAAATAAAATAAACAAAACAAAACACAATTAAAGAGTGAGTGTTCCACATATCCCGATGATCATTCTTTGGTCCTCAACATCCCCTAAAATCTGGAGTTTTTATGCAAGGCGATCCCTTGTGATGTTCTAGAATTTCAACATGTTGGATGAACACAAAAACACTCAAGTCTCCCGCCTCACACTTAACCATTCGGAACCCGGATTCACTTATTCAACTACATGATTAAGTAACTCACAGCTTAGGATTCCATAGGCCCAACTCTGTTCCGCTCTCCACTAATGTAGGCTAAATGAGTCTTGGAGATCAAAAGGACTTTGCAAGCTTGTAATGTTCGGCTAGGGCTAAAGGTGGTTGAGAAATGGACTTTTCAGCTCAAAAACCCTAGGCATATAGCTTTTCGACCTCAAGCTCACAATTGGAGTTCCCAACACCCCCACACTTGAATTATTCTCACAATAACCACTCATGTATAAGCACCAAAACGGAGAGCTTAATAGAAACAAAAAAAAAAAAAAAATTTTTTTTTTTTTTTTTTTTTTTTAATTTTTTTTTTTTTTTTTTTTTTCTTAAGCAAACAAAAAAAAAATGAATACATTTACACAGTTCCCCTAAGCAAAATCACCCCCTCAGGTTTGTAGCACATGAGGAAGCTCCGTGCTCCTTCAGCTCAAATGTAGACCAAAACTCAAGTTAACTTACTAGATTATTAACCTAGCAAGCTATCTCAAAGGGCGTGCACAAAGTTCTTTTCCCACAACAACATTACCTAAATGTGCCCTCCGATGGCCAGGGTTCCAACTAAATATGCCTAGAGTCAAGGGGAAGGGAAAATGATATTTATTGTAATAGGTGAGTGTTGTATAAATGTGGGTAAAGCAAAAATCAGGCTAAGGCTCGAAGGGGACATTCAAGGGATATAATCCAAAAGGTAGGCATAGAAAGGCTCAATCGATCCAAAAGAATGCCTAAATCATTTCTCCGTTGACTAGCTAGCCTACCGATTGAAATGACTAGTTTTAAAAAGGCTTTTAAATAGTATTTGAAACAAGAGTTCAAATGCTACTCCGTTTGAAAGATATTTCTAAAAGGTTTTATATTAACTAAAGTTAAGAAATGCTTTAAGAAATTTAGTGATTCACTTATTTGAAATTATTGTTACGAATTATGAAAGTATTCTTTCTTATGTTTTAAAAAAAAAATGTTCCGCAAATTTTAAGAAACCCCATTAAGTACAAGTGAAAAAAAATAAGTTACGGTGGCGGCCCTCATAGGAGGGTCGTCACCGGTTGGTATCGAGCCGGTATCCTACCATCCTACTCCATGTCATCACGTGTTCGCTTTGCCATAATCCAAGTAAGTTAAAGTATGTTTATGTCAATTAGATTATAGTAGTTAAAAGACGCGAACACTTATTTAACAAGCAACCAAAGGTTAATATGTTCGCACGATTAAGATCGTCCTATCAAGGACCATTCAAGTCTAACCGCCCCAGCATTTTACTATGTTGTATTCCCTTGGGCTGACAAGACGATATCTCAAGAAGTGTGATCATTTGAGGTGACCCCGTAATGATCGTTGCTAGATTATAAAGCCAAGCAAAGTATTGGAGCCACGTACGACAGTTTAAAAAAGGAACTACTACCGAGACTCCCATTGAGGAAGCCCAGATGACTGCATTGCTAGCAGTGGCATTTTAGCATGCATCCATAAAAAAGATCTGAATATGTAGCATAAAGGTGATGCTAATAAGGAGATCGACGATGTAACATTGTCAAGTTAGATGTGAGCCACGTTCGATGACTATATACGTATATCAACATACGATATACGAAATAGAGCTTCAACATTAAGCAATACCAGCTTATGGTAGATCTTAAGCAACCCACTTATGATATACGACACGATGATTGCTAATCTTAAAATGTTTAGCAATCTAATAGAAAGTACTTAAGGGTATGAATGTGATGATAAATAACTCATAAAGACTATATGTTAAGACAAATGAAAAAGAGGTTCGAGATGTTGAGAATCTCATTTGGATATAGGTACAAGAACTAATGCAATGAGTTTAAATGTAAGTACCAGTTTAAGTGATAAGAAAAGAACACTGAAGGTCATGGACAAATTGAAGGATGTTGTTCTAGGTTAGTTTTGACCAAACTAATCCCTTTACAACGATCTCAAGGGGAGATATTCTCACCCTATTTATGATTGAAGAATATAGATACGGATTTATTTAAAATCTCCTAAAAGAATTAAGATTGCATTAGGTAAAGATGATAAAGGTAAAAATTGCCTTTGCAGTGAAGTATCGATTGGACGAAAACAAGTGATGACGTAAGATAGTAGGCAATTAAGATGTGACAATACACTGTCATAAGCTTATCTATTAGAAAATCATGGATTAGATGTGCCAAGTCGATAAGATGCTAAGGTGACCATGAGTAGAGATAAGTGATCAAAATAAAGTAATAAAGGTGCTCATCTACGTATCTACTCAAGGTGATTAACTTAAGTAGGCTAAATCCCTTGATAAACGAGATTATAGCTTAAGAAAGATAAGAAACCTCGTAATCAAGTGTGAATCATTATTAGATATTATGAAGTCACAAAATTATAAATTAAACTCTTAATGGAGGATATGAAATGTAATCCTTTTAAAGAGTTAAAAAAAGGGAGAAAATCTCGTGCATAAGTAAAGGAACAATAAGGACTAACAACATAGTCAATATGATAAGTAAGTTGAAAGTAAGGTATTAGGGTATCAAACGTAGCAATGGTTTAAGGATTTTGTTTTATATATACTGCGCTCGATAATAAATAGGGGAACTTTATTATCAATTTAGGAATATAAAAAAAAATGAAAGAATTTTTTTGTGTAATCATTTTTACACTAAGAGGATGACCTTATTGAGTTTAGAGGTCAAGAATTAGGTTAAGAATGATGAGTGTATAACCATTAAGACTATGATCTATGCTCTGAGAGGTATAGGGATCAAAAGACGGATGATCCTACCTAAGAACAAAAATGTCAACAGAAGGTAATACTTTGAAATATACCTATTTTAAGGAGAAATTATTAAAATTTTTCTAGAGTCATAAGTTTAAGATAATTTCTCTTTGAGGAAAGTAAACACGAGATGAAATGAGCTTAAGAACTCGATTATATAAAGAGTAAATTAAAAGGAAGAATGCTAAAGTACGTAGATGGTATCTCCTTGAATGAGTTCATACTTTCGAGAGTAGTTTGAACTCGACACTAGATAAGAAGGAAAAGGGTAGACCCCTTAAAAAGACTCATAAAGCCTAAGAAATAGAACAATTGAGTGAGTGTCACATAGTAAAGGATACATTAGTAACCCCAAAGGAAAAGATGATGTAGCTAGGTGTGTAAGCAATAACTATCCTTTAAAGAATTGAAGGAGAGTTATGAATGTTTTGTGATAGAAACATAAACAAGTGAGAGCTTTAGAAAGAAGAAGATATGTGTCATGTGAGGCCTTTTGGAGGAAATCTAAAGGTAAAACTGCAAGTCAAGCCCAAAAGCAGACAATATCATACCAAGTGAAGGTGTTGGTTGTTACATATGATATCAAATACTTTACCCAGCCAGAAATGTGGCTAACGAGAATGTTGGGCCCCTATAAGGAGGGGTGATTGTGACAACCATCAATCCCTTGAGGCACAAGGCCAAGAAAGGGTAAGTTGTACAATTCCACATCGCCTGAGGATATGGGTAGGTCCTCGTTTATAAGGAATGACACCACCTCCTAATGGTATGAGGCCAATACATGTAATCCTCAAGGACTTAAGTATTTGAGGAAACTAGTTATTAAGTCTGATGATTATAAGACAAATATAAGGTTGGTAAACCTCAAGTAGTCATTTATAGACTCATGAATCAACACAACTTTATCTTGTAGAAGTATGTCTTACACTAGTTGTAAAAAATTTAGATTCAGAAGGGTCTCGTTGATAAGTTGATTTTCATCAATTTATCCCCATCATATATTGTAGTTTTTGAGCATATTTCAGTTAATTTGTCACTAGTTTTACGTTTGCGTTAATCTATTTTGTAGGATTTACAAAGTGGAGAAAATCAAGTGAAAAAGATAAAAAGTCCTAGTGGAAATCTCCACTTCCAGCACATTGCAACAGATGAGAAGCAAGCTACAGCTCATGACCTCCGTAGAACGCTCCTGTGGGAGCAAGTGAGCTGGCGGTGCTGCAACGCACTAACGGTGCGAGCGCCACCGCCACGTACCGTGCGCGCTTAGGGCGCACCCGCCGCCGCATCCAAGAGCCACCGAGACGCCGCTGGCGCAGTCAACGCCGCTTAGGTGCGCATTCCGTGGCTCACAGGCGCGCTAAAGCGCGACATCCCAGAAGATGCTTAGGCGCCGCCTGGAAACCCTACTTAGCGTGACGCCAGTAACAAGTATTGCAGTCCATGGCCGGGCAAGTAGCTGCTGCCTTTCTCGAATTCCAGAGTTGTGCATCATATAAAAGGAAAAGAGAACAGAAATTGGGGGGAGAACAGAGACAGTGATTGAAGAAGCATACACGGCAAGAACCCTAGAACCAAAGCAAAGCAAATGGAACTAAGGACTTTTTCGGAGATTTTCAAGGGGATTCAAGGAGTTTGAAGGTTTTTCAGAGGAGATTATCCATCGAGTTTTTCATTACTTTCTCCCGTTGTATTTTTGAATTATCATTTAATTTTCTCGCTTTTAACTATGGATTTTTGGTATTTCAGAATTGTGTACTTGATTTTGAGCATGGATAGCTAAACTCCCTCACGCTAGGGGTTTTGATCTAATTTAATGAAAGCTTTATTTTAAGAATCTGTTTGCTTATTGAATGTGTTATACTCAAATCTTTTGTATCTCTTGTGCTTAATTTCTAATTTAATTACCCATTGATTAGAGACCTTAGATGTATGAAATTAGGCTCGGGAGAGTTAATTACATACGTTGAGAATTAAGAGACGCAACCTAAGGAGATATTGAGTTGGGAGGCTAGTATAACCTTAGGAGATCGAATATGGGCAAAATTTAATGAATGCATAATTGGTTAAATTAATAGGGATATTAGTTTAATTAATTTAGCATATTATTTCACTTAGCATACGGGAGAGGGAGTGAGATTATTTTAGTACCCATGATTTAAGATTGGAAGTAACACATCAATAAGTGACAGATTTAGATAAATATAGCATAATTAGGTGAAGTCAAATCCCCCCTAGCTCATTTTATCACAGAGATCCCTTCAATCCAATTCATTTTGGCTTCCGTTTGTTACATATTTTAATTAGTTACGTTGTTCAATTTAGTTTTAATTCCCTTATTCTATATTGTCTAGATAAAATTGATTTAGATTAATAGCAACACTTAGCTCTTTCCTAGTTAACAATCTAGAGGACGATACTCGATCTTCGGATCATTATTACTTCGCGATTCATACACTTGCGAGCACATACGCTATTCTAAGCAAAGTTTACAATAAAATTTATCGCGTATCAAGTTTTTGGCGCCGTTGCCGGGGATTGGCAACTTAGGATTTAAGTTAATATTGCTGTGAAATAGATTGATTTTAATTTAGACCTTTTTTTTTGTATTTTATTGATTTAATTTTTGTTAATTAAATTTCTTTCACCTATGCTTTTGGTTGCAGTTTATGCGCCGAATCCGTAGCTTGGAGATTGTCCCTTTGGACCTTGAAATTGAGAGAACTATTTCAAGATTAAGAAGGGAACATTTGAACAGAAATCGAACAATGGCAGAGGGTAATAACAACAACCAACAAAGAGCTTTGAGAGATTACCTCAGGCCTGTGGTTAATGAGAATTATTCAGGCATCAGGCGGCAGACGATTAGTGCGAACAATTTTGAACTGAAGCCTGCGTTAATAAATATGGTTCAGCAGAACCAATATGGGGGGTTGCCTTGTGAAGACCCCAATGTGCATCTAGCAATGTTCTTGGAGATCTGTGACACCATCAAGATGAATGGTGTTGACCAGGACATTATCAGAATGCACCTGTTCCCTTTTTCACTTAGGGACAAGGCGAGGGGTTGGCTCCAATCAGTTCAAGCGGGCAGTATAGACACGTGGGAAGATTTGGCGCAGAAGTTTCTTGCCAAGTTCTTTCCTCCATCAAAGACCGCTCATTTGAGGAGCGAGATTGCACAGTTTAGACAGCTGGACTTTGAGCCTCTCTATGAGGCCTGGGAGCACTTTAAGGAGTTGATCAGAAAATGCCTGCAGCATGGATACCAGGACTGGCTCCAAATCCAAATCTTCTATAATGGTTTGAATGAACAAAACAGGACGATTGTTGATGCGACATCAGGTGGGACAATGTTGTCCAAGACCTACGAGGAGGTTGAATTATTATTGGAGGAGATGGCCTCCAACAATGCCCAATGGCCGAGTGAGCGGTCAAGTGTGAAGAGAGCTGCGGTATGCAAGAGGTTGACCCGTTGGTAGCCCCTTTCAAAGACAAGTATCGCCGCTAACCAACAAGATATCCGAGCTGACCACGAGGGAAGCATCATCTAGTAAGGCAGCAGTTGTGGTCACAGGTACGTCCTATGGGGATGAAAGCAGTGATACTGAACAGGTGCAATATGTGAACAACAGAAATTTCAACTACTGAAGCAATAACATGCCGAGCAACCTGCCAACTCACTATCACCCAGGACTCCGAAACCATGAAAACTTTTCATATGGCAACAACAAGAATGTGTTGCAACCTCCTCTAGGGTTTAGCCAGCCGTTATCTCAAAGCAAGCCGTCGATAGAAGACCTATTGAGCACGTTCATTGTAGAAACCAGGGGGCGGTTCAACAAAGATGAGGCTAGACTTGATAGTATCGAGACTCATTGCACAAACATGAGCGCTACTATGAAGACTATAGAGACACAGATTGGCCAACTTGCCGACTCAATGAAGAGCTTATCATCCGGGAACTTTCCTAGTGAACTGTGAAAAACCCCAAGGAGCAATGTAATGCAGTCACCTTGAGAAGTGGAAGGGAAGTTGAAAGCCCCATTCCTCAAAATAAGAAAGTTGTTGAAGAGAACACCACACCGGTGGAAGAGCTTGTGAAGAAGAATAGTGATGAGAAGAAAAAAGAGGAAGCACCCAAAGTGAATCCAGGGTCAATTTCTTTTCCGGACAATCCTCCTATCTTTCAACCAAAGCTCCCATTTCCCCAAAGATTCCAAAAGAAGAAGATGGATGATCAATTTTCAAAGTTTTTGGATATCTTCAAAAAGATCCAAATTAATATTCCATTTGCGGATGCCCTTGAGCAAATGCCGAACTACGTGAAATTCATGAAGGATATAATGGCAAGGAAGCGGAAATTGGAGGACTATGAGACAGTCAAACTCACGGAAGAGTGTAGTGCAATCCTCCAACGGAAGCTACCGTAAAAGCTTAAAGACCCCGGTAGTTTCACCATTCCATGTACAATTGGAGGGTCAACTTTTGAGAGAGCTCTTTGCGACCTAGGGGTAAGCATAAACCTCATGCCTTTGTCGGTGTTCCGAAAACTTGGGCTTGGAGAGGTCACCCCTACAACCATATCGCTGCAAATGGCATATAGGTCCATTACCTACCCATGGGGAATCATAGAAGATGTACTGGTAAAGGTAGAAAAGTTCATCTTCCCGGTTGATTTTGTTGTTTTGGACATGGAAGAAGATCAAGAAATCCCCATTATCCTTGGAAGGCCTTTCCTTGCTACCGGAAGGGCTTTAATAGATGTGCACAGTGGGAACTTGACTCTAAGGGTCAATGAGGAGAAAGCCATCTTCAACATCTTAAATCCCAAGCGGTCTCCACATGAAAAGCCAACTTGCAACCGAGTGGAGAAAGTGAAATCTTGTATCAAGGAGTTCACTCAAGAAGTTGCGCTGAAGATTCTTTTTGGGAATGGTCCTACCAATTCCCTAACCCTGAAAAAGTTGAGCAATGAACAATGTCCCAAGAAAGAAGATGCGGGGGAGTATGTTGTTAAGAGGGTCGAAGCCACTGTCACCCCGTTGAACAATGAAAAAGTGGTGGTCAAAAAGAAAGTCAAGAAGAAGCACGACCAGCGAACCTCATGGCAAGATCTCACTCCGCGCCAATACGTCCTGCTTTTCAACCCTCAATTGAAGCTCTCCCCCGAAAAAGTGGAGTCAAGATGGTCTGGACCATTTAAAATCAAGCGTGTGTCTTCATTCGGTACTATCGAGCTAGAACCAAGAGGATGAAGTCGTGTTCATGTCCAGCTAGGGACGTTAAATCAAGCGCTTCTTGGGAGGCAACCCAAGTTTCTATCCCTTTACTTGTTTTTGATTTTAGTTTAATTTTGTTTGACTTGTTTAACATTGAGTTATTTTGTTGATGTTTGGGTGTTATTAGGTTTTTTCTAGTACAATTTGATAGCAAGTGTTGTTAAAAAAATATATGTGTGGTTGATTGCAGGTCATTGGAGGTTAGAAAATTTCCAGAGGCAGATTTCCAGGGGAAAGTGTTGAATTAGACCTGTGTTAAGATGGAAACCCAAGAAAGAAAAAGACGCAGGCTGCAGCGTGAAAAATAGCACGCCTAAGCGTGCATCATCAAAAAAAAAGAACCCGAGAATGAAAAAGACGCAGGCTGCAGCGCGCATTCATGCACTGCAGCGCGCATCTCTCATTTCCAAGACGCGCGCTGCAGCGTGAAAAATAGCGCGCTTAAGCACGCATCGGCAAAAAAAAAAACCCGAGGATGAAAAAGACACGCAGGCTACAGCGCGTATTCATGCGCTGCAGCGCGCATCTCTCATTTTCAAGACGTGCGCTGCAGCGTGAAAAGTGGCGCGCCTAAGCGCGCATTCTCCAGGAGATGCACTTTTTGCGCGTTGGAGAGTGAAGAACAGCGCGCTGCAGCGCGTGTCCGCGCTGTAGCCAATTTAGAAATTAAAGAGTTACGGATAGGGTTTATAAATAATACCTGGAACAATCTTGTCTTATTTCTGAGATATCAGCCAAACCACTATAAGCAGAGAGAGTAAAAACGTACAGAGACAAATAAATAGGGTAGTAAATGAGAAAACAACGTAGTAAATGATGGAAAGTGAAATAGGGAAGGAAAGACGTGAAATGCAAGGAAGGGGCGAATAGAGGCGTAGATGACAACTCTGGTGTACAGGAAAAGAAGGCAAAGGCATAGGCAATAAATTGAGGTGCAGGAGTATTTATAGATGAAGAATAGAAAGAAGAAATATAAACAGTTGACAGCCTATAATAACATTACACGTAGAAGTTGTAAGTCGGTGAATAAAAATAATGGGGCAGAAATTTAACAATGAGAGAGAGAGGCAATTTATAATAAGAAAAACAGGAAATAAATATAATATTACAATAACAATGAGACAGAAGAAAGAGAAACGGGAATAAATAAAAAAAAAGTCATGATTAACTTCAGGGTTTCATTTAATACATCTGCAGCAAGTTGTAAGTCGGTGAATAAAAATAATGGGGCAGAAATTTAACAATGAGAGAGAGAGGCAATTTATAATAAGAAAAACAGGAAATAAATATAATATTACAATAACAATGAGACAGAAGAAAGAGAAACGGAAATAAATAAAAAAAAAGTCATGATTAACTTCAGGGTTTCATTTAATACATATGCAGCATAATAAATACAACTAAGCAAGGTGGCACGACAAATCACTGCCATCCATAACACGTATCATCAAGTCAGTCAATAGGAGGAAAAAAAAAAGAGCGATATAGATATATGTAGAAGACAGTAGAACCATCTGGATACATTTTTTTTTATTCCATAACACGTATCATCAACTCAGTAAATAGGAAAAAAAAGAAAAAAAGAGCAATATAGATATATGTAGAACCATCTGGATACAATTTTTTTTTTTATTCCATAACACGTATCATCAAGTCAATAAATAGGAGGATAAAGAAAAAAAGAGCAATATAGATATATGTAGAACCATCTGGATACATTTTTTTTTATTTATTTTTTAAGATTCATTCAACACATCCGCACAAAAATGAGTACAATTAAGCAAAATGGCAAGATAAATAATTACCGTCCAAAACACAGATCATGAACATAATAAACAGAGGAAAAAAAAAAGAATCAAGATAAATTAAAAAAAACAAACTCAAAGCGGAAGCTAAAATCAACATTTAAACGAATATAAAGACAAACCAGCAAAATAGAAGAAGCCTGGGCCAAAATGTGGATGAATCGAAAAGCCCTGCATCAAAACGAAAACAAATGAGGACAGCAGTAACCAAAATCACAGGGAGGAAGGGAAAAAAAAAAAAAAAAAAAGCCGTAAAAAGGAAAAAAAAAGAAAAAAGAAATCCAAACCCGATGAATGAGAGAGGAAAAATCCTAAAAAAAAAAACACGCACCAGATCCAAATAAATGAGGACAAGATCCGCCAAAATCACAGGGAAAAAATAAATAAAAACCATAAAAAAAGAAAAAAAAAAAAAAAAAGGGAAAAAAAAAGGGACAAAAACTGTCCAAAATGGCAGAGGAGCGTCCGAAACAAAGAAATAAAAAAATAAAAAATAAAATAAAAAATAAAATAAAAACTGCAAATCCATTTACAGAGAAATCGCCAAGAGAAAGAATAAGGAAACCGAGAAACAAAAAAAGGTCGGGACTCCATTTACGGACAAATTATCAAGAAAAGAGATAAAATCCCTGATTTCCACCCAAATCAAAAGGAAAGAGGGCCAAGGAAATAAGAGAATCGAGAGAGAAAAGGAAATCAAGGCCAAGGACATGAGAGAATTGAGAGAGGCAGATCTCAAAATCACACTAAGAAGAAGAAAAAGGAAAATAGGGTTTTCAGAGAGGAAATGAGAGAATCGAGAGAGAAGAGGAAAGTAGGGCAAAGAAAATGAGAGAATCGAGAAATCGGAGAATCGAGAGAGAAGAGGAAAGGAAAATCTCGTAATCACGTAATCGAGAAATCAGAGAATCGAGAGAGAAGAGGAAAGGAAAATCTCAGAATCACACGAAGAAGAAGAAAAAGGAAAATAGGGTTTCAGAGAGGAAATGAGAGAATCGAGAGAGAAGAGGAAAGTAGAGAATCGAGAAATGGGAGAATCGAGAAATGGGAGAATCGAGAGAGAAGACGGAAGGATAACCTAAGAAGCCGAAAAGACCAAAAGGCCCCTGGGCCAGACGAAGAAGTGAGCAGTGAATCAGGGGCAAAAGCGTCATTTCACTGTAGAAAAAATAGTGAACTGAGTCTGCGTGAACAGTAAACCCCAACTCCCCTTTAGTATATTTATAATATGCCCTGTCAAATAGACGTAGATATGCTGAAAATGCCAAACACCAAACCAGTATTCTCAAGAAACCTTAGCTCTAACTAAATATTACATCAAAATGGGCAATCGATTTTAAAATTAAATGTCAAAGAAAACATATATAGGAAGTTAGAAGAGAATATTTCAGTTCAAATTTAACTCCTATAATCGTATGGAGGAGCATCTCTTGAGTCGTTGAGTCGCACAACCTGGAATTCCAACAAACCAATGCTCGTGAGCCTCCGACCCATCGAGACCAAGAAAATCGAGACCTTATGTCCTCCACAACTCAAAAGTCGAGCACCCCTTTTATGGCGCTTTGTTTGTTTTAAAACCTATCTTGTGCGGACATTCCGATGCCTTGTGCCCAGATCTCCTGCAGTTGAAGCACGAACCTCCGAAACTTCTGTGTGCAAGTTCATATGTCATGTCACTACTTCATAATTAATGCCGTAGCAAGATTTACAAAGGGAAGTGGGAACATACCTGTCCCCCGGATGAAGACCCGCTTGAACCCCGAGACCAACTAATCGCCAGATTTTCTACCTCCAATTAGCCAATCATCGTTGGAGCATCTAGGACCCCGAGACCAACTATTGTTAGGTTTTTCGCTACTTGACCACTACTCCTAAATACATCATCTTCATCATCGAGAAGCCACCGCCCGATCTCTGTTAAGTTAAAGCCTGGGTATTGAAAAATTATCACATGTTAAGCCCTATCCCATCCCTTCCCAGTTCGTTTGAACTCACAACATATCACCATATAAAAATGAAAACTCAACGAAGGGGCAAGATATCATGGCTCAAGTGTATAACCAGCAACATAAGAGCATTTACCTACCCATGTTCCAATTGAATTAATCATCATTTTTTTGATTTGAAAATGCAAATTGAGGCTACATTCCTCAGTAACCAAGCAAATGTATGGAAAGTAAAGAAATTGGCATTAAGAATACAACAATAAGGAATTACTTTCTTTCTACTTCTTCAATTTTTGTACTAAACATTATAGTAACAAGCAACAACACAAAAATTCCACCTTTTTTCGCAATCTCAATCTACTTCCCACAAAAACCAAATTTAGAAACAAAGTAATACCCATCAAAATTTGGAGGAGAAAACAAATAAAGGAAAATAGTAGAAAATAGGCCAATATGAAAAGTTTAAGAAAGTATATAGGCCAATTTTTAGTTATAGAAATTAATAGGCCATAACTTGTCAACTTATGGTTCATAACCAGATAAGTTATAGACAAACTTGTCAAGTTATGGTTCATAACCGGACAAGTTATGGACAATTATGAATAATAACTTGTCAAGTTATGGTTCATAACCAGACAAGTTATGGACGAAAATAATAATTTGGTCTATTTATTAACTTATGTAAACTATTAGCCTATTAATTTTAATTCATCTCAAATTTTGGCATATTTTTCTCTTTCTATAGACTCTCGCTTTGTGTTTGTTTTCTGGGCTTTATGGAGACCAAGTTGCGAATTTGTTTTCCCGGCAACCAAACAGAGAGAAAGGAATTAGTTAGTTTAGGGGCGTAGTGCCTCTTGAGCTGGGGGCAGTACGCCTCTCTTAGGTCTCTCCCGTGACATGGCCTTCGAGATCTGAATCGGTCCTGAACAATTCCTGAAGAAATTGCGAAAATTATATTTCTTGATTAGAAAAGAGATTTACAACCTAATATATAGAAACTGAGTGGCTGGCATACCAGACCACTAAACTAGGAAACTGAAATTCCTTTTAATTAGGAATCCCAACAAAATAGGAAAGTGAATAAATCACAATAACTAATTCGGAAAAGAAAACAGAAACTAAATCTAAACCTAATTTTTTCTAAATAAAGAAAGTAAATAAGCTTCCTTACTTTACATAAGGGTCGATACCCTTTTCTACACTCCCCCTCAAGCTGGGTTGTATATGTTATACAAACCAAGCTTGGAGTTCAACTCATCGAAACTAACCCTTGGAAGTGCCTTGGTGAGAACATCAGCAATCTGCTATTTTGTTGGAACATAGCTGAGCTGAACAATCCCATTGTTGACCTTCTCTGAGATGAAGTGTCGATCAATCTCAATGTGTTTTGTTCTATCGTGGTGTACAGGATTTTTGGCTATGCTAATAGCGACTTGACCATCATCGAACATCTTGACCGAGTCTTGCACTTCAACTATGAGTTCTCTTAATAACCTTTGTAGCCACATTCCTTCACATATTCCTAGTGCTAGAGCACGATATTTCGACTACTGACTACTCGAGAGACAACGACTTGCTTTTTGCTTCTCCAAGTGACAAGATTACCCGGACATAGGAGCAATAGCCGATGGTTAATCTCCCATCGTTAGCTCTCCTACCCAGCTAGCATCAAGATAGATTACTACCTTACGGTTTTTCATTTTTCTGAACAAAGAAACCATGTCCCGGAGTCATCTTTAAATACCTCAAAATCCTCACATCGCCTCTAAGTGATCCTCGGTTGGATTATTCATATGTTGACTTACTACACCGATGAATATGCAATATCCGGTCTAGTATGAGATAGGTAGATGAGTTTCCCAACTAGCCTTTGGTACCTCCCTTGTCAACAGGATCGCTTTCTTCATACGCTCAATCTTTTAGTTGGATCCATAGGCGTGTCGTTGGGTTTGCATCCAAGTAAGCCTGTTTCACTTAATGATCCAAAATATACTTCCTTTGGGATATGACGATCCCTTTCTTAGACCGAGCCACCTCCATTCCTAGAAAGTACCTCAGAGTCCCGAGGTCCTTGATCTCAAATTCTGTTGCCAGCAGCTTTTTCAACTTGAGAATTTCCTCTGAATCATCTCCTGTCAAGATGATATCATCAACATAAACTATGAGAATAGCCATCTTCCCTCCTGGTTTGCTTTTAACAAACAGTGTATGGTTAGCTTGACACTGTTGATATCCATTAGCTATCACAGTCCTAGCAAACCTGTCAAACCATGCACGAGGAGATTGCTTCAAGCCATACAATGACTTCTTCAATTTGCAAACTTGCCTGTTTGACCTGTTTTCCAACCCTGGAGGTATGGTCATGTAGACTTCCTCTTCAAGATCCCCGTTTAGGAATGCATTTTTAACATCAACTTGGTATAATGGCCAATCTTGATTTCTTCAGAAGAGAGAGTAGAACTCAAACAAAGTGTTGAGTTTAGCCACAGTGCAAAAGTCTCTCCGGTAGTCTATCCCATATGACTGTGTGAAACCCTTTGCTACAAGTCTAGCCTTGAATCTCTCGACACTTCCATCGCCTTTGTACTTGACGGTGAATATCCACTTACATCCAACAGATTCTTACCAGGAGGTAGTGATGTAAGAATCCATGTGTTATTACTTTCCGAGCCGAATCTCTTCCTCTCTCGCCTTTTTCCATCTTTGGATTCTTTAGAGCCTCTTGAATAGAGTCGTACCTTCACACTATCCAAGTTTGTGACAAAAGCCCTGTAAGAAGGTTGTAATTTCCCATAGGCTACATACTTCTCAATTGAATGTCCAGTACACCCACGAACGCCTTTTCTATGAGCAATTGGAAGATTTGAATCATCAATTATGGGAACACAAGTGTCATAAGATGAGGGATCCATACCATTATGATCATCGGGGGCAGTAGGACTTGGTTCCGGTGATTGAGAGTGCTGATTTTGCATAGTTTCCTTTATGTGCTCAGCTGGTCTTCTCCTTCTATAGACACAAAGTTCAGGATTAGTGTCAAGTTGTGGTGGATTTGAGACCGTTGGTTCTATTTCTTTCAGGAACTAGGACCCGGGACAAGCTTTCGGGTGTTTTGTTTCAATGCGGGGACAATGGCCGGACAAAGGGCGTAAGCGATTTTGGTGGAGGAGAAAAACTGGCTGCTTGAGTGCCTTGAAGGAAGTCCCAAATCTGATATTCCCTTGAATTCTCCCCCTGAATGTCGGATTTGGGAAAGTAAGATTGGTTTTCAAAGAAGGTGACATCCATGGAGTTATATATTTTTCTAGTGATTGGAGAATAACACTTATAACCTTTTTGGTTAGAGGAGTAACCAAGGAAGATGCACTTGAGAGACTTGGGATCAAGTTTGGTGCAGTGATTGTGATGGATGTGAACAAAGGAGGAGCAACCAAAGACTTTGAGTGGTAGGTCAGAAGAAAAGGAGCGGATATGTGATATGCATTTATAAGGACATGACACACGGCTGGGCATCCTATTTATGAGATATGTGGCTGTGAGTATGGCTTCCCCCCAGAAATGCTTAGGTACATTATTGGTGAACATAGTGGCACGGGCTACCTCAAGCAAATGCCTGTTTTTCCTCTCAGCCACTCCGTTTTATTGTGGAGTGTCAACACAAGAGCTTATATGAATGATACCATGTTTGAACAGATAAGAACCAAGAATGGAATTAAAGTAGTCTTTAGCATTATCGGTTTTAAGGACCTGAATTTTGCTTTGAAATTGAGTGGAGATCATTGAATGAAAAGAATGAAAGATGGTGGTTGTTTCAGATTTTTCTTTCATTAGAAAGGTCCAAGTTGTTCTTGTATGGTCATCTATGAATGTTACAAACCACCGAGCCCCATTGATATTTTTCACACGTGAGGGCCCCCAAATGTCACTATGTATCACAGAGAATGGATGTGAGGGTTTGTATTGCAAACTTGAATACACATGTCTAGTATGTTTTGCAAGTTGACAAATTTCACATTGATAACTATTTGCCTTTTTATTGATAAACAAATGAGGAAACAATTTCTCAACATAAACAAAGTTTGGATGACCAAGGCGATAATGCCATAACATGACTTGACTTTCAACTGACACAGAATTAAAATTGGAAATAGACACGTAATTGGAAGCAAAAGTGACGGACTTTTGGAACACAACTTGACGAGTGAACTTGTCTATTTTGGAGATTATTTTCCTTGAGCAGATATAGGCCACCATGCATTTCAGCACTGCCAATCACCTTCCTCGAATCCACTGCCTGAAAATCACAAAGATTGGAATAGAATTTAGTAACACAGTTTAGGTCACGAGTAAGTTGGCTGACTGAAAGTAAATTGCAATTCAATTTGGGAACATAAAGGACAGAGGAAAGTAGAAGATCCTTTGTCAAATGAACTGATCCTCTCCCCGCCACTGTTGAGAATGATCTATCGGCAATTCTGACTCCAGAGTGACTAGTGCAAGGCTGAAAATTATTGAGAATGTTGAAGTCTCCAGTCATGTGGTCTGAGGCTCCTGAGTCAACTATCCACGGTTTTGATTGATTATTTTGGACAATAAAAGCATTGGATGGAATACCTTGATGTGCAAGAAGGCTAGTGTATTGCTCGGCAGTGGAGTGTGATGCCCGTCCGGGATTTGTAACTTGGCTAATTATTTTCTCAAAGGCCTCAATTTAATCCTTGGTGAATGGACTATCCCTGCCTTGGTTGGTTTCGTAGTGACTGCAACATTTGCACGATTCTCCCTTTCATATCGACCATTAGATGGCTTCCAATCTGTAGGCTTGCCATGTATTTTCCAGCATGTCGCCTTTATATGACCAAGCTTCTTGCAGTGGTCGCACCATGGACATCCTTTGCCAGCCCTATTGTTCTGAGATGAACTGTGGGTGTCTAAGGCTGAGCCTTCGGCTGCAGGTGTGATGTTGGTATCTGTCATCATCAATTTCTTCCTGCTCTCCTCCCTCCGGACTTCTGCAAAGGTTTCTTGGATAGTAAGGAAAGGTTTACTTCCCATGACTCTTCCCCTGACCTGATCTAGGTCTTTATTGAGACCAAGGAGGAATCTGATTGTTCGTTTCTGCTCAACAATCTGCCTATACAATGTAGAGTCATTAGCACACTTCAGGAATGGATTTCATACAGTCCAATTGACAAAGCCAGTGTGTGAGGGCATTGAAATATTGAGTAACACTCAAATCTCTTTGTTTTAGGTCATATAACCTAGTCTCAATCTCAAATAACTCTGACGTGTTCTCTGTGCTAGAATAGGTTTCCCGAGCAGCCTCCCATATCTCCTTGGCTATTCGGTGAAGCAGAAAATTTTCTCCAACTTCCGTGGTCATGGAATTAATTAGCCATGACATTACTAGATGATCATTTGTTTTCCAGGTTCGGTATTTCGGATTTGTCGATTCAGGGGCAGCAGTTTCCCTTGTGAGATGTCCGTCCTTCCCTCGACCGCAGATGTACATGAAGACAGATTGTGACCATTGAAGAAAATTATGGCCATGGAGTTTGTGATTGGTGACAAGGTGGGAAGTATCGGGGATAGAGGAGACTGAAGGATGAGACTCGAATCTGGAGGTAACCTCTGAGGTGGAGGACTGTGAAGCCATGCCATACTTGGTCATGGTGAAGAAACGGCCAGATAAAGAGCGGCCAGAAAGAAGAAGAAGAAAGACGATTAGGGCTCAGAGCCAAGCTCTGATACCATGAAGAAATTGCGGAAATTATATTTCTTGATTAGAAAAGAGATTTACAACCTAATATATAGAAACCGAGTGGCTGGCATACCAGACCACTAAACTAGGAAACTGAAATTCCTTTTAATTAGGAATCCCAACAAAATAGGAAAGTGAATAAATCACAATAACTAATTCGGAAAAGAAAAACAGAAACTAAATCTAAACCTAATCTTTTCTAAATAAAGTAAATAAGCTTCCTAACGTTACATAAGGGTCGATACCCTTTTCTACAATTCCAAACAAAAAAAGCAAAAAGACAAACTCCAGCAACCTCAAATGAACAAAATATCACTGACTACCAAATTCCACCCAAATGAACTAGACTGTGACGGAGGAGAAGAACGGCAAGAAAAAGGCTTCAGCCATTTACGGATCCGAAACCCTAACGACCTCTCTCCCATCGCCGTTGTACAGAAGCAAACTCATCATCCAGTACTTGACGCTGTGCTGCCGCTTAAGGCCGGAGTTCTTCGGCCAGGGCGGCCACGTTTGGGCGGTGACTGGCATCTGGCCGGACCTCCAGCGGTTGAGCATGCCAACGTTGAAGCGGCGGGGGAGATCGTAGAGGAAGAGGAGAGGAACAGGACCGCGAAGTGCAAAATTTTTTGGGTCTAGAATTGTTTTCATTCAGCAGGGGTAAAGTCGTAATAATGAAAATTTCATTAAAGAGGCTTTTTAGATTCCTGCACAATCAAAAATCAGAAGCAGCCCAGAGGCTGCTTCTGATTTTGACTTCAAATCATCCTTAAATTCTTTTAGAAGCATTTTTTTTATGTTTTTGCCAAACACGAAAAATAGCTTTGGCTCACTAGATAATCTATTTTGAGCTCTTAAAATCCCTACCAAACTAAGTCATAATCCGGTGGCTTGAATCTTGATTTTCTAACTGTAGGACCTTGAAATTGGTTTAGGGCTTTTGTTATCCACTTCCTTTTGAGTGTTTGGACAGTAAAATCACGACGATCCAATGGCTAGATTGTCAGAATAAACCTACAACACGACAACGGCAGCGACGAGTTCTAATCTCCGGCAATCCGCGATGGAACCTCAAAATTGTGTTGGGGATTTTGCTTAATGTCCCGTTCTGTGTCTAACGAGCTTGACGGTGTCGCTCAGGTGAGGGGCGAAAGGCATAGTTCGGCGAGGGGTGGCGGCGGCCGAATTTCATAGCTTCGGTGAGAATTGAGGGGTGCCACTGGCTGGGCTTTCTTCGTCTCTTCGAACTAAGTCCATAGGGACCGAAATCACTCCGATCGGAGGTCAATTGGCAAAGTTACGACGACGAGAAACTTTGGTGGCTTTCAAATATTTTGCCGGTGATTGTAGCTGTTTCCAGCGGAGGTGGAGGTCGAGGTCGTGCGGCATGTCAACAAGCCCAACTCATCGAAAGCTTTCTGATGGTGTGGGCGGTGTCGCGAAACGACACTAGAATCTCATTGGAGGTAGGTGGCCAGTGTGGAGAGAGAGAAAGAGAGAGTGAACATGGAGAGAGAGGAGAGAAAAGGAGAAAAAGAAAGAAAAAGAAAAGGAAAAGGAAAAATGGGCTTGGGCTTTTTGTGCAAATTTAATGATTAGACTTCAAAGTCCAATTTGAATAGAATATGAAATGGCCCACCATTCAAGTTCTGAAAAATTAGTTACCAACACTTAAAACTGTTCGAGCTACAGAATCGTCAATTTCCAAAAATAATAATTTTAAGGGAAAAAAGTCAATTATGTGATAATTATAACTGAAAATCTTTTACTAATATCTGATTAATTAACACTAACCATTAGATTAAATTAATAAATCTCGATTAATTTAACTAAATGTTACACCCTACCCCTTTAGAGAAATTTCGTCCTTGGAATTGGAACAAAACATGAGTAGCGCTTAAACTTGAGAAAAGAGCAACAATGAAATGCAAGAAAACGAGCGGTGTTACCGATTTAATCACTTTATGACTCCTCGTGATTTCTCACGATCACGCTTTTCAGATATCAACGGGTGACTTCTCATCTCTATACACATGTCTAAGCTTTCAACTTCTAACGAGAAGGGTTATACAAGGTTATAGAATTAATGAACAAGAATCATCACGAACGTGATTCCTGTACAGTACTCAAAAGGTTCTAGATTCTCAACATCTAGCCGAGCACCTTATGATAAGTGCTTAGGGAATTTCTCCACTTAATTAGACTCGGAGTATCTAAAAGAATCATTCAATTCACTCAATTCTTTAATCTCACATCTGAGATGATCTGATATCTGTTATGAAAAAACGTGCAAACCGTATTACGTGTCTCTAAAGGGTGGGAAACTAGTTCCTAATGAAAATAGACATCTAACGCTTTCCAACGAGCTATTACACACTCTATTTCCTATATTGTAAGTCTTCCAAACACATCTAACAAGAAATTAAAATTTTGAAATTTCAACTTTTCAAGGCATTTAAAAAGTTTCTATGTGAAACTTTAACTACGCACATCTCGGCCTACAAAACTCTAAACGGAGTGATTCCAAGTGCTATACCTCACTAATAATGCATACTAAATGGTAGGCTATGTGTCGTGAGTGCAACAATCTCGGTTCTGGAAGTTGGGGTTCAAATTCACACTTTTTGCGTTATGCCAAAAATGCAATTTTAACCTTTCCGACGGAAATGATCATAAAACATTCCACATAGATCTAAAGGGTGTAATTCTAGTTTTTGAATAAAGTAGACACCTAGATCTTCAAAATGAGCTATCGTATACCCAAATCCGAGCTCTCTAAGTACCTCAAAAATAGTTTTCAAGAAATCAAAATTTTATTATTTCCTGGTTTTGACAACTTTTGGGAAGTTTCTACATGAAACTTTCAATGCCACAGCTCGGGTTACAAAACTCCAAATGACGTGATTTTAACTCCCACATGTCACTAATAACATGTTCTAAATAGTAGTAATGGTGCTTTAGGTGCAGCAATGCTAATTCAAAAAGTAGGGGTCTCAGTTCTTTGTTTTATCAATTCTTAAAAAAGACAGCTTTGACAACTGTTATGAAAATAATCATAAAATATTCTACACAACTTCAAAAATTACAAAATCAGTGCCTAATCGAAGTACACATCTATAAATTTCTAAAGAGCTATCATAAGCTTAGTTTTGAGCCTGTTACAACCTCCAAAAATACATTATACCAGATCAAAACGTGGCCATTTTTCTGCAGAATTTCTAGAAATCATGCTTAACTTTAAAAATGCATAACTTGAGCTACAGTTATCTGTTTTGGATGATTTTCACGGCCATGTGAAGCTTATAACACATACTAAATTATTCTAAACTCAATGTAAGTGCAGTAACTAGTGTTTAAATCTGGCATCTCATTCATAAGTTTCTAGTTTCTATACAAAACGCAGATCAACACATCTTAGTAAAACATGTACAACTAATTCCATAGGGCTCCTAAATTGATATCTCTAGTTCCTATAGGAACTAGACACATAGCCCTTTGATTTGGTATACTACATGCAAGGTTCGGAAACCGACATGGCCCTCAAAAATACATAATAAAAAGTCAAAACGGTATGTATTTCCTGCATTATTTTTAATATTCTAAGTTACATTACTTGAGTTACGAGCGTCCGTCTGGGGAAATCCTTATGGTTACATGAAGCCTATATTGGGAGCTAAATGACTTCAAGGTTGGTTTTAGTGCAACAACTATAGTTTGACACCAGTTTTGGAAAATGTCCAAAATAATGTTTATATTCATCACTAGAACTGCTCGTTCTAACTCTAACACTTAAGGGTTCATAGGCTAATGACTCATAGGAAGTTAACAAGACATTTATCTAGGGCAGTCAAACCCAACATCTCAAGCCCACGGAAATTCTCCCAACTACTAAAGAAAATTTTTCATTAAAAACATCACTTTGAAGTATAGATGAAAAGCAAGAATGCCACTCACATGGCGGAAAAAGAGGTGCATATGACAATTTGCCAGACTAGACATCCTGTAACCTATGAACTAGGACTGTCTACGCCTTTACTATGGATTCACACGTGTTAAACGATGGAAAGGGACATCCATCTTGTGACTCTGCTGGCGACATCATGACATCGGTTGTCTCGGTCAATCATTTTATTATTAAGGAAGAAACGAAACTCAAATATCGATAAAATAGGACCACTCGCTTCATTCGAGTCTTTATCAGTTTCAAAATTATGGAATGAGACATGGAAACACTTTGTCATCCAGGAATCTTAGATCCAAAATATCATCAATTCCAACTAGAAGTCAATCAACAACATAGACTTTCAACCCTTTGGAATAAAGACACCCAATTCTGGGGATGAAGGAACACAAGAACATCAATCATCGACTTAGAATCTAGAAAGTCAAAGAAATTTCCATAGTCAAATTTGACTTTAAGAGAAGAACCAATAGAAATTTAATATCGAATAGATATAAAGTTAAATAACAATTTAACCTTCAATCCTGATATACTAGATGAGGATTTTTGAAGTCAAAATTGACTACAATTCTCACACCAAATGAAAACCATTCACTAAAAAGGAAATAAGTATTATGATCAACTCTAAAAGTATATCTGACTTAACGTTGAATCCCAAAAGCAAAATGGCAGAGAATGGTATAGGATTAATATCTATAGTTAATGTCTTAGAATGACATGGTTTAGGTTAACAAGGGAATCACTGAGACTAACACTCGAGGCAATAAATAATTTCGATTCCTGAGTGACATAGGACTATGAAAGAAAAATAGCATGACTTGATACACAAATAATAACGAAGAGACCAACTCCTAGTCAAAATAGATTAAGAAAAGAATTCAAAGTTGGAATCCTGGAACCTGTGGGTTATGACCTACCATGCTTCCAAACAAGGTCGAATACAATAAATATCATAGGTGAACATCAATCTCTCGACGGGGTCCATAGCCACCATCGTCATCAATCGAAGAAAGAACGATATCTCATCAACTCAAGAAACCCATGAAGTAAACAATCTTGAGGAAAACACCCTCAATCAGTGAATTGAAACAAGTAGCTAGGATACAAATCTAGATTGCAAGACTAAACTTGTGCATCAGTCAAATTGAAAAGAACCAAACAAAGAGGAAGAAACTTTAATGATCAAAACTGCTCGATTTCAAGTCGTCGCTCTCCATCGACTTAAACCCCCATGTTAGACGTGTCGAAAGGTGGAAGGGACCAATATCGAGAATTCAACTGTGTGGAAGTCGGAACAAATATCATCTCAAAGCTGAAATCCTCATGAGAATTCCAAAGTCAATATTGATTTTTGAATTTAAAACTGACAGGTGTTGCTAGCACTTGTGGAAACAAATCAATAAGCGTCAGATCAAAACCAACACTTCCCGAAAATTTTAGGCCAGACTTTGACTTTCAACTTCATATCGATAAGCATCGATAATAGAAACATGGACTTCATCCCCCCAAAACGTTCTGGAAGAGTGAAAAAGACTCTGATGTCAAATTCTCAAGTGTAACTGTATCGTGTATTAACCAGTACTGTACTACATGTCCTGACACTAAATTGTTAAAATAACAAGACTCAGTAGAAAACTCACACAGGCTTAATTCCCATGGAATTCAAAGTCGTACTCTAATACCAAAAACTATCACGACCCCAAAAAATTAGACCATGATTATTGGGATTTAATTAAAGAGAATTAACTTAATTAAACTAGATTGATTAATGAAAAACGTGAAAACAAATACATAAATATCAAAATATATTGATCCGGAGTCTTTCTTTTATAAACAATATTTAAAACAATCTATAAAATTCAAAGAAAATAGTACAACTCTGAAACAATGTCGACCAATACAGTTTATATACAAGAATACATTACATCTTATAATTTAAAAACTGCAAATTCAAAACAAACGAACCCCTTCGAATCTCGTGCTTTCAATTCATTGATATCCACTTGCCATCTTTATAATCTAAACCGCTAACTCGGAAGGGTTTAATACATTGAAATATAGGAAAAGTAAACGAAATGCCCAGTAGGATATAATTTTAGAAAACTTTATAAATAAAAGGAAGTACATGGTCCGAACATGTCAGTCGGATCCAAACATCCTTGTCTGAAAGGAAAATAAATTTAAATTACCGGTTTCAGGCACCAGCAAGTAATTTAATGATAAATTACTTACGACCATTGCAAGGTCAATCACCACTATAGTGGATTTCTTAAAATCCACTTTTAAGAAAAATATCATATAAAACTCGTCTTTAGTTTTCAATGGTTTCAAATACGTTTTCATCTTTAAAACGTTTTCATAAGCCAAAATCATTTAAAAAAGGCTAACAAGGTTGTGGACATGAACATCCTACCTCTTAGATTGCAATTCTAGGCACAAACAGAGATCACCGTTGCGTTCAGCACGTCAAAACGAGTCAAGATATGGTCTCGGATTGACAAACGGAGGTCAGGAGGCTGCTGAATGGAGGTTGGGAGGCTGCCGAACGGAAGCTCATTGGAATTCGGCCACCGGTGGTAGCGAAGGCTCCCGGAGAGTTTTTGCGTGGCGGACTTGGGTCTTACCTCCCCTAAATTGACCCTTCTGAGTTCAATGGTGAGGTCAATTTCACCAATTTCGTCCTCTAACTGTATGGATTGAAACCGCCAACTTTGACATAATCTAGTGGCTCAGATCTTGATTTTTTAACTTTGAGACCTTGAAATTGGTTTAGGGCTTTTGTTACCCACTTCCTTCTAAGTGTTTTGACACCAAAATTACGACGATCCAACGGCTAGATTGTCGGAACCAACCTACAACACGACAACGCCGGCGACGAGTTTTAATCTCGGGCAATCGGCAGTAAACCTCATAATTGAGTTAGGGCTTTTGCTCAACATCCCGTTCTGGGTCTAACAAGCCCGACAGTGTCGCTCACGATGGCCGAAAAGGCATAGTTCAGCGAGGGGTGGTGGCGGCCGAATTTCATAGCTCCGGCGAGAATCGAGGGACGCCGCTGGTTGGCTTTCTTCGTCTCTTCAAATTGAATCCATAAGGACCTGAATCACTCTGATCGGAGGTCAGATGGCAAAGTTATGATGGCGAGAAACTTTGGTGGTTTTCGAACATTTCACCTGTGATTGCATCTATTTCCGGCAGAGGTGGAGGTGGAGCAAGCGGCATGTCAACAAGCCCAGCCGTCAAGAGCTTTCCAATGGTGTGGGCGAGGGTGCAAAACGCCACCGAAATCTCATTGGAGGTAGGTATTTACGTGGAGAGGGAGAGAAAGAGAGTGAACGTGGAAGAGAGAGAAGGAGAAAAGAAAGAAAAAGAAAAGGAAAAGGAAACATGAGCTTGACTTTCTGTGCAAATTTAATGATTAGACTTCAAAGTCTAATTTGAATAGAATATGGAATGACCCACTATTCAAGTTCTGAAAAATTAGTTACCAACACTTAAAACTGTTTGAGGGACAAAATAGTCAATTTCCAAAAACAGTAATTTTAAGGGAAAAAAATCGTTTATGTGATAATTATAACTGAAAATCTTTCACTAATATCGAATTAATTAATACTAACCATCGGATAATTAATTAATCATGATTAATGTAACCGGATGTTACAGTCACCTGCGATGGTGTGGTAAGATAAATCTCATGAAATTCAATTATCATCATACTAAACTATTAAATTCCTCGTTAATCCTTTAAAGAAAAAGGCGGGTGTCACACTACTAATTCAAAAAACAGAAAATTAATCAAAAGTTCACTTCCCATTTAATCAAATGTGGATACTTTCGCCATGTTATCGAAGAGGCATATAACAGAAAATAAGCTATTAGCATGCAAAAATATTTTACCAGTAACTCAAAGTGGAACATACGAAGACAAAAATATGCATCTAATTTGGGACAATTTCAAGCAAGTAGTCTGTAAAGAACCACAGAAAACATAACTGTCGAAGCGAAGCCAACATAAGCAAATTCGGTCTGTCAGGAAAAATTCCAGCAGCAAACATAGTTTTGTAAAATTCATTAAAAATTTGTCTTCCATCCTTTTTCGATGAAATTTTAACCTCAGCTAGCTCAACATGTCTAGTTTCAATATCCAAAATTTCAGCTTCAAAAAATAGGTATTCTAAGATATATTGTACTAACAATCAGTGGTGTTCCGACAGTCAAAACAGAATTTCGGCCAACCATTTCATCAAACATATTGCACGCAACACTTCGAAACACACATGAGTAGTGCACAAATGAACCAAAACTCCAAAACAAATCAGAACAAAGTAAGAGATACACTAGCCTACACTAACCAACCCAAAACTTGCCTAACTAAAAAGAATTCATCTCTAATCAGCTCATAAACACACAGCCCATGAAAACCTCATCAAAAAGCATGAAACCACCATTCTAATACAAGAAAAACACCTTACATTAGCTGCTGTACAATTGGCCTTTCAAATTTGGGTCTAAAATTTCAAATTTCCCAAGAAAAATCATAGATTTCTAGGAGGTTTCTCTTAGGTCGGAATTTTCTAGCTTAAACCCCTACTTGCATGGCTTCTACTTTGGAGAGAGGATAACAAGTTGGAGTAGAAAGTCCCCTTTTGGTCATGAGCGGCTGAGGAGAGTTTGAAGGAGTTAAACGGTGGATAAGTGCTTAGGCCCGTTTAGTTCGCTGATTCGAGTTTTTAATTCGAGTTGAGATTTGATTTTATGTGAGAGCTTTTTACTGTAGCAAAAAAGTTAGATGTGATTGTTTGTGAGAGCTTTTTACTGTAGCAAAACTCGAATTCTAAACTCGAATAAGCGAAATGAACGGGGTCAATTAGTTAAGTCAATAGGTGGTTTGACACTCTTCTAATTTGACTAGTGTTGGAACTATGCCAAAATTACACATAAAGGAAAGATAACACTCTTCAATATTCTAATAGTAGCCCCATTAGACATATTAATTCACATAAACTATAGAAACTATAGTAATAGAGATAACATATAATATTTATATTATGACTAAAATGATAAAATACAACTGATGCAAATAATTATGAAAAATACATTTTAGTATCTAAAGACATTTGTGAGTTTCGGGCATTACATCAACATAACTAAATTAATTAATCTCAATTAATTTATTTGAGTGTTACAAATAATGAGAACACTACTACCCCCAATAAGAAATGTAAAAAACTTAATGAGCAAAGAGGACTTCTAATTCAAAAAAGAGAAATTAATCAAAAGTTCACAAAATTAAAAAATTCACTTCCCATTTAATTGATGCAGATACTTTCGCCATGCTATCGAAGAGGTAAATAATCCTTAGCGCACTAATAAGCTATTAACATGCAAAAATATTTTACAAGTAACTCAAAGTGGAAGATACCAAAGACGAAAATATGCATATGATTTGAGACAATTCCAAGCAAGTACTTTGCATAGAACAATGGAAAACATACCTGGTGAAGCAAAGCCATCGAAGGGAACAAAAGAGCTGCTTTCAAGGGATAAGCTTATTCAACCAAACTTTTCAGTATGCGCACAGTCCTGGGCTTGTTTATGAGAAAATAAGCGATTGATACAATACAAGTCAATGCGCCAATCAATGTGAACACAAATAAAGCCATTAGAGTAACATTGCTCTTTTTTGTTGATACAAAAGCTACAACATTTTCTAAAAGAAGACATGACAACACAAAAAAAAAAAAAAAAAAAAAAAATCAAGAAATCGACAAATAGAAAAGACAGATAATAAGTAGTAAAATTGATTTCACCTTCAATCATCCGACGGTAAATTGAAAGATGACCAAAGTATAATTCGTAGAACTTATAGGGTATAATTTTGCGTCACGTAGCTCCTCTTTGCAATCCAAGTAAGGTTTGTTTGCTCTTTGATAGAGGATAATACTTAACGATTAAAAACAATGTCATGTACTTGATTGTAAATATATTATACTAAAGAGTATTGAATAATTCTGGTTATAAAAAAAATTTAAAAATAAACTTAAACCTAAACCCATAGACAGATAAGATGTTGAGAGAAAATAAACAAAGAAACTATTTATCAAGGTATAATTTTAATCCAATTTGAACAAAATTAGAAAGAAAAAAAAAAACATGAAATCTTAATCTTAAAGATTTAATATGTAGAAATAAAAGTTAGACATCAAAATATTTACATACCTTAGCTTAGAAAGCTGGTTGTTAATGTTGTTCACTTTTATTAGAAGCATCGTAAGACCCCCTAACAAAATTGTACCTACAATAAACAAGTAATACTTGATTCAGAACCTGGCAAGAGTGTTATCAAATAAAATAATATAGTGAACCACTTTTTATTTAGCCCATGTAGAGTCGGTTGAAGAATGCCTTGACGAGATCTTTCTAAGAAACATTACAATAATTAAAAAAAAAAAAGGATACAAACACTCTATTAGAATGTAACATACTCAGAATGAACTTTCTCTTGAATATCAAGAGTCCATAACGACATAAAACAACACTTATTCTTTGTTCTAATGATAAACAGAGCCACAATAGTTGCAATTCATAAAAGGTCATTCTTGTTGAATATTCGGAAGTCAAAGCTAGGTTAGAGTTTAGGAAAGTATTTTCGGAATAAAGGAAATATTGGTTGTGATCTTCTCCTATGATTTTGTTTCCTGATTTTTAGGAAAAAATTAAGCTAGTTAGTTATTTCCTTATTAGATATTGCTTGTATATATATGTAGTTGTATTCCCGGTTTTAATGAATTAATAAGAGATTCAGAATTTCTTCATGGTATCAGAGCCTTTTCTCTGAACCCTAATCTTTTCAGGCCGCCTCTCTCTCTAGCCATATTCTATTCCGGCCATCTAATCCCTTCAGGCCGCCTCTCTCTGGCCATCTTTCCGTCCGCCACCTAATCCCTTCTGTGTCTCCTCTTTTCGCCACCAACTCGGGACCTCAATTTTTTTTTTTCTCGGCCAATCATCCCTTCCCTATTCTCAGGCCTGTTCTCCCGGCCTGACCCTTCTATATTTCCAGCAACCTTAGTTGTTCTTTTCTCTCATTCTTTTCCGCAATATTTGAAGCATGACAAAATAGGAATGGCCTCATCACAAACATCCAACATCACAGCACCAGAATCAGGGGGAAATTCAGAGATTCCAAACTCTGGTGGCAGTGATTCTCATCCTATTCTCATTACCGGACACAAATTAAATGGCCATAATTATCTGCAGTGGTCACAATCTGTTATGCTATTATTTGTGGTAAGGGAAAGGATGAGTATCTCACGGGAGACGCCGCCACGCTAGAGACTATGGATCCGGGATTCAAAAAATGGAAGATTGAAAATAGTATGATCATGTCATGGCTTATCAACTCCATGAACAATGACATAGGCGAAAATTTCTTGCTGTTTGGGATTGCAAAAGAGATATGGGACACAGCCAAAGAGACCTACTCTAGCTCTGAAAATATTTCAGAGCTGTTTCAGGTAGAATCGGTGCTGCATGACTTCCGCCAAGGAGAGCAGTCGGTTACTCAGTATTACAACACACTCACACGGTATTGGCAGCAACTGGACTTATTCGAGATTCACTCGTGGAAAAGTCAGGAAGATGCAGCCACATACAAGCAGATTGTTGAACAAAAACGACTATTCAAATTTTTCTTAGGACTCAATAGGGAGTTGGATGATGTTCGAGGTCGAATCATGGGCTCTAAACCGCTGCCCAGCCTCAGGGAGGCTTTCTCAGAGGTTAGGCGTGAAGAAAGTAGAAAGAAAGTGATGATGGGATCTAAGGAACAACCTGCCCCAGCAATGGATGCATCTACCCTTGCTGTCCGGCCGTTTAACAGTAATGGTGGAGATCGATGAAGCGGGAAAGGCCTTGGTGTGATTACTACAAGAAACTAGGCCATCACAAGGAGACTTCTTTGGAAGCTTTCACGGCAAACCGGTGATTGGAAACCAAAGCCACGGTTTGAAAGAGGCGGCAAAGCATTTGTGGCTTCCAACTCAGATAATGCTCATGTTCGAGCCTAGCCCATTTAGCAAAGATCAAATGGACTTGCTCTAAAACTGTTTTAGTCAAGTTGGCGGTGGTAGCGTTTCGGGGACTGGTTTGATTGCTCAAACAGATGCACATACTGACCTTCACCGCCAATGAAGAGGAATGAGGCCATGGATAGTCGACACTGGTGCTTCGGACCACACGACAGGAGATGCTGCCCTTCTCCGAAATTACAAGCCAAGTAGTGGTCATCCATCTGTTCGTATTGCTGATGGTTCAAATTCAAAAATTGTTGGGACAGGTTCTATCCAATTGACTAAAGAGTTGTATCTCGACTCTGTCCTCCATGTTCCAAACTTAGATTGCAATCTTTTGTCTATTAGCAAATTATCTCGTGATCTTCACTGTGTTACTAAATTTTATCCAAACTTGTGTATTTTTTAGGACTTGAAATCGGGGAAGATGATTGGCAGTGCTGAACTGTGCTCCGGGCTCTATATCCTCTCGTGTGACCGATCCTCAAACCACGTGTCTCAAGCAAGTTATGTCCAGTCTCAAAGTCTATTAGAGTCTTTCAATTCAGTGTCTAATTCCAATGTCAATAAAGATAGTGAGATTATATTATTACATTATCGTCTTGGTCATCCTAGTTTTGTATATCTTGCAAAATTGTTTCCCAAATTGTTTATCAATAAAAATCCAGCATCTTTTCATTGTGAAATCTGTCAGATTGCAAAGCATACTCGAACAATATATCCACAAATTCCATACAAGTCTTCAACTGCTTTTTCGTTGATCCATAGTGATGTATGGGGTCCCTCACGGATAAAAAATATTTCTGGCACTCGATGGTTTGTGACATTTGTTGATGATCATACACGGGTAACATGGGCCTTCCTTATGAAAGAAAAATCAGAGGTAGGAAAAATTTTTCAAACCTTTAATCTCATGGTTCAAAATCAATTTAACTCTAGGATTCAGATACTCAAGTCCGACAATGCAAAAGAATACTTCACCAATAGTCTCAATACCTACCTTCAAAACCACAGGATAATCCACATAAGTTCTTGTGTTGACACCCCTCAACAAAATGGGGTGGCTGAACGCAAGAATAGAAATCTATTGGAGGTTGCCCGGTATCTTATGTTTTCCTCAAATGTCCCAAATTATTTCTGGGGGGAAGCAATTCTCACAGCCACCTATTTGATCAATCGTATGCCATCTAGAGTTCTTACTTTTCAAACTCCACGTCAGCTTCTTCTGAAAGATTTTCCTCATACAAATGCGGTTTCATCCGATTTACCCCTAAAAGTATTTGGTTGCACGGCATTTGTTCATGTGTATCCCCAAAACCGTAATAAATTTGATCCCCGGAGCAAATAAGTGCATATTCCTAGGGTACTCTCCAACTCAAAAAGGGTACAAGTGTTATTCTCCAACCAACAAAAGATTTTATACTACCATGGATGTCTCTTTCTTTGAACATGTGTTCTTCTACCCCAAATCTCATGTTCAGGGGGAGAGCATGAATGAACATCAAGTTTGGGAGTCCCTTCTTGATCCTATACCCATTGCCAACTCAGAGTCACCAAGTTTTCCTCAAACCATGCTTGTGCCCACTGACCGTGCACAAGACTTGTCCACACCCGTGTCTGTCCAGCCCACAAATGTCCAGCCCGTGTCTGTCCAGCCCACAAATGTGTCTACTCCCGTGCCTACTCAGTCTCTTGTTCCCGCTCCATCTGTGGCTCCACAGCTTCCTAATGAGAATATTCAAGTCTATATCAGGAGGAGGAAAAGACAGGATATAGAGCACGGATCACGGCCAACATGTGGCCAAGATATTGACTCAATTTCAGGTCCTCATGAAGAAAACACAGGTGCGGATAGGGCTGAAGATGTGCCAATTCCCAACAATGATGACACTACCATACCGATTGCATTGAGGAAGGGTGTTAGGAGATGTACAGACCATCCAATTGGGAAGTATGTTACTTATGAAGGGTTATCACCATCTTACAGAGCATTTTCTACTTCCCTTGATGATATTCAGGTACCTAGCACTATACAAGAGGCATTACAAAATTCAGAGTGGAAGAAGGCAGTACAAGAGGAAATTGATGCTCTCGAGAAGAACAGAACATGGACTATGACTGATTTACCGGTTGGAAAAAGGGTCGTGGGGTGCAAGTGGATTTTCACTGTAAAGTACAAAGCAGATGGATCAATTGAGAGATTCAAGGCTCGGTTGGTAGCTAGAGGATTTACACAATCCTATGGGATAGACTATCAAGAAACGTTTGCTCCTGTCGCAAAGCTTAACACTATCAGAATTCTTTTCTCATTGGCTGTCAACCAAGATTGGTGCTTGCAACAACTGGACATAAAAAATGCTTTCCTAAATGGTGACCTTGAAGAGGAAGTCTACATGGAAATCCCACCTGGTTTCGAAGGAAGTATGGCAAAGAATCAGGTTTGCAAACTCAAGAAGTCTTTGTATGGCCTCAAACAATCTCCTCGAGCCCTGGTTCGATGATTCACAAAGGTCATTTTGAAGCTTGGCTACATACTGTGGTCGGTGATCATACCCTCTTTGTCAAGACATCGACATCGATAAAATTGCTATATTGATAGTATATGTTGATGATATTATTCTATCAGGGAATGATGTGGAGGAATTACAGAATTTAAAGAAGTATTTGTCAGAAGAATTTGAAGTTAAAGATCTTGGAAATCTGAAATATTTCCTTGGAATGGAAGTAGCTAGATCAAGGATGGGCATTGTTGTTTCTCAAAGGAAATATATTCAAGATCTCCTTAAGGAGACTGGAATGCTTGGATGCAAACCAGTTGATACTCCTATGGACAGTCAGAGGAAACTTGGCACTGAGAAAGAAAGTACACCAGACATGTGGGGAGATATCAGCGACTTGTTGGACGCCTAATTTATCTTTCACACACTCGTCCAGATATTGGTTTTGCAGTGAGTGTTGTAAGTCAATTCATGCACAGCCCGACTGAGGAACACATGGAAGCAGTCTACAGGATTCTTAGATACTTGAAGATGACACCAGGGAAAGGTCTATTCTTCAGGAAAACAAAGAATCGTGACACTGAAGTGTATTCAGATGCCGATTGGGCAGGAAACATCATTGACAGACGTTCGACTTCTGGATACTGTTCTTTTGTCTGGGGTAATCTTGTTACCGGAGGAGCAAGAAGCAATCGGTAGTAGCCGAGTAGTGCGTGTCGAGCACAGAGCACTAGCACAAGGAATTTGTGAAGGGATGTGGATAAAAAGGGTTCTTAGGGAACTGGGGCAAATGGAGTCATCTCCTATTCTGATGATGTGTGATAATCAGGCAGCTATCAGCATAGCTAAGAATCCCGTGCATCATGACAGGACTAAGCACATTGAGATTGACAGACACTTCATCACAGAGAAGGTGACGAGTGAAACTATTAAACTAAACTACATTCCTACCAAGCAACAAACGGCAGACATACTCACCAAAGCTCTCCCTAGACCTAACTTTGAAGACTTAATGTGCAAGCTGGGATTATATGATATATATTCTCCAGCTTGAGGGGGAGTGTTGAATATTCGGAAGTCAAAGCTAGGTTTTAGTTTAGGAAAGTATTTTCGGAATAAAGGAAAGATTGGTTGTGATCTTCTCCTATGATTTTGTTTCCTGATTTTTAGGAAAGAATTAAGCTAGTTAGTTATTTCCTTATTAGATATTGCTTGTATATATATGTAGTTGTATTCCCGGTTTTAATGAATTAATAAGAGATTCAGAATTTCTTCAATTCTAAATTCTGAAAAATTTAAATAATATAAAGATAAAGCATCTAAACAGTAACACAAGCCTCTCTTCAATGATGCAAGTACATAATAAACCATACAGAATCTATAAAAGTCGCCATGATAAGTACTATTACGGAAGCAAAAATACAACATCAAGTAAATTATAAATACATAAAATTACGAGGCACATGCACTACTTTAATAGTGACACCAAGTCAAAGCAAATCACTGACACACGGCATATCCTTTCTACATCACATATAAGTTATAACTAGTAACACATCAAGTGGAAATTACTGTGAGCATATTTCGTATTCTTGACAAAACAATTACTGATATCAAAGGCCAAAAAATCAACTTCCGCATCTCAATGAAGCATATCATCTAACACCAGCCAAAAGTCCGTACGCTGAACAATGATAAAAAATTTACTAAATGCACGTCCAACATCAAACCTCTGGAATTTACCCTTTTTTACAAGAAGCCACAGAATCAAAAACTTTTCTATTCCAACTTGAAATGGTCGGCACAACAATAAACAATTATTTTAATATGACAGTCACAAAGATAAAACATCAAGATAAAAAATTCCCAATCCAGAATCAACTAAAGATAAGTATACAAACTAACGTGGAAAAGAGATTGAGAATAAGGTTTTTCTTATTCAATTGTAGTTGTAGGTTACAGACTATTCTAGAAGCAAAAAAAAGGAAACTAAACTGATTGCCTAAAATCAGGAAATTGATGCTAACGATACAAATCCCATAATTCATGGGATCAACATAAAATCTAAAAATCTTAACTTTCCTAAATATATACATGCTGATTGACAACTATACAATCTGACACTCCCTTGACAACTGTACAATCCGACACAAACAACATAAGATAGCCAACAAACGAAATATAGAAAATCTCCCAAATTCAACTTTGAAAATTAAGGGCCCGCCAGGATTTTTTATTATCACTTTTGAAATTCAATTTTTTTTGTGAGATCACAGCTCACGCAATCACACATTTACGGCAGCACAATCTCACACAATCACCGTATCTCACAACACTCCCCCTCAAGCAGGTGAATGGATATCTTCCATTCCAAGCTTGCTAATAATGTTTTGGAAGACAGTGCTTGGTTGTCCCTTTGTAAGTACATCCGCTAATTGATCCTTGGTTGAGACGAATTGAGTAAATATTAAGCTACTTTCCAACTTCTCCTTTATAAAGTGTCGATTGACTTCAATATGTTTTGTTCGATCATGTTATACCGGATTATGAGCAATGCTTATAGCTGACTTGTTATCACAGTATAATTTCATTGGCCTTCCCACTTCACACGTAGATCATCTAGAATTATTTTGATCCACAATAGTTCACATATTCAAAGCGCCATTGACCTGAATTCTGACTTTGCACTTGATCTCGCCACTACACTTTGTTTTTTGCTTCTTCATGTCACAAGGTTGCCACCTAGAAACGGGCAATAACCCAAGGTTGATCTTCTGTCGACTAGAGAACCTGCATAATCTGCATCCGTGTACGCTTCTAGAGTCATACTTCCTCCCTTTTTGAAGAGTATTCCTCTCCTGTGATTACCTTTCAAATATTGTAAAATCCTGTGCGGCCTTGAGGTGCATTTATTTGGGATTGTCCATAAATTGGCTAATTACACTCACAGCAAAGGCAATATTTGATCTAGTATGTGCCAAATAGATTAAACTCCGAACAAGCCTTTGATAAGCGCCTTTGTCTACTGCAATATCTTCCTCAGCGTCACATAACCCGTGATTGAACTCGATGGGTGTTAATTGGCTTACACCCTAGCATTCCAATCTCCTTCAACAAATCTAACACATACTTTTGTTGTGATATAAAAATTCCCTGTTTTGAATGTGCCACTTCAATGCCTAGAAAGTATTTTAACTTTCCAAGTTCTTTGATATCAATTCCTTTTTCAAACGCTCCTTTAAGCTATGCATTCCTTCTCCGTCATTGCCTGTCACTATAATGTCATCTAGATATACCAATAACACTGTCCGCTTCCCAATCTCTGAATGCTTCACGAACAGGGTGTGATCCCCTTGACTCTGTTTATATCCCAATGATGTCATCACCTTTGCAAATATCCCGAACCATACCCTAGGTGATTGTTTGAGCCCATATAGAGCCTTTTTTAGCTTGCACACCATTCCTTCCTTGGATTCAAACTCCGGGGGAACTTCCATGTAAATTTCCTCTTCGAGATCACCATGTAAAAAGGCATTTTTTAACATCAAATTGTTGCAAGTTCCACCCATAGTTAGCAGCCAATGACAAAAGAACCCGTACAGTGTTCATTTTTGCAATAGGGGAAAAGTTTCAAGGTAGTCAATGCCATAGGTTTGAGTGTAGCCTTTAGTCACTAATCTAGCCTTGTACCTCTCCAATGAACCATCCGACTTATACTTGACAATGAAAACCCACTTGCATCCTACTAGCCTCTTTCCATCGGGTAACCTCACCAAGTCCCACGTCCTATTCTTCTCTAAAGCTTCCATCTCCACTTTCATAGCATTCTCCCACTTCTCATTCCCTAATGCCTCGGATAGATTTTTTGGAATGGGAATTGTTTGCAGGCTACTTAGGAAGGCCCTATGACTTGGGGATAGGTTTTTATAGGACATGAACAAGTATAATGGATGATTTGTACAAGTTTTGGTTCCTTTTCTAAGGGCAATTGGTAGGTCAAGGTCATTTGGTTCAACAGGTTCCTCAGGTCTTGGTAACTGTGTGGTGGTCTCAGCAAGTCTTGGTGGTGGTGTGGCTGTCTCGGCGTGGCTTGGTGAGTGTGTAGTAGTTTTTGCAACATGAACCGGTGAGGAAGCAAAAGGTCGAATAGGTGCTTGAACATGCACAGGTTGGGAGATCTCCTTTTTCTTCCTCGAATAAACCTGTAATGGTCGAGTAGTGTTTTGAGCTGGTACTGAATTGATGGACTTAGTTGACTCCTCTTGACTAGACTTGGGCTGAATCGACTCAACAACCTCACTAGACTCGACGGACTTAATAGACTGATTGACTTGGAAAGTCAAGGAGTAACATGTTTCCTCTATCTTCACTTAAAATCTCCCCCTGAAGATAGGGTTTCGAGAAATATGACTCACTTTCATTGAAGGTAACATCGGCAGACACAAAGTACTTTCTCGTGGGTGGATGAAAATATTTGTACCCTTTTTGTGTGGATGAATATCCAACGAAAATACACTTGAGAGCACGTGGATCTAGTTTCCCCCTATTTTGAGAGTGAATATGAACAAAAGTTACACTTCCAAAAATTCTAGGAATAAGATTGTTTGAAACACAAAAGTTTGGAAAGAATTTTTTGAGAGTTTTCATGGGACTTTGAGAATCAAGGATTTTTGTTGGTAGCCTGTTTATAAGATGAGCAGCAGTTAAGAAGACGGCTTCTCCCCAATATTGTTTCGGGAAATTTTTATGAAATAGAAGTGCCCTTGTGACATCAAGAAGATGACCGTTCTTTCGTTCGGCTACCTCATTTTGTTGAGGTGTGCTAACACGAGGAATCATGAATAATTCTCTGTTTTTGAAAGAATGGGGAAAGAAATTGGTTAAAATAGTCCTTGGCATTATCAGACCGAAAGCGTTTAATTCCCACATCAAATTGAGTCTTGATCATATTATAGAAATTGGGAAACACTGTACTAACATCATATTTATGTTTCAAGAGATATATCCATGTGACACGAGTACAATCATCAATAAATGATACAAACCACTAAGCCCCAGAAATATTAGCCACCGTAGATGGCCCCCAAATATCACTATGAATAAGAGTAAAAGGAACAACATTTTTGTATTTCTTATTGGAAAAGAGGCACGCTTATGTTTGGCAAGTTCACAGTCACTACAATGAAAATTCTTGACTACCAACCCTTTGAATAATGAGGGAAACATACAGTTAAGGACACTAAATGATGAATGACCTAGACGACGATGATGATAAAGCCAAATCTTATCATTATTAGAAACAACTGACTCGGAAAGGAATGAGGTGGGTGGAAATCTATCAACTCTAGCTTGACCATTTTGTTCTTCCAGATAGTAGAGTTCATCTCTTTCACTAGCATGTCCAATCATCCTCTTCGTGCCCTACTCCTGAAATTCACAATGAGATGGATAAAAGGTCACACTGCATTTTGAATCTTGGGTTGAGTTTTCGGATTGAAACAAGATTTGTAAACAGTTTGGGAACATGGAGGACATTTTTCAGTGTGAGTGAGTTATTTATATAGACATCTACTTTTCCGGCTACTGTGGTGGCAGAACCGTCTACTATGGTTATCTTCCTATGGCTAGAACAAGGGGTATATGAGATGAAAGTTTTAGAGGAGTATGTCATATGGTCAGTAGCACTGGAGTCAATCACCCACGTGTTTGGAGGAATCATATCCGAAACATTAGCAACATAAGAAGAAGATATACCTGAAAAGGCTAACGAACATGTGCTTGCTGCTGCCGGGGATGGATTGTCAAGGGATCTCAAGAAATTTCGCCACTTCTCAATTTCTTCTTTGCTGAATTCGGGTGCTGGATTCAGTGGTTGTTCCTCACTGCTCGAATGTGTACTCCCAACATGAGCTTGTCCCCGTTCATTCCAATTCTTCTCTGTAGCATTTTTGTTCAAGTGTGGTGGTTTCCCATTGAGTTTCCTGCACTTTTCCTTGTGTGACGATGTTTCTTGCATTACGTACACCACAAGGAGTCCTTGTTAAGTGGTCTTGATTTAGCAGTCTGCCTGGATTCTTCTTTTGCACGGTTGTCCGAGCCCGTCGGCCTTGTATTTGCAGCATTTGACATGCAGATCTCTCCATTGTTTGTGTTTCAAGCATTGCACCCCTTCTGCCTTCTTCAGCGAGAACAATCACAATTGTCTCGTTAAGTGATGGTAGATCCTCCTTTCCAAAGTATCTATACCCAAACAACATCAAACTCTACATTTAACCCTGCAAGAAAGTCATAAATCCGGCCTTTTTCCACAAATCTCTTAAGAATGGCGGCATCATCACTGCACTTCATTTGAATGCATTGATAGTGGTCCATTTCTTGCCAAAGTCCCTACAAGAGATTTGAATATTTTGCAATTGATCGATTTCCCTGTTTTGTGGCTGAGATCTTAGTTTTAATCTCATAAATCTATGCAACATCATTTACTTTAGAGTAGGTCTGCTTTACAGCCTCCCATATCTCCTTTGCCATGCTCAAACATATACAGGTGACACTAATTTTGGGCTGCATAGAGTTCCACAGCCAAGACATCACAAGAGAGTCTTGTTCATCCTATGCATCGAATTTAGGATCCCCCGGTTTAGGACCAGTACTGACTAGGTGACTTAGTTTGCCTATACCATTAAGCCTGTACGCTGCCTGGATATTCTGCAAATCTCCTGCTGTTTGATGACTGTACTCGGTTAAAGGTGATGCAACAGCCTCTGTTGATTTGTTAGTGATTTCTGACATGATTATTAGATTGGTAGACCACGAATTTGAAGAGTAATAAAGGGAAAAACTCCGGAAATAGGGATCAAACTTTGAAAGAGTGAGTCACGAGCAGAGAATTATCAAAGAAAAGAATGACACAAGCATGCATCAACTTTGACTGGAAAGAAACGCTTGGATTCAATACAGCACTTGATTGAGAATAAAACCAAAAATACTCCAGGAGAAAGTCCTAGGGCTCTCCTTTGCCGTGCTCAAACACATAAAGGTTACACTGATTGCGGGCTGCATAGAGTTCCACAGCCAAGACATCACAAGAGAGTCTTGTTCATCCCATGCATCGAATTTAGGATCAGTTTAGGACCAGTACTGACTAGGTGACTTAGTTTGCCTCTTCCCTTCAAACACATACTAACCAATTGAGACCATTTAAGATAGTTTTTACCATTAAGCCTGTACGCTGCGTGGATATTCTGCAAATCTCCCACTGTTTGATGACTGTACTCGGTTAAAGGTGATGCAGCAGCCTCCGTTGATTTGCTAGTGATTTCTGACATGATTATTAGATTGGTAGACCACGAATTTGAAGAGTAATAAAGGGAAAAACTCCGGAAATAAGGATCAAACTTTGAAAGAGTGAGTCACGAGCTGAGAATTATCAAAGAAAAGAATGACACAAGCATGCATCAACTTTGACTGGAAAGAAATGCTTGGATTCAATACAGCACTTGATTGAGAATAAAACAAAAAATACTCCAGGAGAAAGTCCTAGGGCTCTGATACCATGTTACAAATATCCGAATTTAGGAGAGAATTTGGAAGAATAGAATTGATTATTTTGTATGATAAGTATACACCCTTTTTATATTACACGGCTAGGGCTCAGAAACTAACTTAATCTACAAATCTCTACAAATCAACAACCTAGGGTATACAGCTCATCTAATCCCTGAAATCAGGGGTAACATCACAGCTCACTCACTGAATTACAGCTAGCATAATTATCTCCTATTTGCAACAGTATCTCAACACAATCACAGCTCACACAATCACACATTTACAGCAGCACAATCTCACACAATCAAATAGTTAACAAAAGAATGTGTCAGATTTTTAAAGTCTTCGGTCAAGCTCTGAGCAATTCTGGTGATGCAAAGCAATTGTACAACTGTAAAAGAATTATTGTGACCACAAGAAGGGCAATGTCAATCCAATAGTATTTACTGCCTTTTCTTATCATTATAAATGTAATTACTAAAAAAATGAAATCAATTCCCTTCTATTAATCTCTGTCTCATATCAGAATAACTAAAATTTTCCATCATCACTTAACCAGAACGCTGCATCAATCGAACAAATAAGAAAAAGTTTCCTAATTGAATCATGCTCTCACCAAACTTGATTGAACCCCATCTAATATCAAGGAAATGCTAAAAGATTTGGAGTTGTTGGAGAATAGGAAAGAATCCAGATATGTTTTAGGAAAGTAGATAGTTGACTTCCTAGGTTTAATGTTTCCTTTTGAATAGGTGATTTGTTTCCCTTTTCTGCTGTAATCACAGCAGTAATAATAGCCTGTATACCGTGTATTCTTGTGTATATATAGCCATGTTTTTGGCTCAACTAATACAAGATAGTTTTCTCTCAAAACCACATGGTATCAGAGCCATAGAATCTAGGAAAGTTTTTGGCCTTCATAGCCCTTGTTATTTCCGGCCTTCATTGCCAGAAATTCCTACCTATAGCCGTTTGCTTTTTTTTTTGTAGAAATCCCAGACTAATTATAGGAATCCCGGAATGACTGATTTGGAATGATAATGATTGATTGTAATTGATTGTATTATAGTTTGAGTTATAGTAATTTAGGCTAATTATTAAGATCATTATGGTAGATAGGATTCTAGGAAGTTTTTCCTCTTTAGATGGTCTTAATGTTGTAAAAATAGGGTTGTATATGTTCTTATTCATAAGAGATAAAAACATTCTCTGTCTCATTTTTCGCCAGCCATTTTTTTCAGTGACTTTTATTATTTCCAGCCTTCAATTCTTCCCTTTGCCTGAACAACATGTTTGAGGTTACATCTTCCAAAACTGCTGCACAATCTGAGGAATCTACAATACAACAAACGTCTGGAGATCTCCAAAGTATGCATGCAGCGTATAGGTTGAACAGGAGAAACTACTTTAAGTGGTCTCAGTTTGTGCAAACCAATTTGAAAGGGAAAGAAAAGCTAAGTCATCTTCTCGGGACAGGTTCAAAGAAGCAGACTCTATGATTATGTCCTGGTTATGGAATTCCGTGAATCCAAAAATCAGTGACACTGTCATGTTCTTATCCACGGCAAAGGAGATTTGGGACGCCATTTGACAAACATACTCGAAGACTCGCAATGCAGCACAAAGTTCAAGATCAAAGTCAAGGTTAGCGGAACAAAGGTAGCAAAATCGTGACTAAATATGCCAACTTGTGGAAAAATCTGCGGCAGGAACTTGACCACTATCGGTGTATTGAAACCAAATGCCCGAAGATGCAGCAATTCTGAAAAACTTCATCGAGAAAGGTCGAGTTTATGATTTTCTTGCAAGACTTAATGTTAACTTTGATCAAGCTAGAGTTCAGATTTTAGGCAAAGAAGAATTGTCATCTCTAAATGAAGCAATCTCTCTGATTCGTGCCGAGGAAAATTGCAGAGGGGTGTGGAGAAAACCAAGTGATTGGAAAGAAATTTGGTTACTTTCTTTGATTGATTTTCTGTAAATTAGGTTCCTGATTTTTAGAGTCATATTTGGTATTTTCTTAGGATAATTAGGATTGTGATTTTCTTATTTTAGGAAAGAAATCACTGGGATTTTTTTCTTGAGTGAAATAGTTGTAAAAGGTGTCATATAAAATAAAGATTTCATCATTTCTCTGAAAAACTTTATGGTATTAGAGCAGGAAGAGTTTCTTATTCTTGAAGGTGAAAACTGCCATGACAGGGGCTCCTTGTGAAGCTGCCTTCAAAGCCACCAGCGAGCACATCTCGCAAACAACTCAGAACTCCCAAGGAGGATCACAACAAATCATCAATGTCAGCGATAGTCACTCATTGTAGATCACGCAAACAACTCAGAACTCCCAAGGAGGATCACAACAAATCATCAATGTCAGCGATAGTCACTCATTGTAGATCACGCAGTAGAAACTAAACGGAGCAAACTATGTCGAATGGTCCCAATCAGTCATCCTTGTAATTGATGGAAAAGGGTGGCTAGACTACTTGACTGGAGAAGCAACACCGCCTGAAATCGGGACACCTGCATACAAGAAATGGAAGTTGGAAGACTCAATGGTGAAGGTGTGGCTGTTAAACTCAATAGAACTTGCAATCAGCCATGTCTACCTTTACTACAAGACGGCAAATGCAATTTGGGAGATGGTAGAGGAGATGTATTTGGATCTTGGGAATTCAGCCCAAATTTTTGAACTAAAATCAGCCTTAAGAGAAAAAAGGTAAGGTAATCTCATTGTAACCAAATACTATAATGAATAACAAGTATTGTGACAAGAATTGGATTTGTAATAGGATTTCAATTGGAGCTGCTCCACTGATATTGCAAAATTCAAGAAGATGATTGACAAAGAACGAGTTTTTGATTTCCTACTCGGACTCAACAAGGAACTCGATGAAGTTTGTGGACGTGTACTTGGTTTAAAACCAGTCCCGAAAATTAAGGAGGCCTTTGTAGAAGTGAGATGTGAAGAAGCACGACAAAGAGTGATGCTTGGCCGAAAGGAAAGTAATTCTTAGCCTAGTATAGAACCACCACACCAAGAGTCAGCACTGGTTGTTAGGAAAAATCCTAGTTCCAATGGAGAGAGCCAAAATAAGAGGAGGAATGACAGACTGTGGTGTGATCACTGCAAACGTAATGGACACACCAAGGACACATGCTGGGAGATTCATGGGAAACCACCGGACTGGAAACCAGCACGAGAACGCTGGCGCTAGCGACAACCTAGGGAAAGCTGAGGCTTTACAGCCTCATCTGGAGGAAATGATAAGGCTGCAGAAAGCAGCTCTGGTTTGGCATTCAACAATGAGCAATTAATTCCTAGAAATCTTGACAAATCTGACACTATCGCTACTCTTCCTAAGTCAAATTCACATTGCAGAATTGTATCAAGCAGTCCTTTTAAAATATTTGGGTGTTGTGCATATGTTCATGTTTATCACAGAGGCAAACTTGATCTCAGAGTCATCAAATGGATATTCTTAGGATTGGATATTCCCCCAATTAGAAAGGATATAAATGTTTTTCCCCTATTTACAAGGCGCTTCTACAATACTATAGATGTCACCTTTTTTAAACAAACTCCATATTATCCCAGGGGGAGAACATAGATGAATATCAACTTTGGGATGGTATTCCCACTCAACCATTCTCTTCATCCAAATCTCAAATTCCTCCTCAAATTCTCAAGAGTCAATCAATGTCTCAAACACAATCTCTAGTAAATCCTCCTTAAATTCCTGAGAGTGAATCAATGTCTCAAACACAAACTCAGAATGGTACTCTAAATGATTCTCATGCCCCAAACAATGATCTCATGTTTACTCTAGGAGGGGAAGAACTCAAAAGGGAATGGAGAACCGAACATATCTTGAGCCATTCCAGGAGTCCAACCCGAGTACAGGCCACCTCAATAGTGATCAAGGTAACACCTTTGAATATCCCATTATTGAGCCCCCACCCTCTTATTACTAAACTACTTCCTAACGTGCCTTCTAATGACTTGGATTTACTAATTGCTTTGAGGAAGGGTGTAAGGTCTTGCACAAATCACCCCATCTGCAACTTTGTTTCCTACAAGCATCTCTCACCAAGTTATAAGGCTTTCATTAGCACTCTTGATCATATACAGACAGGTACCGAACTATGTTCATGAAGCTATTCATGTACTTGAATGGAAGGCATCTATCCTTGAAGAAATCAACGCTTTAGAGAAAAACAAGACATGGGGACTCACAGAACTACCACCAGGAAAACAGACGATTGGGTGTAAGTGGATCTTTACAGTCAAGTATAAAGCATATGGAAGTGTGGAAAGATTCAAAGCCCAACTTGTAGCAAAGTGATTCACTCAAACTTACGGGATTGACTATCAGTAAACCTTTGCACCTATTGTGAAGCTCAACACAATTCGTGTTCTTCTTTCTCTAGCAACCAACTTGGATTGGCCTCTCCACCAATTAGCGGTCAATTATGCATTTCTCAACGGTGATCTCGTCGAAGAAGTCTATATGGACATTCTTCCTGGGATTGAATCTCCTACTACATCCAATAGAGTCTGCAAACTAAAGAAATCTCTATATGCGTTGAAGCAGTCCCCTCGTGCTTGGTTTGATAAGTTTTCCAAAGTTCTAAAGGAGAATGCGTACACTCAATGTCAAGCAGATCATACTCTCTTTGCCAAGCAGTTCCCCATTGGTAAAATAGTTGTTGAAATACACAGAATATTCTCATAAGATTAGTCAACTTTTCGGTTTATGTTTGATGTAAATAGGCAAATTTGTTTCCTTCTTTCATTTGCGTAGATTAGTCAAAGATTGTGAATTATAAAAGTTAGAATTAGGAAAGTTAGCTGTATTTTATTCTTTTCTGTTTTTTATTTTTCTTTCCTATTTTCTTTTTGCATGTATTCGGCTATTTATAGCCTGTAAATTTCAGTGATGAATAAGAAGTTTTTGAACCTTTCTTTCTGCATGGTATCAGAGCCAATATTTGGCCTTCTTCGTTTTAACCTCCATCACTAAATTTTTTCTTTTCTTCGTGATCACTGCCACTTTTTTTTTTCTTTTCCTCTCCTTGTTATTCACCATGTCCGAAACAACCTCTGAATCTTCAATTTCTTCCACGAAAACCAATCAAACCCGACTATTACACCATGATTCATTAGTAGCATATGCAAATCCTTCTCTTACTGTTCACAAATTAAATGGCAAGAATTACTTGGAGTGGGCTCAGTACATGAAGCTCACAATTGATGGAAGAGGGAAACTTGGCCATTTAACCGGAGAGGTAAAAAAACCAGCAGTGGGTGATCCGAATCTGAAGGTATGGCAATCCGGGAACTCATTGATAATGGTGTGGCTCATCAACTCAATGGAGCCGGCTATTGGGAAACCCCATCTATTCTTACCAACTACCAGAGATATGTGGGAAGCTATATGTGAGATGTACTCAAACCTAGAAAACTCATCACAAATCTTCGAACTAAAGACGAAGCTGTGGCAATCCAAGCAGGGAGATTGAGATGTCACAATATACTACAATGAGATGGTGACTTTATGGCAAGAATTGGATTTGTGTTATGAAGTGTGCGGCATAAGAAAAGAGAGGAGAATGATCGAGTTTACATGTTTCTAGCAATCAAGAATTAGATGGAATAAGAGGAAGGGTCTTAGGAAAAAAAACCCTTACCATCTATCAGAGAAGTGTTTTCTGAAGTTAGGAGAGAAGAGACTAGGCGAAGAGTGATGCTAAAAACCCAAGAACCGAAGCTCAATCCTGAAGCAGAAAGTTCGACTCTAGTCTCTAGAGGATTTGATCCGGAGGAAGAAAAGAAAAAGAAACCATGGTGTGATCACTATAAAAAACCATGGCATACAAAGGAAACATGCGGGAAACTTCATGGCAAACCGAAGAATTTTAAAAAGAAGAATGGAGGTGATGGCAAAGCATTCCAAACCGTGAGTGAGGATTCTCAAAGGCAGCAAATCAACTCAGAAATAACTCAGTTCACAAATAGACCATCTGTACAAACTCTTTCAATCTCCACAATTTTCAAATTCTTCTTGTTTTTATCTCAAAAGGGTAATTATCTCATTACAGCTCTCTCTAGTATAAAATCTAATCTATTTTGTCCATGGATTATTGACTCTGGAGCCACTGATCACATGACTGGCTCTTCAAAACTATTTTCATCCTACAAACCGTGTGCAGGAAATAAAAAGATCAAAATTGCAGATGGATCCTTTTCAGCCATAGTTGGAATAGGATCAGTCAGTGTTTCTCCATTTCTCACACTTCATAATGTCCTCCATGTTCCAAATAAGTTGTCTTGTAACTTATTATCCATAAGCAAAATAACTCATGATCATAAGTGTCAAGCTAACGTCTATCCATCTTATTGTGAGTTTTAAGAACTAACCTCGGGGAGGACGATTGGCAATACTAAAGAGATTGGTGGACTTTATTTCTTTGAAGATGGATCCAATTCAAGAAGACCGATACATAGTACTTGTCTTGAATCTATTTCTATTACTAGTAGGGATGAAATAATGATGTGGCATTATAGGTTAGCAATAAAAATCCATCTTCATTTGTGTGAACTAGTTAAACATCATCGTACCGCATTTTCATTACAACCATGCAAGGCTTCAAAACCTTTTTCATTAATACATAGTGATGTATGGGGGCCTTCACGGATCACAACACCATCGGGAAAGAGATGGTTTGTCACTTTCATAAATGATCATACAAGGGTAAGTTAGGTTTACGTACTAAAAGAAAAGTCAGATGTGAATGAGATGGTTTGTCACTTTCAAAAACTTTTACATAATGGTAATGACACAATTTCAAATACAAATTCAAGTTTCCGAAGTGATAATGGAAAAGAGTATTTTAATAAGATTTTGAGAAAATTCTTCCTAGAAAAAGGCCTCGAAGTAGCTAGAGCACTACATTTCACAAATAAGGTCCCGAAGTATCTTTGGGGGAAGCTATCCTCACAGCTACCTACCTTATCAATAAGATGCCAACTAGGGTGTTGAAACTCAAAACACCATTACAGGTATTTTCAAGTTGCTATCCAACATCTAGGTTATCATTTACACTTCCTATAAAAATTTTTGAATGCACAGCCTTTGTACACATTCATGATCATAACCGGGGAAAACTTGACCCTAGAGCTAAAAATTGTGTTTTTCTAGGATATGCACCGACTCAAAAAGGTTATAAATGCTTTGATCCAATTTCTAAGAAAATGTTTGTTACCATGGATATAACCTTTTTTGAATATAAACCTCTTTTTGCTACTCATCTTCAGGGGGAGAGCACAAGTGAAGATGTAACCAAATTAGGAATTAATGATGTTTTTGATGCTTTTGAAATAGATTCAACACATACTCCTAATATTGAGACTGAAAATTCGGATTCACATGTTAAAAACCGGAAAATATGGATGGAACAAATGATGTTTTACATATTGAAAATTCCAACAGTCTACTACCATGTCAAAATCAGATCTCAACAACTTAGAAAATGGGAACAAGACTGGTACTAAGAATACAAATCTCTTGGTCTATTCAAGGAGGAAACTGAATTCAAAGAAACAAGGTCTCGATCCTCTACATGAGTCTGAACTGAGGGAAGAACCAAAACCAGGTAACAATCAATCCGATTCTTTGTTAAATTCTAGTCCTGTGCCCCTTGGTGATTCCATACAGTCTATCCCTAGTGCTAGTACTAAGTCATTTGATGATCTCAATATTCCTATTGCCACCCGCAAGGGTATCTGATCATGCACTAAACATCCCATGTCTAATTATGTGTCGCATAAGAATCTTTCTCCTTTATTTTTTTCATTTACCTCACATCTCACTTATGTGGAAATTCCAAAGAATGTACAAGAAGCTTTACAGGTTCCTGAGTGGCGGAAAGCTATTTCTAAAGAGATGAAAGCGCTTGAGAAGAATCACACATGTGAAGAAACAGATCTACCGAGAGGGAAGAAAACAATTGGCTACAAATGGGTGTTCACCATCAAGTATAATGCTGATGGATTTCTCGAGAGGTATAAAGCACAGTTGGTGGCTAAACGGTTTACTCAAACCTATGGCGTTGATTATCTCGAGACCTTTGCTCCAGTGGCAAAGCTGAATACCATAGGAGTACTTCTTTCAATTGCAGCAACTCTTGACTAGCCGCTTCAACAATTAGATGTCAATAACGCATTTCTAAACGAAGAATTGGAAGAAGTTTACAGGGATCCACCACCTGTATTTGATAAGCACTTTTGGTTCTAAGGTGTGTAAGCTAAGAAAATCACTTTATGGGCTCAAACAATCCCCAAGAGCCTGGTTTGAACGATTCACTTAGTCTATCAAAAATCAGGGATATGTCCAAGCCCAAAGTGACCACACTATGTTCATCAAGCACTTCGATGATGGGAAAATTGCAATTTTGATAGTCTACATAGATGATATAATCCTTACTGGAGATAATTCTACTGAAATGAGTCATTTGAAGGAAAGTCTAGCTTCAAAATTTGAGATCAAAGACTTGGGATCTTTAAAATATTTTCTGGGAATGGAAGTTGCTCGTTCAAAAAAGGGTATTGTTGTCTCACAAAGGAAATACGTCCTTGACCTCCTTAAAGAAACATGAATGAGTGAGTGTAGGCCTGCTGATACCCCAATGGACCCTAACCAGAAGTTGCGAGATGCCAAAGATGGAGATCCGGTAAATACAACACGATATCAGAAGTTGGTAGGAAAACTAATTTGCCTATCTCATACCAGACCAAATGCGTTCGCAGTTAGTATGGTAAGTCAATTCATGCACTCACCACGTGAAGAACACCTTGAGGCAGTATATCGAATCCCGAGGTATTTGAAAAGCACTCCAGGAAAAGGACTCCTCTTCGAGAAACACGAGCAGCAAACAATTGAAGCATACACAGATGCAGATTGGGCAGGTTCCGTCACAGACAGAAGATCTACATCTAGATATTGCATTTATGTTTGGGGAAACTTAGTCACTTGGAGGAGCAAGAAACAAAGTGTAGTAGCTCGAAGTAGTGCAAAAGCTGAGTATCGGGCAATGGCTCATGGAGTATGTGAAATGTTGTGGTTAAAAAGGATTCTTGAGAATTGAAAAAATCAATAGAGATGCCTATGAAACTCTACTGTGACAACAAGATTGCAATCAATATTGCTCACAACTCAGTGCAACATGACAAAACTAAACACGTTGAAATTGACAGACATTTCATAAAGGAGAAGCTAAAAAAGGTGCTATCTGTATGCCGTTTGTTCCAACAACACAACAAATAGCTGATATTCTCACGAAGGGATTATTCAGACCAAGCTTTGAGTTTCTTATCAGCAAGTTAGGCATGATAGATATCTTGGTATCTTAATACCGTGCTAATCATAAAGTCCATTTAATTTTAGAATTTAGATAGAATCCCGATAAAATGAACTCAACTTTAGTATTTTAAAAATTTTACATTTACAACTAATTGGGTCTACGTGCTTCACACGATCATGTTCCCTTCTATCTACGGCTTAGCTAGGAAAAAATAGCTATACAACAGATGTCATTGTCTCTCCTTCTCTAGCTATGGATGTAGCAAAACGATATGTATATCTAAAATGAATCAAGTACTAAGATTGAAAACAATTCATCTAGAGTTTAAAATCCTCAAGATCAATATAAGTAATCATATATTATCTATTGTTTAGGTGCACGAAGGGTGACATGAGGAAGATGCACATAAAATTTACAACCTACAGCAATGATAATTTCAGGTCATTGCAACTTGAAATAAAGAAAAGTGAGGGGAATGAAAATCCTTTTAGGCAAAATGACGATTTGCTCCGGTGGGAGGGACATCCAAGTAAAGTGAAGCTGTAGAAAAAACTTTTCAACCATGTACTTGTGATCACTCTCAGTTCCATGCCTATAAGATACAATGAAAATTTTAAATATGAGCACAATAACCATCCAAAATTTTCTTAAGTTGAAAAATGAGTGGAACACATGAAAAATTTTCATTTAAAGATACAATGAAAGAGTGCATTTGTTCAACCAAAGGATCCGCGTATTATAATTTAGCATGACAACATGCACGCCTAATGGTATTCGCGAAAAGAAATACTTAAAAGTGTAGAAATCCCGGAATGATCTTGATTGATCCGGGAATGATCTTGATTGATTCGGGATGATTATGATTGATTAGGGAAAGATTGTAACTGATTGTATCTTAGTTGATGTTGCGTGGGAAAATGTGATGGACACCTGGACCAACGGCACCACGACACGTGGCTATATTTGCTCTCCGCCAAGCACACAACCCTTGACGCTTCGTTTCCCTCAAGATTAGCTGCAGAGCCCGAAGATAAAGTCCTCGATTAGGGCGACGAGCACATGTGGCGTTGACGGATAACACCGCCTGGATCAAGGCGTCAAGATCCCTCGACTGCAGAAATGATCGCTAGAAAGGACGAAAAAGGCTAAACAGCGCTGACGGCGAGGGGAACCTCCTTTTAAGACACGGCAAGTTACGTGCAAAAGTGAGAGACGCCTGACAGCATTAATGGTAAGTTTACAAACCGCCCCACAGGGGACAGAAAAGCATTACAGAGAGCCATAGAGCCTTAATAGAAGACTAATTGGTTGAGTGAACAATACTGATTAGTGGGCTATGTCTGGGCCTAAAAAGGGGAGCACTTGAGTGCTTCTACCTACGAAGGAAACCCACCCAGCGAAGGAAGCCCGAGTATAAAAAAGAAGGACCCCCAATATTGAAGAGGGCCAAAAGTTCCAGAAGAGAAAAAACGAGAGTGAGAGATAGCAATTTCTGTAAATTGTAATCTCCTCAAAAGAAATACAACACACATAGTGGATGTAGCTCTGATTTTATAGAGTGAACCACTATAAAATTCCCCTTGTTTATTTACATAAAGTTCATTCAAACACACAAATAACCAAATCAAACAAGAATCTAACTTTCATTACACCCGTAAGCCAGTAATCCAAAGGTTAACCCCAAGGTAATCCGGCAGGTTTATTGTTGACGAAATTCAACCGTCAACAATTGGCGACTCCGCTGGGGACCGAAAGTGTTCGACTCCCGAAAGTATAGTTACAAACAGCCGTCCACCCGAAGAGTAGCGGGATGGAAGGAGATTTACGCCCAGATGGAAATGGAGTCCCACCTCCAGACGCACCGCGGCCGGATCCGATGCAGATGCAGACCCAAATAGCCACTTTGACCGAGTTGGTACGTGGGCTAGTGACCGTGGTTGAACAACTAGACGGAAGGAACTCCATGCCGCCACTAGAAGATGTCCCAAGACCACAGGGACCTGCTGTAATGGAAAATCCAAATCACGGTAACCGCCCACATATCCAAGAAGGAACCGGGGAAAGCAAGAACCACCAAGGCCCTCCTAGGCCTCGACCCTCCCATTCCTCTGGCAGCCGGTTGAGAGCCGCTGGAATCCGAGCCATTGAGGAGCTGCCCCAAAATCCCGGAGGGAACCAACCAGGAGACTCAGGGTCGGTGCAGGCGGGCGGCCAGGCCAGAGGTGGGCCCATCGCTCAAAGGGCGGAAGCGCCGGGAGCTGCTGGTTCAGTGGTTTCAACAGAAGAAGCACAGACCCTCATGGAACTCATGGCCAACCTGGAAAGAAGACTGACCGGGGACGTCGCGGGGCTAAAAAAGAACATTGGGCGAGTGGCCGAAGTGGTGAACGTCGACATTACACCCAGTCGCACTCATGACCATCCGTTCACCGTGGAGATAACGGCACCCCCTCTCCCCGATAAATACAGGTCACCGTCGATCCTACCTTACGACAGACGAGGAGATCCCGACGATTATCTAGAAATGTATACGGGGCACATGCTCTTGCACGGGTACGCCGAGGAGATTATGTGCCGAGCCTTTCAGAACCACTTGACAAACTCTGCCCGACGATGGTTCAGGACGCTGAAGCCAAACTCTATCTCCAGCTGGGATGAGCTAAAGGAAGCATTTTCCCTCGAGTTCATCGGGGTTAAAAAATACATACCCCAAAACAGAACCTAACGACGATATACCAAACGAGACGTTAAGAGAGTGGCTTGCCAGATACGGCGAGGCCGTCGCCGCTACGATGGATATCACGGACAGAGAAGCCCTGATGGGGACATTGTCCAGTACGAAGAAGATAACTCCCTTCAAAAGGGAGCTGAACCGAAAACCCCCGTCCAGCTACAAAGAGTTCCTTACACAGGCGCAAGGATACATCAATGCTGAAGAGGCGGATGCCAACGACCCCGACCATAGGTCCAATAAGGGTAAAGGGGCCGAGTAGGGGTCGACGTTATCAAAACAAGAAAGGAAGAAACGTCGAGGAGGAGGAAGCGGAGACAAGCAACCAACACCAACACAAGAAGCACCAGAGGCCAAGAAGCCAAGATAGGAGGATACCCGCAGGCCTCGGCTGTTCCAGAAATACGACACCTACCATGAACTGACGGTAGGCGTTGAGGAGATCTTCAACCAGATCGGCCGAGGAAACTTGCTGCGCCGACCAGAACCCATGAAGTCGGATCCTAGCCGAAGGAACCAGAAGAAATTCTGTAGGATCCATGGCGATGTCGGCCACCATACCAATGATTGCGCCGACCTCAAGGATGAAATCGAAAGAATAATCCGCGAGGGAAGGCTGCAGGAATTCAGGGCCGAACGAAGACCTCGCAACGACGGCCATGGCGGGCAAAATGACAGTCGACGTCGAGAGGAAAACCACCGCATCATACGATCGGTCCTCGGCGGCCCCTACATAGGAGGGGACACGCGGAGGTCGCAGAAGGACTACGCCCATGAGGCCAAGAGGGTATACTAGGAATAGTTCTAGAACGTCTCCGCCGCAAAAACCCCGAGGCATAGCCACACTGACGTGGCCTTCAATGAGGATGACGCCAGCGGAGTCCATTTCCCCCACAACGACGCACTGGTGGTGGAAGCCGTGATCGGAAACCACACCGTGTGTCGAATCTTGGTGGATAATGGGAGTTCGGTGGACCTCCTATATTTTGACTGCTTTGAGAAAATGGGGATTCCCAAGGAGCAGTTGGAAAGAACCACCAGGCCACTGTACGGGTTCACCAGAGATTCCGTCATTCCTCAAGGAACTATCCAGCTACCTATAACCGCCGGAGAAAAACCCCGACAGGCAACAATGATGGCCAACTTTATGGTTATCAAAGGAGGCTCCCAATACAACGCAGTAATCGGGAGACCAACCCTCCAGGCATTAAAGGCAGTAACCTCCGTCTACCACCAAAAGGTCAAATTCTCCACCCCAAACGGCGTAGGGAAAATTAAGAGCAACCAATACGAAGCCAGGATTGCATACTTCGATGCCCTACGCGGATATGACCAGCCGGGGAGACAGGAAATGAGGATGGTTCAACAAAGCCCCATTGAGGATATAGACCCCAGGGTTCAAAAGAAAGTTACTTACTCTCAGTCCGTCGAACAGTTGGAAGAAATCCAGATTGGCGAAAGCAGGGCCACCAAAATACTAAAAATAGGTTCGGACTTAACCTCACCACTTAAGAGCGAGATTGAAAACTTCCTCAGGCAGAACCTGGATGTCTTCGCCTGGAGCCATTCTGATATGAAAGGAATCGACGTTAAAGTAATGTGTCATTCCCTAAACGTCGACCCCACGTATCCTCCCAAGCGCCAAAAATGGCGACCAATGAAGCCTGAGAGGTACGAAACACTGAAGGAAGAGGTTGACAAGTTAATCAACAATGGGTTCATCAGGGAGGTGCATTATCCACACTGGGTATCTAATCCTGTTTTGGTAATCAAACCCAATGGGAACTGGAGAACATGCGTCGACTTCAGCGACCTCAACAAAGTATGCCCGAAAGATGGCTTCCCACTTCCTCGGATAGATCAAATGGTCGACGCCACGGCGGGACATGAAATGCTAAGCTTTATGGAGGCTTACTCCGGATACAATCAGATCCCCATGCATCCAGCCGATGAGGAGCACACATCTTTCATAACCGATAGGGGTCTCTACTGCTACAAGGTGATGCCTTTCGGCCGAAAAAATACAAAAGCCACCTACCAAAGGCTAGTAAATAAAATATTTGCTCAACAGATCGGCAAAACGACGAAAGTCTACATCGACGGCATGCTCATAAAAAGCGTCAAGGCCAGCCATCACGTCAATCATCTAGGAGAGATGTTCGGCATATTAAAAAAATACCACATGAAACTTAATCCCCAGAAATGCGCCTTCGGAGTCGGATTGGGGAAGTTTCTCAGTTTTATGGTCAGTAGCCGTGAGATTGAGGCCAACCCGGAGAAAATCAAAGCCTTGCAAGACATGCGGTCGCCAACAAAACCAAAGGAGGTGCAAAGGTTGAAAGGTTGTGTCGCCGCCCTAAATAGGTTTATATCGAAAGCCACTGACAAGTGTATCCCCTTCTTCGACGCTTTGAAAGGAAACAAGCACTTCGAATGGACACCACAGTGCGAGGAGGCTTTCTAAAAACTGAAGGAGCATTTGGGCAAACCCCCAATTTTATCAAAACCAAACGCTGACGAAGAGCTCAGCCTATATCTCTTCGTGTCTCAACACGCCGTGAGCTCCGTACTGATAAGGGAAGAAGGAAAAGTACAATTGTCGATCTACTACGTAAGCAAAAGACTCCTCGATGTCGAGTCAAGATACAGCGAAATGGAGCGTCTAGCCCTCGCCTTGATGATAGCTTCGAGGAAGCTTCGGCACTACTTCCAATCCCACACAATACGAGTTCTCACAAACCACCCGTTAAGACAGGCCTTACAAAAGCCGGAAACGTCCGGTCAACTCCTCAAATGGTCGGTGGAACTAAGCCAGTTCGACATAAAGTACATGCCAAGAGCTGCGATTAAAGGCCAAGCGCTCGCCGATTTTCTGGCTAAATTCTCTCACAGGCCGACCCCCACCCCATCTGAAGAAACTGAGGTTATAAGATGGAAGCTTTACGTAGATGGGGCGTCGAGCAAAAATGGATCAGGAGCCGACATCTTACTAATCAGCCTCGAAGGCACAGGATCACCTCGGCGGTACGATTTAAATTTAAGGCGTCGAACAATGAGGCGGAATATGAAGCCTTAATTGCCATACTACGTTTAGCTAACCACTTAAAGGTCGAAAGGATCAGCATCTACAGCGACTCCCAGCTAGTCGTCGCGCAAGTAAAAGAGGAATACCAAGCACGCGGCGAGAAGATGGGGCGTATCTGAGAAAAGCAAAAGAGGAGCTCGCTAAGTACAAAAACTACGAGATACTCCAGATTCCACGAGCCAAAAACGCAAACGCGGATGCACTGGCAAAGCTGGCTGCATCAAGGGATGCCGACACATTAGGTGTTGTCCCCATTAAAGAATTGGAACGGCCGACCATCAAGGAGCATGCCAAGGCATTCAGTGTCCAAGAAGGTGAAAATTGGATGACACCGCTCATATGATACCTAATGGACGCGCAGCTGCCGAATAATAAAGACGAGGCTCGACGCGTCAGGTACAGAGCCGCCAGGTACTTATTATACGATGGTCTGCTTTACTGACGAGGCTACTCAACACCTCTACAACGGTGTCTAGATGATGCTGAAGCCCAGAAGGTCCTCCAAGAGATACATGAAGGAGTCTGCAGCAATCATACCGGTGGACAATCTTTAGCGCTAAAGGTTTTGAGGCAAGGATACTACTGGCCCACACTCAAAAATGACGCTTTTTAGTACGCCCGACGATGCGATAAATGCCAAAAATATGACACGATTCCTAGAGCACCCCCGAAAAAGCTAACTTCCATTCTCAGTCCAAATGGGGGATTGACCTGATCGGGCCATTGCATCCTGCACCTGGGGGGTTGAAATTCGCGATCGTTACAGTAGACTATTACACAAAGTGGGCTGAGGCCAAGGCCCTGACTACAACCACAGAAGCAGCCTGCACCAAATTCATGTGGGATCACATCATATGCAAGTTTGGAGTTCCACACTCGATAGTATCCGACAACGCAAAACAGTTTAATAACGCCGCGACGCGCAGATTCTGTGATAGTTTGGGCATCCGAAAAGACTTCTCGGCGCCGATCCATCCGCAATCGAATGGGCAAGTCGAGGCGGTCAATAAAATACTCAAATATACCCTCAAGAAAAGACTCGATGACCTAAAAGGGAGATAGGCCGAGGAACTTCCCAAAGTTCTATAGGCATATAGAACAACAAGCCGAACTACAACAGGAGAAACCCCCTTCTGCATGGCGTATGGCGTTGAGGCTGTACTTCCTATAGAAATCGAGACGCCGACTCTAAGAATCGTTGTTCACAACGACGAGGATAACACAGAGGACATGAACGGAGGACTCGATTTATTGGAAGAAAAGCAACTCGACTCCCAACTACATCTCGCCGCTTATCAGCAACGAACGGCGCGATACTACAATAAGAAAGTTCGGCAAAGGAGGTTCATCCCTGGAGACCTAGTATTAAAAAGGGTAACATAGAGCACAAAACCCAAAAACACTAGTCCCCTAGGCCCAACTTGGGAAGGGCCCTATCGCATAAGAGAAACACTACGACCCGGCACTTACATATTAGAAAGCCTCAATGGCAAAAAAGTTCAGCACCCGTGGAATGCTAAGCAACTGAGACTGTACTACCAGTAATGTATGAAATTTTTTATGCATTTCAATTGTACATTCTTTGCAAATAGAATAAATTGATATGTTTTCAGCATAAAATAGATTGACCCCTTAATAACGTGTCTGCTTAAAAGAAAACCCAATGGTGCATTTAACAGACACGGGGGAAATGAAGGCGCTCGAAACACTTAGTGAAATTCTAAGGAATTTCCTAAGACGACGACCCCAAGGGGTAAGCTCGACGTCAAATCCTCCAAGAAGGAAAGACAAGACACTTAGTGAAATTCTAAAGAATTTTCTAAGACGACGACCCCAAGAGGTGAGCTCGACGTCAGATCCTCCAAGGAGGAAGGACAACACTTAGCAAATTCTCAAAGAATTTTCTAAAGAGAAAGAAAAAAGAAAAGCAATATGAATCAAGGTATTAACAAAATCCATTGCCTTTATATATATATATATATATATATATAATGCGGTAAAAAAAAAAAAGTGTCTAAAAGAAATATTTAGTTACAAAGACATTCCCAAGAGAAAAAAAAAAAACAAGGGGAAGGAAGACAAAAAAACGGTTCCTTAAGCATCGCCGCCACCAGCCGTTGGCTCCTCGCCGCCACCAAGGGAGGGAGCATTCTCTTCATCACCCTCGGGAGGAGACACTCCCTCGTCGCCAGCAGGAGTGGGAGAGTTGTAAAGGAAGCCCAAGTCCCACTCAGGACGCTCCTTCTTGATCATTATACAATTTGTTGACCCGCCGACTGAAAATCCCTGTTACGGATATCCAGGAGCTCCTAAGAAGCCTTGAAATCCTTAATAATCTCCAACCGTCTGGCGTCGAAGGTTGCAGCAGCCTCGGCCTCAGCCTCCATCTTCCCTTCGACCTCTCCCTCGGTATAGCGATTCTCGGCCTCCACAATCGCCTTAGCCAATTTCTTTTCAGACGAGTCTGCCCGCCGAGTAAGGTCCTCAACTTTGGCCTTCAGCTTGGCCAAGTCGCCTTCCAGGCTTGTCAGCTGGGCCCTTGCCATCCCTCTCCTCGACGGCGTCGTCCCTGTCCTTCTTTGCCTCATCAACGAGACTTGAGCTTGGCCTCCAAATCATCCATCTCGCCCTTACGCTCCTCAACCTTGGCTAGGTCAAGGAGGTTAAGAAGGGAAAGGACGAGGCTCTAGAAAATTACAAGAAATCAGGAAAGGTAAAAAAAAAAAAAAAAAAAAAAAAAAAAAAAAAACAAAAAACAAAAAACAAAAAACAAAACCCTTACATGAATCTGGAAGGAGATCTGCTTACGTTGTCGGTCGACGATGGAAGATTGGGACGCAGCGACCCAATGGGGCTCAAGGAACGATTCATATAAGGCTTGGAAGACGAGGGAAAAGCGAGGAGGGAGTTTTAGCATCGCCCCGACCTCGGCATCAGAAATATCCGAGACCTGCAAATTCCCATCCATAATCTTCCCCCCTGGGATCAGTACGCGCTCCCTTGGCCCCGGGGGAGCGCGGACATCAGGAATGGACACCACCAGTGTCCAAGTCTTATCGGTCGACGCCTGGCCAGGGGCCGACTCCTCAGTGCGCCTCCTCTTGCGCTTGCCCTTTTTGCCTTCGGCGCAGGGCAAGAAGAGATGGCCCTCTCCTTCCCTTTTGCCGAAGGCTGTTGACCTGGCGGGGGCTGTGGGACAGACGGCGGCTGTTGGCTCGGCGCCGGATGTTGGCTCCCGGGAAGTTGGATCCTCAAAGATGTCATCTCTAGCAGCAAAAGGAAGATACCGTCAGCGTTAGGAAAGTATGAATCTTAAATCTACAAGGCGTCGAGAGAAGTAGTTACCCTTGTCGCTTAAATGGAAGTACGCGCGGACGGCGTCAAGATCCGAAGGGTTAGGAAGGTCTAGAATTAGGCTGGAAGCACGAAGATTCTCTTTGGTCAGGAGCGTATCAATATGGCGAACCTCCGATGAATAGGAAAAAGCCTCCTCAATCCTCTCCAAACTATTGCCAGAGAACTTCGACCGATCGTGATTAACTGTAAAATGAAAGACTCTTTATCAACATATAAAAAAAAAAAGAGACGGAGCAAAGTCAGATGAAAAGAGAATTGAGGGGCTTACTCATATTTCCAAACGTTGCCTGCACCAGCCTTCGGCGGGGCCGGCGGTCATTGGGATGAAAATTAAAAGGCCCACGAATCATGAAAAACATGGGCTTCCACCCATGTGATGACGAGAGAATGCCAAGAATGAGCTTCCCAAACCTAGGTTGAGCCCTCCCGTGGCCACTCAGAAAGTACCACCCATCGCACTTGGCAACGTAGCACAACTTGTACATAAAACGGAACTCATCCAATGGGAGTTTCATGTCGAACTTCTGGTTCCATAGAATTCAGGCTCCCGCAAAGCAGTACCAGAAGTTTGGTGCCAATTGGGTAGGAGAGATGCTGTAGAAATGGCATTAGTCTTTTACAAAAGGATGAATCGAGAGTGTCATCCTCGCAATTACCACTCTTGTGTAGACCGGAAGGTATCCGGTCGGCGGCATGCTAGTTCTAAAATGCTTGTCTGGGAGGAGGTACTCGAACCACCTCCCGTCAATGCATCCCTCCTTCACAGCCCGAACAATATCCTTATTTCGGACCCTCGACGCCACATCATCGGCTGTAAAGGAGGGCCTATCTGGGTCGCCGCTCGTGGCGGCCAGGGGGGCGTCCACCATCGCGGCAGTTACCCCACTTATGCTGCCCCCTGTAAAAGGGATCCGCTTGACCACCTGATCTATTAGCCGTTCGACGCTACCGAATTCACTTCCGAAGTCGTCACCCAGCTCAAAACTTCCCTCGACGTCCTCGATGTCCCTAAGCACAGAGCTGACACCAGAAGACGAAGAGGTCCCTGAGATCTCCACCACCGAAGGGGGGTTAGAACGGACAACAGAAGAAGAATCCTCTCGACTAGGAGAACTTTGGGCCATTGTTCTGGTAATAAAAAGGACAAAAAACTAAGTTAAAACCCAAACGTCGAGAGGAATAAACGATGACTACGCTAAACGACGACTGCTTGACGTCGACCATTCATATAAGAATGATGACGATCAGTGTTCATGGGAATCATGGGTTCCCCAGAACCCAAAAACCGGAGACACACAGACAAAAAGAAATGTGCATGTGTAAAAGCCGGGACATCCAGTACGACAGAACACAACAAAGTAAGTCTCCTTAACTTTTATATTCTCATTTTATGCATACATATTTATATATTCCAGTTACACAATGGGGGAAACCCCGCGAGTACGCAAAGTGAGAAAAGATTCAAAAACTCACCGGTGAAGAAGTATATCCGGGATGGTTTCGTAGCACACCACGGAGAATAAGAAGAATAACGTCGGAAGTTCAGCAAATGGAGTTCCGGCACAGTGCAAAGGTCTAAGCAAAAAGCAACAAGAAGTTTGGAGTTTTGAAGAGGGAAAAAATGGCTCTCGGGTTTTCGAAGGGTATTTAAAGGGAAAGACATCCTCGACCCCGACCGTTCAATGAAAATTTCAAAATCCAACGGCAAGGGATTTCTGCCCAAATCTAACGGTCGTAAAGGAGGGCGGGAAATCGAAGGGACGCAAATCTGACGGTCAAAACTCGTCCTCTTGGAAAACGGATACTCATCATTATGCCAGATCAATCGACGCGACGGTTACACACCCGAAGCACCCGGACCATCATTACGGACGAAGGCTCAGGACCAATTTCCCACACCCGAAGCACGAAAAGGACAACCGAACCTAGAGCTCGAGGCCGCCTAAGAAAAGAGCCCTCGACCTGGGGGGTAGCTGTTGCGTGAAAAAATGTGATGGACACCTGGACCAACGGCACCACGACACATGGCTATATTTGCTCTCCGCCAAGCACACAACCCTCGACGCTTCGTTTCCCTCAAAATTAGCTACAGAGCCCGAAGATAAAGTCCTCGATTAGGGCGACGAGCACATGTGGCGTCGACGGATAACACCGCCTGGATCAAGGTGTCAAGATCCCTCGACTGCAGAAAGGATCGCTAGAAAGGACGAAAGAGGCTAAACAGCGCTGACGGCGAGGGGAACCTCCCTTTAAGACATGGCGGGTTACGTGCAAAAATGAGAGACGCCTGACAGTATTAATGGCAAGTTTACAAACCGCCCCACAGGGGACAGAAAAGCATTACGGAGAGCCACAGAGCCGTAATAGAAGACTAATTAGTTGAGTGAACAGTACTGATTAGTGGGCTATGTCTGGGCCTAAAAAGGGGAGCACTTGAGTGCTTCTACCTACGAAGGAAACCCACCCAGCGAAGGAAGCCCGAGTATAAAAGAAGAAGGACCCCCAATAGAGAAGAGGGCCAGAAGTTCCAGAAGAGAGAAAACGAGAGTGAGAGATAGCAATTTCTGTAAATTGTAATCTCCTCAAAAGAAATACAACACACACAGTGGATGTAACTCTGATTTTATAGAGTGAACCACTATAAAATTCCCCTTGTTTATTTACATATAGTTCATTCAAACACACAAATAACCAAATCAAACAAGAATCCAACTTTCATTACACCCGTAAGCCGGTAATCCAAAGGGTAACCCCAAGGTAATCCGGCAGATTTATTGTTGACTTAGAGTATTTTAGGCTGATTTTCAGGACCATTATTGTAGATAGGATTCTAGGAATTTCTTTCCTTCTTAAGCCGGTTCTAATGTAGCTTACATAGCACTTAATATTCACTTTTTCACTAAGAAATAAGACAAAACATTTATGCTCTCAAAAAGTACACTTTGATATGCAAGGTGAATAAAAAAAGAAAAAAATCTACCGGACCAATAACTAATTGGAAAAAATCTACCGGACCATTATAAAAACATATTGGAAAATATGCGAGAAGTTGTTCAACAATGTTACTTCGTCACAAGCCTGCATGAACTGTGAATAATATGAACCTTGAAAGTGAAAGTTAAAGATCTCGTTGGGCCTAAAAATTGATAAACATATTTTACTTAAATTTTGCCTTAGAATTCATAATAAAAATAAGATATCGGCAAGTAAAACTAAGGGGCCAGCATAAATGGTAGATAAGTGTGAAATTATCGTAAATAAGCAACAAGGTTTGAAGCAACTATTGGAGAAGATCAACTGAAGAAACTCCACGCCCAAAAAACAAAGGGTTTGTTTGTTTCACGCGTCTGAAACCATGATTTTAATTAACTTACAATACTTTTTTCTCACAAAAAATTTGAAACGAAAAAAATCCCGCCAATAGCTCTCACAAATTTGAATTAAGAATCAATATCACTGACTTAAACGCGTGAACCAAACAAGTCATAAACTCTTCAAATTCAATCAATGCCCAGAACATTACAAAAATGGAGACCAAAAGGTAGCACAAGAGGAATAACAACAATCAAAGAGAGGAAAAAAGGGGGTTAAAAAAAAAACCTGCAAGCTGCGACGCTCCAGACCAAAGCTAAGAAGAAAGCTAAGACAATTGAGAGGCAAGGTAAAGAAAGGAAAAAAGAAAAGAAAGGAAACAAAACACCGAAAGACAATAAGTTAACGAAGACTTTGACAGTGAAATTAAAACCAACAAGAATAGTGAGATGGCCTAGCTAGTTAAGCTAATTAAGAATATTTCCACCTTATTTTGTGAGATGGCCTAGCTGTCCCTGTTACATTAACAAACTCAGCCTCCAATTCTTCTTTGTTTTTTACGAAGTAGAAAAAATATATAGGGGAAATTAAGTTTCTACTTTCCATTGTAAAATGTAAATATAAGATAAATAATAAATAGATATATAAAAACCAGAATGGCTCCTCATCAATTGTATTTCGCATCTTATTGATTTTACTGGGTCTTTTCCAATCCAATAACAAAGCTCAAGCGTAGGTCCTTTAGAAGATGCATGAACATTTTGATAGTGATGGTCAAATAGTTCGGGTAACATCTTCAAAATTCTCGTTGGAGGTACAATTTTCGTTCCAACTTCACTATCGAAACAGAACGGCGCACGCGGATAACATCAAACACAACCATGACAAGACGTCAATTACAGAAATGATAATGAGAACACTACTAAACTCAGTAAAAGATGCAAAAAACTAAGAGCGAAGAGGACTAGTAATTCAAAAAACAATAAAGTAATCAAATGTTCTCAAGGAATTCAAAAGTTCGCTTATCATTTATGTTAGTGCATTTTATATTGACTTATTTTTGGCAAATTAATTGTAAGATTGGTTGACATTTTAATTTGGTAAACCTCTTAAGGAAAGTCTTGTTGTCATGTTTATGGACTACAAATCAAAGGATTTGATTGCTGAAAATGAAGAGTGGACTTTTAGGGGAATTAATGGCTGGCAAATCTTCAAGCTTGAGGAGAATGTGGTGTGGGGACACAAGGCTGAAAACAGAAAAATCTAGATAGGTACATGAGCAACTTTACTATATATACATAAGTGGCATACGTGAGTTTTTGGGCCCCTTGAAAAAAAATATTGGGTAATCAAAGGATAAATTTGGGGCATGGTTTTTATAGAAGAAATATTCAGAAAAAGTCTATGTGAGAGTGAGTCTTTATGTGTTGATTGAGGATCGTCTTTCGGGAGAAGGATTAGAAGCTTTCGGGAGAAAGCACACTGCTAGCCGAAGGGATTTCGCCATGCAGTTTTGAAAACGAGTGGTGCTCGCTGGACAAGGCCATTAAGGAGATTCGACACGGTGGCAACAACGTCAAGGAGGGATTCTTTGGGTGTATAAGTCCGATTGGTATGTGTAATCCTTTAAACTTAATGGATTGTTCATTGTCTGGGCGTGGCCCCGCAGAGTAGGTGTGCGCACTGAACTGCGATATCATTTTTTTTTGGTGTCCTTTACGTTTCTACATTAGTTTCCCGCTTTCTTTTTTCTTGGCTTAATATCGAAACTTTCGTTATAATGATTGTTACAGAAAGTGTTGTAACGCTTTCTGTGACACCAGTAACCAGGACCAAAACAGAACTTTCAATTGGTATCAGAGCAGTTCACTAACCCTTTGTTTGGTGAGATTTTGGGTGTTGGTCTGTTATAGCAGGAATGGATTTTCTGAAAGAAGGAGGTTTGGTTTCACACTCTTCACTACTTGATGGCACTAAGAAGTTCAACAAGAAGGAAAAAGGCCAAACTTGGCAATGTCAACCATTTCTAGAAGAATATTATATTCAGGGGGAGTAAGAATCGTAGAGGACTCAGGGGGAGCGTTTTGCAGAGATCAATGACCCTGAAAGATGATCTGCAAAAAAGTGTTATATCATGTGTTGTAACACTTTCTGCAACAACATCTTCTAAAAGGTTTTTCTATTAGTATTATTTTTAACTTTGGCTGTATTTTGTCAAAGGGGGAGAACTGTTAATTCCCTTAGTTGGATTTTACCTTTTATGTTGTAATAGGATATTTTTGTTAGTAATGTTAGTTTTGCCAAAAATAGCCAAAGGGAGAGATTGTTAGTGCATTTTATATTGACTTATTTTTGGCAAATTAGTTGAAAGATTGGTTGACATTTTAATTTGGTAGACCTCTTAAGGAAAGTCTTGTTATCATGTTTATGGACTACAAATCAAAGGATTTGATTGCTGAAAAAGAAGAGTGGACTTTTGGGGGAATTAATGGCTGGCAAATCTTCAAGCTTGAGGAGAATGTGGTGTGGGGACACAAGGCTGAAAACAGAAAAATCTAGATAGGTATATGAGCAACTTTGCTATATATACATAAGTGGCATACGTGAGTTTTTGGGCCCCTTGAAAAAAAATATTAGGTAATCAAAGGATACATTTGGGGCATGGTTTTTATAGAAGAAATATTCAGAAAAAGTCTATGTGAGAGTGAGTCTTTATGTGTTGATTGAAGATCGTCCTTCGAGAGAAGGATTAGAAGCTTTTGGGAGAAAGCACACTGCTAGCCGAAGGGATTTCGCCATGCAGTTTTGAAGACGAGTGGTGCTCGCTGGACAAGGCCATTAAGGAAATTCGACACGGCGGCGACAATGTCAAGGAGGGATTTTTTGGGTGTATAAGTCCGATTGGTGTGTGTAATCCTTTAAACTTAGTGGATTGTTCATTGTCTGGGCGTGGCCCCGCAGAGTAGGTGTGCGCACCGAACTGCGATATCATTTTTTTTTGATGTCCTTTACATTCGCATTAGTTTCTGCTTTCTTTGCTTTTTCTTGACTTAATATCGAAACTTCCGTTATAACAGTGTTACAGGAAAGTGTTGTAACGCTTTCTGTGACACCAGTAACCAGAACCAAAACAGACCTTTCAATTTAATCAAATGTGGAATTCAAAAGTACTCTGTATAGAACAACTCCAAGCAAATACTTTGTATAGAACTACAAAAAACATACCTGGTGAAGCAAACCCATCGAAGAAACAATAAAAGAGCTGCTTTAACAGGAATAACTTATTCGACTAAATTTTCCAGTCTTCGCACAGTCATTGGTTTATGAGAAAATAAACAATTATCACAGTACAAGATCAAAAAAATATGCCAATTCAATGTGAATACACGGAAGACAAAGCTATTATAGTAGCATTACTTTGTTTTGTTGATACAAAAGCAACAACATTTTAATAAAGAATATAGGACAACACATGAAAAAAAAAAAAAAAAAATAAAAACCGAGAAGTAGAAAAATAGAAAAGCAACAAAACAAGTAGAAAAATTGATTCACCTTCAATCTTCTAACGGTAAAATGAAAGATGACCAAATGTATAATTTGTACAACTTTATTATAGGGTACAATTTTGTGTCACGTAGCTTCTCTTTTAAATCCAAGTCATGTTTGTTTGCTCTTTAATAGAGGATAATACTTAACGATAAAAAACAATATGTCATGCTCTTGAGTGTAAATATATTATACTAACAAGTAATGAATAATGCTGGTTATAAAAAAAATAGAATAAACTTGAACCTAAAACCCACAGACAGATAAGATGATGAAAGAAATAAAAAAAAAAAACTATTTATCAAGGTATAATTTTAACACGATTTGAACAAACATATAAAAAAAAGATAAAATATTAATCTTAAAGATTTAATATGTAGAAATAAAGTCAGACATGAAAATATTTGCATACCTTAGCTTAGAAAGCGGATTGTTAATATTGTTATGTTAACTTTCATTAGAAACATTGTAAGACCCCCTAACAAAATTGTACCTACAATGAACAAATAATACTTAATGCAGAACCTAGCATGAGCATTAGTCAATAAAACAACGTAGTAGTAGTCCACTTTTATTTAGCCCATGTACTGTTGAAGAATCCTCAATGAGGTCTTTCTAAAAATACATTATACTAATTAATTAAATTCTCTTGTCAAATTCTTTATCTTATTCTCAAAACGTCATTTATATTCCCATTACCAGTATATTTTTCCTCAAATCCCAACACCATCCACACTTTTTTTTTTTTTTTTTTTTCTAATTTCTCTTTTTTCGTTAACCCAAACTATTAACTACTGGTTTTTTTTTTTTTTTTTTTTTTTTTTTTTTTTTTTTTTTTTCTTTAGAGGATTTTAACTCTTTCCCCCTTTTGAAAATATCCTGCTTTACAGAATTTTGTATTTAAGTGAGCCCCCACTCTAATGAAATCATTATATATTAGAAACATCAACATCCAAGCTATACATTAAATTGATAATATTTAAACTACAAAAAATTATAAAGTCCTATTCATTGACAACAATGTGTTTAAGAACATAAAATCAAGATTACATTTTATCCAATGTACTCAACTAAATAGTGAACAAAAAAACAATACTTATACAGATCACTTAATCATGTAGCAATTAGCATAAAAATATAGATTAACTTGCATGTACAGTATCAATAGAGCAAATAATATGTACAGAAAAACGAAAAACATTGTAAAGTAAGTGAGCAAGAGAACTAATAGAGCACTCTAAAAATAAATTTCAAGAAAATAACTATAGTATATTACTTTTTTTTTTCTTTCTGCGAGGAATTCAGAAAGTGGAAGCAAAAGTAATAAGGTTGATAACAATAAAACTAAAGAAAAGCACAAAATATCAAAAGCGATTGGTTGCTTTGAAACTAGAAAGGTGCTCAAATTAGAAAGAAAAGAAACTGCAATGAATTCAGCGAAGTATGTTCTTTCACTTTTGATTTTACTTTTTCTTTTAATTCACAAAGTTGATTAAAAAAAAGAATCAAAGAACAAAAGGACTAAATTAAAGAAGAGAATTTGGAAATTAGTAAGTGTTTCACAAAAATAAGTTTTTGATTTTTTTTTTCTTTTTTTACTTGGTTTTGAATTTGACGCTAAAGAAAATTATAATAAATGAAGTCTTTTTTTTTTTTTTTTTGGCTCGAATAGAATGGTAGGTTGCTTCTAGAAAAACTAGGAAATGACAAATCAATAATTTAAGATGCGGGTTGGGTTTCTTCACTTTGTAACTTGTCTTGTATGAAAGAAGAAAAGCACTGAAACTTAAGACACATCAGCGTTAGGAAATTCAGCCAGAATGAGGTTGTGTGTGTTTGATGAAATATACATACAAATTATCTATATTTAGAAATGAGATTTAGAATAAATGAATTCCTATACTAAAACTACATACAGCATATATGTATTAAGATCCGATCAGTAAGCTCACACCAATTATGAGTAACGATCATAACCAAAGCTTGAATATAATTAGTATAAGACAAAGAATAGACATACCACCCGTGGAGTTATGCAATTAATCACAAAAGAATAGCCAGAATTGCATCTTATTAAAAAAGAAATGATAGTAACCAGGTTAGTTACAGAATAAATGTACCAAAACTAAAATTTATGAGGTTTTTTCTGAATATTTAAATTAGTTTAGATTCAAATTAAATTTTAAACAATAATATTATCAAAATATCCTCAAGATAGTAAATTAAATGTCAATTTCAGTTAAAACCTACAGAAATTACGTTTTAAAAGATTAGGGGACAAAGTGTTAAAAGGGATATATAATTAATCCTATTTGTGATTGATAATATTTTTGATTAATCAGTCATTAGTCATTTGGCGCCCAAAACATCGATACTGACCTTTCCTCCATAATATGGGTCCCCATTTACAAATACAACTGCATGCTATAAAAAAAAAAAAAAAAAAAAAAAGAAAACAAAAACTACAATAAGCATTAACATGTTATCACTTATTATATAGGCTCTTGTTTTGAGTCAAATATACTATAAAGAACTATAGAATACCCATTTCCAAATATATGTATTTTTGATAAACTTTTAAGGGTGGAATATTAATTGTATGAAAAAACCCGATGATTATAATCAACCCTTGAAATTGATGTTTCTTGGCTTTTTTTTCATATCTTTCCTTATACAACTAAAATGACAGTTGATTGGTTACGATGAAAGGAAAAATTGAAATTACCTGCCCCTTTTGAAGTTAGCTTTTCGGTGGATGGGTTCTAAGAAGAACAATTCCATCACTCAAAGGAAAAACTTCAGCACCATAAACTCACATCTAATAAACAAAAGAATCCACAAGAATTTTTATTTGAAAATCAAAGAATAAAAAAACTATAGGAAAAAAAGGGGCAGGTCTTAACAAAACCCACGGAAAAAAAGGATAAGGTTGAAGAAAAAAACCTGTGCTTTGAAAGATGAAAAAGCAAAATCAAAAACCCAAAAGGGGTCTTTGTTGTCATGTACTGAGTAGTCAAATAACGTGTGACACAGGAAAGACTATCCTTATTGCTCGAGTGGTTTTAGAAGCAAAGAATTCGATAAATCTTATAACATATTATACTTAAAGCAGAGATCCTATTATTGAACTTGCACAAATTAAGTGTCAAATATCTTATTAGTATGAAACCGAGAATTGACAAAACCATATGTGAAAGGAGTTATACACTTTTACTATTTTACCACATTCGGATCCAAGAAAGAGTAACCAGAATTATGACTTATTTAGTGAGAAATGATAGCATGTTAAAATCTAAATGTACTTGTTTTATGCTTTGATGGTGGAACATTCAATTTTTTAAGCATGCAGAGGTTCAGACTAGTAAAGTTTGGGATAGAATTGACTACTAGGTCGCCGTATGTATTTCTCAAGTTAAAGGCATTGATTTTTCTTTCTCAAATTTGTTTATGGTTGGGATTTGGCTGTACAATCATTGGGAGCCTATGATTTTTCGTATCAGTAGATTCTTGGGTTTTAGCTCTTCGCTAGTAATTCTAGGTTTTGATTTTGGTGGATTCCTTGTCCCCTCTTCTACTCTTTGTTTTGCATAATTAATAAAATTTTTCCTATCTTAACAAAAAAAAAAAAAAATAAAATAAAGGGAGAGCGAATAGGATGATTAGTATAAAACACGAATTTGACAAAACCTCGCATGGAGTTATGCACTTCTAATATTTCTTCACATGTGGGATTCACAAAGGAAAAGCCCCAATTATCAGTTACTTAATGAGAAGTGATAGTATCAATGTTAGTATCTAAAAGAAAAAATGTCCAAGGGGGGTTTTAAGCATTATCTCTAATTAAATCAAGATTCATGATTTTAAAACAAGCTTGAAGAACAAATAGGAAATAAATCATGATTCATGGTTTTAAAAGAAAAAATTCTCATCACTGATTATACTTACTGCTAAGATCCGATCAGTAAGCTCACATTGATTATGCAAACTCCTATTAGAAGTAACAATCATGACCACAGCCTGAATAGGATAAGACAGAGAATCGACAAAACCACTCGTGAAGGAGTTATGCAATTCAACAAAAAAGAATAGCCAGAATTGCAACTTATTAAATAAGAAATGATAATAGTCCATGTTAGTTACAGAATAAATGTACCAAACTAAAACGTACCTAAGACTAAGAAAAAAAAAAAAAAAAAAAGAAGAGTACCCACACTCACCAAATTCAGTTAAAACTTAAAACTGTAATTCCTCTGCTACATTAAAATTATAAAGTTCTATTCATTGAGAACGATGTGTTTAAGAACATAAAATCAAGATTACATTTTGTCCAATGTACTCAACTAAATAGTGAACAAAAAAATAATACTTATACAGATCACTTAATCATCTAGCGATTAGCATAAAAATATAGATTAAATTGCATGTGTAGTATCAATAGAGCGACAATATATACATAAAAACATTGTAGAGTAAGTAAGCAAAAGAATGTACCTGACTTTTTTTTTTCTTGAAGCGTTTCAATTTGTTTGCTTAATGAGAACTAGAAAAGCACTCTAAGAACACGTTTCAAGAAAATAATTGTATTATATTACATTTTTTTCTTTTCTTTCTGTGGGGAATTCAGAAAGTAGAAGCAAAAGTGTTGAGAATAATTAGTCAAAGTTAGTTAGGATTTAGTTCTAGAAAGAAGATCCTACGTGATCTATCCTTTAGGATCGGTTCCCTGATATTTAGGAACAGAATTGTTATGTTAGGCCTAGCTTTATCTTATCTTCTTATGTATATATATAGTGTACTATTACTCTGAGATCAATAAGAAAAAAAACTCACGTTTTCTTCATGGTATCAGAGCGAGAGGTCCTGAGTTCAAACCCCCGTAATTGCACTCTTTATCCCCATTTAAAATTATCATGTGTTGGGTCTTTAATATATCTCGGGTTTAAATATTCACGTGTTGGGCTTTCGAATTAATTTACCCACACGATTGCCCATTGTTCAGCCCACACGTGAGGGGGAGTGTTAAAGTATAAAACTATTGTTGGTCCACCTCCTAATTGCTTAAGCTTTTGGGAGGTGGAAAACAGAAAAGTGGAAAACAGAAAACAACATGATCATGTCATGGCTTATCAATTCCATGAACAATGATATTGGCGAGAACTTCCTTCTGTTTGGAACAGCGAAGGAAATATGGGATGCAGCAAGGGAAACCTACTCTAGCCATGAAAACACAGCAGAGTTATTCCAGATTGAAACTATTCTCCAAGACTTCCGCCAAGGAGACCAAACTGTCACCCAATACTTCAACACCCTTACCCGACACTGGCAACATCTTGACCTATTTGAAATGTATTCATGGAAGTGCCCAGATGATTCGGCTTTATACAAGAAGATCGTTGAACAAAAGCGAATCTTTAAATTCCTCCTCGAACTTAATAAAGACCTTGATCAGGTTCGAAGCCGTGTTCTTGGAATGAAACCCCTACCAAACCTTCGTGAAGCTTTCTTGGAAGTCAGACGTGAAGAAAGCAAGAAGAAGGTTATGATGGGATCATTAGAACCGGCACTGGATGCTTCTGCCCTTGCTGTCCGCAGGAACAACACTGCAGGAAGCAATGAATACCGTCCGAAAGGGGGAAGACCATGGTGTGAACATTGCAACAAGACAGGCCACTGCAAAGAAACTTCCTGGAAACTCCATGGCAAGCCAGCTGACTGGAAACCACGGCCCATGAATGATCGAGACAGCCGTGCTCATGTGGCAGCCAACATAGACAATCAGCCCGAATCCAATGCATTCAGCAAGGAACAAATGGAGATTCTCCAGAAACTGTTCAATCAAGCTGGAGGGACAGGCCTAGTAGCACAGAGAGAGTCTCATTCAGCACTCACAGCCAATAAAGGATCAAATAAACCCTGGATTGTCGACACAGGTGCTTCAGATCACATGACAGGAGATGCCTCATTGTTTCAGGATTACAAAAACAGCAATGACACCTCATCCTTAGTGCGGATTGCAGATGGCTCTCACTCAAAAGTTGCAGGGACAGGTTCCATTAAACTCACAAAGGAGTTACACCTTAATTCTGTCCTTCATGTGCCCAATTTGGATTGTAATTTACTTTCAATCAGTAAATTGACACGTGACTTGAACTGTGTAACTAAATTTTATCCAAATATGTGTGTTTTTCAGGACTTGGACTCAGGGAAGAAGATTGGCAGTGCTGAATTGTGCTCCGGACTCTAGTTACTTAAAAGCAATCAAGTCACCTCAATACAAGATTCAAGAGCAAATTGTGTCAAGTCCAAGAATCTGTCAACTTGTCCATTTTCTAGGTCTAGTGTCAATAACGATAGTGAAATAGTCTTGTTACACTATCGATTGGGTCACCCCAGCTTCATGTATCTTGCAAAACTTTTCCCCGATTTATTCATTAATAAAAGTCCTTCGTCCTTTCATTGTGAAATATGTCAATTTGCAAAGCATACTCGAACAAGTTTTCCACGTCTCCAATATAAGCCCTCCACTCCATTTTCCCTAGTCCACAGTGATGTGTGGGGCCCCTCAAGAATCAAAAATATTTCAGGGGCTCGCTGGTTTGTGTCGTTTGTTGATGACCACACTCGGCTTACTTGGGTGTTCCTTATGAAAAACAAGTCCGAAGTAGGTCAAATCTTTCAAAGTTTCAACAACATGATTCAAACTCAATTCACCACTAAAATCCGCATCCTCAAAACAGACAATGCCAAAGAGTACTTCAAAGACTCTCTCAGCTCCTATCTTCTAGATCAAGGCATCATCCACATCAGTTCTTGCGTCGACACTCCACAACAAAATGGAGTTGCTGAACGTAAGAACAGACACCTTCTAGAGGTTGCTCGTTGTCTCTTATTCTCTGCCAATGTCCCAAAAAGTTTCTGGGGTGAGGCAGTTCTTACTGCAACATACTTAATCAACCGAATGCCTTCTCGAACCCTAGGGTTTCATTGTCCCAGCAAAGTCTTCCTTCATTCCTTTCCTCACACTCGGGTTGTCTCCACAGATTTACCCCCAAAAATATTTGGTTGTACCTCTTTTGTCCATGTTCATCCACAACATCGAAGCAAACTCGATCCTAGATCCATTAAATGCATCTTTGTAGGATACTCTCCGAACCAAAAGGGTTACAAATGCTACTCACCAAACACCAAAAAAACGTACACTTCTAGAGATGTGACATTCTTTGAAAAAATACCTTTCTATACCAAAACTGATGCTCAGGGGGAGAGAATGAGTGAACATCAGCCTTGGGAATCATTCTGGGAATCATTACTTGACAACTCCCATCTGCGGTTCAACAAACACCCTGCCCATTATCTCCACAACCTCCAGAGCTATCTCAGCCACTATCTCCACAACCTCCAGAGTCATCCGAGACTCCCTCTCAGCCGGTGTCACTCATTAGTCCATCCTCTCATTCTCCATCTCACCAATTACAACCAAATATCTCCACCTTCCCACAACTTGCTATTGACAATCTCCAAGTATATAGAAGGCGACAATCTAGAGGGGAAATAGAGCACGGAGCACAATCACATGTTCAAGAGTCCGAAACAAGTCCAAGTTCCCTTGAAGACGCCATAAAGATGGGCAGCCTAGTCTCGGGTGAGTCCATGGCACCTTGCATTGAGGATTTGGACAAGCCGATTGCAGAAAGGAAAGGGATCCGAAGATGTACTAGCCATCCAATAGGTAACTATGTTTCATATGATGGTTTGTCTGCATCATACTGAGCATTTGTGTCCTCTCTGGACAGGATACAGGTTCCCAATAACATCCGGGAGGCTCTTACTCATCCTGGGTGGAAGAAAGCAGTTCAAGAAGAGATTAATGCCCTAGAGAAGAATGAAACGTGGACCATAACTGAACTACCGGCAGGAAAACGAACAGTGGGGTGTAAATGGATATTTACGGTCAAATACAAGGCAGACGGGAGTGTTGAGAGACTCAAAGCTCGCCTTGTAGCAAAAGGATTCACCCAGTCATATGGGATTGACTACCAAGAAACCTTTGCTCCAGTGACAAAACTCAACACCATCAGAATATTGCTCTCAGTGGCAGTGAATCTTGATTGGGGTCTACACCAATTGGATATAAAGAATGCATTTCTCAACGGAGACCTTGAAGAAGAAGTGTTTATGGAGGTTCCTCCCGGTCTTGACCTAAACCTTGCTGGAGGTAAAGTTTGTAAACTTAAGAAATCCCTGTACAGACTCAAGCAGTCGCCCCGAGCATGGTTTGATAAGTTTGCAAAGGCAGTCTTGAAATACGGGTACACTCAATGCCAGGCAGATCACACTCTCTTCATTAAAACATCACCAACTGGGAAGATCTCTCTCTTGATAGTGTATGTCGATGACATCATTCTCTCAGGAAATGACGAGGAAGAGTTGCAGAGATTGAAGGTACGCCTATCACAGGAATTTGAAGTCAAGGATCTAGGGAGTCTCAAATATTTCCTCGGAATGGAAGTGGCACGATCTCGAAAGGGAATTGTCATTTCTCAACGGAAATACATCTTGGATTTACTAAAGGAGACGGGCATGCTAGGGTGCAAACCTGTTGATACACCTATGGATCCCTACAAGAAAATTGGCTCAGTAAAAGATAGTGCACCAGTCGACAGGGGGAGATATCAGAGACTTGTTGGCCGGTTAATATATCTCTCACATACTCGTCCTGATATAGGCTTTGCAGTTAGTGTTGTGAGTCAATACATGCACAATCCTACGGAAGAGCATATGGATGCGTTGTTTAAGATATTGAAGTATTTGAAGGGGACACCTGGGAAAGGATTGTTTTTCAAGAAGTCTGGAAATAGAAACATAGAAGTTTACTCAGATGCAGATTGGGCAGGAGACACTACTGATAGGAGATCAACATCAGCCTATTGTTCCTATGTTTGGGGAAATTTAGTGACTTGGAGGAGTAAGAAACAGTCAGTGGTAGCTAGAAGCAGTGCTGAAGCAGAATTCAGGGCTTTAGCACAAGGAATTTGTGAAGGAATCTGGATAAAGAGGGTACTCAGTGAACTAGGCATGAACAACTCTTCATCCATTCAGATGATGTGTGACAATCAAGCTGCAATCAGTATTGCTAAGAATCATGTGCATCATGATCGAACTAAACATATCGAAATTGACAAGCACTTCATCTCCGAGAAGATTACTAGTGGAACCGTGCTAATGAGTTACGTTCCTACTCAACAGCAGATTGCAGACATCCTCACCAAAGCATTACCAAGAACTAACTTTGAAGACCTAAGTAGCAAGCTGGGATTGTATGACATACACACACCAGCTTGAGGGGGAGTGTTGAGAATAATTAGTCAAAGTTAGTTAGGATTTAGTTCTAGAAAGAAGATCCTACGTGATCTATCCTCTAGGATCGGTTCCCTGATATTTAGGAACAGAATTGTTATGTTAGGCCTAGCTTTATCTTATCTTCTTATGTATATATATAGTGTACTATTACTCTGAGATCAATAAGAAAAAAAACTCACGTTTTCTTCAAAAAGTAATAAGGTTGATAACGATAAAAGAAAAGAAAAACACAAAATATCGAAAGCGATGCTTTATTTTAATCGGTTGCTTTGAAAAGGTGCTCAAATTAGAAAGAAAAAAAAAACTGCAATGAATTCAGCAAAGTATGTTCTTTCACTTTTGCTTTTGCTTTTTCTTTTTCTTTTAATTTTGAATCTTTTACAAAGGTAAAGCCACAAAGTTGATTAAAAAAAAAGATCAAAGAACAAAAGGACTAAATTAAAGAAGGGAATTTGGAAAGTCGTAAGTGTTTCACAGAAATAAGTCTTTGGTTTTCTTTTTTTTTTTTTTTTTCTTTTTTACTTGGTTTTTATTATGCTTAGCAAAGAATAAGCCAAACGCACTCTTCGAGACAGTGCCAATCTCCACAGAGAAACCAGATTCTTATTATTCAACATCCTCTAAAATCGATCAGTCACAGCCTATATAGGATGCTACAATTCTTCGTAAAGCGGTAAAGGAAAACGACAATTGAAATAACGAAATCTGAAATTCGGTTGAGACTTGGGAATCACGCCTTGCTCAACGTTGCTCGGCCATAACAAACTCCTTGACCAGCGAGGTCTCACGCGTTTCCTAGTCTCACGCCATTTGCCTCCTCTTCTTCCTTCATGATAGCTCTTGTTATCTCCGCAGTTCCCTCTCTGTTTCTCCTCTTCATTCCGTCTGATACTTCAAATTGGGCTTGACCTTCATGGGCCGAAGGTTTAGTCCAGCTGGTTACTTGATTTTGGACCGAACGGCTGTCCAGAACCACTTGGGCTTGGCTAACACTGCCCTCCCCCTCAAAAACGACCTTGTCCTCAAGGTCGGGCACGTCGTACAGCTTGCTAAAAGCTTGGAGTTCCTCCCACGTCGAATCTTCTGGAGTGCTGTGGGACCACTGCACCAAAACCTGCTTAACGAGTGTATTTTGATCCCTGATAGTGCGTCCAGCAAGCACTGCAACCGGTACAAGTAGGGGTTTATTGGCATGGCTGAACTCCGCAAGAGGGTAGCTTGTGACTGGTTTGTCTCCTTTAAACTCCTTCAACAGTGAGACATGGAAGGTTGGATGAATTCGACTCCCCGGAGGAAGCTCGAGCGTATAAGCTACCCGGTCCGCGTCGCAATGATCGGAAATGGCCCAAAGTAACGACGACATAGCTTGGAATTGAGTCGATTTGCCACGGTGGTTTGACGATAGGGCTGCAGCTTAACTAATACCAAGTCTCCTACGTTGAAGTGTATGTCTCGACGCTTCTTGTTGGCCTGTTGTTGCATTCGGTGCTGAGCCTGGGTGAGGTTCTGTTTCAATTGCTGTAAGATTGCGTCTCTGGTTAAAAGGTCCTCTTCCACAGCCTGAATCGTGGTCGCCCCTCTTGTATATGCTGGAATCGCCGGGGGAAGTCTGCCATACACGGCCTGAAATGGCGTCATGCCAATCGCGGAGTGGTGGCTTGTATTGTAGTGATATTCGGCCCAGGAAAGAAACTTGCTCCACTGCTTGGGGTTCTCTGCAGTAAATGCCCGCAGGTACTGTTCCACATATCGGTTGGTCACCTCAGTCTGCCCGTCCGTCTGAGGGTGGTAGGATGAGCTCATCCTCAACTTAGTGCCCATGAGTTCAAATAATTTCTTCCAGAATGTGCTTGTGAAAATTGGGTCGCGATCGGACACTATGGTGCGAGGCATTCCATGTAGTCGGATGATCATGTGAGAGAACATGTCTGCCACCTTGGTAGCGGTGTAGTGTGTAGGTAAGGGGCCGAAGTGCGCATATTTGGTGAGGCGATCTATTACCACAAGGATATTGGTATGCCCCTGAGATTTAGGCAGCCCTACTATAAAATCCATGGCTAAATCTTCCCATACACGTTCCGGAATCTCTAGGGGTTGTAGGAGACCATAAGGAGCCGTCGGTGAGTACTTCACTGTCTGGCAAACGAGGCAGGAAGCCACATAATCCTTTACCTCCTTCCGCATACCTTCCCAAAAAAAATTTGCACTAAGCCGCAGCAAGGTCCGCTCCACCCCTGCATGTCCGCCCAAGGGAGTATCGTGAAACTCCTGGAGAAGCATTTTCTTCAGTTGTGAGTCCCTGCTGATGAAGAACCGCTTCTTGTATAGTATCAGGCCGTCACGAACACTATAGCGGTGGTCAAGCCCCGTGCCCTTGCGCAGTTGCTGATGTAGTTCCTGCAAGTCAGTACATTCCTGATTTTCACGTTTCAAATCAGCCAAGAATTCATACCTGCCCGCGGATATGGCTGCCCGAAGTTGTATATTTGGTTCTTCATGTTGCCGCGAAAGTGCATCTGCCACTAAATTCTCCCTGCCGCTCTTATACTCAATAGAAAATTGGTATCCCAGCAACTTCCGTAAGCAGTGTTGCTGTTCCGGAGTCTGTATCACCTGGGTTAGAAGCTCCTTCAAGCTTCGGTGGTCTGTTCGAATGACGAAGTGCCTCCCTAGCAAGTACTGCCGCCACTTAGCTACTGCTTCGACCACTGCTCGCAACTCCCTTATGTAGGCCGAGGCTCCCATCAGGCGTGGCCCAAGTTTCTTGCTGAAATAGGCCAGAGGATGTCCAGCCTGTATTAGAACCCCGCCTATTCCCACGTTCGAAGCGTCCGTCTCGACAACAAACTCCTTGGTAAAGTCGGGCAAGTGGAGTACAGGCGTCTCAATCATAGCCTGTTTTAACCTTGCAAATGCGCTGGATGCGTCCTCTGTCCATTTGAAGCTCTCCTTCTTTAGCAACTCCGTGAGGGGGGCTGCGATAGTCGCATAGTGGGCGACAAACCTACGGTAGTAACCCGTAAGGCCCAAGAATCCTCGCAATTGCTTAATGTTCCGGGGCAGCGGCCAGTCTACCATTGCCTTAACCTTGGAAGGGTCTGCTTTTACCCCTTCTCTAGAAACCAAGTGTCCCAAGTACTCCACCGTTCCTTGAAAGAATTGACATTTGCTCCCCTTAGCGAAAAACTGGTTTTCGGCTAGGCAATTCATCACGGTATTCAAGTGCTGCGCATGATCCTCGAAACTCCTACTATATATGAGGATATCATCAAAGAAAACTATCACAAACCGCCGTAAAAAGGGTTTGAAAACTTGGTTCATGGCTGCTTGAAAGGTGGACGGTGCGTTAGTTAAGCCAAAAGGCATAACTAGGAACTCATAGTGTCCCTCGTGCGTCCGAAAAGCGGTTTTGTGTATGTCGCGGTAGTCCATTCGGATTTGGTGATACCCCGATCGGAGGTCAATTTTGGAAAATACCTCCGCTCCCCCTAGTTCATCCATAAGCTCGTCAATTGTGGGAATTGGGAACCTATCTCGAACTGTGATTCCGTTCAAAGCACGGTAATCTACACAAAAGCGCCATGACCCGTCTTTTTTTTTAACAAGCAATACCGGTGAGGAGTACGGGCTATTGCTGTGCCGTATGAAACCACAGTCTAACATTTCCTTAACCAGTTTCTCCATCACGTCTTTCTGAAAATAAGGGTACCTATAGGGTCTCACATTGATTGGGGCTGTTCCCGGTTGCAAGTGTATTCGGTGGTCCATGTTTCTAACGGGCGGTAACGTTTTGGGTTCCTCAAACACCCTTCGAAACTGGGATATAATCCCTTTTCCTGCTGTCGGTAGTGATGCTTCCAGTTGGTCGATCTCCGCGGCTCCCTTCCCATGGACATCCTCTGTGGCTGTCAATCTATAAACCCCGCTAATATCTCCTCCTAACAACAGGGTATTAAGCTGCGACCAAGTGACCTGTTGTGCTTGAACCTTAGTGTTTCCTGCGAGCTTGACGGACCGCCCTTCCCACTGAAACTCCATAGTCAACGCACTGTGGTCGTGCACACAGGGGCCTAAGGTACGCAGCCACTGCATTCCCAGAACCACGTCCAATCCCCAAATGGGTAATACAAACAAGTCGACTCTGAAACAGTGCCCCTGCATAACCAATTCCACCCCCATACACTTCTTACAGCATACCAAATAGTTGCCATTACCCATGTAGACCCTAAACCTCTTGGTCTCATCCCACGGCAGCCCCAATTTTTCTACCAAGGCCTCTTGAATAAAATTATTGTTGCTCCCAGTGTCTATTAGTACTTCCAAGGCTTCGGTCCCATGCCTAGCTAAGATGCGAAAAATTTGAGGATTCACCGAATTGGAAAAAGTATTGAGACTTACCTCGAGCTCGTCTTCCTCAGCCAGATCCTCTCTTCCTAATTCTGAAGCCCCAGAGTCCACAACGTCCTCTTCGTCTCCGCACAACAGCAGTACCCGGTTCCTGCATTTGTGCCCCACGTGGAACTTCTCTTCGCAAGTGAAACACAGGCCTTTGTCCCGTTTCTCTTGGAGCTCTGCAGGGGACAGTCGCTTGACTGGAAATTTGGGAGTCCCAGCTTGTACTTCTCTGGTATTTGTCGGGTTGACCACAGTGTTAGTACCGTAACTCTTCGGCTTGTAGTCCCCGGTCTGACTAGTGGGTCCCGCCTTAACCTGTGGCCCAAAAGTCCGATGGCTCTCTCTCATCTGCCTTCCCACCAAATCTTCGTGTCGATCCTCAAATAACTGTGCCTTGGCCATAGCATCCGCCAGGTCTCTTGGTTGGGCCAGTAGGATTTCTCGCCGAATTTCCAACCTCAATCCCCAGACAAAGAAGTTGAGGAACATTGGCTCGGGTACCCCCGTGATTCGGGTCATCAGGGCTTCGAACTCCGCCCGAAACTGTGTGACCTTCCCTGTTTGGGTGAGCTTGGCAATCCTGCCCAACGGATCGTCGTAGATGGTCGCTCCGAACCTTTTACGCAATTCGTGTAGGAAGATTTCCCAACTCGTCAGTAGCCCGCCCTTCTCCATCCATTGGTACCACACGGATGGTTCACCGTCCAGATGAAACGCCACCACCGACAGCCGCATCTTCGGATCCACCTGTTGAAGATCGAAGAATTTGTTTATTTTATAGATCCAGTTCTCCACATTAGTTCCGTCAAACCGTGGAACCTCAATCCGCAAAGTCCTCAAGAGCGAGTTCACTTCTCCAGAGTGATTCTCTCCCTCGGCTCTCCGTCCTCCCCTTTGTCCGTTTTCCGCTACCGCCCGGTTATGCCCAGCCGTGTCTTCCGCCGACGGTTCGTCCACCCATCGCGCCTGGGTGATCTGATTCAAGCGCTCTTCCGTGCTAACCATGTGCTGTGAAAGCATCGAGGAAAATTTCTCTAACTGAGAATCGGCATGCTGCTTGAAGCTTTGCTCCATGGCCTTCATGATCTCGGCGAGTTCCTCGTTTCTCATCGCCTCTCAATGAAAGCACCAATATTAGGCTTCGCAAAGAATAAGCCAAACGCACTCTTCGAGACAGTGCCAATCTCCACAGAGAAACCAGATTCTTATTATTCAACATCCTCTAAAATCGATCAGTCACAGCCTATATAGGATGCTACAATTCTTGCGTAAACGGTAAAGGAAAACAGCAATTGAAATAACGAAATACGGTTACGAGACTTGGGAATCCACGCCTTGCTCAACGTTGCTCGGCCATAACAAACTCCTTCAGCCAGCGAGGTCTCACGCGTTTCCTAGTCTCACGCGCTGCCTCCTCTTCTTCCTTCGCAGTAGCTCTTGTTATCTCCGCAGTTCCCTCTCTGTTTCTCCTCTTCATTCCGTCTGATACTTCAAATTGGGCTTGACCTTCATGGGCCGAAGGTTTAGTCCAGCTGGTTACTTGATTTTGGACCGAACGGCTGTCCAGAACCACTTGGGCTTGGCTAACAGTTCTTAATTTGAGGCTGAAGAAAATTATAACAGATGATCTTTTTCCCTTTTGCTCGAATAAAATGGTAGGTTGCTTCCAGAAAAACTAGGAAATAACAAATCAATAATTTAAGATGCGGGTTGGGTTTCTTTTCAATGGAACTTTTCTTCTATGAAAAGAAGAAAAGCACTGAAACATAAGATAAATCAACAATAGGAAATTCAGTCGGAATGAGGTTGTGCAGTGAAAACATATATGTATTACCTTATTGTTTATCACTCATTATACTTACTGCTAAGATCCGTTCAGTAAGCTCACACCAATTATGCAAAACTCTTCTAACAAGTAACGATCATAACCAAAGCCTGAATAGGATTAGTATAAGACAAAGAATAGACATAACACCCCTGGAGTTATGCACTTAAACACAAAAGAATAGCCATAATTGCAACTTATTTAAAAAGAAATGAAGTAACGATGTTAGTTATAGAATAAATGTACCAAAAGTAAAATGTACCTAAGACAGAGGAAAAAAAAAAAAAAAAAAAAAAAAAAAAAAAAAAAAAAAAAAAAAAAAAAAAAAAAAGAAGAAGAGTACCCACACTCACCAAATTTTCAGTTAAAACTTAAAACTCTAATTTCTCTGCTTTACACATGAATGAGCAAGAGCAAGCCTGAACAACACATAGGAAAAAGAACCTTTTGATTTCTCAGCAAAAAATTATGAGATCATTTTAGTGAATAAATAAATATATAGAAATGTGAAAAGAAAATTTACCAATGTGGCTAACTAGCACAAATTCTTCACTCGAGCACACTTTCTCATAGCCTGAACCAATCCATCCAAAACCCATAAACGTTTTTCTGATAGACTAAGTAATTAAGTTTCTAAATGCAGCAAAAATATATACATTTTCCGTAAAGCAAATGAGCATGCAACAAAAATTTCTCAGAAACTAAACAAAAGAAAGAAAAAAAGAAAGAAAGAAAGAAAGAAAGGAAAGGAAAGGAAAGGAACACCATGCAAAGTGTGTGCTCGGTAGTCTGGTGAGAAAGGCAAAATCATGCTAAAATGAATTCTCTTCTTTGTACTATTTAGCCTTATGAAAATTTTTTGAAATAACAAAAATTAAAGCGTAGTGTATGTTTTACAGAAACAGAAAAACCAAACCTAAACTACACTAGCAGAATAATGCATTAATTTGAGAAACAAACACATAATATTTCTGGAATTTTATCACTTAACTAAATATAAAGAAGCAGAATATCATGCCAAAATCAACAAACGAGAAAACGAAAAAGGGAGAAAGAACACAAAATGAAAATCTCCAAAAACATAAAGGTAGAACTCAAATTCGTCACTGATTAGGCAAAATCGATTCGAGAGAGAAAAAAAATTTATCTTGCAAGCAATCACAGTTCTCAGCCTCCTTCCTAGCCACATCGAGGACCGAGTCGATCAACTCATAGCCTTCGGTGTAGTGACCCTTGGCGCAGTTGTTTCTGGCGCAGACGAAGTTGTCCGCCCTGAAGATCTTTGCCCTAGGACCTAGATCGGACGCTGTCCTTGGTTCTGGGCTCATATCCCTGAAGACGGCGCGTGGGACGAACTGCCCGCAACTGGCCTCGTTGTAGAAGACATTGCCTCGCTCGAGTTGTACCGACCCGTCGAGTCGATCCCGTGCTCGGCGCAAACCACTTCCCAGAACTTGGCTCCGATCTGGTTTCCGCATTGGCCTCCTTGGATGTGAAGGATCTCTCTCATTTTCGGTGTTCTGAGTACGAACGAGTTACTAAAGTTCTAGAGAGAGAAAGAGAAGGGAATATTGGAGGGAGTGAGAGAGAATGGTTTGTGTTTTGATATGTGAGTAAGAGAAGAGACTGAAGTCAGAGGGAAGAAATGGGTTTTTCATAATTGGGGAAGGAGGACGTTTCAACGGTTTCAACGTTTCAACGGTTTTTCATAATTGAGAAAATTTGATAAAAGAGACCGGAGAAAATTAGAATTTGAGGAAATATGTCAGTTTTTTTTTATAACAAAAAAATAATAACGTGTATCTTACGTGACAAAAATTAGTCCTATTAGTCCTAAGTGTATTAGTCATTTTCAAAAACTCTCTAACACACAAAATCGACTGCTCGACCCCCCGAAACCGACGCTCGACCCTCTCTCCTCCCGACTAAGCCCTCTCACGACTGACCACTAGTTTTTCTCTCCGATCACCTCTCACCGACCGCCGGCTTTTCTCTCCGATTAGTCACCAACCTCACGACCGACCATCACCGACCGTTGGCTTTCCTCTCACATGTTTCTCTCTATCTCGCCGAAGTTCTCTTACCGGCCGATCCACTCTCTCCGATCTCTCTCGTCTCGGCCGACCGACCACCTCACCAAACACCCGACCATTCACCAAAAACCGACCTCCCTTCCCCCTAAAACAGACCAAAAACTGACCTCAACCACTCACCAAATTCCCGACCACAAAAACTGACTAAAAATCGACTGAAATGGCATCACAAAACAGCTCTTCTTCCTCAACTAAAATGGCCATTTCCCGAACACTTGTCGACAAGGCAACGGAATCTGCTGAGGTAATATTCTTGTTTTACTTTTTCTTATATATTTTTGCAAGAACAAAAACTTAATATAAGCAACATTGGTTTGTTCATAGTCGGTTCTTAGTCGACTTAGGTTCTGGTCTATTCGTAGTCGGTTCTAGGTCAGTTTTAGGTCATTTCTAGTGGTCGATTCTTAGTCGAATCTTGTCGAGCAGGGTCGGTTCTGGTCAATTTTGTCGGTTCTAGGTGAAGTTCGTTCTTGGTCAGTTGGTAGTCGGTTCGGAGTCAGTTCTTGGTCGGTTCAGGTCGTTGTGGTCGGTTTTGGTCAGTTTTGTTCAGTTTTTGGTCGGTTCGGTCAGGTCATGGTCGATTCAGTTGGTTCTTGTTTAGTTTCTTGGTCTATTCTAGTCAGTTCTGTCGTTTTGGTCGGTTTTGACCGGTGTGTTTTTTCTTCTTTTTCAGTATGACCTCCCAAAGTACAACACAAGTGAACTTCCTGGGATCGGACATCTAAAGATGATCATGGATCCTATGCGGGATTATTTTCCAGTGAAAGTGACTATGAAGTCAAAGATCGAGGCTTTGGAGGTAATCAAGCAGAATCTAGACTTTGAAATGGAAATCCCAATTTTCAAGGAGTCTACCTTCAGACATTTTATTTCGATGTCTGAAAATACGATCTATTTTGGAGTGTTGACACACTATCTGCTTTTGAGGCAGATAGAAACAAAAAAGAGACATGAGTTGTGGTTCATGGTTAATGGAACCACAACTAGGTTTGGAATGAGGGAGTTTGCATTAATAACTGGATTGAACTGCGGAGAAACTCTAGAGCCGGACGTGATCTTGAAAGCTTCAAAGAATAGAAGATTATTGGAGCATTTTAAGTCCCACGTAGTACTTGTTGCTGATTTAAGAAAATTGCTCACAGGGTATAAGATAAAAGGTAGCGATAAAACAAAGATCGCTATCATTTATTTTTTAGCACAAGTACTATTATCTGGGGACGAGAAGAAGACCGTCCCACTGGATTAGCTGTATTACGTTGACGATTTAGAATTCTTCAACAGCTATCCATGGCGCAGGGTATCTTTTGAATGCACTCTGCGGGCTTTGAAGAAGAACTTGAGAGATAAATTCCAGAAATGAGTTCAGAAAAGACGCAATAAAGCATCAAGGAAACCTACTCAATATGCGAGTTTCCTTGGGCCTTTCAGGTATGTCATACAGTTATATGTATAATTTTTCATGGCCTTATAGTAAATAATACCATAATTGGTTTACTAAACTTAAAAAAATTGGTTTAACGCAGGTTTGGGCATTCGAAACATTTCCAACCATCGGCGCCACGTTTGTAAAGATGGTTGAGGGACGTCTTCCCAGAATCCTCAAATGGGAGGCACGCCGGGTTTCCTTGGTCGAGGTTAGACAAATAGATGACCTCATGCACAGTGGCGAGCTAAGGGTTTAAATACAATGTTTTTATAGGTGTAAAGTTTACAAAATATGCATATTTGTTTTTTTTACAATATGTTTCCACCTAAATAATCATTGAATGTATGTTCTTTTAATATACAGGGAATGGCCGTACCAATTCTTTATCCCACTGAGGAGGAAAGGAATAGTATGTACATGAGGTTGTATATGCCTTATGCCGACCAAGAAGATCCTAAGATTGACCAGCTTGCATCATTTTTGGACTCTGGTGCAAGAATGGTCCATGTCCAGCAACCAAAGCCTCCGAAACAATTGGCTCGTCTCCAACTACTTCCCCAACGACAACAGCAACTTCCCCAACAACAATAGCAACAGTAACAACAACCCGAAAAAAGAATAAAGAACAACAACAACAACAACAACGGCAAACAACACAACAACAAAAGAAGAAAAAACAACAACAACAACAACAACAACAACAACAACCGAGCAAGCAAGATGGTATGTCTATTGATCACATAGTTGACATACTCTATCACAGGATGTTAGAGTACAATAGTAGACATTTTGAAGCCATCAACAAGAGGCTAGACTTGCTACACGAATCTGTTAGAGAAATTAAGGACAATATAACATGTCTAGCGAAACAACAATTACAGCCAAAGATAGTGCCTAAGGAAGAACTTGAGCCTCAGGTTCAGCTTGAGCCTGAGGCAGAACTTGAGTCTCAGGTTCAACTTGAGCCTCAGGTTTAGCCAGAGCCTGAGGATCAGCTTGAGCAACAGGTTCATTCAGAGCCAGAGTCTGAATCGAAGAATGAAAAGTGACTTAAGAGGCCCAGCAAGTATATTGAGTCACCTTACACATATCCCCTGCGTAACGTGAGGAAGAAGATGTGGACCTTTAACGATGCTATCGAGGCCTTCAACAAGTGGTTCCCTGATTCTAGTACAGACTCTGAGCTAATTGAATGCGGTTTTGGAGATTGGAGGAAGGACTTCTTCCAGATCATGTTGAAGCCAGGTGAATGGCTGTTCAATGAAGTAAGTAATCACAACATATTTTCTAAATTTATAGTCTTATTTTTTATACCATTATCATTATACTGAATTAATTTTTTATGACTTATAGCAAATTGACGAGACATAGGGTCTTCTATTGATTAGAAGGTCAAGGACACCTGAAGGGTAGTTCAATAATAATATTGTCATCCTAGATGATATATTTTGTCAAAAGTTGAGAGCGCGATTCTTCACCAACAAAAAGAAATTGGCAACGTATACATTTGACAACGACCTAGATGAATATGTCTATGGAGAAAAGCGCATAATTGGCCAGAAATGGGATGCCGTGCAAGGCTTCACTATGCCTCTTAACATTGAGAGGAAGCATTGGGTTGTGCTTTATGTTGATTTATCTGAATTCAACATAAAGGTGTATGACTCAGCTGTTTCGATGTACAGAGATACACAGATGCAAAGACAAGTAGAGCCAATCGCTGTCATGATACCCAAGTTCTTGAAGTACACAGGCTTATTCAACCATCTAGGCGATAAACTTGATTGTGTGTGGCCAATCGTTCATCCCAAGTGGTTGGTCCACAACCTTAGATAAGGTGACTGCGGATTTTTCACATACAAATTTATCGAATACCTTGTCTGCAGAATCCCGTTAGAAGACCTCGCTGAAGAAAAAGTAGAAGCTTACCGGTTGGAACTCGCGGTCGGAATTTGGAGCGAGTACAAGCTGAAGAGGCCCGTGAGTCCTACTATATGAAATGTTGGTTGTTTTGGTTGTTGTAAAATAGATACACAACATTATTGGTGTTGCAATATGTTTATTATTGGCATTGCAATGCATTTATAATTTATCATATTCAATAGGTTATTTTGGCTCTAGGGAAGCTTATATTTATGGAGAAATGCTGCCCAAATTTTTACACAATAACATATGTTTTTTTTTTTTTTTTTTTTTATGAAAACTTCGAACCAATCCTGAAGATTGCATAATGTGTGTTTCATTGTAAAATCGGGTTTTACCGGGGGCACTAGTACCTTTGTAGGGGTTACGGGGGCAAGGTGTCTTGCGTGCGGGGGACAGTGTGAGGGGAGGGGCAAGGGGCAAGGGGCGGCGCGTGGGGGGGCACCGTTCAGTTGGGGGGCAGGGGCGGGGGTCGGGCAGCGTGCGCTGGAACCTGGGCTTGTGGGTGGTGGCTGTGGCGACCAGAATTGACTAATATAGAAGGAACAGACCATAACCGACCAACATAGCAAGAACAGACCAGAACCGACCAAGAACAAACTAAGAACAGACCAAGAACAAAATTTGTAAAAAATTAGAAAACATACATTTTTTCATATTTTTTGGACTCGTTGGGTATTACTAAACTATGTAGTTTATAAAAAAAAAAAAAAAATTGGTTAGAACTTAAAAAAAAACCTAGAACAGACCGAGAACAAAATTTGTAAAAAATTAGAAAACGTACATTTTTTCATATTTTTTGGACTTTTTGGGTATTACTCAACTTTGCAGTTTATTAAAGAGAAAAAAAATTGGTTGGAAATGGAAAAAAACCTAAAACAGACAAAGAACATACCAAGAACAAAATTTGTAAAAAAATTAGAAAACATACATTTTTTCATATTTTTTGACTTTTTGGGTATTACTAAACTTTGTAGTTTATAAGAGAAAAAAAAAAATTTGGTTAGAAATGAAAAACCTAGAACAGACCGAGAACAGTCCAAGAGCAGACCAAGAACAAACTTTGTATTTCTTAGTCTGTTCTTGGTCTGTTCTAGGCTTTTTTCATTTCTAACTATTTTTTTATCTTTTATAAACTACAAAGTTGAGTAATACCCAAAAAAAACCAAAAAATATGAAAAAAATATACGTTTTCTAATTTTTTACAAATTTTGTTCTTAGTTTGTTCTTGGTCTGTTCTAGGTGTTTTTCATTTCCAACCAATTTTTTTTCTCTTTTATAAACTACAAAGTTGAGTAATACCCAAAAAAACCAAAAAATATGAAAAAATATACGTTTTCTAATTTTTTACAAATTTTGTTCTTGGTTTGTTCTTGATCTGTTCTTGGTCTGTTCTAGGTTTTTTTCATTTCTAACCAATTTTTTTTTTTATCTTTTATAAACTACAAAGTTGAGTAATACCAAAAAAAAAACCAAAAAATATGAAATAATATACGTTTTCTATTTTTTTACAAATTTTGTTCTTGGTTTGTTCTTGATCTGTTCTAGGTTTTTTTCATTTCCAACCATTTTTTTTTCTTTTATAAACTACAAAGTTTAGTAATACCCAAAAAAACCAAAAAATATGAAAAAATATACGTTTTCTAATTTTTTACAAATTTTGTTCTTGGTTTGTTCTTGGTCTGTTCTTAGTCTGTTCTAGGTTTTTCTTTTATTTCCAACCAATTTTTTTTCTCTCTTATAAACTACAAAGTTGAGTAATACCCAAAAAAAAACAAAAAATATGAAAAAAATTTACGTTTTCTAATTTTTTACAATTTTGTTCTTGGTTTGTTCTTGGTCTGTTCTTGGTCTGTTCTTGGTCTGTTCTAGGTTTTTTTCATTTCTAACTAATTTTTTTTTTATCTTTTATAAACTACAAAGTTAAGTAAGACCCAAAAAAACCAAAAAATATGAAAAAATATACGTTTTCTAATTTTTTACAAATTTTCTTCTTGGTTTGTTCTTGGTCTGTTCTTGGTCTGTTCTAGGTTTTTTTTTTTATTTCCAACCAATTTTTTTTCTCTTTTATAAACTGCAAAGTTTAGTAATACCCAAAAAAACCAAAAAATATGAAAAAATATATGTTTTCTAATTTTTTATAAATTTTGTTCTTGGTTTGTTCTTCTCCTACTTGTGTGCATCAGGTACCCACCCATACGTACAAACCTTGTGTGTGTTGGTTTGAAGTTTTCAAAAAAAAACATTATTGTGTAAATATTTGGGCAGAATTTCCCCATAAATATTAGCTTCCTCAAAGCCATAATAACTTGCTAAATACATTTTACAACCCGTTGAATATAATAAGTGTGAATATATTGTAACACCAGAATTTATAAGTCATGATTACATCGGTGTGTTCTTACATTTCTTCTGATAGTGTCCATATTGCCCACACCTAGCACATCGATTCTATCTTCGTGTGAACTCGCCTTTGCTGGGAATGCGTTTTTGCTTTGGCCTACCCCTCTTTGGTACAACTCGCGGTGGAAGAAGGTGAACTTCCTTTACGTGATTCAAAATATCCCATTGCGAAGTATCCGGCACAGGATAGATTGTCTTAGCATACGCAAGAGCCCAAACTTCTGTCCTGTAGTATTTTGAGCATAAATCATAGAGTGACATTCCTGCTTCTCTACAACATGATATTGCATGCTCGCATGGTATCTGCTCAAGGTCGAACACACGACAAGTGCAACTCCTCGCTCCAATGTTGACAATTGCAGTAGCCTCTCCACCTGTCACTTGGAACTCAACAGTATTAAGTCTTGTGGCCATTATAAATCCCGCTTTGTTGTGCCTCTCACGAAGAGTTTTTTCCACACTTGGCATTAATAATGTTTTAGTTTTAGAAACTTCGACCCGCCTGTTATTAAACTACTCTGACATCTTCGCTTATATAAAATTAAAGAGGGCAACGATAGGGTAATCTCAAACATCTTTGAGCATTGCATTAACTGACTCAGACATGTTTGTGGTCATAATATTATATTGATTTCCTTTAAAATGAGCACGAGAGCACATTTCAAAACGAACTTGCACCTGTAGGTATCTAGCAATACTAGGATATCTTGCAGACAACTCATCAAACAAGATAGAAAGCTCGTCAATGCGGTAGGCCTCAGCGGTTTTAAGGAACAATGGCAAAACACCGCTACATCTGAAATTACTCTTGATGTTTTGAGACACATGCCATGTGCAACAACCATGATGTGCTAATGAATAAACTGTAAACAATGCATTACTTATACTTTGATTCCTATCAGAAATAAAAACTAATTCCTCAGAATCAGTGATAATCACCTTCAAGTTTGAGAAGAACCATGTCCAAGATGCATCATTCTCTGAGTCTACAATGGTCCATGCGATGGGATAACAATGACGTTCACTATCCTGTGCAGTGGCAACTAACAACGTACCTCTAAATTTTCCCTAAAACCACGTTCCATCAACACTGATAACTTTCCTCATGCAACCAAAACCTCGTATACAAGGTCCAAATGTTAGGAAAAGATAGATAAAACGGTTCCGTTCATCAAAATGAATATTGGTGATGCTGTCGTGATTAGTAAGAGACACCATATGAAAGTATGATGGGAGCTTAGTGAAGCTTTCTTCAGCTGTACCTCTTACGAGTTGAAGTGCATGCTCACGAGCCTTCCATCCTTTGTAATAACTGAAGTCCGTCCCGAATTCATCACGGGCATATTTTTGAATTGATTTCGAAACCGGACCCTGTTTGACGCCTATAAATTGGTTTTTCATGCAACTTCCAATAACGGAGTACATTGCTTGCCTGTGCTTTGCTGAACACTTTTCTGATGAGCAAGAGTGAACACCATTATACTTGCAGATTACAAACATGTTCGACAGTCTTAATTTGCAGGCTCGAATACGCCACACACATTTCGGATCCACACACTCTATTACAAGCACGTCTTTATTTGATTTTGTTGTTCAAAACTCAAACTTGCCTTTCAAAGCTATTAAACATAGCTTTTCCTTCAAATCATTCTTACTTGTAAAGTACTGACCAACTTCTAAACTAGATCCGTCACTGAAGGTAGATCCATGAGATGATCCAAACTCAGTCTTGTCCATACAAACTACAGGACTAGCAACTTCTACTTCATTTAAAATGGTAAGCGGTTGTGGCTCTAGCTGTGGTTGTGACTCTGGTTGTGGTTGTGACTCTGGTGGAATATCATTATGAGTCGAAAACCCATCTGTAGCCACATTACCCATAAAATCACGATAAAAAAATCATCATGCAAAGGATTTCTCCTAATTTTGACTCCATCAATATGTTCTTCAGGATTCATAAACTTCCAATCCACTATCACGTGTAGCGGTACCTCGTGGGCTATATCCCTGAAGAATAACAAATCATCATTGTCTTTTATTACAACAGGCAATGATTTCTGTTTCAAATTTGGTACCCATGATAGCTGCAAAGAATGGTTTCGAGAGTATCCTTCTCATCCATATATATGCCAATTAAATTACAATATGTATGCCACACCCAACAATTTTCAGTCTTATCCCTTTTTCCTCCAATGTCAAAAAAAATCCTCCACTGAGCCATTATTTAGATTTGAAAACTGTAAAAATTTAATCAAGATAATAATATGTCATTAAACCATACCATATAATGAGAACATACCAAGAACAAACCATATAATAAGAACAACCTAAGAACAGATCAAGAACAGACTAAGAACCGACTGTGCAATAAGAACAGACTAAAAAATGAATGTGCAATAAGAACAGACCAAGAACAGACCATGAACAGACTAGAACTGACCGTGCAATAAGAACAGAATAATAACAGACCACGAACCGACCATGTTATAAGAACAGACCAAGAACAGACTAAGAACAGACCATGAACCGACCATGTTATAAGAACAGACCACAAACCGGCCATGTTATAAGAACAGACTAAGAATAGACCACGATCAGACCACGAACTGACTATGTTATAAGAACAGACCACGAACCGACCATGTTATAAGAACAGACTAAGAACAGACCACGAACCAACCATGTTATAAGAACAGACAAGAACAGACTACGAACCGACCAACCTTTTTTTTTCTAAACCTAACAGATCTTCATCATATCAAACAATGTAAACTAGTCTTTTAACATGTAAAATTACTATTTTAATGGATTTTTAACATTTTTAACTACATTCTCATCTTAAAAACATATGAACAACAATAAAAAACACCACGAGAGATATAGAAAATGAAAGACTTACTTAGTAGCTCTTCTTCAAACTTCGTTTTGGACGAGAAAAAAACGTTGAATGGGCAAGATAATAATGTTAATGAGGTTATGCGACGACGTTGACTTGAGAAGAAGAGAGGAGAAATTGAAGGCGGCTGGGAGAACAAAATTGCGCGAAATGGAAGAGGAGGAGGAGAAAGAAAACCCTAAAGCATAATTGATGATGTGGAATGCTGATGTGAAAGTTGGGTCATTTACCCAATTTATTTTTTTTGTGGTTTATTTACTTAAAAATGCATTTTACTTAGTCTATTTATACAATGAGCCCAAAATTTGAATTTTGATAAGAGAACAAAACATTTTTGAATCTGAGTTAGGAGGGAATTTTTCTAGGGAAAAAAAGAAAAAAAAGAAAAAAAGAAAAGAAGAGAGAGAGAGAGAGAGAATTTGGACCGACCGCAACGAAACTGGAGCGCTAATTGTGTTGACTAAACCAGATTTTCTTTAGATTTAACTAGTGATTTACCCGCGCATTGCAGCGGGTAATAATTTTGCATTATACAAAGTTGTTACGAAAATGATGGAGATTAAAGATGGGATATGGAAGGCAAAAGGAATGGAAAAAAATGTTACGGTTTGATAGGTATTCATTTATCAAACAAAAGACAAAATAGATATAGGTTACAAACAAGAATAGGAGAGAATATTTCTCACCTTTTTAAATCAGCTGGTAAGAGAAAAAAAGGTCACGCAACTAATAAGAAGATAAAAAAAAAAAAAAAAAAAAAAGACAAAGACAGTGGTGTATTGCATAAGTAACAATAAAATGAGTTCATATGAACAATAAATTCTAGTTCTTCTTTAATACACTTATAGTAGTAATAATATTTCTTGAGACTGAAACACAATTTTTGTCAAAATTTTAGATAAGGAATATTTTATTAATAGGGCAAGAAAATCAAATGTAAGCCATAGTAATAAAGTATAAATAACAGATTTTTGCAGTTAACATAGCCAATCAACGCATGCAATATAAATAAGAGGAAATTAAAAATTATGTACAAAAATTATTGATAATACCTCAAACACTATAAGCCTTACATCAGGTAGCAAATATGAGGCAATGAAAAGTCAATAACAGTTAGTGACACCAGGATAAGACAATGCAACAACAAATGGTAGAAAGCCTAGAAAAATATAAATAAATAAGTAAATGAGTAAATAAATAAATAAAGGGAAACAAAAAGAACTTAAAAAGCTTATAAAGATAGGTATAATACTATCTTTATATAATAAAATAAAAAAAAACAAAGAAAAGAATTACACTAACCAAGAACAAATAGAAGAATAAAAGGATAGATAATGTCATGAAGTGATTTAAATATAAAAGATCGACATTTGTGTTTTTTGCGTCTTGAGAATTTTTGTGTCAAATAGTAACAACAGAATGGAGAAGCGAAATTTCAGCAACAAGAGAATAAAGCGAATACATCTATAAGCAGTTTTTTTTTTTTTTTAAGAAAACACTAAATACCAAAGAGGAATCAAGGGTTTTTCTTTTGTGAAATAGTAACAATAAAATTGGAAAATTAAGCTTGAGCAGTAGAAAAAGGAAACTAATGCAAGCTGTTGATGGTCAAATTTTGCCAACAAAAAAACCGGCCGGGTTACTTTGTGGTTTCCTTTCAATTACCAGCCTATATGTGTAGTGAAAGTGTGAATATTTGGTGGGTAAGTGTATTTGTGTGTTAACTAAACTATATGTAAGCAAACACAAGGGATTTAAAAGTGATTCACTCTTAAAAATTGGAGCTACATCCACTGTAATTCTGTATTTCTTTTGAGAGGACAAAAGTTTACAAGTTATGACTTTCTCTCTTTCTTTCTTGAATTTTTGGACCCCCTTCTTGGTGGGGGGTCTTCCCCTTTTTATATTGGGCTTCCTTCACTTAGTGGGTTTCCTTATTCGGTGAAAGCACTCAAGTGCTCTCCCTTGGTAGGCCCAGGCGTAGCCCACTAATTAGTACTGTTCACTCAGCCAACTTAGTCTTCTATTACGGCTCTGTGCTTCTCCGTAATGCTTTCTTGTCCCCTGTGGAGCGGTTTGAGAGTTTTTTAATTAATGGTGGCAGACATCTTCCACCTTTGCATGCAACCCGCCACGTTGTTTAAAAGAATGTTCCCCTCGTCGTTAGTGCTATTTAGCCCATTTGTCTTCTTTGGTGATCCTTTCTACGATCGAGGGGTCTCTGTGCCTTAATTTAGTCGGTGCTATCCGTGACGTCATAAGGAGTCGTCACCCTAGTCCGGACTTCGTTCTCGGGCTTTGCAGCTGAGTAGGAGGGAGCTGTAAGCGTCGAGGGTTGCGTGCTTGGCTGAGAGCAGTTATGGCCGCGTGTCGCATCATTGTTCGCCCAAGTGTCCATCACATTTTCCCACAAAACAGCTACCCCCCAGGTCGAGGGCTCTTTTTAGGTGGCCTCGACCTTCAGGCTCGGTTGTCCTTTCGTAATTCGAGTGTGGGAAACCAGTCCCAAGCCTTCACCCGCAATGATGGCCTGGGTGCTTCGGATGCCCTTCGGGGGATGTAACCATCGCGTCGATTGACCTCGCGTAATGATGTACAGCCGTATTTAAAAGAGGATGAATACGGACCGTTGGATTGCGACCTCTCGGTTTCTCGCCCTTCTTCATTACCGTCAAATCCGGGCAGAATTCCCTTGCCGTTGGATTTCAAAATCTTCATCCAACGGTCAGGGTCAAGGATGTCTTTCCCTTTAAATACCCTTCATGAACCCAAGAGCCATTTTTTCAAAACTTTGAACTCTCATTGCATTTTTGTTGAACTCTCACTCTGAGACTTTCCCGGAAATCCTTCTTCACCGGTAAGCTTCTTGACTCTCTTTTGCTTTGTGTACTCACGGGGTTTCCCCCTTTGTGTACTTGGAACATGAAAATATATATGCATAACGGATGGAACATAGAAGTTAAGGAGACTTACTCCGTCATATTCTGTCGCATTGGATGGCTCGGTCCTTATTTCTTTGTTGTATGTGTGTCTCTGGTTTCTGGGTTTTGGAGAACCTGTAATCTTATGAACACTCGCCGTTACCATTCTCATATGAATGGTCGACGTCAAGTCGAGGCGTTTGAGTAGTCGTCGTTTAGATTAGTCATCTTTTCTTCCTCTCGACGTTAGGGTTTTAACTTAGCTTCTTGTCTTTTTCAATCACCAGAACAATGGCCCAAAGTTCACCCAGTCGAGAGGATTCTTCTTCTATCGCTCATTTGGACCCCCCTTCAGTAGTGGAGATCTCATGGTCTTCTTCGTCTTCTGACATCAGCTCCGTGTTGCAGGACATTGAAGACATCGAGGAAAGATACAAATCGGGCGACGACTTTGGAAGCGAGTTCGGTAGCGTCAAGCGGTTCATAGATGAAATCATCGAGCGGATCCCCTTTATGGGGGGGAGCGTAAGTGGGGTAGCTGCCGCGACGGTGGATGCCCCCTAGCTGCCACGAGCGGTGACCCAGATAGGCCCTCCTTCACAGCCGATGTCGTGGCGTCGAGGTCCGAAATAAAGATATTATTTGGGCTGTGAAGGAAGGATGCATCGACGGGTGGTGGTTCGAGTACCTTCTCCCGGACATGCATTTTAGAACCAGCATGCCGCCAACCGGATATCTTCCGGTCTATACTAGAGCGGTTACAGCGGGGATGACCCTCCCAGTTCATCCTTTTGTAAAGGACTACTGCCACTTCTATGGCATCTCCCCTGCTCACTTGGCGCCGAACTTCTGGTACTGCTTTGCTGGTGCCTGGATTCTATGGCACTAGAAATTTGACATGGAACTCCCATTGGACGAGTTCCGGTTCATGTATAAGCTATGCCACGTCGCCAAGTGTGAAGGGTGGTACTTCTTGAGTAGTCATGGGAGGGCTCAGCCCAGGTTTGGGAAGCTTATTATGGGCATTCCCTTGTCGTCACATGGGTGGAAGCCCATGTTCTTCATTATCCGGGGGCCATTCAACTTTCATCCCAATGACCGCCTGCCCCGTTGAAGGCAGGTGCAGGCGGCGTTTGGGAACATGAGTAAGTCTCCTGACTTTTTTTTACCTGACTTCATTCTTTCTTCATATGCTGATAATCCTTTATTCTGTAGTTAACCAAGACCGGCCGAAGTTCTCCGGTAATAGTTTGGCGAGGATTGAGCAAGCTTTCTCCTATTCGTCAGAGGTTCGCCACATCGAAACGCTTCTGACCAAGGAGAATCTTCACGCCGCCGGTCTAATCCTAAACCTCCCCGACCCTTCAGACCTAGACACCATCCGCGCGTACTTCCATTTAAGCGATGAAGGCAATTACTTCTCTCGACGACTTCCCTTATTATGGTTCGTGTTTTCCTAACGCTGATCATATCTTCTTCTCGTCGTTTTTGCAGAGATGGTGTCGCTAAGAATTCAACTTCCTGGGAGCCAGCGATCGGGGCTGAGCCAGCAGCCACCGTCTGATCAACAGTCCCCGCCGAGCCAACAGCCCTTGTCGAGCCAACAGCCCTCGTCGAAGGGGAAAGAAAAGGCTAGCTCTTCTTCTCCTACGCCGAAGAGCAAGAAGGTCAAGGGCCCTTCGATACCGGGGGGCAAGCATACTCACAAGAAGAGGCGTACTGACAAGACGTCAATTGCCAAGACCTGGACACCGGTGGTTCCCATTCCTGACGTCAGTGCTCCCCCAGCGCCGAGAGAATGCGTGCTGATCCCAGGGGGAAAGATAATGGATGGGAATTTCCAAGTCTTAAACATTTCTGACGCCGAGGTCGGGGCGATGTTGAAACTCCCCCCTCGCTTCTCTCTCATCTTCCAGGCTCTTTATGAGTCTTTCCTTGAGCCTCACTGGATTGCAGCTTCCCGATCTTCGTTGGTCGATCGCCAGCGCAAACAGATCTCCTTCCAGATCCACGTAAGATTTTACCGAGTTTTTTTTTTCTTTTTTTTTTTTTACCTTTCCTGATTTCGTAACCTTTCCAGAGCCTTGTCCTTTCCATCGTTAACCTCCTCGATGTAGTCAAGGTTGAGGAGCGTAAGAGTGAGATGGACGACGTGGAGGCTAGGCTTAGGTCTCTCGTTGATGATGCCAAGAAGAAGAGGGATGGTGCCGTCGAGGAGAAGGACTTGGCTGTGGCCAAACTGACAAGTCTAGAAGGCGATCTGGCCGAGCTAAAGGCCAAGGTTAAGGACCTCACACAACGGGCAGACTCGTCCGAAAAAAAGTTGGCCGAGGCGACCGAGGCAGCGGAGAGGCATTTCATTGAGGGAAAGGCCGAGGGGAAGAAGGAGGCCAAGGCTGAGGCTGCCGCAGTCTTTGACGCCAAGTGGGCAGAGATTATCGAGGAGTTCAATACTTCTCAGGAGCTCATGGACATCCGCAACAAGGATTTCTAGTCAGACGGGTCAACAGATCGTCGACCTAATCAAGAAGGAGCGTCCTGAGTGGGATTTGAGCTTCCTCTACAATTCCCCTACTCCCACTAGCGACGACGACATGTCTCCCCCTGGTGATGATGAAGAGAATGCTTCTCTTCCTGGTGATGATGAGGAGCTGGCGACTGGCGGCAAAGCCTAGGGATCTTTGTTTTTCCCCCTCTTTTTTTTTTTTGTTTCTTTTGGGGCTATTTGTAACTTAATATTTATTTCGAACAACTCTTTATTTTACCTGCATTTTTAGATATACAAAGATAATAGATTTTGGGCATACATTGATCTGCATTTGCTGCTTTTTTAGAAAATTCCTTAGAATTTTATTAAGTGTTTGTCCTTCTTCCTTGGAGGATTTGACGTCAAGTTTGTCCCTTGGAGTCGTCGTCTTAGAAAATTCCTTAGAATTTCACTAAGTGTTTGCCTTTCCTCCTTGGAGGATTTGACATCGAATTTACCCCTTAGGGTCGTCGTCTTAGAAAATTCCTTAGAATTTTGCTAAGTTTTTGCCTTTCCTCCTTGGAGGATTTGACGTCGAATTTACCCATTGGGGTCGTCGTCTTAGAAAATTCCTTAGAATTTTGTTAAGTTTTTGTCTTTCCTCCTTGGAGGATTTGATGTCGAATTTACCCCTTGGGGTCGTCATCTTAGAAAATTCCTTAGAATTTTGCTAAGTTTCCTTGGAGGATTTGACGTCGAGTCTACCCCTTGGGGTTGTTGTCTCATTTTTTAGCAATCCGTGGACCCCCCATGTCTGTTTAATATAACCTCAGTTTTTTAAAATAGACATGTTATTAAGGGATCAATTCCTTTCTTTTTGCAATCATATCAATTTATTCAATTTGTAAAGAACGTACAATTGGGGCATATAAGAATTACATACACTATTGATAGTACAACCTTAGCTGTTCTGCATTCCACGGGTATTGAATTATTTTTTCGTCGAGACTTTCTAATATGTAGGTGCCAGGACGTAGTATTTCCCTCACGTGATAGGGCCCTTCCCAAGTTGGGCCCAGGGGGCCAGTATTTTTGGGTTTTGTGCTCTGTGTTACCCTTTTACTAGCTTTTTTTCTATCCTTCTGGTCTCGAAAACAGTCTTGTTCTCTTTAAGAGAAAAGACTCCAGTCCCTGTGGTAGGGGGCGCATAAAGGATGGCACGCTTGCTTTGGAAGGGAGCAAGCAGGTGAGCGAATCACCTACCGCGATTCAGCTGCGGTAATTCCGGACTTTCTCCTCACAAAAGGAAGGAAATCTTCTTTGCCGAACTTTTTTGTTGTAATATCGCGCTATTCTTTGCTGATAAGCAGCGAGACGTAGTTGCGAGTCGAGTCTTTTTCTTCCAATAAATCGAGTTCTCCGTTCATACTCTCTGTGTTGTTAGCTTCGTTATTGACGACGGTTCTTAGAGTCGGCGTTTCGATTTCTATGGGAAGCACCGCCTCAACGCCATACGCCATGGAGAAGGGTGTTTCACCCGTTGTAGTTCGGCTTGTTGTTCTGTATGCCCATAAGACTTTGAGAAGTTCCTCAGCCCATCTCCCTTTCAGATCATCGAGTCTCTTTTTAAGGGTATATTTTAGTATTTTATTGACCGCCTCGACTTGTCCATTTGATTGTGGATGGATTGGCGCCGAGAAGTCTTTTCGGATGCCTAAACTGTCGCAGAATCTGTGCGTTGAAATGTTGTCAAACTATTTTTCGTTGTCGGATACTATCGAGTGGGGAACCCCGAACCTACACACAATTTTGTCCCACATGAACTTGGTGCAGGTGATGACGGGTATTTCTACCAACAAATCAAGTACTTTTAAGCCTGAATATTTGTAAGTTTTCAAGCATTTTTGTTAGTTTAATGTCTTTTGTGTGTTTTTTATAGGAGTTATAAATAAATGCGAACTTGGATGATTTTGCATGAAGCAAAGAAGAATATTTGCCCAACTTGTGAATCAATGGCAAGATGAGGCGAAAGAGGATTTTAAGGCACAAAAAAGGAGGCTTGGAATGCAAAAAAAGCGGGCTGCAGCGCACTATTTTGGGCTACAGCCCGCAAATGAATACAAAGAAGTCCAGAGAGGAAGGGAAGGGCAGGCTACAGCGCGTGTCCAGCCTCTGGGCACATTTTGGGCGCGCTGCAGCCCCTCTGGTGCGCTGCAGCGTGCATTTTTGGAGTTGGGCATGTTTTGGTGCGATGCAGCCTGCGCTTCCCTTCCTCTCTGGACTTCTTTGTATTCATTTGCGCGCTGTAGCCCAAAATGGTGCGCTGCAGCCCGCTTTTTTTGCATTCCTAGCCTCATTTTTTGTGCCTTAAAATCCTCTTTCACCTCCTCTTGCCATTGATTCACAAGTTGGGCAAATATTCTTCTTTGCTTCATGCAAAATCATCCAAGTTCGCATTTATTTATAACTCCTATAAAAAACACACAAAAGACATTAAACTAACAAAAATGCTTGAAAATTTACAAATATTCAAGCTTAAAAGTACTTGATTTGCTGGTAGAAATACCCGTCATCAGCAGGCTGCTTCCATGGTCATAGTTAGAGCCTTGGCCTCTGCCCACTTTGTGTAGTAGTCTACCGCAACGATTGCAAATTTAAATTCCCCAGGTGCGAGATGTAATGGCCCAATCAGGTCAACCCCCCATTTGGCAAAGGGCCATGGACTGAGAATGGAAGTTAAATTTTTTGGGGGTGCTTTAGGAATCGTCGCAACGTCGGGCGTACTGAAAAGTGTCCTTTTTGAGCGTCAGCCAGTAGTATCATTGCCTCAAAACCTTAAGAGCCAGAGACTGGCCCCAGTATGGTTGCCACAATCTTCTTCATGGATTTCTTGGAGGATCTTCTGGGCTTCGGCATCATCTAGGCACCGCTATAAAGGTGTTAAGTAGCCTTGTCGATAGAGCATGCCATCGTACAATAAGTACCTAGCTGCTCTATACCTGATTCGCCGAGCTTCGTCTTTATTATCCAGCAGTTGCGCGTCCATTAGATATCGGATGAGTGGCGTCATCCAATTTTCACCTGCCTGGACACTTAATGCCTTCGCTTGTTCCTCAATGGTCGGCCGCTCCAGTTCTTCAATGGGAACGACGCCTAGTGTGTCAGAATCCCTTGAAGATGGCAATTTTGCCAGTGCGTTCGCGTTTGTGTTTTCGGCTCGTGGTATCTATAGTATTTCGTAATTTTTGAACTTAACAAGTTCCTCCTTTACTTTTTCTCAAATATGCTCCCATCTTCTCGCCGCATGCTTGGTACTCTTCCTTTACTTGCATGACGACTAACTAGGAATCGCTGTAGACGCTGATCCTCTCGACCTTCAGATGGCTAGCTAAATGTAGTCTGGCAATTAGTGCTTCATATTCCGCCTCATTGTTCGACGCCTTGAATTTAAATCGTACCGTTGAGGTAATCTTGTGTCGTTCGGGGCTGATTAACAAGACGCCGGCTCCTGACCTGTTTTCGCTCGACGCCCCATCTATGTAAAGCTTCCATTTTGTAGTTTTGACTTCTTCAGATGCGGTGGGAACCGGTCTATGAGAGAATTCAGCCAGAAAGTCAGCGAGCGCTTGGCCCTTAATCGCGGTTCTTGGCACATACATTATGTCGAACTGGCTTAGTTCTACTGACCATTTGAGGAGTCGACCGGATGTTTTGGGCTTTTGTAGAGCCTATCTCAGTGGGTGGTTTGTGAGAACCCGTGTTGTGTGAGATTGGAGGTAATGCCGAAGCTTCCTTGAGGCTACCATCAAGGCGAGGGCTAGGCACTCCATTTCGCTATATCTTGTTTCGGCATTGGTACACGATAGAATTTTTGTAAACTTTGCTTAGAATAGCGTATGTGCTTGCAAGTGTACGAATCGCGAAGTAATAATGATCCAAAGATCGAGTATCGTCCTCTGGGATTGTTAACTAGGAAAGAGCTAAGTATTGCTATTAATCTAAATCAATTTTATCTAGACAATATAGAATAAGGGAATTAAAACTAAATTGAACAACGTAACTAATTAAAATATGCAATCAACGGATGCCAAAATGAATTGGATTGAAGGGATCTCTGTGATAAAATGACCTAGGGGGGATTTGACTTCACCTAATTATGCTATATTTATCCAAATCTGTCACTTATTGATGTGTTACTTCCAATCTTAAATCATGGATACTAAGATAATCTCACTCCCTCTCCCGAGTGCTAAGTAAAATAATATGCTAAATTAATTAAACTAATATCCCTATTAATTTAACCAATTATGCATTCATTAAGTTTTGCCCATATTCGATCTCCTAAGGTTATACTAGCCTCCCGACTCAATATCTCCTTGGGTTGCGTCTCTTAATTCTCAACGTATGTAATTAACTCTCCCGAGCCTAATTTTATACATCTAAGGTCTCTAATCTAATGGGTAATTAAATTAGAAATTAAACACAAGAGATACAAAAGATTTGAGTATAACACATTCAATAAGCAAACAGATTCTTAAAATACAGCTTTCATTAGATTAGATCAAAACCCCCCTAGCGTGAGGAGTTTAGCTATCCATGCTCAAAATCAAAAACACAATTACAAAATACCAAAAATCCATAGTTAAAGCAGAAAATTAAATGATAATTCAAGAAATACAAAGGGAGAAAGTAATGAAAAACTCCTGATGGATAATCTCCTCTGAAGCCTTCAAACTCCTTGAATCCCCTTGAAAATCTCCAGAAAAGTCCTTGGTTCCAGCTGCTTTCCTTTGGTTCTAGGGTTCTTGCCGTGTCTGCTTCAATCCTCTGTCTCTCTGTTCTCCCCTTTTCGTTTCTGTTCCCTTTTTCCTTTTATATGATGCACAACTCTCCAAATTCGAGAAAGGCGCGCTGCAGCCCATGGGTGTGCGCTGCAGCGCGTGTCACGCTAGGAGGTAGGGTTTCCAGGCGCGCGCCTAAGCGCACGGACGAGCGCTTCAGCGCGCGCCTCAATGGTTCTGGAATGTGCGCCTAAGCGCGCATTGACTTGCGCCTAAGTGCGCGTCTCATTGGCTCTTGGATGCGCTTAAGCGCGCATTGAACTGTGCCTAGCGCGCGCGGTTGTGGCTGTATGGCGGTTCTTTGCTGCGGCACTGCGTTGGCGTGCTGCAACCTGTAGCTCACTTGCTCCCTGGAATGTTCTCACGGAGGTCGCGGGCTGTAGCTTGCTTCTCGTGCTGCTGCTAGCGCCCTGGATGGAGATTTTCGCGGACTTTTATCTTTTTCACTTGATTTTCTCCACTTTGCAAATCCTACAAAATAGATTAATGCAAACGTTAAACTAGTGACAAATTAACTGAAATATGCTCAAAAACTACAATATATGATGGGGATAAATTGATGAAAAATCAACTTATCAGGCATCGAGGAGCCTTTTGCTCACATAGTAGATTGGCAACTGCACCCTCTCTTCTTCCCTCACCAATACAGAGCTTACAGCGTGTTGAGACACGGAGAGGTATAAGCTAAGTTCCTCGTTGCCGATTGGTTTTGATAAAACTAGGGGTTTGCCCAAATGCTCCTTCAATTTTTGGAAAGCCTCCTCACATTGTAGTGTCCACTCAAAGTGCTTGCTTCCTTTCAAAGCGTCGAAGAAAGGGACGCATTTGTCGGTTGCTTTTAATATGAACCTGTTTAAGGCGGCGACACAACTTGTCAATCTTTGCACCTCTTTCGGCTTTGTTGGGGACCGCATGTCCTGTAGGGCTTTGATTTTCTCGGGGTTGGCTTCAATCCCACGGCTACTGACCTTAAAACCGAGGAATTTCCCCGACCCAACTCCGAAGGCACATTTCTGGGGGTTGAGTTTCATGTGGTATTTTCTCAATACACTAAACATTTCACCCAGATGATTGACGTGATGGTTAGCCCTGGCGCTCTTTACAAGCATATCGTCGACATAGACCTCCATCGTTTTGCCGAGCTGTTGAGTGAACATTTTATTTACAAGCCTCTGGTAGGTAGCTTCCGCATTTTTTAGGCCGAAGGGCATCACCTTGTAACAGTAGAGGCCCCTGTCGGTTATGAAGGAGGTATACTCCTCGTCCGTTTGGTCTATTCGAGGAAGTAGAAAGCCATCCTTTGGGCAGACTTTGTTAAGATCGCTGAAGTCGATGCATGTCCTCCAGTTCCCGTTGGTCTTGATTACTAGGATGGGGTTTGATACCCAACATGGATAATATGCCTCCTTGATGAACCCATTGTTGATCAGTTTGTCAACCTCTTCTTTCAGTGCTTCGTACCTCTCTGGGTTCATCGGTCGCCGTTTCTGGCGCTTGGGAGGATATGTGGGGTCAACATTTAGGGAATGACATATTACCTTGGCGTCGATCCCTTCCATTTTGGAGTGATTCCAGGTGAAGACATCCAAGTTTTGCCTGAGGAAGTCTTCAATCTCAATCTTGAGCGGTGGGGCTAAGTTTAAACCTATTCTTAGTACTTTGGTGGACTTGCCTTGGTCAATTTGGATTTCCTCCAACTGCTCGATGGGCTGAGACCATGTGACTTCCTCTTGAACCCTGGGGTCTATGTCCTCAACAAGGCTTTGTTGAACCATCCTTGTTTCCTATCTTCCTGGCTGGTCATATCCGCGTAGGGCGTCGGAGTATGCAACCCTAGCTTCGTACTGGTTGCTCTTCATTTCCCCCACACCATTTGGGGTGGGGAACTTAACTTTCTGATGGTAGATGAAGGTTATTGCCCTTAGTGCCTGGAGGGTTGGTCTCCCGATTACCGCATTATACTGGGAGCCTCCTTTTATGACCACAAAATTGGCCATTGTGGTTGCCTGTCGGGGTTTCTCTCCGGTGATTATTAGCAGTCGGATAGTTCCTTGAGGGATGATGGAGTCTCCAGTGAACCCATATAGTGGCCTGGAGGTCCTTTCCAATTGCCCCTTCTGGATCCCCATTTTTTCCAAACAGTTAGAGTATAGGAGGTCCACCGAGCTTCCATTGTCCACCAGGATCTAGCACATGGTGTGGTTTCCGACCATGGCTTCCACCACCAATGCATCGTTGTGGGGAAAATGAACTCCGCGGGCGTCGTCCTCGTTAAAGGCCACGTCAGTGTGGCTGTATCTTTGGGCTTTCGCGGCGAAGACACTCCAGAATCATTCCTGGTAAACCCCCTTGGCCTCATGGGCGTAGTCCTTCAGGGACCTCCGCGTGTCTCCTCCTATGTAGGGGCCGCTGAGGATAGTCCGTATAACACCGATAGGTTCTCGGTCTTCTGGGCGCTGGTTCTCCTCTCAGCATCGACCGTCATTTTGCCCACCGTGGTGGTCGTTGCAGGTCTTTGCTTGGCCCTGAACTCCTGCAGCCTTCCCTCGCGGATTACTCTTTCGATTTCATCCTTGAGATTAGCGCAATCATTGGTGTGGTGGCCGACATCGCCGTGGAACCTACAGAATTTCTTTGGGTTCCTTCGGCTGGGATCCGACTTCATTGGTTCTGGTTGGCGCAGCAAGTTCCCTCGGCCGACCTGGTTGAAAATCTCCTTGACGCCTACCGTCAGTTCATGGTAGGTGTCATATTTCTGGAACAGCCAAGGCCTGCAGGCATCCTCCTGCCTTGGCTTCTTGGCCTCTGGTGCTCCAAGCATCGGGGTCAGTTGCTTGTCTCCGCTTCCTCCTCCTCGACGCTTCTTCTCGTCTTGTTTTGATGGCGTCGACCCCTGCTCAGCCCCTTTACCCTTATTGCACCTATGCTCAGGGTCGTTGGCATCTGCCTCCTCAGCATTGATGTATCCTTGCGCTCATGCAAGAAATTCCTTGTAGCTGGACGGGGGTTTTTGGTTCAGCTCTTTTTTGAAGGGAGTTATTTTCTTCATGCTGGACAACGCCCCCATCAAGGTTTCTCTGTCCGTTATGCCCATCGTAGCAGCGACAGCCTCGACGTATCTGGCGAGCCACTCTCTTAATGACTTATTTGGCTTTTGGTATATCGTTGTCAAATTCTGCTTCGGGGGGACATATTTTTTAACCCCTATGAACAGGAGGAAGAATGCTTCCTTTAACTCATTCCAGCTCGAGATAGAGTTTGGCTTCAGCGTCCGGAACCATCTTTGGGCAGAGTCTGTTAGGTGGTTCCGAAAGGCTCGGCACATGATCTCCTCGGCGTATCCGTGCAAGAGCATGTGCCTTGTGTACATCTCCAAATGGTCATCGAGATCCCCTCGTCCATCGTATGGTGGGATCGCGGTGACCTGTATTTGTCTGGGAGAGGGGGCGCCATTATCTCTGCGATGAATGGATGATCATACGTACGGCTGGGTGTGATGTCGACGTTTACCACTTCAGCCACTCGCTCGATATTCTTCTTTAGGCCTACCACGTCCCCCGTCAGCTTTCGTTCCAGGCTGGCCATGCGTTCCATGAGGGTGTGCCTCCATCCTCTGAGCATTGGGTCCTCCTCTGGCCTGACCGCCCACCTGTATTGACCATGAGTCTGCTGGTTGGTTTCCTCCTGGATTCTGGGGCAGTACCTCGAGAGCTCGGAGTTCGGCGGCCCTTAAACGACTACCGGAGGAATGAGAAGGTCGAGGCCTAGGAGGGCCCCGGTGATTTTCACTATCTCCAGTTCCTTCTTGGATATGTAGGTGGTCACCACGGTTCGGATTTCCCGCCATGGCAGGTCCTTATGAACTCGGGGCGTCTTCTAATGGTGGCATGGAGTTCCCCATCTAAGCGCTCAACTACGGTCATCAGCCTGCGTACCAGCTTAGTTAGAGTGGTTAGTTGGGCCTGTATCTGTACTGGATCCGGCCGTGGTGCGTCTGGAGGTGGGGCTTCGTTCCCGACTGAGGGTTGATCTTCTTCCATCCCAATTTTCCTCGGACGGAGGGTGTGTCACGCCCCCCCAAACGGGGTGGGTGACGTGGAGCTCGACTAGGGATTAATAAAGCAGATCCCGAACCGGGTCCCACACTTAACTGCATTTAAATATAAATAAATTACATAATCCAGGAGCCTCTGACACACAGGGCTCCACCCCACAGGACATACGGTATCGTACATACATGTTCATGTAAATAATCAATTACAACAGACATCATCCACAGTCTAGTAAATCCAAATATTAAATAAGTTTACATAACCTTTCTCAATTTCCTTACATTTATAACAGAGGCTGAACGCGATCCTCACTTGGTCAATCCGTAGCACCGCTCAGCTATGATGCACCGCTCCTCGAGTCTCCTAGGAGGGGTTTAAACATTTGAAACATGAGCGAAAGGCCCAGTAGGATATAATTTAAAATACTTAAATAAATGAGTGCGTAAGTGAATAAATAAATAAAATAAGACATTCAGTCCCGACAGAACAGCCGGAACCTCACATCCTTTTTCTCAAAGGAAATATAACAGAAACTAACCGTATTACAGGCTTCAGTAAGTAATTAGTGCAAATTACTTACCTCACCAAGTGCCTCGCCTACCTGACCAGTTTTGGGTTCTGCCCCTGAGGATGCACTCTCCGCATCCTATATAGGCTTACAGCAATAGACTCTATTACCAGTTCGCAAGATCTCTTATCTTAAAAAAAAATCATCCGTTTAACATTATGAAATCGTTCATATGACCCCACGAACTACTCAAGCCGCGGGCCCCATGACTGGGCAAGCCATGAGGTTCCATGACTAGACAACCTATGGATTCCATGGATAGGACAAGCCAAGGATTTCGATAAACTAACAAGCCATGGTTTTTAAAACATTTTTCTTTCGCAAACCAATCCCTTTCTTTAAAACATTTTCAAGGCCAAAATCTTCTTTGAAAACAGGCTCACAAGGAAAAGGGATAGATATCCTACCTCGCACAATCAAACCTGGGACTAGCGTTGCCTTTTCCGGCTTCCGCTTCCTCAAGCCCCTTCAGTCTGAATCCTCAGCGATCACTGATACAAGATAACACTTTAGGATCAATTCTCATTCCTAAAGTAATCTAATCTCAATCACATACCAAGATTTTCCAATTAGTGTGCCCTAATCCATTTTCATGTTTCAAATTACATTCCAAGGGTTTTAAATATCAAATCAGGGATTAAAGATACTAATCCTTTCATCCCAAGTCCCCAAATGAAGCTAATTTGGGTTCTCCCCGAAAACAGGGGTCAAAACAACAATTTCAGGCCAAAACAGGTCAAACCCGTGTACACCGATCAACCGGAGATAGAGGAGTGCATCACCACCGTCGGCCGGTGGTGTGCATCCGGTCGACCGGACCGGTCGGCGGTGGCCATAACAAGATCCGGTCGACCGATGCGGTCGACCGATGGAGAACTCCATTCGAAAACTTCATGAAATCGGTTCAAAAATCGCAAATCCAGTCCCAATTCACAAAATCTCAAGGGACAACCAGTAGATCCGGGTTCTAGGTCCTAAAACAAGTCCAAAGAACCCAAGATCTCCAATTTCTACTCTAGTTTTACTCGAAAATCATCAAAATCCGTTTTGAACCAAAGTGACTTTTAAATCCGAAAAACTTAAAATTCAAGAGAGGTTATTTCAGTAATCTTACCTTGAATCCTTCTCTTGATGTTGAAAACTCTTTGAAATCACTCTTTGGCTCAAAACCCGTTCGATTTGGGACAGAAATGAGAGAGAGAAAGAGAGAGTGAGTGAGCGGGAGAGTGAGAGTGAAAGAGAGAGAGAGAACGCACGGGAAAGAGGAAAAGAAGGAAAGAAAAGAAAGGAAAAAGAAAAATAAAAGAAAATGACATGTGCAAAAATATAACAGTCCAGAAATGCGCCCATACACACTTCTAGATTAAAATAAATTACTGTGAATAATTTAAATACCTTGGAATTATTTAAACTCAATTAATTAAATCAGATTAGGCACACTAATAATCTTAATTACCTTAATTAATCTCAATTAATTCTTCAGGGTGTTACAGCTCCACCCCCCTTAGGCAATTTCGTCTTCGAAATTAAAACTTACCTCAAAGTGCAAACAGATGCGGGTAACGTTCCTGCATCGTCGTTTCAAGCTCCCATGTTGCTTCCGCAACACCATGGTCTTTGCCACAACACTTTCACTAATGGAATCTCACGATGACCTTGAGACTCTTCATCTTCTGTCAAGAATCAACTGGTGCCTCCTCGTAGGACGCGTCATCCAGATCGGAACATCAAACCACCGCACCTCTCGCTTCCGGCTCGGGTTGACATTTCGAAGCATGGAGACATGAAACACGTCATGCACGTGAGATAACTCAGCGGTAAAGCCAACCGTACGCCACCACTCCAACTCGTTGTCACGATCGGGAATGGTCCCACATACCTTGGTGCGAGTTTTCCTTTCACACCAAACCGAGTAACTCCCTTTCGTGGAGAAACCTTCAGCAGAACAAAGTCGCCTTCTTGGAATTCCAAAGGCCTCATATACATTAGCATAGCTCTTTCATCGACTTTGAGGCTGTCGATAGTGGGTTCTCGAATCACGGCTATCTTCTCATTGTTCTCTTGAATGACATCGGTCCGGTTGTAAGTCTATCCTCTGGTTCCAACCAACAAGCAGGTGACCTACAAGGGCGACCATACAACGCCTCAAGCGGTGCCATACCGTCTTCGGCTGATAAGTTGTTGTTGTCGCAAACTCGCCTAAATGCGGTATTTCTTCCGGTTCCATAAAATCCAGAATACAAGCACGAAGCATATCCTCCAGAATCTAAATAACTCTTCAGTTGTCCATCGATCCGAGGATGAAATCTTTGTCTTTGAAGTTCAATTACATTCCCATGGCTTCTTGGAAACTTCTCCAATACCTTGCATTGAAATCGTGTCACGATCGGGGCGTGATGAGCGGTGGCACCCGTGTAACCTCACGATGTGCTCGGTACAATTCAGCGGAATCTTCCGAGAATACGTTGCACGGAACGGTATGAAGTGCGCGGACTTCGTCAACCTGTCGACCACCACCTAGATGGCATCGTGCTTCAATTCGGTTCTCGGTAGTCCCATCAGAAAATCCATCGTGATATGCTCCCATTTCCATTCAGGGATAGGAAGAGGTTGTAACTCTCCCGCTGGCTTCTGGTGCTCAGCTTTAACTCGGAGGCAAGTCACGCATTCCGAGACGTACTCACGAACATCTCTCTTCATGCCTCTCCACCAGTATTGTCTCTTCAAGTCCTGGTACATCTTGGTACTACCCGGATGAATGGCATACCTCGATTTGTGGGCTTCATGCAGAATCATCTTCTTCACCTCACCCGCCTCAGGAACAGCAAGGCGGTTGCGGAAATACAAGGCTCCATCCTCCCGGATTCTCCAATCCTCGAATTGTTCTCCATTCTAGATCCGAATCCAAATTCCTTGGAGGTGTGGATCCTGCCATTGATTCTGCTTAATTTGTTGCACAAGAGTTGGTGCGGAGATCAGATTATACACCACAACCTGGTTATAATCCTCATAGTACTGAAGATCATACTCACTCACTACTTCAGTCATCTTCCAATCCTCCAAAGCTAATGATGCGAGTCACAGCGTTTTCACCTTAGGGCATCAACCACCACATTGGCTTTTCGGGATGATCTTTGTAGAGTGAAGTCATAATCTTCCATGTACTCTACCCATCTCCTCTGTCGAGGTTCGGATCTCTCCGAGTGAACAAGTACTTGAGACTCTTATGATCGGAGAAGACACGAAACCTTGCTCCATAGAGATAACATCTCATATATCTTGAGCAAATATTACATTTGCTAACTCCAAGTCATGTGTGGGGTAGTTTCGCTCATGCGGTCTCGGTTGGCGAGATCGTAAGCTACCACGTGTCCGCCTTGCATCAAGACACAACCAAGCCCAACCCCGAGGCGTCGAGTACACCTCGTATGGCTCCTCGGTATTGGGATCGTCGAGAATCGGTGCACTTGTCAACCTTACCTTCAATTCACGAAAGGCATGTTCACATTAAAGATCCCACTCGAATCGACTTCTTTCTTGGTCAACCGAGGTCATCGGTCTTGATACTTGAGAAATCCTTTACAAAACGCCGGTAATACCCGTGAGTCGAGAAAGCTTGAATCTACGCCACATTCTTTGGCCTTTCCTGCGTAATACCAGTTTCAATCTTGGAAGGATCTCTGTAAAATTCCTTGTTACGAAATCACATGGCCAAGGAACTTCACTTAAAGCCCGAAGTTACACTTCTCCTTCTTCGCCTGGCGGGTGTTCTCGAAGGGTCCGAAGAACAATTCTAAGGTGTTGCGCATGTTCTTCCCAAGTCTTTGAGTAAACCAGTATGTCGTCAATGAAGACGATCACGAACCGATCCAAGTACGGCCGGAAAACACGGTTCATCAAATCCATGAATGCAGCAGGGGCATTTGTCAACCCAAACGGCATTACCAGAAACTCGAAGTGCCCATATTGAGTTCTGAAAGCAGTCTTCGGAACGTCTTCCTCCTTGATTTTCAACTGATGGTACCCAGATCTCAAATCAATCTTATAGTAGAACTGTGATCCACCCAACTGATCGAACAATTCATCGATCCTCGGCAGTGGGTACTTGTTCTTCACAGTTATCCTATTCAATTGTCGGTAGTCAATGCACAACCGAAGAGATCCGTCATGCTTTTTCACAAATAGCACCGGTGCACCCCAAGGGGAAGTACTATTCCGGATATATCCCTTCTCTGCCAGCACTTCAAGCTGTGTTCTTAATTCCTTCATCTCTGCCGGAGCCATCCGGTATGGAGGAATAGAGATAGGTGCCGTTCCTGGAACCAAATCAATACAGAACTCAATCTCCCGATTTGGCGGTAAACCAGGTAGCTCATCAGGAAATACATCTGTGAACTCATCCACTACAGGGATTCCCGCACTATCTCCGCTTACTTCAGATTCACCCTCTATGGCAAGAAGGGAAAAGAAACAGGCTAGATTCTTCCGTCCCCCAACGCTGTACTTCAACAGTCGTTCCCCAAGGACTGGGTTCATCTTTGCCTGATAAGTAATCACTGTTCCGGCATCCGTCACCAAGGTCACTTTTCTACGGTAGCAATCAACAATTGCACCGTGCCTTGACAGCCAATCCATTCTGAGCACCACATCAAACAGGGTCATCGGAAGGATAATCAAGTTTGCTCTCAATCGCTCACCACCAATCGTGATTTCACACGACTTACACGCACTCATCACCTCCACACATCCTAGTGGGGAGTTTAAAGTCATCGGGACTTCTAAATTCTCGATTTCGGTTTCAAAGTCCGAACAAAAGAACTGGATACAAACGAGTGTGTTTTGTATCAAACAACACGTGAGCAAAAGAATGAGAGATTAGAATCATACCCTCAACCACGGCGTTCTTTGGTCCGACCTCCAGAGCTGCCTCCTGCCAGGGTATAAGCTTGTCCCCTGTGCTTTTTTCCTTCCCTCTGTCACCAACATTAGGCCGTTGAGCGGAGGCCTATCTTTGTTGTGGCGGAGGTGGTTGTCTTGGTCTCGGCATGAGGCCGGGCGTGAATCTTGAGGCGGTGATAGGTCGGCGCATGAGGGTATGGCATCTGTTTCGGCTGATATGGCGGCATGTACTGTGGCGGCCCTTCTTGACTATAGGAAGCGTCACTTTGGGCTTGTTGAGCCGGTGGCCGATTAGGATAATTCCTCCTAATATGGCCCACCTGCCCACAGTGGTGACACCTGGGCCCATATGGAGCATTTCTGTCACTCCCAGACGAACTACTGCCATCGCTTGCCATTTCCCCAACCATCTGCCCCTGGTTGCGGTTTCTTCTACCACTCCGCTGTGGTCCACCCAAAACAGAAGGTCTACCAGAAACGGAGGGTCTACCAGAGACTGAGACTCGGCCCGCTTCTTCTTCTTTACTTTGGCGATAGGCCATGTTATCCTGTTCTAACCTTGTAGCAGCAGCTACCAAATTCCGGAAGTTCCGAAGTCTTAGAGCCACCAAGGATCTCCTCATAGAGTTCTTGAGGCCCTTCTCAAACTTAAGACATCTCATGGGTTCAAACTCCACTAGAGATGGCGCAAACCGGGATAGGTCATTAAACCTAGCCTCATATTCCCTCACAGACATGTCACCTTGCTGCAGCGACATGAATTCCAGTGCCTTTTCTTCCCTGTAGCTCGGAGGGAAGTACTGGTCATTGAACATCACCTCAAACTGTTCCCAAGTCATACCTGCAACATCCATTCTCCTCTTGACCTGTTTCCACCAAGTGTTTGCTAATCCTTCCATCTTGTACACCGTAAATTCCACCCAATATTCATCTGGGACTCCCATAGTACTCAAGTGCTTGACTATGGAGTCAATCCAGAACTCAGCTTCCTAGGGTCCTCCCTCACTGTTAAACGAGGGGATAGGCGCTCGCCTGAATTCCCAGAAATACCCTTGTTTCCGATCCTCAGCCAGTCACTCATTCCGAGCTCTAGTGGCCATGCCTTGAAAGGCAGCATACATGGCATCAAAGAACCCTTGATTCGGTTGTTCCGGCTGGTTGCCTAGTCTACGGCGAGGTGCCATTTCCTTCAACTGAAATAAAACTAGACTGTTCAGTGGATGACAGATGTCACACATGTATGTACAATCCTGGGGTTCTTAACCTATGCTCTGATACCACTCTGTCACGCCCCCCCAAACGGGGTGGGTGATGTGGAGCTCGACTAGGGATTAATAAAGCAGATCCTCAACCGGGTCCCACACTTAACTACATTTAAATATAAATAAATTACATAATCCAGGAGCCTCTGACACACAGGGCTCCACCCCACAGGACATACAGTATCGTACATACATGTTCATGTAAATAATCAATTACAACAGACATCATCCGCAGTCTAGTAAATCCAAATATTAAATAAGTTTACATAACCTTTCTCAATTTCCTTACATTTATAACAGAGGATGAACGCGATCCTCACTTGGTCAATCCGTAGCACCGCTCAGCCACGATGCACCGCTCCTCGAGTCTCCTGGGAGGGGTTTAAACATTTGAAACATGAGCGAAAGGCCCAGTAGGATATAATTTAAAATACTTAAATAAATGAGTGCATAAGTGAATAAATAAATAAAATAAGACATTCAGTCCCGACAGAACAGCCGAAACCTCACATCCTTTTTCTCAAAGGAAATATAACAAAAACTAACCGTATTACAAGCTTCAGTAAGTAATTAGTGCAAATTACTTACCTCACCAAGTGCCTCGCCTACCGGACCGGTTTCGGGTTCTGCCCCCGAGGATACACTCTCCGCATCCTATCTAGGCTTACAGTAATAGACTCTATTACCAGCTCACAAGATCTCTTATCTTAAAAAAAATCATCCGTTTAACATTATGAAATCGTTCATATGACCCCACGAACTACTCAAGTCGCGGGCCCCATAACTGGACAAGCCATGAGGTTCCATGACTAGACAACCTATGGATTCCATGGACAGGACAAGCCAAGGATTTCCATAAACTAACAAGCCATGGTTTTTAAAACATTTTTCTTTCACAAACCAATCCCTTTCTTTAAAACATTTTCAAGGCCAAAATCTTCTTTGAAAACAGGCTCACAAGGAAAATGGATAGATATCCTACCTCGCACAATCAAACACAGGACTAGCGTTGCCTTTTAAAACCCTCGCTTCCTCAAGCCCCTTGATCCCGAATCCTCGGCGATCATCGATACAAGATAACACTTTAGGATCAATTCTCATTCCTAAAGTAATCCAATCTCAATCACATACCAAGATTTTCCAATTAGTGTGCCCTAATCCATTTTCATGTTTCAAATTACATTCCAAGGGTTTTAAATATCAAACAGGGGATTAAAGATACTAATCCTTTCATCCCAAGTCCCCAAATGAAGCTAATTTGGGTTCTCCCCGAAAAAAACAGGGTCAAAACAACAATTCGAGGCCAAACAGGGGTCAAACCCCGTGTACACGGTCGACCGGAGAGAGGAGTGCATCACCACCGGTCGGCCGGTGGTGTGCATCCGTCGATCGGACCGTCGGCCGGTGGCCATAACAAGATCTAGTCGACCGATGCGGTCGACCGGTAGAGAACTCCAGTTCGCGAAAACTCGCGGAAATCAGTTCAAAAAAACTGCAAATCCAGTCCCAATTCACAAAATCTCAAGGGACAACCAGTAGATCTGGGTTCTAGGTCCTAAAGCAAGTCCAAAGAACCCAAGATCTCCAATTTCTACTCTAGTTTTACTCGAAAATCATCAAAATCCGTTTTGAACCAAAGCGAGTTTTAAATCCGAAAAACTTAAAATTCAAGAGAGGTTCTTTCAGTAATCTTACCTTGAATCCTTCTCTTGATGTTGAAAACTCTTTGAAATCACTCTTTGGCTCAAAACCCGTTCGATTTGGGACAGAAATGAGAGAGAGAAAGAGAGAGTGAGTGAGCGGGAGAGTGAGAGTGAAAGAGAGAGAGAGAACGCACGGGAAAGAGGAAAAGAAGGAAAGAAAAGAAAGGAAAAAGAAAAATAAAAGAAAATGATATGTGCAAAAATATAACAGTCCAGAAATGTGCCCATACACACTTCTGGATTAAAATAAATTATTGTGAATAATTTAAATACCTTGGAATTATTTAAACTCAATTAATTAAATCAGATTAGGCACACTAATAATCTTAATTACCTTAATTAATCTCAATTAATTCTTGTGGTTTCCCTTTGGATTACCGGCCTATATGTGTAGTGAAAGTGTGAATATTTGGTGGGTAAGTGTATTTGTGTGTTAACTGAACTATATGTAAGCAAACACAAGGGATTTTAAAGTGGTTCACTCTTAAAAATTGGAGCTACATCCACTGTAATTCTGTATTTCTTTTGTGAGGACAAAAGTTTACAAGTTATGACTCTCTCTCTTTCTTTCTTGAATTTTCGGACCCCCTTCTTGGTGGGGGTCTTCCCCATTTTATATTTGGCTTCCTTCACTTAGTGGGTTTCCTTGTTCGGTGAAAGCACTCAAGTGCTCTCCCTTGGTAGGCCCAGACGTAGCCCACTAATTAGTACTATTCACTCAGCCAACTTAGTCTTCTATTATGGCTCTGTGCTTCTCCGTAATGCTTTCTTGTCCCCTGTGGGGCGGTTTAAGAGTTTTTTAATTAATGCTGACAGACATCTTCCACCTTTGCACACAACCCGCCACGTTCTTTAAAAGAACGTTCCCCTCGTCATCAGCGCTATTTAGCCCATTTGTCTTCTTTGGCGATCCTTTCTGCGGTCGAGGGGTCTCTGCTCCTTAATTTAGTCGGTGCTATCCGTCGATGCCACAAGGAGTCGTCGCCCTAGTCTGGACTTCATTCTGGGTCCAACATCCAAATGATCATCCGAAGCCATGCGAGCATCCAAAGGGAATCTGGTAAGTGTCGGGTTTGCTATGGCGATACTAGGAATTTCCAACCCCTTAAAGTACTCAACGGTGAGAGTTCATGGCCACGTGTCACATCATCGCTCGCCTGGTGTGTCCATCATCGTTCGCCCAGGTGTCCATCACGTTTTCCCACACAACACAAGCAAAGACAGTTTTTGAATGAAACAACAAAGACGAAAAAGGCAAAAATTGTAGAATGACTAAGAGCAACAAAGAAGAAATTATCAAAATATTTGACTTAAGAACAATGGATAAAAGCATATTCCAAATAAGGCGACCAAACTTGTAACAATATGTAGATAAATGTCATAAAACTTAATATGTCAAAATCAATTATAGTGATCATTGTCACATAAAGATAGTTACTAAAACTTATAAATATTAAGAAAACATACATATGCATATATATGTTGCTAAGAAGAAGGAAAGAAAAAAAAAAACAGAAAGTGAATATATGAACATCATGTATAAGGCAAACACAAAAGAAAATAAAAGCAAATAATGAAACATGAACAACAAATATTAATCGCATTCCAACAAACTGACAGATACAATATTAGTATACAAAAATTTAAATGTTATGGACAGAGATTGATAATAGTACCTGGAACACTCCTATTTTAGCTGAAGTGATCGATATAAGCCGGCCAAATGTCAACAGCAATGTCCGTCAGTGAAATAATAGGATGGATCAAGAAATAGTAAAACACCTTGCGAAATAGAAATAAATAAATGAGTAAGTAAATAGAGTAACTATGGCAATGGAAAAAAAATGGAACTGGAAAAATCAATAAATATAAGTATGATAGTATGTTTATGCAGCTATCGTGGCTCAGGTATTTAATGGATCAAGAAATAGAAAAATACCTCGCGAAATAGAAATAAATAAATGAGTAAGTAAATAGAGTAAACAGGGCAATGGAAAAAAAATGGAACTGGAAAAATCAATAAATATAAGTATGATAGTATGTTTATGTAGCTATTGCGGCCCAAGTATTTAATATTTTTAGCAATGTGTGATAAATAGATTGTGGATGCCTACTAAGGGCATCTGCACAAAAGGATAACAAATTATATTTATCACACAAATTATAATTTGATTGTGACACAAAATAGATAATTTGAGTAACATGTAGAGTTGTTAAAAGACTACCAAGTGAATTAAAGATAAAAAAAAAAAAAAAGGGAGAAACCAACATAAAAGGCGTAATGTAACATAGAATGTATGACCAAATAAAATGAAAAAAATAGACAAAAGAGAGACACTAAACAACAACAAATACAGGAATAAAAAGTGATGAATACAATAAGGAGATGACAATAAATAATAAGGCCTCTCTTTTTTTTTTTTTTTTCCTGCAGGAAATTTTTTTGTATAAAATGATAACAACGGAGTAAGGAAGTCGAAGGTTAGTAATACAAAAAGAAAGTTGTTGCATGTACAAACACCTCTTGAATGAAACGGTAAATAGCAAAAAGGATTGGACAATTTTTTTTTCCGAACGATAACAACAAAATGGGAAAGCCAAAGCTCAATAGTGGAAAAAAGAAAGCTAGTACATGTACAAACAGTTTTTGAATAAAACAGTAAATTCTAAGAGGGCAAAAGCTGTAGAATATTTTTTTTTTTTTAAAAAAGAAAAATCCAAAAAGCTTTGTAAAAAACAACAAATAAAACCGGACTCTAAGCGAGAAAAAGATATTCACAGTAATCTTTAAACAAATTACATAGAACTCAACATGTAAAGGTTAATTATAATCATCACCGCCACGAAAAAGAACTTTCTAAGATTAAAATACGTTAAATAGAGCTATATATATACATGAGTTTCTAAGAAACAAATAAAGAAAAATTGAACATATCAATGTCATATAGTAAAGATATATAAAGGAAAATAAATATAGATAATAAAACGTAAACAACAAAAATTAATACCACAGTAGGAAGCCAATACATCCAATATCAGTATTAGAAATTAAAAAGTTATGGATAGGGATTATAAATAATACTTGGGACGATATAAATAATGTCTTAAGTCTGAGATATCAACCAACTCAGTGTCAGGAGAAGGAGTGAAAAGACACAGGGGAGAAAAAATATTGCAATAAATGATGGACAACGAAATAAAGCAGTAAATGATTGAAAGTGAAACAGATGGGCAAAGACGTGAAATGCAAGGGAACAAAATAGAGGTATAGATGATAAATATAAAATACAAGGGAAGAAAACAGATGCATAGATGATAAATTCAGGTGCATCAGCATTTATAAATAGAGAGTAAAGAGAAAAAATGTAAACAATCCACAACCTCTAATAACATCACACATAAGAGCACAAAGTCGATGAATAAAAATGGCATAACAAAAAATTCTTAATTTTAAGTAATAAAAGCAAGACATAATTTACAATAAGAAAAAGGGCAAAAAAAAAAAATAAAATAGAACATGAATATAATAATCAGATCAGAAAAATAAAAACATAAAGAAATAAGAAGAAAAAAGAGTCACAATATCCCTTTCTCCCATATTTTTCACCTGTCTCAGACAATTTACAAAAATCATGAATTCAATTAATACATCTGTAGTATAATGAGTACAATTAATCAACGTGGCATGACATAAGAGCACAAAGCCGGTGGATACAAATAACATAACATTTAATACATCTGCAGTATAATGAGTACAATTAATCAACGCGGTAGGACATAAGAGAACAAAGTCGGTGGATACAAATGATAAAACAAAAATTTCCTAATTTTAAGTAATAAAAGCAAGGCTTAATTTACAATAAGAAAAAGGAAAAAAAAAAAAAAGAAAATAGAGCATGAATATAATAATCAGATCAGAGGAAGAAAAATAGAAAGAAATAAGAAGAAAAATAGTCACAATATCTTTTTTCCCAGATTTTTTACCTACCTCAGACAATTTACCAAAATCATGAATTCATTTAGTATATTTGCAGCATAATGAGTATAATTAATCAACGTGGCAGGACATAAGAGCACAAAATTGGTGGATACAAATAACAGAACAAAAATTTTCTAATTGTGAGTAATAAAAGCAAGGCTTAATTTACAATAAGAAAAAGGAAAAAAAAAAAGAAAATAGAACATGAATATAATAATCAGATGAGAGGAAAAAAATAAGAAGAAAAAGAGTCACAATATCTTTTTTTCCCAGATTTTTCAAATGCCTCAAACAATTTAGAAAAATCACGAATTCATTTAATGCATTTGTAGCAAAATGAGTACAATTGATGAAAGTGGCAGGACATATCATCGCCGTGGACAACACGAATCATGAAGCCAATAAATAGAAAAAAAGAAATTCAAGATGAACTAAAAAAAGCATGCAACCATCTGCACAAAAACTTCTTTCTAAACAAAAGAATCAATTGAGAACAAAAATAAAGCATTATATAAAATTTTTTAAAAAATTGTACCTATCAATAGCCATTGGGAAATTGTAACAAATTTCTATAAATATTGAAAAACTTATACATACCAGCCACAAAAGCAAACAACTACCAAAAACAACGAAAAAAAGCATTAAAATCACCAAGAAAGGTGCACTCCTCCAAAATCACACAAAAGCTCAAACTTCAAACTAAAATCACCAGCTAAACCAACATAAAGGCAAACTAGGAAAATAAAAGAAGCCTCCACCAAAATCTAGATGAATTGAAAAATTCTGCACCAAAACCCAAATGAATCAAAACAGCGTCAACCAAAATCATAGGAAGAAAACAAACCAAAACCACAAATAAAAACAACCAAAGAAGGCAGAAAAAAAAAAACAAAAAAAAATCAATACCCAGATGAATGAGACAGGGAAATGAAAAAAACGTGCACCAAAACTCAAATGAATCAGGATAACGTCCACCAAAATCACAGGAAGAAAACAAACAAAAACCACAAATAAAAACCACCAAAGAAGGCAGAACAAAAAAACAAAAAAATAATCCAAAATGGCATGCATCAAAGGAAAAATGCACAACGTCTGGCCAAAGTGGGCGAGAGAAGCTGCAGAAATGAGAAAATAAAAAAAAGACCCTAGGGCTCCATTTATAGAGAAATCACCAAAGGAAATGGGGAAATCAAACAAAAAAGAGGGCGACTGAGGAAACCCCAAAACCAAAAGAGCCTATGGCTCCATTTACAGAAAAATCACCAAAGAAATCAAACCCAAAATGAAAAGATCAAGGAGGCAAGAAAAACCAAAAATGGAAGGCAAACTTTTAGCAGAGAAAAAAATGAAAGAACGACACAAGATGATGCAAAAAAAAAAGAAATGAGGCTTAGGGCTTCATTTTAGAAACCAAACGACAGACAAAAACAAAGAGGCAAAGACACATAACGCAGAGCCACAACACATGGGCTGGAAAAGACAAAACCGCCCCCACACAAAAGCGAAGAAACAAAAGAGAGAGCAAGGAAAAAAGGGGAAAAACGTGCACTATATAATGAATAGTGATCCATGAGTGTGTGAATAGTGCAACCCTAGTTGTAACACACAAAACTGCGAAGGAAAAGAACAAAAAAAGGAAAAACGTTTTAAGTGAGACCCACACCGATAAAAGGACACACCAGGTATTAAAAAAAGTGAGACTACAGTAACGAGCAAAGAAAAAGGGTAAACACGTCTTAACATTGTACAACAAAAAAAAAAGAGACCTACTAGCTTATGCAATCTTTTTATGTATCTATAGATAATAGATAAAGATATAGATATAGATATGTTTTAGGGGGAAAAATAAATAGAAAATAAAAAATTTGTAAATATGAGATACAATTGTTATTATTGGTGCACGTTGGACTTTAAAAGCTCTTATTTTGTCTTCTTGAATTTTAAATTGTTTTTAATTAATTCATTATATTATAATTTTTGGTAAAACAGATAAAAAAAGAGAGTAATATAGTTATGTGGTCTTTTTATTTAAATTTATGTTAAAAATAAATAGATAAAAATTAAATAATCACATTAAATTTCTTTTTTTGGTCAAAATTCACTAAAAATTCTTAGAAAAGGCTTAAATGAGATAAATTTAAGCCTTGTTCATTTCACCGATTCGAGTTTAGAATTTGAGTTTTACTATAGTAAAAAGCTCTTAAAAATAATCATATTTAACTTTTGTGCTATAGTAAAAAACTCTAAGATAAAGTCACATCTCAACTCGAATCAACGAATTAAACGGACCCTTATTAAGATAAATTTTAAAATTAAAAATTTAAAAAAAAAAGCGGAAACAATCTTAAAATTACACCAATTGATTAATCCTAGAAAATATAAAGGATGGGCATGGAATAGCGTGTGTAGCCTTGAGTCTGCTTAAAGCCCATTAAAAAGTCCATTGTTATTAAAGCTTTTACGCAAAAAATGTCCCACATCGCTCAGCTATGAAAGAGTTTATCTTTATATACAGTCGCGTGGAATTGGATTAACGTTCTTTAACCAACCTAAAGACCAAAATGCCCTTGCACCAGAAGAAGAAGATAGTAATAAATTGAGGGCAAAATCATTATTTTACTGTAGAAAGAATAGTAAATTGAGTCTGCGTGAACAGTAATCCGTAACTCTTTTTTAGTATATTTGTAAATTTTGTAAAGAGTGTAATTGTATCTGATGTTGCGTAGCAAAGCGACGTTTAACACTGTGAATTGAGGAAAATTAATAAATTGGAGTGTTAATAAATTTTAAAAAAAAAAAAATTAATTCGTTTGGTATAAGAATTGAAATCAGGGTGATTTCAGTCATTTGACTCAGAATCATGAATCATGATTTGAATCATAATTCAGAGTGATTAAAACCTTCGTTTGGATGTGTACATACATGATTGTGATTCTAACTTGAAATGTGAATCGAACTATTGTTTGGTTGTCTTATTTTCTGAATTTGAATCATGACCAAATTAATGTAGTTTAAAAAATTATATAATAAATATAATTTGTTACGTGTAATTTAACAAAATATAATTCGTTATATAATTAAAAAAAATGACTTACTAGAAAAAAATTATACATATAATTATAACTCAAAATTATAACAAGCTAACTACGAAATAAACCTAAAAAATGTGAATGAAATTATATAACACGCCAAGCATATATTAAAATTGTCTCACACGCTAACTATGAAATAAATGGAAAAATTGTGAATGAAATTCGAGCATTGATGAAAGAAAAAAGAAAAAAGTATTTTTTTTCTACGGTGGAGAAAAGATGAAAGAAAATACAGCTCCAATCATTTGATCTACTTATTTCAAACTTCAAACTATAAATAGTAACTGAGCAAGTGCCCTTAAATCAATAAAGAAGACATCATTATCAGTGTCGTTTTGTTTTTTTTTTACCTTCTTGCCGGTTTCCATCTAGCCAATATGGCTAGCCTGTTTTGAGAGTTGACGCCAACAAAACAACACACAAGTCCAACTTAGGCCAACTGCCTCGTTCCCACAACAAAACTCCTCTCTTGGGCACACAAAATTCATGAACAAATATATACATACACAATATATATAATAACAATTGTAGGTCCAATGTGTCCATGAAAATGCAGAGAAAAAAAATGAAAATGAAAGGTCTAACAGAAAGTATATTCATTCATGTTACAAATATAATTGATACATGAATATGAAGTAATATTGCAGAATCCCATTGCTGATTTGCACTTTCAACTTTGTCTCCCACGGCTTTTCTGGTATTCCACCCACATTTTATTCGCAATGCATTCCTTAAAACGACTCATCTCTGTTCGGCTAACATTAGCTCCTTTTACTGTTGGCCCTTCGGGGACATTGTTGCCATTGTCATCATTGTCAACGTCATCAAATTCATCACTATTGGTTGGATCTATTTCACTAACCGGTACTCCATCACGGTAGTATTGATTCAGAAGCAGGTCCCCCTCATTTACCATGTGAATAAAATTATGTAAGATTGCACATGCCACAGGATAAGTATTATTTGGCCGCCTTAAGATAGGGAACCTAGCCTTCCAAACACCAAAAGTTTGCTCTATACAATTTCGCAACGAAGAGTGTTTGTAGTTATAAATATCTCTAGGTCCCATAAATCCACCACTTCTCCTTCGGAAGTTAAGCAAATGGTATGTCTCACCTCTATACCGAGCAAGAAAACAAGCATTATTTGCATATGCCGCGTCTACAAGGTAGTATTTTCCTGTGCAACTTAAACGAATTTTGTTGGAATTTATAGGTTGTAACATGTATATAACTTAGAATCATGTCGCTAGTTTGAAGTCTTACCAGGCGGTGGATGTGGGAATTTAAACTTCGGTTTGTCGACAGCATCTTTAAGCACTCGTGCATCATGTGCTGACCCTTCCCAACCAGTTAATATGTACGTGAACTTCATATCGAAGGAACATGCTGCAATTATATTCTAAGAGTTGACGCCCTTCCTATTGCGGTAAGCCGTCAGATTTTGAACCCCAATCGGCATACAAGGTATATGAGTCTCGTCAATTACACCTACACAGTCCTAAACATCAGGTCTAGAATGAAAGAGGTGAGTATCTTTGTAAACCCCAGTTATGACATATTAATAAGAAACACAACTTCAAAAAGATTACTGAAATTGATAGGATAGAGAAACACAACTTACGTCAAACCATGTCCCATATCTATGTCGATTGCCACGTACAAAATCACTAACTTTGTCATAGTTTGGGGGTTTAATGAAGTCATCGTACATCATACAAATGGCGTCTAGGATGTCACTGAATCTCCGTGAAATGGTCTCATCAGAATGTTGCCAAACATCTTATGCCTCACGATTAGTTTGACTTTGGCAACGATAGTTAAGAAGACAAATACTTGTTCTGGGACGTTCATGGTGTTGTGGGTTGTAACAAACGTCTCTCAGTTAGTACTTCACAAAGAATCATAAATGTATGTGGTCCCATACACACCTTGTTAAACATTGTAGCCTCATTATTGTTTGCTAATAATTAGTTCATTTTGTCTATGCCCCTTAAAGATAGTTATGCATCAGCCTTGGTACCTGGTCATCAAAAACAAAGGCAGCTGCGGCTGTAGCGGCTACCATTGCTGCAAGATAGCGCCTTCTTTGGCGGGAAGATCTACTTGCATCCACTTCATGACATTCGCTCATTGATCCTTGGGGCTGCATTGTGTTGCTTTACACATTAACCTGTAACGACACATTACCAAACAAGTTATTACAAGTATGATCTCAATTGTTGTAATCCACTTCGTGTAGCACAATTTCCATACTAAAAGAGGAATTTGTAATAATGCAATTGTATTTAAAACAATACTCAAATGGTCCAACAAGTCAAATGTTTTAAAATTAACTACAAGACAACAATCCGGAACAATGGTCCAAGCACACTACTCGGAAATAAATAATGCAACTCATAATATACGTAAATGTTACAGTGGAGAACTTGGCACTTAAAAAAGCTGTCTAACATGAAAACACTCTAATTCTACTACTAAACACTAATTCGTGGTCCACCATGGGGGAAAATGGAACCATGTAAAACTACACTTGGCAATCTATGGCATAGGTGGGTGGTTGTAGGGGTTTGGTGGCTGGTTGTAGGGATGTGGAGGCTAATTGTATGGATTAAGGGGCTGGTTATAGGGGTTAGGTGGCTGGTTGTAAGGATTTGGGACTTGGGAGAAGTTGTGAGATGGCTGGTCATAAGGATCCCGAGTATGATGCACAAGTGGAGTTTGTGGGACTTCTACAAAGTCACTAATAAAGGTCCGCCTCATATCTTCATCAATTTTGCCCCAAACTGGCCGCCAAGTGGGGGAAGCCATGATTTTGTCAAAAGCTTGAGTTTGCGTATGCTTATCAATTCCCATTTCCCCAAGCGAATTTAAGATGATGTCAGCTTCAGTAGGGCCATTTACGGTTGTGTAACTTGGCTGGCTTTCTTTGGTTGTACGAATATCTTCTTTCAAATCATCTCTCATTTCCTTAACTAGAGAGAGTAGCATGTCTTTTGAAGAACCATTCAATTTCCTTGCTGTGGACTGCCTTTTCCGAATCCCACGCGACAATGAGGCGATATTTGTGACATTTCACTTTCCGTAACGATCGACTCATTCGGCAAGATCATTACAAACATCTTCATCATTGATATTCTGGTATGGAGCATCTTGGCTAGCCTATTGTTGTTCATCAGCACCAGTAAGATCTTCAATGGGTGCATCCTTCGCTGCCTTTTCACCTACATTTGGGTGATATGCACCTAAACTAGAAGCTCCAACTCTAGTTGGGAAAATGGCAGCCAAGTACACCTCGTTCAACTTCCAACCACTAGTAAACAATATTTTCACATCGCGGTTTCTCTAGAAATAAATTAGAGAATTTGTTAGTAATCGCTTACATGAGAGGTAAATTTGTGACAATTTAAATATGTCCCTATTTTAGTCAAATGTATAATCAATCCCATATGTTACCTTACAAAGATCTTTCTGCAGCTCCTCGGAACAGGTGAAAGTTGAAGTGCTAGGATCCTATCCTACTCCTGTATGATTTTGTAACATTTTGTACGTGGCGTATACCTTATCTAATCGTCAGTGTTTCTCCCTAAGACGCTCACCATCGGGAACATAGCCATCAAAAAACTTGGCCATTTCTGTAGCCCATTGGTTATAGTGACGAGATTCTGGTAGCCGACCGTGGTTATTGTTGTGATATTCATACATTCTCTCTGGCAGAAATGCCTCTGCAGCAAGGCTCCAAAAAAGTGGCCTCTCATCTCTAGTTTTCCTTGGCATCTACACACATATCATAACCAAGAGCAGGACAACACATGCAAAAACAAAGGACACCACATTGACAAAATTGACTATAAAACTGAAAAACAGCAACAACAACGACAAACACCACACCAGACACAACAACAGGCAAGCTTCCGGGGCTACTTATTTAATCATATCACAAGGATCAAAAGGAGCCCTAAGCTAAACTGCTCCCAAACCGGGTTCAAAATATTCAAAAAAGTAGTTGCATATATCATGCAATCAATTATGTTCTTGCCGGTTTTTGTAGTCCCCCAGCGTCACTACTGACTAGAGATACATTATGTAAAAGGTAATAATTAAGTTATAAGTCATATTGTATTTTAACTACTTGTTGACGTATGTTTATCTTTATATGTATGTATGTCTACATATATGTATATATATGTTTATATATATATATATATATATATATATATATATAACTATATGATCAGCTATAACGCTGATTGGAACTTGGAAGACTAGCAATTACAACACTCATTCCTATATGTAATACAAGACTATTATTTGTACTTCTACACCAATCAAGCTTAGAAGAAAGTCAGTGTATTTGCTTCGCATATGCTCGTTTTGCACTCATTCATGTATGAAAATCCCCACGAATTTTGTTTCATAGACCGAAATTCGAAGTTCATCAAACTTACATAAACTAAAGTTGTAATCAAACGTAAAACAAATCAACAGCCAAATTCCAAATTCCAGTTGTTAGACACAACAACCAGTTTTTAGAGAACAATCCCCACCCGAAAAAAAAGCATTTCAGGATTATCAAAGCAATAGCCAGAAACAAATCAAGTTGCAGGTAAAAAAATCATGTTCTTTAGAAAAAAATTTCCAACATTTTTGTGCATTATCGTATTAGTCAGCCTCTATAATTGCTATGCACCAACATTTTTCCATTTCCAATCACAAGATATTCTATGCCAAACGAAGCCATTACATTTTGGAAAAGATCTCTTAAAATGAAAATGATGGTGCTCACAAACACTATCTTCATAAACGAACAATTGAACCCAAAAGCACAACTAAGGCCAACACGATGTCCACACACCAAAATCACAACCAAAGCAAACACTATACAGCCTCCAGAAATGAAAGGCACAACCAAAATCACAACCAATAAAACACTAAGGTTGACTAACCAAAATCACAACCAACTCCTTTGAATGATCAAATGAAAAATTGCAGAAGGTTAGGAGAGCATACCGTTACAGAGTTTGAGTTAGACGATGAGATGAAGGACGGTGGATGGAGCACTCCAAACGCAGAAGATGGTTTCTTCCAATTCCTCAACGATCGTCTGTCCTCTCTCCGGTGAAGGCAACAAATGAACTTGCTTCCATAGTATCGGTGAAAGTGGTACCAGATTTGGAGTTTTCTTTGATTGTTGACAAAAACCCTTTTACTCCGGCCACTGCTCATCAACGCCGATCGACATAGCCCTTGCGAACAAGTAAAGCAGACGACAAGAGCAGAGAAGAGGAAGAGAGTCCCAAAAATGCCTCAGAGGATTCACTGCTGTTGACCCAATGTTGGGATCTATATGTGCCCTAAGGATAGAAAATCGATTCTAGGGATTTTCTGTAGATTGACATTTTGATATTAATAAACGAGGTTATTCATGTTTAATAAGTGGTGTCCTATTTACTTTCATTTGTTGAATGTATGATTAATTGAGCAAACATAAATACTCCTAGGTTGTTGGTAACATATCGGATTACCGTTGTATACGGGGTATACATAGAAGACATGATAATTCAATAACAGTCTAAATAAAAGGTCCGCAATCGGTGGAATAAGATTTGGGGATCTTATTCATGTTAAGATTGTAAAGGTTGTCTACTTCCTTAGAGGGATGGTTTGTCTTAACCATCGGATTGGTTCCGAGTAGAAACCTTGATGTTAATTGATTCGGTTTAATAATTCCGTTTATAAGAATCAATGACGCTTTGATTATCAACCTTCATTAATCTTGTGTGTTGGGTGTATGACATATGGATGGAGAAATCAAGATTCACAGATACGGAATCCATAGCCATCTAATAAATGGAAAATGTTATCTACTTGAAGGCATTATTCGGGGATTGAAAGACAATATAACAAGGCCTTGGCCATCAGTTTACTTTGTGTCCTCTGGTGGTTTATCGATTGTATGATTTTACAATCGGTGGTTCTTTCAATGGAGAATAATGGAACTTTAAGTTAAAATGATTGAAAAGGTAAAAAGGAATAAGTCCTTAATTCAGTCATGGATAACATATGGGGATTAAGCGAGTGATGAATGATCATGGAAGAAGCACTACGTAAGAGAGCTTTCGTAATACGGTATCTAAACAGGAGTTCAACTTTAGACTTTTAGTGTTATAGTCCTGAAGTTGATAATTGTTGAATAATTAATCGGGGATTAATTTTTCACAATTATAGGAGCCTCTTTACATATTTCCATCGGGTCCCTCTACTAGCTCATATAGTTCCACAAAGCGTCTCAGGATTCGTTCTTAATGAGATCAGTAAGCTAAATGGAAATTAAGTAGTGTCTGATAAAGACATGGTACTCTCTTGCATGCAATTCCAAAAGGATTGGACATGTGAAATTAATGTGGACAAACATAATGATTTGTCGACATATGATTGGTTGTGGATAAAATAATTATTTGTTAATTATTTTGGTTAATTGAATTTTGGAAATAAGATTGTGTTTGAATTGTTTAATTTTGGAAAAAAAAAAAAATTTATTCTCTCCTATTTAAAGTGAACGAAAGCGGGATCTAGGGTTCGTAGTGCAATACTGATTGCTTGGAACCTTACCACGTGTGCCCACACACACTCTGAGACGAGGAGTTCGAGAATAGTGGAGAAGATTCGTTGGTGGACGCTCTAAATATTTTGGAGTCCAAGAAACAAAGTATTTTGATCATGCATTTAATTTATTGTTATATACATCATGAGTCTTCTTTCCTCATTCGGCATTAAACTTTTAAAACTTCACTGAGCCGTAACTCTGATAACCGGATCCGTTTTTCTAATAATTGGTATCAGAGCCAATTCATGATCATATATATAACATAAATTATTTGATCAAATGAATTTCTCTCTATGCATTAATGAAATATTTTTAGAGAGTTGGCACTCTAGGTTTAATTTTGTGTATGTTTAATATATTGTGAATGGATGTATGGATGAATGAATGCTTTATATTTTTTTTTTATAATATATGATGCTTATTCAATCTTGCGGGTCATGATTCCATAGAGGTTAGAATTTGTATCTAGGTTTTTCAAATGTAATAGATGTGGTCTATTATCACTGCTAGGTCATTCTTTCAATTTCTAGAATTTTTGTAAGCCGGAAACGGCGTAAGAATTTTTTTGTAAATTCAGGCTACAATGGATTCAAGGAGATTGAAGATGAATGAAGGTATGAGAAATTTTCGAAGGATGTGATTTTTTAGAAATTTGGAAATTTTAATTAATTCAAATTTCATATTATTGACGTTTTTTTTTTAAGAAAAATCACATTAAATCCTTTTAAAAATTTTAATTTTTCAATGATACGTGATCTTGATAATTTGGAAAGTCAAAATTCAAAATTTAAATTTTAAAATTTATTGGACGTTTTTTATTTTTTGAAAATTTTAAATTATGTGATTTTAAGTAAATTGGAAAATCACATTTATAAAAATTTAAAATTTGAATTTTAAATTAAAAATGTAATTTTTTTAAATTTTTGATATTTTGTAATTTTGATTAAAATTAAAAGTCACATATAATCTTTTTAGAAATTTAAATTTAATTTAAATTTAAAAGGACGTGACATTGGAGAAGGATGATGCATTGAAGAAGGATACAACGCATGGATCTACAAAAGAAGGCCGATATATGCTTCGGTTAATTTTTGTAAATTTTGCAATTTTCTTTTCTCTAGGATGGAATCATGATCCATGGCTATTTACATATTTTGCAAACCATGGATGATGCGATGCTGATAAATATGATGTACTATTTCGTGATGTATTGATAACATGCCATATAGACTAGGGAGTGCCACTCAATAAATATTGTTTATGCATGAAAAACAAAAACCCTAATTCAAAAGATTGAGTGGGAGAAGGTTTTACACACTAAGACCTAGGACCTCCATCGTTGGTCCAATAGTTACGCATGGTAGTGCCTATTACTCGGTTTCGACCCGGGAATTCCCTTTGGATGGGTATCTAACCTAGAGCGCACACTGATTTGGATTTATGAAAGGATAACAATTTTGTGCATATTTTATATTTAGATCACCCCTCGGTGGCGGATGTAAAATATGGATTGAAAATTAGAAACGATGGTTATACACTCACGCTACTTTTTTTTATTAACCCTCCCTCGAGGCTCTGTTATTTAAAGTGGTGGCCAAATAAGTGATAGTTAATATATATTTAATGGGGTTATGCTTCATGGAAAAATATATATTAATCGGAAGGGATCCATGTTCTTGGCTAGTTCTTCCATGACTACCCCTCGGTAGCTTGGAAAGCAGCTGCTAGGAATTATCACTATAAGGTATGTGTTTTTTAAGGGCTTTACACATAAACATTTAGATTGCATTTAGATCTTTTTGTTTCATTACAAAACCAAATTTTTGAAAATTAAAAAGGATGTTTGCTCATACTTATTACATGTTATCTTATTATTATAGATCAAAATGTCGAGCCCATTATCTGTTATACTTACGCAAAACAAATTAACCGGGAGAATTTCAATGACTGGAAAAGGAACTTGCTTATCGTCCTTAATTTTGAGAAACACAGTTTCGTCCTAACCCAACCTCGCCCTCCCACACCTGCGATCGATGCTCCTGATAGGGAATTTGTAGCTCTTAAGCGCTGGGAGAATTCCAACCTTAGTGCTATGTGCTATATTCAGGCGAGCATGTCTAACGTGCTCCAGAAACAGCATGAAGAGCACCAAACTGCTAAGCAGATCATGGACAACCTGGAGGAGATGTTTGGTGAACAAACTATCTAGGCTAAGACCAATGCTATCAAAGGTCTCATGAACTGCAAGGAAAAGGTTGGAACACCCATCAAGGAGCACATGATGAAAATCATGGCTTATTTATCTGAAGCTCAGATGAACAGAGCTGAGATCGATGCTTCAACCCAATTGGTCATGGTTTTCCAGACCCTGTCCAAAGATTTTGATCTGTTTCAGGCATCCTACAATCTTAACCGGAAGGAGATGTCTTAACGAAATTGATGAAGGAGTTGCAAGCCTTTGAGAACATTTTAAAGGGTTCTGCATCTAAGGCTGAGGCAAATGTGGCTGAACCTAGTTCACCTACACCTAATCCTAAAAGGAAGAAGGTAAAGGAGAAGAACAAAGGGAACAAGCCTGCGACGAAGGCACCTGCTCCTAAGAAGTCTACCAAGACTAAGAAGCAGAAGGTGGATCCTAAGAAGGCTAAGTGCTTTTTCTGTGGGAAGAAGGGACACTTCAAGAAGGATTGCAGAGACTACCTGACTATGCAAAAGCAAAGAGGTAATTTTGATATCCTGTATCTTGAGGCTTGTTTAGTGGAAGAATCTAAGGAAACTTGGATTATAGATTATGGAGCCACTAACCATGTTTGTATTTCTCTGCAGGGGTTCAAGGTAACGAGAAGTCTGCGTGAGGAGAACTTCACGTTAAGAACCGGTGATGGGAGGTTGGTGTGAGCTGAAGCAGTGGGAAATGTACATCTTTACTTTGATGAATTTAGATTTATTGTTTTGAGACATTGTTTTTATGTTCCTAGTTTCAAGAGGAACTTAATTTCGGTAGCTTGTTTAATTAAAGACTCCTATTTAGTTTCTTTTAATGATAAAAGTTGTTATTAGGAAAAACAATTCTCTTATCTGATATGGATGGATGCATGGAAATCTTTATTTTATCAAACCTAAGATGCACTCATTGTTTGATACAAAATTGGAGAGGAACTCCAAAAGACATAAGTCTTCTCACTCTAACAAATAATATCTTTGGCATTTACGACTAGGTCACATAGGCCTTAACAGAATTCAAAGGATGGTAAAGGAGGAATGCCTTGACTTGTACAAGGTTGAACCTTGGCCACAATGCGAATCCTGTTTGGAGGGCAAGATGACCAAAAGGCACTTTGCTGCCAAAGGTAGTCATGCCGAAGAACTTTTAGAACTTGTGCATACGGATGTTTGTGGTCCCATGAACAAAGAAGCATGTGGTTGTTGGGAATAGTGTCCTAAAAGCATGAGATGTAAAAGGATATTTATTATTTATTTAATAAAATAGATTATTCATCATTTTATGTGCATATATTTATGAATATTTTATGAATATCAAATAAAATTCCTTGATTATTTATGTAACCTTAAACATGGTATATAAGTGTTATATACGAGAGGATAATGTTTAAGGATAATAATCAAAAGTAATTGTTCATAATTAATTTAATTAAAGTTCGGAATCTTTAATTAAAACATTATTAATACATGTCATTCCCATTTAGAATGGAGCGGTTATTATCATCCTTTGTTAATATGGCGAGATATTGAATGAGTGTATTTCGCATAATGAGATTATGTGGAACATGGACCTTGAACACAATATGAATTTCTAATAATTTCCGTTAAGCATAGAAATTCTAATTGAGTCTATCGATGGTCATATATAGAATGATCTTAATCCCGAGTTCTTAACAAACTCCTATTTATGGATTTATGTCTTTTGATTTACTCGGCACGGATTCGAGAGATCCTGAATCCTATTCCTTGTATTTTGGAGACATAATGAAGTAGGTAGTGGGAATGTTATTATACGAGATGGAATCCATTCCTTCTTGAGAAAGAAGCGAGATAAATAATTCTCTTGAGTGTTGATTCGGTACTTGGATTAGTAAGAGCGCCTACGGTTCATGAATGTGTTTTGTGAATCACTATCCATTAGAGAATCAATGGTACTCAAGGATAAAGATGTAATTAGAGAGGTTAACGGATTCTACCCGACTCTAATTATGAATTATTTATGGAGGATCGATCTATATGCAATGACTATATCAAATGGAAGTTTAGAAGTAATTAATGTCTATAATTAGAGAGTGCAATTCCAAGTTTATAGTGGAGTAACTATTGAATTAATAGAATTAATTAATTAATTAAAGTGTTTAATTAATTATTAATTTTATTGGAGCTCGTAATTATAGGTCCATTAGTCCCAGCGGCGTCGTCCTTGTAATTCTACCAGACACAAAGGGCAAAATGGGAATTTTAGAATTACGGAATTCTAAAATTAAATACAAGAATAATTAATTGAGAATTAATTATTATTTAAATAATGAGATTATTTAAATTTGAATTTGAACATATCTAGATTTATCCATTTAAACTTATTTGATAAGTTGTTCAATTTAGAATTCAAATTAATTTAAGTTTGACTTAAATTCGAATTTGAATCTGAATTAAAATTGGACTACTGGATAATGGATAAAATATCTTCCTTTCCTATCCTGTTTAGGCGCCACACACAGGGATAAAACCCTAGTGTGTGGCAGGCCACCTAAGAGATAAGGGGAAGGGATTTTTTGTTCCAAATTCAAAATTGGAGATAAGGATTTGATCCTATTTTGAAGTTTGACTTCTTCTCTTTAAATATGAGATAAATGGAAAATTGTGAGACAAAATTTTTGAAACACTTTTCAGCCCTAGAGAAAGTGTGTGGCCGGAATTCTCATATAGCAAAAAAGAGAGTGAAAATTTTCTCTCAAAAATTCCACATCGTGCATGCGTTGGTGTTTGTGGAAAAAGTGTTTTAGAAACCGTTTTGTCTCACGTGTGCCCACACACCGTCTACAAGGAATCAAGGAACCGCTTTTGACGTGGAAGACTTTGGTGTTCAAGGAAACGTGGAAACTTTTGTTCTAAACACAAAAGCTAGGACTGTTCGTGGTCAAAGAAAATCAAGATATCATCCGAGTCGGCTACAAGGTATTTTTTCGGTTGATCCTTGAATCTTATAAATTAATGAGATTAATTTATTGGTGCATAAATTAATATAATCTATAGAGTATCTCAAAAGTTTTATGAAAATTTTTGTTATACACGATTTTCCGTATTTCCAATTCGAACAAAATGAGTATTACATCACATTTATTGACGATTACTCGAGGTATGGATATGTCTATTTGATGACCTGCAAAAGCGAAACCTTCAACAAGTTCAAAGAATTTCGAGATGAAGTGGAGAAACAATTAGGCAAATCTATTAAGTCACTTCAATCAAAACGAGGTGGGCAATACCTATCGAATGAGTTCTTAGGACATTTAATAGAGAACGGGATACAATCCCAGTTGACTGCACCTGGTACTCCTCAACAGAATGGTGTAGCTGAGAGAAGGAATAGGACCTTATTGGACGAGTAGGACCTTATTAAGTCCTTTCGAGTTATGGACGAGCAGGAAACCTAATTTGAATCATATTCGAATTTGGGGTTGTTCGGCACACGTCCTGAATAAGGAAGAGAAGAAGTTGGAGTCACAATCAGAAGTGTGCTTGTTTGTTGGCTATCCAAAAGAGTCAAAAGGTGCCCTTTTCTATAATCCAAAACAAAATAAAGTTTTCGTCTCCACACAAGTGACATTGCTCGAGAAAAGTTACATGGAAGACTTTAAACGTCGTAGCAAAATGGTGCTTGAGGAAATGACTTCGGGTTTGGATGTTCCTAAAGTCACTGGAAACCTTGTGGAAAAACCACTAGAGAATCAACAACTGCGGGAGCTTCGTCGTAGTGGGAGGATTGTCAGGGAACCTGATAGGTATATGTTCAATGGTGAAGCCTTTGAGGCAGAATCCATAGAACATGTTGACGATCCGCCTACATACAAGGAAGCTATAGAGGATGTTGATTCTAGTCTTTGGCAAAAGGCTATGAACACCGAGATGGAATCTATGGATTCCAACGGGGTCTGGAAACTTGTAGACTTACCTCAAGGCATAAAACCGATTGGGTGTAAGTGGGTATACAAGAGGAAGAGAGGGCCGGATGGGAAAGTGGAAACTTTCAAGGCAAGACTTGTAGCAAAGGGCTATACGTAAAAGGAAGGAATCGATTATGAAGAAACCTTCTCGCCTGTAGCAATGTTAAAGTCAATCCGCATTCTCTTATCCATTGCGGCTACTCTCAATTATGAGATCTGGCAAATGGATGTCAAGACAGCTTTCTTGAATGGCTCTCTTGAGGAGGATATCTATATGATGCAACCAGATGGGTTCAAGGCAAAAGGCCAAGAAGACAAGGTATGCAAGTTGCTTAAATCCATCTATGGATTAAATCAAGCATCTCGTTCTTGGAATATGAGGTTTGATCAAGCGATCAAAACCTATGGATTCGAACAAAATGTTGATGAACCATGTGTTTATAAACGTATCAAGAACGAGAAGGTAGTTTTCCTTGTGCTTTATGTGGATGATATCTTGCTTATCGGAAATGATGTAGCAACTCTATCATCTGTCAAAGTTTGGTTGGCCAAACAGTTTGACATGAAGGACTTAGGAGAAGCTAGTTATGTTCTTGGAATTCAACTCTTTAGAGATAGAAAGAACAAAATGATAGCACTCTCCCAAGCTTCATACATTGACAAGGTACTTGAGAGGTTTTCTATGAAAGATTCCAAGAAAGGTGCTCAACCTTTCAAGATGGGAATCAAGCTTTCTAGATATGGTTGTCCTAAGACATCTGAGGAAAGTGAGCATATGAAAGATGTACCTTATGCATCTGCGGTAGGTAGTCTTATGTATGCCATGTTATGCACTACGCCTGACATTTGTTTTGCGGTTGGTATGGTAAGTCGATATCAGTCAAATCCGGGACCAAACCATTGGGCTGCAGTCAAGCATATACTCAAGTATCTATGGAGAATGAGGGATTAAATGTTAGTCTATTCTGGTCAGGAACTTGTTCCTATAGGGTACACAGATTCTGATTTTCAATCAGATCAGGATTCTAGGAAATTGACTTCAGGATCTGTCTTTACCTTTGGAGGTGGTGCCATTGTGTGGAGGAGTGTTAAGCAATCTTGCATTCCTAACTCGACCATGGAAGCCGAGTATGTGGCTGCTAGTGAGCCATCTAAGGAAGTGGTATGGCTGCTAGTGAGCGAAATTCGAAATCCCCTTATGGCAAGGGATTTCCGAATTTTCCCAAAATAATATCAACTTTCTCTCTCCTTTAGTTGCCAAATAAAATCATGTTTAAATTTTATTTTGAATTTTAAATTAATCACTATTAATTTCAAAATTCAAATTCATTCCCTTTTATTTTTCAATTATCAAATAAATGAAAAATAACACAATGAATTTTTTAAACATAATTGTATAACAAAATATCAGTTTCTATTTTCCCACTTATTAGAGCTAGCCTTGAGACTGAATGGACCCACATGAACAAAGCTACGGAATTACAATATTTGGCTAACTTATCCCGATAAGTTATCGACATATTTAATTCTGACATCGCACAACTCCACTAAAAGTTTGATGCCGAATAATCTCTCGATTCATGTGCGCTATTTTTCTGATGGTGCGATACAATTTATCACACGGTCCACAGTGTAAATGCATTATTATCCTTCGTAAATATCAGTGATCAGAATGGTATAAAATATTACCGTTTTACCATTCCAATCATTATTTCCTCAACTCCTTTATATGACTGTGAATAAGAAAGACACATGTTCGTAAGATGTCTCGCACATGTCACGATGTCTTAATCAATGACTATCATCATTGAATACCAGGCCTGGTTTATTTATTCACACACCCGTCAATAAAGCATGAGGTGATATTATTTCTTACGAACTCCATATCTGTGAATCACATAACTCCAACTTAATTATGTCACGATCCCAATAGCCGAGATGTTGTTCAAAAACTGCGAACTAATCTCATTGGTGAATCAAAGATCATGAGATATTAAGTCGAGCTATGCATTCACTTCAGGATTAAGATAATTATACAAATATACTTAAGTTGTGATAATTAGGTTTAGAGTTCTGTAAACGGTTTTTACTTCAACCTAATCAGTCACATGGTCTATTCAACATGTTGCGAACATGTCTAGATCAACCACAGAGTCCAACTCCATTGCTCCGAGACCAGCATCATATGGTTCGATCTAACAGTCATAATCGGATTCGATTGCCCAATCAATCCTAAGACTGCGAATATCTATTTTAAACTATATCAGAAGAGTTTGTTCGGCAGGGTTTCCCTGACTCTTCTTTCATTGATAACAGTCTATGGACTAAGCAATATCACTAACACTCTTGAGTATGTGTCAAAACATAACTTTATTTTATTTTATAAAATCTGCAAAAAACAATAATGTCTAACATTTGTCATTTCACAAACAACAAATTACATCCCACTTTATGGACACATTTCCAACAAACTCCCACTTGGACTTAAAGTAGGTGTTGACAATCTCGCATGCCCAAACCTTCCAGATGGCTATCGAAGACTTTACCAGATAAAGCCTTTGTGAACGGATCAGCCAAGTTGTCATGTGTTGATATCTTTGTCACTTCAAAATCGCTTCTTTGTACAATCTCTCGGATGAGGTGGTATTTCCGCTCTATGTGCTTGGACCTTTTGTGGCTTCTAGGCTCCTTAGAGTTTGCTACAGTCCCACTGTTATCGCAATACAGTACCATGGGTCTATCAGCTTCCGGAACAATTTCCAGTGATACTAGGAACTTCTTAAGCCATACGGCCTCTTTCGCAGCTTCACAAGTTGCCACATATTCGGCCTCCATGGTGGAGTCAGCTATGCAAGTCTGCTTAATACTCCTCCATACCACCGAACCTCCATTCAGGACAAACATAGATCCTGAAGTGGATTTTCTGGAATCCTTATCCGATTGGAAATCGGAGTCGGTGTATCCTGTCATAGTCAGGTCAGTCCTGAATATACAAGCATATAGTTCCTCATTCTCCTAAGATACTTGAGGATATGCTTGACAGTAACCCAGTGCTCGGGTCCAGGATTAGACTGGAATCTACTCACCACGCCTACCGCGTAGCATATATCAGGTTTGGTGCAAAGCATTGCATACATGAGGCTTCCTACGGCTGAAGCGTAAGGAACTCGGCTCATGTCTTCCTCTTCTTGAGGAGTCTTAGGAGACTGCTCCTTTGAGAGGGATACTCCATGTCTGAAGGGTAAATAACCCTTCTTGGAGTTTTGCATGGCGAATCGGTCCATTACCTTATCGATATAGGATGCTTGAGATAGTGCCAATTGTTTGTTCTTCCGATCTCGAAAGATCTGAATTCCCAGAACATAGGCAGCTTCTCCTAGATCCTTCATGTCAAACTGCTTTGCCAGCCAGAGCTTAACCTCAGTCAGTCTTCCTACATCATTCCCAATGAGTAGTATGTCATCCACATATAAGACTAAGAAAACCACTTTGCCTTCTTGTATCAGCTTATACACACAAGGCTCATCCAATGACTGAACAAAACTGTAAGTTTTAACAGTCTCATCGAATCTGATATTCCATGATCTGGATGCCTGCTTTAGTCTATAAATGGACTTTTGCAATTTGCAAACCTTTTCTTCTTGACCCTTTTCGATGAATCCATCTGGTTGTGCCATATAAATACGCTCATCCAGATTGCCATTCAGAAAAGCTGTCTTCACATCCATTTGTCAGATTTCATAATATAAAGCAGCAGCAATGGATAGAAGAATGCGGATGGATTTAACCATGGCCACCGGAGAGAAGGTATCCTTATAGTCAATTCCTTCTTTCTGGGTGTAGCCCTTGGCTACTAGCCTTGCCTTGAATGTCTCTACATTCCCATCTAGACCCCTCTTCTTCTTGTAGATCCATTTACACCCTACGGGTTTTACCCTTTCAGGAGGATCAACCAGAGTCCATACGCCATTTTTATACATCAATTGTATTTCGGCGTTCATGGCTTCATGTCATAGGTTTGCTTCAGAACTTTCCATATCCTGTGAATAGGAGATAGGTTCGTCGATATCTAAATCTGAGACTACAATCAATGCATCTCCATAAGACATGTACCTATCAGGTTGCCTCACAACCCTCCCACTACGTCGAGGCTCTATTGGTGTTAGTTCTTGTTGTGGTTCATCTATTGACGGTTTAGGAATAGACCGCTGACATGTTACTTGAACATTTTCACCAGTCAATTCCTCAAGTACAAGCCTACTTCTAGGCTTCATATTCTTCACAAAATCCTCTTCCAGAAAACGAGCATTCGTGCTAACGAATGTTTTCTGATCAGTAGGACTATAGAAGATGTAGCCTTTTGTCCCTTTAGGATATCCTACAAACAGGCATAGTTCTGAATGACTGGCTAGCTCACCAGTCTTCTTTCTAAGTACATGTGCTGGACAACCCCATATTCTGGTGTGGCCAAGAGATGACTTCTTGCCACTCCATCTCTCATATGGAGTTCCAGGCACTACTTTAGATGGAACTTGGTTCAGAATATATGCTGCTGTTTCCAAAGCATATCCCCAAAAGGAATCTGGAAGGGATGAGTAACTCATCATTGATCTAACCATATCTAACAGAGTTTGGTTCCTTCTTTCTGACACGCCATTCTGCTGAGGAGTACCTGGCGCGGTCAGTTGAGAAAATATACCTTCTTCCTTAAGAAAGTCTTCGAACTCTCCCAGCAAGTATTCACCACCACGATCAGATCATAGTGATTTGATTTGTTTGTCTAATTGCTTTTCAACCAAGGCCTTGAACTCTTTGAACTTTTCAAAGGTTTCAAACTTTTGACGCATTAGATAAATGTGACCAAAACGAGAATAGTCATCAGTGAAGGTTATGAAATATTCATATCCTCCTCTTGCTTGGATATTAAATGGCCCACATACATCACTATGTACGAGTTCTAGGCATTCATCAGCTCTATTACCCTTTGCTGAAAAGGGTCTCTTGGTCATTTTTCCTTCTATGCAGGATTCACATGTAGGTAGTGAGCCTACACTTAAGGTTTGTAAGGGACCGTGTCTTACCAACCTTTTAATCCTGTCAAGGCTAATATGTCCAAGACGTAGATGCCATTTATAAGTTTGATCAGTTGGGTCTAACCTCAATCTTTTACTATCCCTCATTTAATCATCATTCAATTCAGTATCGTAAATCATTGGAATAATTGGTTTGACGTAGAACAGATTGTTTATCATGACTGTAGAAGTAATCATGAAACCATTCTTAAGAATTTGAATTACATCATTATTAAAATCCAAAGAATACCCTTGCTCAATCAAATGAGCTACAGAAATAAGGTTTTTCCCAAAAACCGGGACATAATAAACATTGTTCAAAACAATAAAACTGTTCTCAAAAACTAATTTAATACTTCCAACAGATGTTGCTGATACTGATGCTCCATTCCCCCAGCAGAAGTTGAACTTGTCCTTGCTAAGCCTTTTGTTTTCCCTGAACCCCTGCAGAGAACAATAAACATGATTAGTGGCTCCAGAGTCTACAATCTAAGAAAAAGTAGAGTCAGTCACAAAACAGGCTTCGGTAACAAAAAATGTACCTTTAGCTTTAATCTCCTTGAGGTAAGTAGGATAGTTGCGTTTCCAGTGGCCAGCTACTTTGCAATGGTGACATTTGTCATTACTCTTGTCCACCTTTGCAGTGTTTTTGCCTTTTCCAGCCGACTTCTTCTTGTTGTTGCGGACTTTCTTCTGTTTCTTGGCGCCAGAGGTGGAAGGCTTCGCTTCAGCAAGGTTTGCCTCTCCATTCCTCTTCTTGCCTTTAAGCAGTAGAGTTTCCACAGTTTGAAGCTCCTTCATGAGTTCTGAGAGTGAATAGCTCAACTTATTCATCGAGTAGTTGAGTTTGAAGTTGTCGAACATCTCTGGGAGAGTCTCTAGGATCATATCCACCTGAGTCTCTCCATCTATTTCAGCTCCCATGAGCTCCATCTCATTCAGGTGACTTATGATCAGCAGCATATGGTCCCGAACAGGAGTGCCAGATTTCATCCGGCAGTTCATGAAGTTACGCATCGCAGCTTGCTTGGCTTGATGGCCTTGGCTACCGAACATTTCAGAGATGCTGTAGATCATATCTGCAGCCGTCAGCATGTTCCGATGTTGCTGTTGCAACACATTGCTAATTGATGCTAAGATATAGCACCTAGCAATCTCATCGGAACGCATCCAAGCAGTGTATGCGTCTCGCTCCTCTTGAGTGGAATCATCATTCGGCTCAAAAGGACAGGTGGTGGTGAGCACATGCTTGTGCTTGTCTACCGTCAACATGATATCAAGGTTACGTTTCCAGTCAACGTAATTTTCACCCACTAATTTGTTCGTACTAAGAATTTGTGCGATCGGGGATAAAGACATAATTGCTGAAAAAATAAAATAAAGCGGCGTTGGTAATTTGCTTATTTTTAAGAAAAGTATGATGCATGAATGCAAGTACTTAAACATAAATAAAATCCTTAAAAAATGTTTCATCTATGGCGTTACGATCATAAACGGCAACACGTCCCACCTAGGGGTGGCGTCCGTGAAGCCTCCTATCACATCGAGACTCCTCTCGTTTGGTCCACTTCACAAGATGTCTCCACATCTAGTGCAACCAATCACCATCCCTTTTGGTCACCTCAGATCCATTGCCTAGCTCCTATGGGAGGTTACAATGATCTTCAGTCTAAGTGTTTAACCGACTAATCGACTCTAGAGGTTGTTATGAACTAGCGATCCATCTAGGGATGGTCTTGCCTCACTACTTCCTTTTCGAGTCTTATCTTCTTTAAGCAACCTGATGACTCCTTAGCGACATGTTTCATGGCTTTCTCCCATTGAAGTGAGGACCACTAAGGTGGTTCTTAACCTATCCACATGTCACGATCAGGCTAAAGTCGGAGACCTTGGGAACGTTTCAACGCAAACGACCCTCCCACTTAGCTTTTTGAAAAATGGATTTTGTTTTAAAAATTAAGTCCAATTAATAATTCAACAAATTATAACCCTTATAAAGTTGATATTGGCATCTCTATATCCTATATGGCATGTTATAATGATGCGAGATTAAATAATAAATCATACATTTACAATTTAACCTCTCTATGGCTCATTTCTAATTACAACCCATAAAACAAATGAAAACAATTACAATAATTTTCTTCATCTTGTCTTCTTGGCATCTTCTCAATTTTCTCTTCTCATGATCCCTGAAAAGTGAAAATGTTTTTGTGAAAAAATTTAAAATTTGAAACCAAATTTTTTTTATTTGGGCTGGGCTCGGGACAATCCCGGGCCCACCATTTTTCCTCCGGTAGGGCCAGGGCCTGCCTAGCGCAGCATGGGCTGCTAAGCCAGGTAGCCCTTAGTGCTCAGCATGGGCCGCGAACCTTGCCTGGGCAGGGCCAGCGGCAGGGCCTGTAGGCCCGCCAGGGTTTCAGGAAACCCTGTGCGGCTCGCTAGGGGGCCGCGGCCCTTGCCTGGGCAAGGCCAGCGACAGGGCCTGCAGGCCCGCTAGGGTTTTAGAAAACCCTAGCGCACGCTAGGGTTTCTGAAACCCTAATGTGCCGCGCAGCCAAAACCCAGGGAAGGGGCTGGCGGCTGGGCCTGTGGCAGAGGCTAGGACTCGTCTTGTTGGGTGTGTGCCAGGCGTGCAGCGGCCAGCAAGGCAAAAAAAAAAAAAATATTTTCGGGAATTTTAAATTACAAAATTTCTTATGCCCTTTAATGGCTTACATTATTTTCTAGAGAAAAACATAAACCACCAACTTGGTGTAATAAAAAACCTAGAGCCAATCGATCGGGATCCAATCACATATATAATCAAAACAATTTTGAATTCATCACATATTCATGCAAGATGCCAATATCAACACATATCATACATTCAATCGCATAAACATAGATCATGCATGATCATAAACCCTAGGCTCTGATACCAATTCTAGGATCTAGTTGTGATTTATAGATGAAAAATCATTTGAACAACAATAAAATTGTAGGCGGAATTTCAAAAATTTTATCATATCCATTTAATTCCAAATTAAACGTAAACCACAACGATAGATACATGCATGATATATGTTTATAGACAAAGGATTAGAATAACACACATACCTTTGTGACGATTGAATTAAAATGACCGCAAGGATCTTGTCTCACTATCTCACGTTCCGAGATGGAGAATTGCCGTGAAACAAGATCGTTGATCTATCGATTCAATCACACCAAAAACCACTCGTTGATTCAAGGCTATGACTCTAAGTGTTTTGGGATGAGAGAGTGGGCTCTTTTTCAAAAACCTAAGGAAACAATTTTCCTTCTATTTTGTCTCAAAAATCCGGCCACCCTAGGAGAGAAAAGTGTGTGATATTTTTTCTCTTCAAAAAAAATATTATTAGGGTTTTCAATAAATATCCTTATATAGGAGGAAATTCAAAAACTCAAACCCTAGATGGGATTTTCGAATTTTCCCTTCACCCTTGGATTAAAATCCGAAAATCCCACATGGCTAGGGATTTCTGAATTTTCCTTCTCATTTTGGAGCAAAATTCGAAATCCCCTTATGGCAAGGGATTTCTGAATTTTCTCAAAATAATATCAACTTTCTCTCTCCTTTAGTTGCCAAATAAAATCATGTTTAAATTTTATTTTGAATTTTAAATTAATCACTATTAATTTCAAAATTCAAATTCATTCCCTTTTATTTTTCAATTATCAAATAAATGAAAAATAACACAATGAATTTTTTAAACATAATTGTATAACAAAATATAAGTTTCTATTTTCCCACTTATTAGAGCTAGCCTTGAGACCGAATGGACCCACATGAACAAAGCTACGGAATTACAATATTCGGCTAACTTATCCCGATAAGTTATCGACATATTTAATTCTGACATCGCACGACTCCACAAAAAGTTTGATGCCGAATAATCTCTCGATTCATGTGCGCTATTTTTCTGATGGTGCGATACAATTTATCACACGGTCCACAGTGTAAATGCATTATTATCCTTCGTAAATATCAGTGATCAGAATGGTATAAAATATTACCGTTTTATCATTCCAATCATTATTTCCTCAACCCCTTTATATGACTGTGAATAAGAAGGACACATGTTCGTAAGATGTCTCGCACATGTCACGATGTCTTAATCAATGAATATCATCATTGAATACCAGGCTTGGTTTATTTATTCACACACCCGTCAATAAAGCATGAGGTGATATTATTTCTTACGAATTCCATATCTGTGAATCACATAACTCCAACTTAATTATGTCACGATCCCAATAGCCGATATGTTGTTCAAAAACTACGAACTAATCTCATTGGTGAATCAAAGATCATGAGATATTAAGTCGAGCTATGCATTCACTTCAGGATTAAGATAATTATACAAATATACTTAAGTTGTGATAATTAGGTTTAGAGTTTTGTAAACGGTTTTTACTTCAACCTAATCAGTCACATGGTCTATTCAACATGTTGCGAACATGTCTAGATCAACCACAGAGTCCAACTCCTATGCTCCGAGACCAGCATCATATGGTTCGATCTAACAGTCATAATCGGATTCGATTGCCCAATCAATCCTAAGACTGCGAATATCTATTTTAAACTATATCAGAAGAGTTTGTCCGGCAGGGTTTCCCTGACTCTTCTTTCGTTGATAACAGTCTATGGACTAAGCAATATCACTAACACTCTTGAGTATGTGTCAAAACATAACTTTATTTTATTTTATAAAATCAGCAAAAAACAATAATGTCTAACATTTGTCATTTCACAAATAACAAATTACATCCCACTTTATGGACACATTTCCAACATTTACTCGCTTAGGGCAAGTGGGAGATTGTTGGGATCTATATGTGCCCTAAGGATAGAAAATCGATTCTAGGGACTTTCTGTAGATTGACATTTTGATATTAATAAGAGAGGTTATTCATGTTTAATAAGTGGTGTCCTATTTACTTTCATTTTTTGAATGTATGATTAATTGAGCAAACATAAATACTCCAAGGCTGTTGGTAACATATCGGATTACCGTTGTATACGGGGTATACATAGAAGACATGATAATTCAATAACAGTCTAAATAAAAGGTCCGCAATCGGTGGAATAATATTTGGGGATCTTATTCATGTTAAGATTGTAAAGGTTGTCTACTTCCTTGGAGGGATGGTTTGTCTTGACCATCAGATCGGTTCTGAGTAGAAACCTTGATGTATACCAGTATTGAGGTATGACATTGGACTGGACCTAAAGTGTTAACTGATTCGATTTAATAATTCTGTTTATAAGAATGAATGACACTTTGATTATCATCCTTCATTAATCTTGATCCTAAAATGGATACTTGAGTTCGCATCCATGACTCATGCACTTTGATCCACTATAGGTGAGACACTAACAATTGATGGTCAATATACTTGTGTGTTGGGTGTATGACATATGGATGGAGAAATCAAGATTCATAGATATGGAATCCATAGCCATCTAATAGATGGTAAATGTTATCTACTTGAAGGCATTATTCGGGGATTGAAAGACAGTATAACAAGGTCTTGGCCATCGGTTTACTTTGTGTCCTCTGGTGGTTTATCGATTGTATGGTTTTACAATCGGTGGTTCTTTCAATGGAGAATAATGGAACTTTAAGTTAAAATGATTGAAAAGGTAAAACGGAATAAGTCCTTAATTCAATCATGGATAACATATGGAGATTAAGCGAGTGATGAGTGATCATGGAAGAAGCACTATGTAAGAGAGGTTTCGTAATACGGGAGTTCAGCTTTAGACTTTTAGTGGTATAGTCCTGAAGTTGATAATTGTTGAATAATTAATCGGGGATTAATTTTTCACAATTATTGGAGCCTCTTTACATATTTCCATTGGGTCCCTCAACTAGCTTATATAGTTCTACGACACGTCTCGGGATTCATTCTTAATGAGATCGGTAAGCTAAATGGAAATTAAGTAGTGTCTGATAAAGATATGGTACTCTCTTGCATGCAATTCCGAAAGGATTGGACATGTGAAATTAATGTGGACAAACATAATGATTTGTCGACATATGATTGGTTGTGGATAAAATAATTATTTGTTAATTATTTTGGTTAATTGAATTTAGGAAATAAGATTGTGTTTGAATTGTTTAATTTTGGAAAAACAAAATTTATTCTCTCCTATTTAAAGTGAACGAATTTTAGTGGATGGAGGGAAATAGATTTTGTTTCAAAATAGTTTAAAATATATTCCTAATATTAATTATTAATTAGTTTAAACAATGGAGCTTATTTGATAGATTTTGTTTATTTAAAAAAGATGGTTCAAGTTTTTTTTTTTTAGGGAAAGAAAATCTAGAATATTCCATTTGATTAAATTAATTAATATGGATAATGTTTGTGGAAAATATTTATTTAAAATCCAAACAAGAGAATCTTATTTAAATTCAAATTTTAAAAGGAGTTTGAATCAAGATAGGATTTGGACTTTTAGAAGGTCAAAGGATCTTGATTTGAATTGAAACCAACAACCTTATCTCCTAATGATAAGGGGCAAAAATTTGAAACTCCACAAGATAAGTGGACGAATTTTTGGAGTCCTTTCTCTAAGGAAATTCGTGAATAAGGTTCATAGAACCTAGCCCAAAAAGTTTGTGATCTTTTGGTTCAAAAAGATTTTCTAGAAAAAATAATTATTAATTATTTTTCTCGTAGAAAATTTGTTTTTTGAAATAGGATCCAGATATTATATTAGGGCTAGTGCTTCATGAAACATAAGATAATAATAGATCACAAAAAGTGATACACGAATTTTGGGAGAGAGAGAGAAAAACGTTTTTGGCTTTCTTCAGGATAAGGGAAAAACGTTTTTTGGGATTTTCTGGACTTAAGAATTCATTCATGGTGTGAGAAAAAATAAGAGAGAAATTTCCATTCAATCAAAACTAAGAGGAAAGGTTTGATCGAGTGTAAAAGATCGAGGTCAACTTGTTCCTGTCTTGAAGTTTTGAAGAACGAATCTAGATTGCTATCTTAACAAAGTACGTTAAGGTTGAGAAAGCGAGATCTAGGGTTCGTAGTGCAATACCGATCACTTGGAACCTTACCATGTGTGCCCACACACACTATGAGACGAGGATCGAAGAAGATTTGTTGGTGGATGCTCTAAATATTCTGGAGTCCAAGAAACTAGGTATGTTTGATCATGCATTTAATTTATTGTTATATACATCATGAGTCTTCTTTCCTTGTTCGGCATAAAATTTTAAAACTTTCGCTATGCCATAACTCTGATAACTGGATCCGTTTTTCTAACACCCAAGCGAGAAGAAAAAGCAGATTCTCCGCCCAAGCATGGGAGAGGAAGCACGGAAGCACGGGTGGTTGGAAGTTGGGTGGGTGCATTAAGAGTACAGTGATTTTACTATGCAAATGGGTTTCAAACGGTAAAATCATAGGGGCGGTGGGGTGGGTGGGTTGATTTCAAAATGAGAGCCCACAATGATCCGGATCAATGATTCTGATTCTAACCCATTACAACTATTTTGGGCTTCTAAACACAAATTCAACCCTAATCATAGGATTTGAATCCTTCAATCCCCTAACCAAACATGCACTAAGTTGGGCTTTTCTTGAAAATTAACTTACCGGAAGAGAGTCTCATATATCATATAATTATAAAAATAAAAAATAATGTTATATGTATTTAAAAAATGTGTAGAAAAAATGTATAATATTTATAGTTCGGATTGATGGTTTATACAATTTGGGAGATTCTCAGTCCGCAATTCAATTTATAACCTTCATATTGAGAATTTTTTAATCCTTTACCAATCCAAAGTATTCTCAACCTAATCAAATATGGCTAATTAGATTTACTCACTCGGATTAAATGGATTCTCGCAATGTTTGCAATATGTAAATTTTTGAAATTTATTAGTTCAGATCTCAGAATTATACTCTATTCTTATATTTCCTAAATTATAGGACAATTTAACCACTTAACCACAAAACACATCCAAACCCCATTATTAAAATAAGGACCGTAGAAAGAAATTCACAAATCATTAGAACATTTAGGTCTTCTTCATATTTAACACTTGAACAATTTAAATCTCTATTCACATATGTTAAATATTCTGGAGACTTAAAACATTTTTTCTTCATCTCAAGTATGTTTAATTTTTTTCTTAAAATCTCCCTTATACTGAAAAAAATATATACGTCAAATCATTTACAAACTAGTTCAAATATACCATCAATTTATGCGTTGTTTCTTACCCACTAATCAAATAAACTACAACATTCATTTTCTACTCACAACATATTATGTTTTTCCCTAACCAAACGCATCTGTGACAAGTTACATTGGGCAACTGACACGTTACCTTCAAACGCTTCCATATTACAAGTGCTTGTTTATGCATTATGACCATATGAATCTTCTTTTTAATAATTTAGTTCACAAATTTACATAATCTCCCTACTGCATGCAACACGAATACTGATTTTGCATCTTCAAATATATTATGATTATTTCCATAAATGCCCCCAAATCAGTGAACTTCTCCCATACCCAATCTCTCATTGTCACAAAGCAACTTTGTTGAGCCCGTCTCTCTGTCGTGGGAAAGCAGATCCACCAAGCTTGCCCCTACTAAAAAAGCAATTAACACCTCACAAGCTTGACCCCTAGATCCGTCAAGCCCATCATCTTCACGAGCTACCACAAGCCCAGATTCGTCCATCATTGTCGTGCCACCGTGCTCTTCTCAGCGATCTGGCATCAGAAATGAATCTTTGACACTGGATCAAGATAGTTAAAAATTACCCTTAATATGAGTATCTACCCAAGTTTAGTTTTAACCAGAAGCATTGATAGTTTGCGTCATGCGAAGCCCCAATTCATTACCTATTTCTTCACCTAAAACTGTCAGAATTTTATCTTCATCTAAAGCCCCAATGATTTTCAAATATTCTACAGTATTTTGAACCCACAAAGAGAAACATGATTGAGTTAATTTTAATCATAGAAAAAAGAAAAATTAGAATGGCTTTAATTTTGATAATATTGATTTCAAAGTAATTCAAATAAAAGAAATGAGCGGCTAAACTACATGTGAAAATATAACAGAAATAAAAAGAGCATAAATATTTAAAAGAGTACACAATATTGTTATTTTTTAAGTTAAGTTTGTTCATTTATTTGTTTTTATTTTTTCATATTTAATCATTTTTATAAATTAATTAGAAATTAATGTCTCTCTTATCTCTAAATGACCTACCAAATAAGCAAAATTTTAAAATTTATAGATGAAAGTGGACAGAGAGAGTAACTTGATTAATTTTCTATACATCAGGGAGTATTTTGAATCGTTTTCAAAAATTTGAGAGGCTATTTAAAACAGGATACATACTTTTTGGCGGGGGGGGGGGGGGCTAAGAAAAAATCCAATATATTATATTGGTATAGAATGAAAAATTTTAACCTCACTTCTCATAATATATTACGAAAACAGTTCTCTAGAAATGCATTCAACTATTACATCCTTTACACAAATGACAAAACCAGTTGTGGTCGGTGAAAAGCACCAATGTCAGACAACTTTTGTTAAATGAGATTCCATGTTACACCACAACTTAGTAGAAAATTTTCAATATAAATGTCAATTTTTAATTATAAAAATTCCAAGTTATGATTTATAATTAGATAAGTTATGGATAATTATGAATAATATGGTTATGGTTTAACTAAACAAAAAAGAAAATAATAAGCATATTTATTACCTTATGTAAACTATTGACCTATTAATTTTAATTCATCTTAAATTTTAGCCTATTTTTCTCTTTCTCCCTTACAAAAAGTAGATCTGTAATTTGAGCCCAAGACCCACCATTCCGTCTGAACCTCCAGGACGGGTGGGGCTGACATTCTAAGCCCAAAACCTTATTCAGTTTAGGTTCGGTCTATCCGAACATCCCTTATTTTAGAAGTAAGAAATTTTATTCACACCCCACATATTTATTAAGACATCTCATTTTAAAAAATATAATTTTTCAGCCCACTTATACGCTTGTGTTCGAGTAATTCACCACTTGTACACCCCTCAAATATCCAATTATGAAGGAAATTTATGTTGCTCTGTGTTAGGCTGATTTGAGTTTTTTCTGGTGTTATTTTAAAGGAATTTATGTTGCTTGCCTTTCTTCTTGAGGTGGATTTTGTGTTTTTGAATTTGTGTTGGGAGGCTTCTAGCGCTAGGTTTAATGGTTTAATTGATTAAATTAGACGGATCCAAATTAAAACAAAAATTGTATTTGGTTTAGATTTCCTTTTCTCTTATTTGTCTTCTCCTTTCTAATTGGTTTTCTTGTTAACTCTATGGATTAAGGGAAATTAATAAATTGGTGTGTTAATAAAATTTCTAAGAAAAAAATATTAAGTTGGGCTTCTCTTGAAAATTAACTTGCCGGAAGTAGAGTCTCATATATCATACAATTATAAAAATAAAAAATAATGTTATATGTATTTAAAAAAATGTGTAAAAAATATATATAATATTTATAGTTCAGATTGGTTGTTTATGCAATTTGAGAGATCCTCAGTCCGCAATCCAATTCGTAATCTTTATATTGAGAATTTCTCAATCCTTCACTGATCCAAATTGTTCTCAATTTAATATAATATGGCTGATTAGATTGACTCACTCGAATTAAACATATCAATGGATTCAATAAATTCTCGTAATACTTATTGTTTGCAATATAAATTTTTGAAATTTATTACTTCAGATCTCAGAATTATGCTTTATTCTTATATATCCTAAATTATAGGACAGTTTAACCACTTAGGCACAAAACACATAAACACCATTATTAAAATAAGGACCTTAGAAAGAAATTCGCAAATCATTAGAACATTTAGGTCTTCTTCAAATTTAGCACTTGAACAATTTAAATCTCTATTCACATATGTTAAATATCTTCTGGATACTTAAATATATTCACTTGAGCCTCATCGAGCCCACTCCAACACCGTGCAAGCCCTATGAAGCCCACTCCTCCATTACAAGCTCACTTAGATCATCAAGCCTGTCGTCTTCGCGAGCTGCCGCAAGCTTAGATTCGTCCAGCGTCGTCGCGCGACAGTGCTCTTCCTAGCGATTCAGAATCAGAAATGAATCTCTGACACTAGATCAATATAGTTAAAAATAACCCCTAACATGAGCATCTACCCAAGTTTAGCCTCAATCGGAAGTATTGATGGTTTGTGTCCTACGAAGCTGTAACGCCCTCTAAAATTAAACAAGTTTAATTATGTTAATTGTGTATATTAGTGTGCCTAAAATTAATTTTGTTAATTAATATTGTTATTAAAGATTAAGTTTTTGAGTTATTTTAAGAACTTATAAATTATTTTCAGTTTTTTAATTTTCACCCCAAAATTTTTGAAAATACACTTAATTTTAATGTATTTTCTTTTAATTTTCTTTTCTTTCTTTTCTTATTCTTTTTCCCTTCCCTTCCCGTGGCTGCCAGACCAGCCTCTCTCTCTCTCTCTCTCTCTCTCTCTTTCCTTTTCTTCTTTCTTCTTCCACGGCAACTCCCTCTCTCTTTTTCTTTTCTTCCATGCGGCCACTTCCTCCGGGATCTCTCTCTCCCCCTGGTCTTCTCTCTCCCTTGCTCTCTCTCTCTCTTTGGGCTTCTCTCTCTCTCTCCCTCTTGGAGTCCCTGCCGAAATAGGGTAGAAAAAAATGAATGAACGAAAACGAGAGAAACTGAGGGAGACAAAGCTCCATCAACTGATTTGAGGTAAAACCTTTTGAAACTCACTCTTTGATTCAAATTTTAAGCTTGAGAAAGTTTGATTTTTGTTAGATTTAAATAATTTTGAATTAGGGTTTTGATTTGAATAGTTGTTGGAATTGAATGAAATTTTAAAGTTTTTAGTTATTGGACTTGTTTAATTGATTGGAAACTAGTTTTGATGGATTCTGGAGAATATATTTTGAAATTGAACTTGAATTGCAGGTTTGACATTTTTCCTATTTATACCGGCATATTGTTGAAATTTCTTTAAAAATTTGTTTTTTTAAGCTGAAATTAAATAGGAAACCAAACTCATGAATTGGATTTTAATTTTTAAAGAACCCCCAGACTGAATTATAAAATTATTTGTGAAACTTAGACTTGAGTCAAGATACACTAATAGAAAACAATTAAACATGATTGAGCTTAATTCGTTTTAGGAATGATAAATATTTCGTAAGATATTACTTTTGTGATAAAGCTAGTGGAGAAAGTCAAGTATTAAAGCTTTAAGGAAAGCGGAGACTAGGAGAACGGAAGGCTAGCCTAGATTTGACATTCGAGAAGTAGGATATTCTTATCTATATCCTTGTTAGCCTCACTTTAAATGATTTTGGCCCATGAAAATGTTTTAGAACAAACTATGTTTAAAGAAAATGATTTTAAAGAAAGAGCATGAGAATGCTATTAAGTTTTTCCAATGATTTTAGAAATGAGATTTTAAAGAGTATCATTTCTTAAAATGAAAAATCTTAAGAAATGATACAAAGCATGGTGGCCTCAGAGATTGGGATGTGGGAATCGCATCCTTAGGGGCAGGTCCTGAAACCCGTACGGATCCACTTCTTGCTTAGTGGAACTATGGCTCTGCACTATTCAGTAGATAGACATTTTACCGCTCTTTGTTCAGTGGTATGATAAGCTGCACACTTTCATTATACAGATATTTTCTCCTATTTGAGTATTTCCTTTTCTAAAAAGGATGATGGGTTCTGGATGTATATCTTTGGACCGTGAGTACCTTTATTTACAATATTTTATAAAATTGTATGATCAGTTCCGGGTGTATGTCTTCGGACCGTGAGTACCTTTATTTAAAGTGTTTTATAAAATTATATCATACTGAGCCTTCCGCTCACTTTTATTATGTTTTCAATGTTTTAAACCCCTCCTCCAGAGTTAGCGGTTTAGATTTACAGCGTGACAAGTGGATGCCAATGGATTGAAGGTGCAAGATTCAAAGCGGTACGTTTGTTTCAGATTTACGGTTTTAAATTCTGAGATGTACTGTATTTTTGTATGTAAACTATATTGGTCGACATTGTCCCTGAGTTGTACTATTTTCATTGGACTTTATGGACTGTTTTAAATATTATTTGTGAAGAAAGTCTCCGGAGCAAACTATATTGATATTTATGCTTTTATTTTTGTGATTTTATTAAACAGTCCAGTTTAATTAAGTTAAATTTTAAAATAATCACGGCCTTATTCTTGGGGTCATGACAGTATGAAGCCCTAAGTAATTACCTATATCTTCACCTAAAACTGTCAGATTTTCATCTTCATCTAAAGTCCCAATGATCTTCAAATATTCTACAGCATTTCGAACCTACAAAGAGGAACATGATTGAGGTAATTTTAATAATAGAAAAAACAAAATTAGAAAGGCTTCAATTTTGATAATATCGATTTCAAAGTAACTCAAATGCAAGAAAATGGGCAGCTAAACTGCAGGTAAGAATACAACAGAAAAAAATAGAACATGCATATTAAAAAAAAAAGTACACAATATTAATATAAAAAATAAGTCAAGTTTGTTTATTTATTTGTTAGTATTTTTTAATATTTAATAATTTTTACAAATTAATTAGAAATTAATGTCTATTATCTCAAATGATCTATCACATAAGTAAAACTGTTAAATTTATAGATAGAAGTGGACGAATAGAGTAACTTGATATGTTTTCTATACATTAGAGAGTGTTTTGAACCGTTTTGAAAAATCGTGTTTTCAATCGTTTTGAAAAATCCAGCACCAATTTAAAAGAGAGTACATTGGGGTGCTTATGAAAACAATCCAATATATTATATTGGTATAGAATGACAATTGTATTCTCACTGCCCATAATATATTAGAAAAACAGTTCTCTAGAAATGCATTCAACTATTACATACTTTACATAAAACCGGTTGTGGCCGGTGAAAAGCACCAGTATCAGACAACTTTTGTAAAATGAGATTCCACGTTACACTACCGTGGAATTACAAGATGTAGATATCTAATTTGGGCCTAAGGCCCGCTACTCTTGGCCTAATTTGAACCTCCAAGCCAAGTTAGGTCAACGTACCAAGCCTAAAACCTTATTCGGTTCAGGTCGGGTCTACCCAAACATCCAATATTTTAGAAATAGGAAATTTTATTCACAATCCGCATATTTATTAAGACACCTCATTTTAAATAATATAATTTTTTTCCCACTTATACCCTTGTGTTCAAGTGGTTCACCACTTGTACACCCCTCGGATAATATCTTATTATGAAAGAAATTTATGTTGATGCGTGTTAGGCAGCTGTGAGTTTTCTCTGGTGTTATTTTAAAGGAATTCATGTTGCTTGCCTTTCTTCTTGATGTGGGTTTTGTGTTTTTGAATTTGTATTAGGAGGCTTCTAGCGCTAGGTTTAGTGGTTTAATTGGTTAAATTAGAAGTATTTAAATTGGAAGAAAAAACTGTATTTGGTTTAGATTTCCTTTTCTCCTATGTTTCATCACTTTTTTATATGGTTTTCTTGTTGTTTCGAGAATAAATCTACTTTGGCAGAAATGACAAAATTATTTACATGCAAAGTTGAAGCAATACAATGAAAATTGAAATTTAATTACAAAAATTCCTACCAAACTATACCTCTTGCAACACTTAGTTCCGTAGATTTTTAAAACGTAACATCCGCTCCCACTAATTAATGAAATGTTTAAAAAAATTCCTTCATTAAATTTTTAACGGAAATTTATATTTAATGTCTTGTCTATTTTGGTAACTCCTTGGTTTGAAATGTAAGTTAGATTTAAAACTAATTTAAATTTAGATTTTTAATTATGAAACATCCATCATTAGTTAAAAATTTTAGTTAATCCAATATATTATATGTAAATTAGACTACAAAATTAGGGTGCGTGAATAAAATTGTAATTGTACTCTAAATTGTTTACAATTGTTATTTATGTGACACGTGTCAAAAACTACAAAATTTTTTAACGGATGGGACATTTTTGTTAATGTTTCATTGTTCAGGAGAATAAATTTTACATTTTAAAGATCATGGGGCAAAGTGTTACAAGAGGCATAATTCATGGGAAATTTTTATAATTAATCCAATAAATAAATAAAGAGTAATGGAAGTGTGAAAATAAGAGTAATTGAAAAAGAAAACAAAACAAATATGAGTCACATGTGTGAGGGCGATGAGGGAGTAGAAGAGAGTAGGAGAGATAGAATTAATGGAGATTTAGGAAGGTACTTGGGGAAATTTGCCGTGGGGCGTGGGGTGTGTGAAAAAGGGGCCAAGAAAATTGGAGAAGTTTGCTTTGTTCTTTTTGCATATCGCTCCCTTTAGCCATTTTACGCATTATGGGGTGTCTTTACGACAATTAGGGGTGCAAATATAATTTTCCTTTAAAAATTTCTTTAAAATACTTTATAAAATTTCAGACCGGGCCGGACAGACCCTCCCCTCTCTAGGGTCGGCCAGGACCAGCCTAAAATTCCCATTCGGACCATCGCACTCGGATTGAAATTTTCATCTGGACTGTTGAGCTTAGGTCAGGCAACTCGAACTTTCACCTCTATCAAAAAGGCCCATTAAAAAAAAAGTAAAATTAAAAAAAAAACTTTTTTTTTTTTTTAAAGATTTTACTATTTACTAACTGGCTAAAATAATTATGCTATATATTATTTTGAGTTTAGAACATCTGCTATATATTATAATTTTTGTAGTTTTTTTTTTTTTTTTTGGTTTTAAACACACGTAGATTGTCAATTTTGTTTATAGCATCTTCGTCATTCTCTCTCATTACATTTGGAGCAAGTTTTTTTTTTTTTTTTTGCATTAAAGGGAAAGAAAAAGTGAGAGTATTTCACTTTCTCTTTCTAATATAATAATTTACTTATTTACAAAATCACTAATGAGAATTTAATGGCCCCACACAATAGGAATTGAGAAAATTGAATATTAATCTTTACACCATTTTAGTAATTGATTCCCTATTAAAGGAAATAGATGCTAAATTTACTTATCGACCTTTAATTAATTATTATATAGTCAATGATTTGTAACACCCTGAAAAATTAATTTAGATTAATTAAGGTAATTGAGATTAATAGTGTGCCTAATCTGGATTTATTAATTGAGTATTAATTAATAAATGTTTCTAATACGTGTGAGTTAAATAGTTTCAAGGTATTTAAATTATCCTCCGTAATTTATTTTTAACCCAAAGTGTGTATGAGCACATTTCTGGACTGTTATTTTAAAATATTGTACATATGTCCTTTTCTTCTTCTTTTTTCTTTAATTTTCTTTTTCCTTTTCTTTTCTTTCTTCCTTTTCTCTTTCCTTTCCCGTGCACACTCTCTCTCTTTCTTCACTCTCACTCTCTCGCTCACTCTCTTTCTCTCTCACTCTCGTTTTTGTCCCGAATCAAACGGATCTTGTGTTGGTTGCGAATCGAATTCGGATGCGGAAACGTGGCGGAGAGGCGGATCGTGTATAAAATTTTTTTTCATAAAACTTTTGAGATACTCTATAGATTATATTAATTTATGCACAAATAAATTAATCACATTAATTATATATATATATATCAAGAACTCAATAAGCAAAAAAATACCTGGAAGCCGACTCGGATGATAACTTGAGTTCTTTGACCACGAACAGTCCTTGCTCCAAGCTTTGTGTTTAGAAAACCAAAGTCTTCCACGTCAATTCCTTGATTCCATGTAGACGTGTGTGGGGGCACACGTGAGACAAAATAGGTTTCTGAAACACTCGAATTTCTACAAACACCAATGCATGCACGATGTGGAATTTTTTGGAGAAAAATTTTTCCTCTGTTTTTTTCAATGAGAATTTTGGCCACCACTTAATTAGGGCACAAAAAATGTTTCAAAAATTATCTCCACAATTTTTTATCATTCTCATATTTAAAGAGTAGAAGTCAAACTTCAAAACAGAATCAAATCTCTATCTTCTATTTGAATTTGGAACAACAAAATCTCCTCCACTTATCCCTAAAGTGGTCGGCCACCCCTAGGCTTTTCTAACCCTGTGTGTGGCGCCAAAACTGGATAGGGAAGGAAGATAATTCATCCTTTATCATGTAGTCCAATTTTAATTCAAATTTAAATTCGAATTTAAGTCAAACTTAAATTAATTTGAATTCTTAATTGAACAACTTATCAAATAAGTTTAAAAGGATAAATTTAAATTATGTTTACAATTCAAATTAAAATTTAAATAATCACATTATTTAGATAATAACTAATTCTTAATTGCAAAGTGTCTATTTGATATAGTCATTACATATAGATCAATCCTCCATAAATAATTCATAATCAGAGTCAGGTAGAATCCGTTAACCTCTCTAATTATATCTTCATCCTTGAGTACCATTGATTCTCTATGGGATAGTGATTCATAAAACACATTCATAAACCAGAGTACTCTTACTAATCCAAGTACCGAATCAACACTCAAGAGAATTATTTATCTACTTCTTTCTCAAGAAGGAATGGATTCCATCTCGTATAATAATATTCCCAGCTACCTATTTCATCATGTCTCCGAAATACAAGGAACAGGATTTAGGGTCTCGGAATCCATACCGAGTAAATCAAAAGACATAAATCCATAAATAGGAGTTTGTTAAGAACTCAGGATTAAGATCATTCTATATATGACCATTGGTAAACTCAATTAGAATTTCTATGCTTAACGGAAATTGTTAGAAATTCATAATGTGTCTGTGTCCCTGTTCCACACAATCTCATTATGCGAAATACACTATCCGGAATACACTCATTCAATATCTCACCATATTAATAGTGCAGATAACACCGTTCCATTCTAAATGGGAATGACATGTATTAGTAATGTTCTAATTAAAGATTCCGAACTTTAATTAGATTTATTACGAACATCACTTTTTGATTATTATCCTTCAACATTATCCTCTCGTATACAACACTTATATACCATGTTTAAGGTTACATAAATAATCAAGGAATTTTTATTTGATATTCATAAAATATTCATAAATATATGCACATAAAATGATGAATAAACTCTTTTATTAAATAAATAATAAATATCCTATTACATCTCATGCTTCTAGGACACTATTCCCAACAATCTCCCACTTGTCCTAAACCAGGTGTGTCATATCTCTAATCCCAAATCCATCTAAGTGTCGATCAAATACATTTAATGGCAATGTCTTGGTGAACGGGTCAGCAAAGTTGTCATCTGACGCGATCTTCAGAACCGCTACATCGCCTCTATCCACAATGTCTCTGATAAGGTGATATTTCCTTTCTATATGTTTCGCACTCTTATGGCTTCTAGGTTCCTTTGAATTAGCCACCGCTCCACTGTTGTCATAGTAGAGATTAATTGGCTTATCCATATCTGAAAAAACTTCTAGATCAGTTAAGAACTTCCTGAGCCATGTAGCTTCTTTTACGGCTTCACAAGTTGCAACATATTCAACTGTCATGGTAGAGTCAGCAACACACTTTTACTTTATACTTCTCCATACCACAACTCCTCCATTAAGAGTGAACACAGATCCAGATGTTGACTATCGACTATCTCTATCAAATTGAAAATCATAATCTGTGTATCCGATGAGAGACAGATCTTCTCCGGAATATATCAACATATAGTTTCTCGTTCTCCTAAGATACTTAAGAATACACTTTACTGTAATCCAATGATCTAATCCTGGGTTGGACTAGTAGCGACTGACCATTCCCACTACATAGCAGATATCTGGTCTTGTACACAACATGACATACATAAGGCTTCCCACGGCCGAAGCATAGGGATACCGTCCCATATCTTCTTCCTGTTGTGGCGTCTTTGGACATTGTTCTTTAGAAATATGAATACCATGCCTAGAAGGCAAACTCCCTTTCTTGGAGTTCTGCATTGAATACCTAGACAACACTTTGTCTATATAAGATGCTTGTGATAATGCCAAAAGCTTTTTCTTACAATCTTGAATAATCTTAATCCCAAGAACGTAGCTTGCCTCTCCCAAATCTTTCATTTGGAATTGGTTGGCTAACCAATCCTTTACATCTGTCATCAATCCTACATCATTCCCAATGAGTAGGATGTCATCGATGTAAAAAATTAAGAAGACCACTTTCTCTTCTTTCTTGTACTTGTAGACGCATGGTTCATCAATGTTTTGATCAAATCCATAAGACTTTATAGCCTCATCAAACCTGAAGTTCCATGATCTAAAACCCTGCTTCAGTCCATAAATGGACCTCTGCAGTTTGTAGACTTTCTACTGTTGGCCTTCCTCTATGTAACCCTCTGGCTGATCCATATAGATGGTTTCCTCAAGATAGCCATTCAAAAAAGCTTTCTTGACATCCATCTGCCATATCTAATAGTCAAAATATGCTGCAATGGCCAGGATTGTCCGGATGGACTTAAGCATAGCTACTAGCGAGAAAGTTTTCTCATAGTCAACTCCCTCCTTTTGGGTATAACCCTTAGCCACTAGCCTTGCTTTATAAGTCTCTACTTTTCCATCTGCTCCTCTCTTTCTCTTGAAGATCCACTTGCATCTAATGAGTTTTACCCCTTCGGGTAGATCTACAAGTTGCCAGACTGAGTTGGAGTGCATAGACTCCATCTCGAGTTTCATAGTTGCTTGCCATTCTTCCTTATCAGAATCATCCATCGCAACCTTAAAGGTCGATGGATCTTCCTCACCGTCATCAACAATGATGATTTGGGCTTCCTCGGTATAACGGTCGGGTAACCTGCTTACCCTCCCACTACGGTGAGGTACCATAGGAGTCTGATTAGGAACTGTGGTCTTTTCTCTGAGTGGTCCGAAAACTCTTGTCGGTTGTGGTCCGATCTCATCGAAAAGTAACTCTTCCAATACTATTTTACTTCTGGGCTTAAAATCTATCATATAGTCATGCACCAGAAAAGTGGCATTTGTTGATACAAATACCTTTTGATTTTCAGGACTCTAAAAGAAACCTTCATCTGTCCCATCGGGATATCCTACAAACATACACACTTCTGACTTGGGTTCCAACTTCCCAGTCTTTCCTTTCAGCACATGTGCTGGACACCCCCATATGCGCATGTGTCTCAAACTAGGTTTTTGACCGCAGCACAACTCTAAGGGTGTTTTAGGAATAGACTTAGATGGTACTCTATTCAGAATGTAGGTAGCTATTCTTAGGGCATAACCCCAGGACGAAGTAGGCAATGAAGAATAACTCAACATTAATCTTATCATGTCGAGCAAAGTCTGATTTCTCCTTTTGGCTACATTATTCTGTTGTGGTGTACCGGGTCAGTCAATTGGGATACTACACCTTCTTCAATCAAGAAATCCCAGAACTCTTGGTCTAGGTATTCTTTCTCTCGATCTGATCGAAGTATCTTGATTGGTTTACCTAATTAGTTTTCAACTTTTGCTTGAAATTCTCTAAACTTTCCAAAAGTTTCAGATTTCCATTGCATTAGGTAAACATAACCATATCTTGAATAGTAGTCAATAAAGGTGACATAATATTTGTAACCGCCTCTAGCTTGGACGTTTAACGGTCCACATACATCTGAATGTATCAACTGAAGGGGTTCTGTAGCTCTTTCTCCTTTCGCCGTGAAAGGCCTCTTGGTCATTTTACCTTCCAAACAAGATTCACAGACGGGAAGCTCACCAACTTTTAGTTCGTGTAAAGGACCATCCTTTACTAGTCTTTCAATCCTATTTAGGTTAATATGACCAAGCCTAAGATACCATAAATATGTGTTGTTATCGTGAGAAATCTTTTGCTTTTTATTCTTAGGTTCGACAACTTTGAATATTTCAGTATTAAGCAGTGAGTTAGATATTGGTTTTATACAATATAAACCATCATCGAGACGTCCAGAACAAATATTTAAACCATTTCGAGAAATATGAACAAATTCATTATCAAAATAAACTTTAAATAATTGTTCAAATAACTTAGCCACATAAATCAAATTTCTACGAATGTTTGGAATAAAATAAACATTGTTCAAAACTAAAAATTTATATTCCCTAAAACGAAGTCTAACTTCTCCCACTGCTTTTGCCGAAACTCTTGCGCCATTGCCCACTTTCATCGTGTAGTCTCCATCGGCTAGCTCGGTGTAAGAACTAAGACTCTGCAAAGAAAAACAAACATGATTAGTTGCTCTTGAATCAATTATCCAGGCCGAGGTATCACCCTCTACTACACATGTTTCAAGGACTAGTAAATCTGATTTACATTGTTCCTTTTTCTTTATCAGCTCCTCGAGATACTTGTGACAGTTTCTCTTCCAGTGCCCTTCACCATTGCAATGGAAACACTTTCCTTTGGGTTTCTGGATCGGGCCTTTAGCCTTCTTCAGTCTCTTGTTCTTTCCTTTCTTCCTTTTCCCTTAGTTCTGGTTCTTTCTTTTATTTTTACCAGAACTTCCTGCAACTACAACATTTGCTTCTCCTTCCCTTCTCTTGTTGGTGGATTCGAAGTTTTGCAGGTCATTCATGAGTTTAGTGAGGTTGGTCTTTTTCTTGTTCATAAAAAAGTTGTTCACGAACTCATAAAAATCAGGGGATAGGCTTTCCAAGATGATGCCAATTTGGGTGGCTTCATCGATCCTGGCACCATTGAGCTCCGCATCATGGAGGTGATCAATCATGTTCAAAACATGTGCCTTGACTGAAGAATCTTTCTTCATTTTGTCATTCATGAAAGCCCTAATAGCATCCAAACTAGCCTTCTCAGAGGGAGCGCCAAACATGACTTCTAGAGACTCCATTATCTCATAAGCAGTCTCCATCTCCTCATGCTTCTTGCGAAGCACATCGCTCATATTGGCCAACATAAAGCACTTTGCTTTATTGTTGGCCTTGATCCATCGATCATAAGGCTCCCTTTTGATTTTAGATGCATTAGCCGCGGGTTTAGGAGGACATTCCTTTACAAGGACAAACTTGTAGTCTTCGCAGACAAACAATATGTTCATGTTACTTTTCCACTTAGCATAGTTATCACCGTCTAATTTTTCAGTCACAAGTAGTGTGATAATGAGATTTGACATATTGCTGAAAATAAATAGAATATTCATCTAATCAATTTATGTGCATGAATATCAAGGCATGTTAATTTTGGCACAATTAAATATGATGCATGAAGCACATGAAAAATACATAAATCATGTTTTAATTTTAGGTGCCAACGATAATCTAATTTTTCACATATAAAGTGTACCTTTGGGTAGTCAAGTTATATGCCAATTAGACCGAGACTCTTCTCAGTTAATAAATATAGTCAAAATATCTCATATTTTCATATTTATTAACTACCGTTATTTTTAGTCAAAATATAACTAACAAATTTGATTATATTTTATGAGTGTAACCCACCGTTTCAGATCCCATAGACTTAACTCCAGATTGCTACCTTTGGGTAGTCAATTCAGAAATACATCTTGAAATCTTATCTCTAGGAAGCCAACCTTGTTATTAATCCAGCAAGGACACTCTCCTTTAGGAGGGCGATTCAATTTCGCCGCAAAACCCCTTTCCGGATCTCACGGTGTTGCGCTATCGGTGGAGACAAGTGGGTCGTATTGTCATACAACCCTCTCCCACTCATTATTTTGCAAATATGTATTTTTTTTTTAAAAACATCTCATGATTTTCAAATCGAAAAATAAACAATTTATTTTTCGGATATGTGAAATTCTAAAATTTGACTCTTAAATTCAATTTCACATGTAACATTATTTTGCAAATCAATTTTGCAACTTAAATCAATTTAATCATATTAAATTGCTTTAGCGCAAGGTTCTTATTTTATTTTATTTTTCTAAAACCGTTTTATAATAAATAAAATAAAAAATAACTAATGCACGTATATGCATGGCATGTTATAAAACATATGAGTAGGCACATTATATCTATATGGCATGTTATAGGCATGGACATATAATATATAATTATCAACATAAAATATAAATATATGCAATCGGCTATTGAGATCGATTTGACCGGGTCCCATGGAAAAATAAATTACAACTCAATCGAATAAATAAGTGATTACAATAATTATATTATTCCGTTACATCAATGGGTCTTTGATTCTCGAGTTCTTTATTCTTTGGCTTCATTCTTTGTCTTCGGGTTGTATTTCACCTTCCTTGGGGTCCACGCAGACTGTCCGCGTGCTGGGGCGCGCTAGTCGCGCGCTTTTGCCGATTTCTGGAAATTTTTATGGCATTTTCTGGGCTTCTTTAAAGGCTTCAAACTTGATCTTCAAGGCCTCCTTTTGATTCAAAATCAAAACCCTAATTCTACCCAAAACCTAGAATTACAATAATTCTAATCCCGAATTAAATTACAAATAATTTATCAATGAATGAATATAACCGATCCATGGAACCATATAATTAACGACCAAATCCACCATCCATACATTCATCAATATGAATTAAAATAAACATCCATAAATACAAGTGCCTACCCATCACATACATACATAATCAAATATCACATATTTAATATCAATTCTGATTATCAAATAATCGAAGCATAAATTAATATCGTCTATAGACCGCTCTGATTCTAATTGTTGGTTGCCGAATCGAATTCGGATGTGGAAGCGTGGCGGAAAGGCGGATTGTGTATAACAAAAATTTTCATAAAACTTTTGAGATAATCTATAGATTATATTAATTTATACACGAATAAATTAATCACATTAATTTATATATATATGAAGAACTCAATCAGGAAAAAATACCTGGAAGCCGACTTGGATGATAACTTGAGTTCTTTGACCACGAACAGTCCTTGCTCCAAGCTTTGTGTTTAGAAAACCAAAGTCTTGCACGTCAATTCCTTGATTCCATGTAGACGTGTGTGTTGGCACACGTGAGACAAAACAGGTTTCTAAAACACACGAATTTTCATAAACACCAACGCATGCACGATGTGGAATTTTTTGGAGAAAAATTTTTCCTCTCTTTTTTTCAATAAGAATTTCGCCATCACTCAATTAGGGCAGAAAAAATGTTTTAAAAATTGTCTCCACAATTTTCTATCATTCTCATATTTAAAGAGTAGAAGTCAAACTTCAAAACAGAATCAAATCTCTATCTCCTATTTGAATTTGGAACGACAAAATCTCCTCCACTTATCCCTAAAGTGGCCGGCCATCCCTAGGGTTTTCTAACCTTGTGTGTGGCACCAAAACTGGATAGGGAAGGAAGATAATTCATCCTTTATCCTGTAGTCCAATTTTAATTTAAATTTAAATTTGAATTTAAGTCAAACTTAAATTAATTTGAATTCTTAATTGAACAACTTATCAAATAAGTTCAAAAGGATAAATTTAAATTATGTTCACAATTCAAATTAAAATTTAAATAATCACATTATTTAAATAGTAATTAATTCTCAATTAATTATTTTTTTGAGTATTTAATTTTAGAATTCCGTAATTCTAAAATTTCCATTTTCCCTTTGTGTCTAGTAGAATTACAAGGACTACGCGGGGACTAATGGACCAATAATCCCGAGCTCCAATAAAATTAATAATTAATTAAACACTTTATTTAATTAATTAATTCTATTAATTCCAATAGTTACTCCACTATAAACTTGGAATTGAACTCTCGAAATTATAGACATTAATTACTTCTAAACTGCAAAGTGTCCATTTGATATAGTCATTACATATAGATCAATCCTCCATAAATAATTCATAATCAGAGTTAGATAGAATCCGTTAACCTATCTATTTATATCTTCATCCTTGAGTACCATTGATTCTCTAATGGATAGTAATTCATAAAACACATTTATGAACCAAAGCTCTCTTACTAATCCAAGTACCGAATTAACACTCAAGAGAATTATTTATCTACTTCATTCTCAAGGAGGAATGAAGTCCATCTCGTATAATAACATTCTCAGCTACCTATTTCAACATTTCTCCAAAATACAAGGAATAAGATTCAGGGTCTTGGAATCCATACCGAGTAAATCAAAAGACATAAATCCATAAATAGGAGTTTGTTAAGAACTCAGGATTGAGATCATTCAATATATGACCATCGGTAGACTCAATTAGAATTTTTATGCTTAACGGAAATTATTAGAAATTCATAATGTGTCGGTGTCCCTGTTCCACACAATCTCATTATGCGAAATACACTCATTCAATATGTCACCATATTAACAGTGCGGATAACACCATTCCATTCTAAATAAGAATGACATGTATTAGTAATGTTCTAATTAAAGGTTCCGTACTTTAATTAGATTTATTACGAACATCACTTTTTGATTATTATCCTTAAACATTATCCTCTCGTATACAACACTTATATATCATGTTTAAGGTTACATAAATAATCAAGGAATTTTTATTTGATATTCATATAAAATATTTATAAAGATATCCACATAAAATGATGAATAAACTCTTTTATTAAATAAATAATAAATATCTTATTACATCTCATGCTTCTAGGACACTATTCCCAACATCTTGAACCGAAGAAGAGTTTCAAAATGTTTTCAACGTCAAGAGAAGGATTCGAGGTAAGATTACTAAAAGAACCTCTCTTGAATCTCAAGTTTTTGAATTTCAAAACTGATTTTTGGTTCAAACCGGATTTTGACGGTTTTTGAGTAAAACTAGAGTAGAAATTGGAGATCTTGGGTTCTTTGGACTTGTTTTAGGACCTAGAACCCGGATCTAGTAGTTTTCCTTTGAAAGATTTGGATTTGGGACTGAGATTGCAGGTTTTTGGACTAGTTTCCGCGAGCTTCTCTCGCGCAGTTGATTCCACCGGTCGACCTATGACCGGATTATAGGCTGATCGGTCGACCAATCCGATTGACTGGTGTGCACACTACCGGTCGATCAGTAGTGTTGCACTGCTCTGTCACCGGCCGACCGGTGCACACGGGTTTGACCCTGTTTGGCCTGAAATTACTGTTTTGACCCCTGTTTTCAGGGAGAACCCAAATTAGCTTCATTTGGGAACTTAGGATGAATGGATTAGCATCTTTAATCCTTGATATAAGATTATAAACCCTTGGAATGATAACTTGAAACATGAAAATGGATTAGGGCACACTAATTGAAAATCTTGGTATATAAGTGAGATTGGATTGCTTTAGGAATGAGAATTGATCCTAAAGTGTTGTCTTGTATCAGTGATCACTGAGGATTCAGACTGAAGGGGCTTGAGAAAGCAGAAGCCGGAAAAGGCAACGCTAGTCCCAGGTTTGATCGTGCGAGGTAGGATTTCTATCCCTTTTCCTTGTGAGCCTGATTTTAAAAATGATTTTGGCCTTGAAAATGTTTTAAAGAAAGGGATTGGTTTGCGAAAGAAAAACTCTTTGAAAATCATGGCTTTTTTAGTTTATGGAAATCCATGGCTTGTACTGTCCATGGAATCTGTAGCTTGTCCTATCACGGGGCCCGCGGTTTGAGTAGTTCGTGGGGTCATATAAACGATTTCATAATGTTAAATGAATGATTTCTTAAGATAAGAGATCTTGTGAATCGGTAAGAGAGTCTATTGCTGTAAGCCTAGATAGGATGCGGAGAGTGTATCCTTGAGGGCAGAATCTGAAACTCGGTCTGTGTAGGCAAGGCACTTGGTTAGGTAACTAATTTGTACTAATTACTTGCTAAAGCCTGTCATACGGTTATTTTCAGTTATATTTCCTTTGAGAAAAAGGATGTGAGGTTTCGGCCGTTCTGTCGGGACTAAATGTCTAATTTTATTTAATCATTCATTTATTTATTTACTCGCTCATTTATTTATTCGTATACTTTTAAGTCATTTCAAATTATATCCTGCTGGGCCTTTCGCTCACGTTTTATGTTTTAAATGTATTAAACCCCTCCTAGGAGACTCTAGGAGCAGTGTGGGGTAGCGGAAGATTGCTACTGTTGGATCAAGTGAAGATTGAGTTCACCCTCTTGAACAAATGTAATGAATTTGAAAAATCTGTAAACTTATGTAATATTTGGATTTACTAGACTGTGGTTGATGTCTGTTGTAATGATTATTTACATGAGCATGTATGTACGATACTGTATGTCTTATGGGGTGGAGCCCTATGTGTCAGAGGCTTCAGAATTCTGAAATTTATTTATATTTTTATGCAGTCAAGTGTGGGGCCTGGTTGGGAATCTACGTTATTAATCCCTAATCGAGCTCCACATAACCCACCCCGTTTGGGGGGCGTGACAGGAGTGGTATCAGAGCCCTAGGTTAAGAAATCCCAGGATTGTACATACATGTGTGACATATGTTACCCACTGAATAGTCTAGTTTTACTTCAGTTGAAGGAAAATGATGCCTCGCTGTAGACCAGCTTCCCAAGTGGCACAATCGAGCCAAGGGTTCTTGGATGCTATGTATGCTGCCTTTCAGGGCATGGCGGCCGGTTGAGGATAGGAAACAAGGATATTTCAAGGAATTTAGACGAGCGCCTATCCCCTCATTTAATAGTGAGGGAGGACCCCAGGAAGCAGAGTTTTGGATTGACTTCATATTCAAGCACATAAGTACTATGTGAGTCCCATATGAATATTGGGTGGAATTTGCTGTATACAAGATGGAAGGTTTAGCAGACACTTGGTGGAAATAGGTCAAGAGAAGAATAGATGTTGCATGACTTACTTGGGAGTAGTTTGAGACATTGTTCAATAAGCAGTACTTCCCTCAGAGTTATAGGGTTGAGAAAGCATTGGAATTTATGTCTCTACTGCAAGGAGACATGTCTGTGAAGGAATATGAGGATAAGTTTAATGACCTATCCCGGTTTGCGCCATCTCTGGTGGAGTCTGAACACATGAGATGTCTTAAGTTTGAGAAGGGCCTCAAGAACTCTGTGAGGAGATCCTTGGTGTCTTTGAGACTTCAAAACTTCCAGGATTCGGTAGCTGCTGCTACAAGGGTGGAACAAGATAACTTGGCCTATCACCAAAGCAGAGAAACGACGGGTCGAGTCTCTGTCTCCAGTAGACCTTCTGTTTCAGGTGGGCCATAGCGGAGTGGTAGAAGAAACCACAACCAGGGACAAACTGTTGGGGAAATGGCAAGCGGTGGCAGTAGTTCGTCAGGAAGTGACATGAATGCTCCATACGGGTCAAGTTGTCACCATTGTGGGTAGGTGGGCCATATTAGGAGGAATTGTCCTAATCAGCCGCCGACTTAACAAGCCCAAAGTGACGCTTCGTACAGTCAAGAGGGGCCACCACAGTATATGCCACCATATCAGCTACAACAGATGCCATACCCTCCTGTGCCGACTTATCAACCACCTCCGTATGCACAATTCTGGCCTCAAGTGCCGAGACCGGCACAACCACCTCCACCACAACAGTATAGGCCTCCGACCCAGTGGCCTAATGTTGGTGATAGAGGGAAAGGGAAAGTATAGGGACAAGCTTATACCCTGGCAGGAGGCAGTTTGAGAGGTAAGACCAGCAATGCGGTGGTTGAGGGTATGATTCTAACTCTCATTCTTTTGCTCATGTGTTTTTTGACACAGGTGCCACACAATCTTTTATATCAAGTTCTTTTGTACGGACTTTGAAACTGAAATATGAGAATTTAGAAGTCCCAATAACCTTGAACTCTCCACTGGGATGTGTGAAGGTAATGAGTGTGTGTAAATCATGTGAAATCACGATTGGCGGTGAGCGATTGCGAGCAGATTTGATTAGCCTTCTGACGAAACTGTTTGATGTGGTATTTAGAATGGATTGGCTATCAAGGTACGGTACGATTGTTGATTGCTACCGTAGAAAAGTAACTGTTGCCTAAAATTATGTTTATAGAATCTCGCAAGTGCACGAGTCAACAAGTAGTAAAATGATGAAATATCAAGTATCGTCCCACAGGGATTGTGTGTTTTTTAAATCAAATTGCTAAGTTAATTCTATCCAAGTTTTTAAAAAGAAAACTAAAATTGATTTTTAAGATGTGAAAAACTAATAATAACTTGACTATAGACAATGAAAAACAGAGATAAAACTAATTACTAACAAAATGTGTAATTAAAATTGGCCAAATGCGCTGCAGCAATGGATGATAACGACTACTTCCTATTAACCGGATTTACTAAACCAGTGATTTTCCAATCCTCTGTCTACTGAGTTTAAAGTTAAATCCCACAAATTCCTTTGCAAATCAAGACTCTAAAATCAAAGAATGAAGCTCTAAATCGTATGGTTATGCAAGACACAATATATTCCTATATCATGTGAATCAAAGATCTAAAACAAGATCTAAGAACCTGCACTATTCAAGCTGTATCCACTCAACTAAATCTTCCCGGATCTAATCAAAGCTATACTCCTCTCTTATGATTTCCCAATCACAGTTAAGGCACAAGTTCAGCTTACTTGAATAAACAAGAAACAATCATCAGATCCATTCAACATCAACTAACATTTCAATATTAAACATCTCAGCAACTTCAACCAGCAATCATACTCTTATAAAGTTATGTATGGAATCAAGTTCAGATTTATAAAGAGGAACATAAATATTCTTAAACAAGACACAAACAGAGTGTAAAGAGTAAAGAAAACTAAGGTGATGAGGAGAGAATCCGAATCCTCCTTTTCCAAGGCTTCTTCTAGCTCTTTCCGTGTCAACAATGGTCCTTTACGTTCAACACCCTGCTACGTCTCCTTCTTCTTCTTTCCAGTACTGGAGCTGGTACTTGATCAGAGAAATGGAGGTGGTTTTCATTTTCCAAGTGCAGCCGCCTCTCCTTACAATTTATGACCAAGGACAACTTTTTCTCTTACACCTGCAGGTACTTATTGTACCCTAATTACACGTGGCAGCTCCTGAGGCAGCCTCCAATCAGCAGCTAAATCAGCACCCTTCACGGTTAAATCAGCCCATTCTTCCAGCTCAGGTACAGCTGTCAGCAACATGTGAGTCTGGTCCAGCTGGCATTGGCGGAGCAATGCGGGGCAATGCTGACTGGAATTTCCTTTAAAATTCCAAAACGACAAGTAGCTGCTTGCCTCCAAAACGACAATGTTTTCTCAAAGCTGAAAATAGTCACAACCTGCACCCGGTTTAGCTCTTTTTAAAACCAAAAACACGAGAGAGAGTTCATGAAACCAAATTAACTAAAAACTATAAACAAGGAAAAATAAAGGAATAAACCACAACTAAATACTCTCTAAGTAATAATTTAAACCTGGGAAATGCTCAATTAACTCTATTTTCATAGAGTTATCACACCCCCAAACTTAAACCATTACCCGTCCTCGAGTAATGACACAAAATCAAACACAATTAAGTAAGAGAGGACAACTGCACGACTCTATTGCTAGCCTAAAAATTTCTGGTTTCTACTGCAAATGTGGTCAACCCTCGTGCTTCAAGTTGTTTTTCCATCCTAACCCTTCGTTCATTACAACCTTCATGACTCTCTAGTTCAATTCATCTTAGACCTCTCCCAGAAATGTTTCTTCCCCTAAGTGTGTGTGTGGGAACTGTGGCTAGTAACTCTTGAGTTACCTAAGTTCCAATGAACCATGATCATAGCGCCTAAATAATGGTTTCATAGGCTGGCTTATCAAACCCCTCTCCGCAATTGTAGGTCACCAATTACCTAAGATTCACCAAAATTTGGGCGATTTTTAAGGGGGCAGGGCTTATTCTCACTTTTTTTTTATATCACCGAACCCCCCCCCCAAACTCAAGTTTTTCTCTACCCAATCTTGGGCTCCTCCTCGATATTTGGTTCCCTACTGCTGCCTCAAAAAGTTCTTTAAACCAGTTCTAAAACCTTAGGCCTCCCAATAGTTCAAAGATCCTTAAGTTCTTCTTAACTTACTAACCACAATCCAAGTGCTAAATAGGGGAATGGATCTTTCCTGGGAATTAGTCCACAATAAATTTTCCTATTGAGTCATTCAAATTAACAAATCTAGGGTTTTCAAAAATTTCCAAACAACTAAACTATCATTAGGCATCCTTAGATTAACCACAAAATTAGTCAGAACCAGAGAACAACTAACTAAAGACAATTAATTTGAACAGAAATTAAAAACACCAAAAACTGACAAACAAGACATCTAAGAATACAGAGCACCCCCAAACTTAAAGGGGAGCAGTGTCCTCACTGCACAACAACGAAAATTAACCATTCTAAACACAAAAACATAAAAATAAAGTGTAAAGGAAAAGAAAGCTCCCTCGCTTGGCGTCATGAAGTCCATTTCCAATTCAACGGGTTGCGCATGGAACGTCGCCTGGGTGGTGGATTGTCAACTACAGCTTTGCCCTTCTTCTTTCCACGCGATGATGAAGGCTCTGGAACATCAGCAGCAACAGCAGCTGGTGGCTCTTCCTGCTGGACACCAGCAGTGGTGTCCTCATCAACAGCCCGTGCGGACGCCTCGGCATTAACATCTGAACCGTGAGACTGCAGAATCAACACCTCTGGGAAAACAGGGAAAGTGGCCATGGGCTTAGAAAAATTTTGTTGAAGAGATTTCTTCAATGCTCTGTCCTTGTCTCAAGAATACAGCCAGAATTAGTGTAGCTGCTCTTGTTGCTTCTGCAGCATCTCAAACATTTCATACTGCTGCACTTCAAAAAGGCTCATCCTTTGTTCAAGCCATGCCTGGCCTTGAGCCGCAGCCACAGATGGTGTAGTGTTCTCGGGCGGTCTGGTTGGCTCTTCCTCATTTTCCTCTCCTTCGTCGGCGTTCTCTCCTTCGTCAGACGTGGTTCACTCTCATCCCAAGGAACATTTGCCTGAATGCACATCTCGGAAATGAGGGAGGGGAAATACAAACCTCCTTGGACTTTCTTCGCACATGCCCGGATTTGATCAATGATCAGCTGTCCCACGTTGATCGGCTTCCCTACAATAATGGCATAAAGCAAAATAGCCGTGTTCCGGGATATTGTCTTCCCGTGAGTTGAGAGCAAAATCCGGGACGCCAAGAAATGATACCAGACCTTGGCAACAAGCTGAAGCTCATGCCTGTTGCATGTGTAGGCGCCGGTGGTGGACATTGTCCACTGTGCTCTAGGGACGGCGATTGTTCTCAAAATGGCATCAAGTTGATCCTTCGTTGTCTCGGTCATAAGATCCACGAATTCATCCTCTTGTTGGTTAATACCCAGCACAGTATTTATGTGATTCGAAGTGAAGGGGATGCGTACCTGGCGGACAACAACCGTGTTTTGCCTCTGGGTTTTCAAGTTGGCATAAAATTCCTTGACAAGAGGAACAACGGATCGATGGGGTGTTGACAAAACACCTGCCAATGTCGTCGGATAATGACATCCGAGATGTATGCCGGCTGCCCCAAGGTGGGACTGTCATGAAGGAGGAAACCTTTTTCCTTCACTAGATTACGGGCGGAGATGTTCCCGGTGTACCGATTTTTCACGTCATCATCAACAAACTTCGGGATCTCTAGGGTACTCCGGGCGGAAGGAGATGGGTTGTTGGTGGCCTGGTTTTTGCTCACGGCGGAGTCAGTGTTTTTAGATGAAAACGGCCGCTTCGTTGCACTCTTCTTTCCCATTGGCTCAAGGAAATCGGAGAACTTGGGCAATCTGGCTGATAAACGGGGAAAGGGGCCGGCGGCGGTTCTAGGGCAGAAAAATTTTGGGGGAAATTTCTAGGGCAAAAAGAATAGAGAAGGAGTTGTTTGGAGGAAAGGGGGAAATTCGAAATGGAGTGCAGATTTGGGGCGGGTTATCAAAAAATTTTTTTTTTTCAAAACGCTGCCGTTTTCACTAGTTGGCCATCTGCTCAAAATATTACCAAAATGCCACCGCATTAGATGGCCAAAACTCTGCTTTCCCCTTCATCAAAACGACGCCGTCCCATTTAAATCCTTCAGTACCCAATCAGCTTCTCGCAAGGGGGAACAATGCTATACGATGTTGTTCGATGCTTCAGTAAAATCTTGTTCCCATTCTCTTCAGCAATGTAACTCCCGATGAATAACCAGCCACCTGTGATAAGAGCTGTCCTGCCACTTACTAACTAAGTCAGCAATCTACTTGAGACTCAAAATCAAAATAAAATGGAAAATGAAATGGAAGAAGAACACTGCAAACTAAAAAGAAAGCATCAAAATGAAAGGAAATAAAGAGAAACAAAAACTTTGGGCTGCCTCCCAATAGCGCTTGTTTTTACGTCTTCAGCCTGACGTCTATCCTTCTTTCAGTTATCACTCAATGTGACAGAGGTCTTGGAACGTTCCATAGGTCCTCCCCAATAATGCTTGATTCTCTGTCCGTTCACCAAGAACTTCCTCCCTGATGTCTCTTCTTGTAACTGCACAGCTCCATGTGGAAAAACAGTAGCAACTGTGAATGGCCCCGACCATCTTGACTTGAGTTTGCCTGGGAACAATTTCAGCCTCGAATTGTATAACAGCACATGTTGTCCTGGCTCAAATACTCTTGGTTTTATTCTCATGTCATGCCATCTTTTAGTCTTCTCTTTGTACAGCTTTGCATTCTCATATGAGAACATTTGCATCTCTTCCAACTCATCTAGCTGCAGCAACCTTGCTTGACCGGAAGCTTGTAGATCCATGTTGAGCTTCCTTGTCGCCCAAAACGCCTTGTGTTCAAGTTCCAGCGGCAAATGACATGCCTTGCCAAAGACGAGAGGGTAAGGAGACATTCACAAAGGCGTTTTGAAGGCTGTCCTATAGGCCCAAAGAGAGTCATCTAGTCGTAATGACCAATCTTTCGGTTCGGATTCACGACCTTTTCCAGAATTCCCTTGATTTCTCTGTTTGAAATCTCTGCTTGACCACTTGTTTGGGGGTGATAGGCTGTAGCGATCTTATGTTTGACTCCATATTTGGCGAGCACCCCCTCAAACTGCTTGCTTCTGAAATGAGTTCCTTCATCACTTATTATGGCTCGCGGAGTCCCAAAGCGAGTGAAAATATTCTTATACAAGAACTTGATCACTACCTTTGAATCATTTGTGGGGAATGTCGATGCCTCAACCTATTTCGACACATAATCCACTACTACAAATATGTAAAGATTGCCAAATGAAGGTGGGAAGGGCCCCATGAAATCGATTCCCCACACATCGAACAATTTGACCTCCAAAATATTCGTCAACGGCATTTCATGATGCTGTGAAATATTGCCGACACGCTGACACCTATCACATGCCTTAACAAATTCATAAGCATCCTTGAAAAGTGTGGGCCAAAAATACCCGGATTGCAGTACCTTGGCCGCAGTTCTTGATCCCCCAAAGTGGCCTCCATATGGTGAAGCGTGGCAATGATGCAGAATGCTCGAGACCTCTTCTTGGGGAACACACCACCTCCAAATTTGGTGTGCTCCCTACTTGTAGAGAAATGGTTCATCCCAATAGTAAGATTTCATCTCATGCATAAATCGCTTCATTTGTTGTCTATTCATATCAGGAGGTGCCTTGCCACTTGCTAGATAATTTGCCAAATCTGCATACCATGGCAAGGAGGCTTGCTGCACTACGAGAAGCTGCTCATCAGGGAATTTCTTTTGAATGGGAATATGTGACTCAACCCCCTTTTCTTGCTCAATTCTGGAAAGATGGTCTGCCACTTGATTTTATGTTCCCTTCTTATCCTTAATTTCAAGATCAAATTCTTGAAGCAATAAGATCCACCGAATTAATCTTGGTTTGGCATCTTTCTTCGAAATGAGATATTTGATGGCTGAATGGTCTGTAAAAACCGTCACCTTTCTTCCCACAAGATATGATCAAAACTTATCAAAGGCAAATACCACAGCCAATAGTTCTTTCTCAGTGGTGGTATAGTTCAGTTGGGCATCCGTGAGTGTTCTGCTAGCATAGTAGATAGGGTGAATCAGCTTCCCTCTCCGCTGGCCAAGAACTGCCCCTATTGCATGGTCACTGGTGTCGCACATAAGCTCAAATGGAAGTGTCCAATCCGGTGCAATGATGCAGGAGTTGTGACAAGAGCTTTCTTCAATTCAGAGAACGCATGTTGATAGTCTTCATTGAAGTCGAATGACCTGTTTTGCTCCAAAAGAAGACATAGTGGCTTGGACACTTTAGAGAAATCCTTGATAAATCATCTATAAAAACCAGCATGTCCCAAGAAACTCCGAATTCCCTTGACAGAGCTAGGAGGAGGTAGTTTCTCAATGATCTCTATCTTTGCTCTGTCCACTTCAATGCCTTTTTGTGAAACTTTGTGGCCCAAAACAATCCCCTCTGTAACCATAAAATGGCATTTTTCCCAGTTTAGGACCAAGTTTGTTTCCTCACACCTTTGAAGCACCTTAGCTAAATTTTTCAAGCAATCACCAAAAGAGTCACCAAAAATTGAGAAATCATCCATGAATACCTCCAAAGTCTTTTCTACCATGTCAGTGAAGATTGCCATCATACATCTTCGGAATGTCGCTGGAGCATTGCACAAACCAAATGGCATTCTTCTAAAAGTGAAAGTTCCATAAGGACAAGTGAAGGTTGTTTTACCTTGATCCTCTGGTGCTACAGCAATCTGGTTATAGCCTGAGTATCCGTCCAAGAAACAATAAAACTCCTTCCCAGTGAGTCTATCCAGCATTTGATCAATAAATGGCAGCGGGAAATGATCCTTTCTAGTGGCGGCATTTAGCTTTCTATAGTCTACACATACCCTCCATCCAGTCACCATTCTAGTGGGTATCAATTCATTGTTGTCATTTGCCACCACTGTCACTTCTCCTTTCTTTGGCACACATTGAACAGGACTGACCCACGAGCTATCTGAAATTGGGTATATTATCCCTGCATCCAGCCACTTTATAATTTCCTTCTTAACCACATCCTTCATGATGGGATTCAATCTCCGCTGCTGCTCAATTGAATTGCTGCAGCAATCTTCTAACAGGATTTTGTGCATGCATAGAGAAGGGTTGATCCCTTTTATATCAGCTATTGACCACCCCATAGCCCTTTTGTGCTTTTTGAGCACCTCAAGCAGTCTATTCTCCTGTTCCTTGTCCAATGTGGATGATATGATTACTGGCAAGGTGCTTTCTTCACCCAAGTAAGCATATTTCAAGTGACTTGGTAATGGCTTCAATTCTAGCACTGGTGGTTCTTCAATTGATGGTCTAGGGGGCTTCAAACTCCTCTCAGATAACTCCAATGGCTCGAATGGTCTTCTTTGACAAACAACAACTTGGTCGGTTTTCCCTACTAATGCTTGAGACTCTTCATCAACCTGTTCAACCTCCAATTCTGCCTTGGTAATATCCTCCTCTTCTATTTCCTCATATGCATTCTTAGTCAGCTCTGCCAACACAAGGTCATCTAACACTCCCACAGCCGCGCATTCTTCAATCTCATCCGGGAAGCGCATAGCGTTGAGGACATCAAATGTGACCTGCTCATCGTCAACTCGCATAGTGAGTTTACCTTTTTGCACGTCGATCAATGTCTTCCCCGTAGCTAGAAATGGTCTACCCAAAATAATAGGCACCTCGTTGTCTGCTTCATAATCCAAGACAATGAAATCCACCGGAAAAATGAATTTATCAACACGCACCAGCACATCTTCAATTTTTCCTTCCGGATGAACAAATGATCTATCGGCAAGTTGAAGAGTGACGGTGGTCGGCCTAGCTTCACCAATCCCTAGTTGCTTGAAAACAGACATCGGCATCAAGTTAATGCTAGCACCCAAATCACACAAGGCCTTACCAACATAAGTGTTGCCAATCGAACATGGGATTGTGAAACTCCCTGGGTCTTTCAATTTCGGTGGTAGAGTACTTTGGGATATCAAGCCACATTCCTTTGTAAGTGCCACCATTTCGAACTCACCCAAACGCCTCCTCTTGGAAAGAATTTCCTTCATAAATTTTACATAATTTGGCATTTGCTCAAGAGCCTCCACCAACGGGATATTTATGTGAAGTTGTTTTAGCACGTCAAGAAATTTCCCAAATTGCTTGTCTTGTTGCTTCTTCTGAAATCTCTGAGGGAAGGGCGGTGTTGGGTTATTCTGACACGTTGCTGTTGTTTCGCTTTGCTGCTGCAACACTGCAGGACTTTGCTTGTCAACAGAACTTAGATTCTGATGCTGTTGGTCTGGTTTTTGCTGATGCTGTTTTGCTGCAGCAACACCAGGTTCTGCTTCATCTTGTGGTTGTGCAGGATTCATGCAAACATCCTGCCTTTCTTTTGTTTGGATCGAAGAGGGCTCTTCATCCAGCTCCTTTTTCTCCTTTGGCTGCTCCAATGCTTTTCCACTTCTCAATATAATTGCATTATAGTGATCCTTACCATCCCGCCTAGGATTTTCTGTGTTGCTTGGAAGAGTGCCCTGTGGCTGATTATTTAGAGCATTTGCAAGTTGCCCAATTTGAGTTTCCAAGCTTCTCAAGGTTGAATCATAGCTTTGCATCTTAGCCTCGTTCTTTGTTATATATTCCTTGAAGAAATTCTCCATGGAATTTGAACTTTCACCAGCTTGAATCCTCATTGGCTGAGCTGGTTGTGCTAAACCCGGCTACTGAGCTAGTCTATTATATTGAGAAGCACCACTAGGACCTGCTCCTTGATTATTCCAAGAGAAATTAGGATGTTGTTTCCATCCTTGGTTGTGTTGATGGTTGTAAGCATTGTTGCGGTTGTAGTTACTCACATAACAAGCCGAAGCGGGATTCAACGGACATTCCTCAAATAGGTGTCCCTCCCCACAATATACACAGGAGACTGCAAGGGCCTGGACCGTTTTCACTCCAGTTGAAGTGTTCATATTTTTTATCATGTTAGTCAAATTTGACACTTGAGCCGAAAGAGCAGTGATTGCATCCACTTCAAGAACTCCTGGTGTTTTCCTTGTGGGTAGTCTCTCGGTTGGCCATTGATAATGATTTGTAGCCATCCTCTCCAGAATCTCATTGGCCTCATTGTAAGATTTGGCCAAAAAAAGAGCGCATCTACCATTACTGGTTGGCTCATTGAGACCATTGTAAAATCTACCATTACGTGTAATGGGCACTTTGGTTGGCTCATTGAGACCATTGATGAAAAAAGTCATTTCCATTTGAATCCAATGGGGAATACCATATGTAATGGGCACTATTAAACCAAGTCGAGCACGACATCTCCTTAAACCTTTCCCAAGCCGCGGTTTAGCATTTGGAACATGACCGGTTTAAGTTCAAAGTGTGGGGCCTCTCCATCACCTTGATGAAAAGAGGCAAAATGTCATTTCATCAAAAATTTGGGGCTGGTTCTTGGTTGGAAAATCCCCCGAGCATCTTCCTCGGCCATCTCTTGTAATGGGCAAAACTTTTTCAGCCATATCACTCTATGATGTTCCAAAGACCTGCGTGCAATGGAATGGAATAAAAATGTACTAAGGCAATACTTGAATAGTATATTACTTTAACAATAAGATTCAAATAAAACAATCCCGGCAAGAAAGGCGCAAAAAAGATGCCTAAAAATGTTTATCAACTATCGTCACCAACAAGTAGTAAAAAGATGAAATATCAACTATGTGGATTGTGTGTTTTTAAATCAAATTGCTAAGTTAATTCTATCCAAGTTTTTAAAAGGAAAACTAAAATTGATTTTTAAGATGTGAAAACTAATAATAACTTGACTATAGACAATGAAAAAAGAGATAAAACTAATTACTAACAAAATGTGTAATTAAAATTGGCCAAATGCTTGCGGCGTGGCTTACAATTGCTAAACTGCTCTCCTATCAATGTTTATGCGATGTTTGCAGCAATGGATGATAATGACTACTTCCTGTTAACCGGATTTACTAAACCAGTGATTTTCCAATCCTCTATCTACTGATTTTAAAGTTAAATCCCACAAATTCCTTTGCAAATCTAGACTCTAAAATCAGAGAATGAAGCTCTAAATCGTATGGTTATGCAAGACACAATATATTCCTATATCATGTGAATCAAAGATCTAAAACAAGATCTAAGAACCTGCACTATTCAAGCTGTATCCACTCAACTAAATCTTCCCGGATCTAATCAAAGCTATACTCTTCTCTTATGATTTCCCAATCACAGTTAAGGCACAAGTTCAACTTACTTGAATAAACAAGAAACAATCATCAGATCCATTCAACATTAACTAACATTTCAATATTAAACATCTTAGCAACTTCAACTAGCAATCATACTCTTATAAAGTTATATATGGAATCAAGTTCAGATTTATAAAGAGGAACGTAAATATTCTTAAACAAGATACAAACAGAGTGTAAAGAGTAAAGAAAACTAAGGTGATGAGGAGAGAATCTGAATCCCCCTTTTCCAAGGCTTCTTCTAGCTCTTTTCGTGTCAATAATGGTCCTTTACGTTGAACACCCTGCTACGTCTCCTTCTTCTTCTTTCCAGTACTGGAGCTGGTACTTGATCAGAGAAATGGAGGTGGTTTTCCTTTTCCAAGTGCAGCCGCCTCTCCTTACAATTTATGACCAAGGACAACTTTTTCTCTTACACCTGCAGGTACTTATTGTACCCTAATTACACGTGGCAGCTCCTGAGGAAGCCTCCAATCAGCAGCTAAATCAGCACGCTTCACAGTTAAATCAGCCCATTCTTCCAGCTCAGGTACAGCTGTCAGCAACATGTGAGTCTGGTCCAGTTGGCATTGGCGGAGCAATGCGGGGCAATGCAGAGCAATGCTGACTGGAATTTCCTTTAAAATTCCAAAACGACAAGTAGCTGCTTGCCTCCAAAACGACAATGTTTTCTCAAAGCTGAAAATAGTCACAACCTGCACCCGGTTTAGCTCTTTTTAAAACCAAAAACATGAGAGAGAGTTCATGAAACCAAATTAACTAAAAACTAGAAACAAGGCAAAATAAAGGAATAAACCACATCTAAATACTCTCTAAGTAATAATTTAAACCCAGGAAATGCTCAATTAACTCTATTTTCATAGAGTTTTCAGTAACTTTGGTGATGAATTCCGGAATGGTGATTTCTTATCAGGCAGATATGAATCCAGTCATGGGGAAACGACTGTTGAAGTACAGTGTTGGGGGACGGAAGAATCTGGCATGTTTCTCTTCCCTTCTTTCTTTGGAGGGTGAGCCTGAGGTAATTGGAGATAGTGTGGGAATTCCTGTAGTGGACGAGTTTACAGATGTATTTCTTCATGAGTTACCTAGTTTACCACCAGATCGGGAAATTTAATTATGTATTGATTTGATTCCAAGAATGACACCTATTTCCATTCCTCCATATCAGATGGCTCTGACGGAGATGAAGGAATTAAGAACGCAACTTGAGGAGCTGGCAGAAAAGCGATATATCTAAAATAGTACTTCCCCTTGGGGTGCACTAGTGTTATTTGTGAAGAAGCAGGACGGATCTCTTCAGTTGTGCATTGACTACCGACAATTGAACAGGGTGACTGTGAAGAAAAAATACCCACTGCCGTGGGTCGATGAGTTATTCGATCAGTTAGGTGGATCACAGTTCTACTCTAAGATTGAATTGAGATCTTGGTACCATCAGCTGAAAATCAAGGAGGAAGACATTCCGAATACTGCTTTCAGAACTCGATATGGACACTTCGAGTTTCTGATAATGCCGTTTGGACTGACGAATGCCCCGGCGGCATTCATGGATCTAATGAACTACGTTTTCCAGCCATACTTGGATCGGTTTGTGATCATCTTCATTGATGACATTCTGGTGTATTCGAAGACTTGGGAAGAACATGAGCAACATTTAAGAATTGTTCTTCAGACTCTTCGAGAACACCAATTGTATGCTAAGAAGGAGAAGTGTGACTTCTAGCTGACAAAAGTGAAGTTCCTTGGGCATGTGATCTCAAGACAAGGAATTTCTGTCGATCCTTCTAAGATTGAGACTATGCTACAGTGGGAAAGGCCGAAGAATGTAGTGGAGATTTGTAGTTTCCTCGAACTTGCAGGGTACTATCGGCGTTTCGTGAAAGACTTCTTGAGTATTGCTGCATCGATGACTCGGTTGACCAAGAAGGAATTGAGATTCAAATGGGACGCTGAATGTGAAAATGCTTTTCAGGAATTGGAGTTCAGACTGACAAGTGCACCAGTCTTAACTATTCCTGATAGTGAGGAACCATATGAGGTGTATTCTAATGCCTTGGGGAGTGGGCTTGGCTATGTCTTAATGCAAGGGGGCGCGTGGTAGCATACGCATCTCACTAATTAAGACCACATGAACGAAATTACCCCACTCATGATTTGGAGCTAGCAGCGGTAATATTTTCTCTGAAGATATAGAGATGTTATCTTTATGGAGCAAAATTTTAGGTCTTTTCTGACCATAAAAGTCTGAAGTACTTGTTTACTCAAAAGGACTTGAATCTCAGGCAAAGGAGATGGGTGGAGTACATGGAAAACTACGACTTCACTTTGCAATATCATCCTGGAAAAGCTAATGTGGTGGTAGATGCCCTTAGTAGGAAGACGACGGGGACTCTAGCGTCATTATCTTTGGAAGATTGGAAAAGGACTGAAGTGGTGAGTGAGTATGATCTTCAGTTCTACGAAGATTATAACCAGGTTATGGTGTATAATCTGGTTTCTACACCGGATATTGTGCAACAGGTCAAGCACAATCAATGGCAGGATCCACACCTCCAAGGAATCTGGATTCGGATCCAGAATGGAGAGCAATTCGAGGATTGGAAAATCCAAGAGGATGGAGCCTTGTATTTCCGCAACCTCCTTATTGTCCCTAAGGCGGGTGACGTAAAGACGATGATTCTGTAAGAGGCACACAAATCAAAGTTTGCCATACATTTGGGAAGTACAAAGATGTACTAAAACTTGAAAAGATAGTACTAGTGGAGAGGCATGAAAAGAGACGTTCATGAGTATGTCTCGGAATGTGTGATTTGCCTCCGGATTAAAGCTGAGCACCAGAAGCCAGCGGGAGAGATGCAACCTCTTCCTATCCCGGGATGGAAATGGTAACACATCACCATGGACTTTCTGATGGGGCTATCTAGAACTGAGATGAAGCATGATGCCATCTGGGTGGTGGTGGACAAGTTGACGAAGTCCGCGTACTTCATACTATTTCGTGCGATGTACTCTCAAAAGATTATGTCAGAATTGTACCTGGAGCACATCGTGAGACTACACGGAGTGCCACTGTCAATCTCGTCCGATCGTGATACCCACTTCAATGCACGGTATTGGAGGAGTTTCCAGGAAACGATGGGAACAGACTTGAACTTCAGCACATCATTTCATCCTCAAACTGATGGGCAATCTGATAGGGCAATTTAGATTTTAGAGGATATGTTTCATGCTTGTATTCTGGAATTTGGTGCGAACTGGAAGAAATACCTGCAGCTAGCTGAGTTTGCTTATAACAACAGCTATCAGGCCAGTATTGGAATGGCACCGTTTGAAGCTCTGTATGGTCATCCTTGTAGGTCACCTGTGTGTTGGTTGGAACTAGAGGATCAGTTGAGCACTGGGTCAGAAGTCATTCAAGAGAATAATGAGAAGATAGCTGTGATTCGGGAACGAGTGTTGACAGCTCAAAGTCGTCAGAAGAGTTAGGTTGACAGAAGGCGTAGGCCTTTGGAATTCCAAGAAGGCGACTTTGTCCTGCTGAAGGTTTGCCCATGCAAGGGAGTTATTCGGTTTGGTGTAAAAGGGAAACTTGCACCAAGGTATGTGGGACCATTCCCGATCGTGTAACGAGTAAGAGTGGTGGCGTACCGGTTGGCTTTACCGCCTGAACTATCTCATGTGCATGATGTGCTTCATGTCTACATGCTTCAGAAATGTCAACCTAAGCCAGAAGCTGTAGTGCAGTGGCTTGACGTTCCGATACAGTATGACTCGTCATATGAGGAGGCGCCAGTTCAGATTCTTGATCGAAAAATAAAGAGTCTGCGTCATCGTGAGATCCCGTTAGTGAAAATGTTGTGGTAGCACCATGGAGTTGAGGAAACAACATGGGAGCTTGAGATGATGATGCAGGAGCAGTATTCACATCTGTTTACACTTTGAGGTAGGCCTTAATTTCGGGGATGAAATTTGCCTAAGGGGGTGGAGCTGTACACCCTGAAGAATTAAATGAGATTAATTAAGGTAATTGAGATTAATAGTGTGCCTAATCTGGATTTATTAACTGAGTATTAATTAATAAATGTTTCTGACACATGTGAGTTAAATAGTTCTAAGGTATTTAAATTATCCTCAGTAATTTATTTTTAACCCAGAAGTGTGTATTGGTGCATTTCTGGACTGTTGCTTTAAAATATTGTACACATGTCCTTTTCTTCTTCTTTTTTCTTTTCTTTTCTTTTTCCTTTTCTTTTCTTTCTTCCTTTTCTCTTTCCTTTCCCGTGCACTCTCTCTCTCTTTCTTCACTCTCACTCTCCCGCTCACTCTCTTTCTCTCTCACTCTCGTTTTTGTCCCGAATCAAACGGATCTTGAACCAAAGAAGAGTTTCAAAATGTTTTCAACGTGAAGAGAAGGATTCGAGGTAAGATTACTAAAAGAACCTCTCTTGAATCTCAAGTTTTTGAATTTCAAAACTTATTTTTGGTTCAAACCGGATTTTGATACTTTTTGAGTAAAACTAGAGTAGAAATTGGAGATCTTGGATTCTTTGGACTTGTTTTAGGACCTAGAACCCGGATCTAGTGGTTTCCCTTTAAAATATTTGGATTTGGGACTGAGATTGTAGGTTTTTGGACTAGTTTCCGCGAGCTTCTCTCACGCAGTTAATTCCACCAGTCGACCTGTCCGGTCGACCGGATCACATGGAAACCAGTCGACCTATGCGGTCGACCGGATTGTAGGCTAACCGGTCGACTGGTCCGGTCGATCGGTGTGCACACTACCGGTCGACCGGTGCACATGGGTTTGACCCTGTTTGGCCTGAAATTGCTATTTTAACCCCCTGTTTTCGGGAAGAACCCAAATTAGCTTCATTTGGGGACTTGGGATGAATGGATTAGCATCTTTAATCCTTGATTTAAGATTGAAAACCCTTGGAATGATAACTTGAAACATGAAAATGGATTAGGGCACACTAATTGAAAATCTTGGTATATAAGTGAGATTGGATTGCTTTAGGAATGAGAATTGATCCTAAAGTGTTGTCTTGTATCAGTGATTGCTAAGGATTCAGAATGAAGGGGCTTGAGGAAGCGGAAGCCGGAAAAGGCAACACTAGTCCCAGGTTTGATCATGCGAGGTAGGATTTCTATCCATTTTCCTTGTGAGCCTGATTTCAAAAAGGATTTTGGCCTTGAAAATGTTTTAAAGAAAGGGATTGGTTTGGGAAAGAAAAACTCTTTGAAAACCATGGCTTGTTTAGTTTATGGAAATCCATGGTTTGTCCTATCCATGGAATCCATAGCTTGTCTAGTTATGGAATCTCATGGCTTGCCCAGTCATGGAGCCCGCGGCTTGAGTAGTTCATGGGGTCATATAAAGGATTTCATAATGTTAAATGAACGATTTCTTAAGATAAGAGATCTTGTGAATCGGTAAGAGAGTCTATTATTGTAAGCCTAGATAGGATGCGGTGAGTTCATCCTCGGGGGCAGAATCCGAAACTCGGTCCGGGTAGGTGAGGCACTTGGTTAGGTAAGTAATTTGTACTAATTACTTGCTAAAGCTTGTAATACAATTATTTTCAGTTATATTTCCTTTGAGAAAACGGATGTGAGGTTCCGGCTGTTCTATCGGGACTTAATGTCTAACTTTATTTACTTATTCATTTATTTATTTACTCACTCATTTATTTATTCGTTTACTTTTAAGTCATTTCAAATTATATCCTACTAGGTCTTTCGCTCACGTTTTATGTTTTAAATGTATTAAACCCCTCCCAGGAGACTCTAAGAGCGGTGCGGGGTAGCGGAAGATTGCTACTGTTGGATCAAGTGAGGATTGAGTTCACCCTCTTGAACAAATGTAAGGAATTTGAGAAATCTGTAAACTTATGCAATATTTGGATTTACTAGACTGTAGTTGATGTCTGTTGCAATGATTATTTACATGAGCATGTATGTACGATACTGTATGTCATGTGGGGTGGAGCCCTGTGTGTCAGAGGCTTCGGGATTCTGAAATTTATTTGTATTTTAATGCAGTCAAGTGTGGGGCCCAGTTAGGAATCTGCTTTATTAATCCCTAATCGAGCTCCACGTCACCCACCCCGTTTGAAGGGCGTGACATGATTATTTAATTGTAAAAAAAGACATTATTATTCTTAATTTTAGTAAACATAAAAAAGAGAATATGGTTGTTTCCCATTACACAATCTAATATATAGTTAAGTAAACATTCCAAAGGAAATCAATGATCCTTATTATTATTACTTTACTTTTCTTTCCAATTCCTTTACTTTTCCCATTATATTCCTTTACAGTTTAATAAACATGCCCTTACTCATTTCTAATCAAGTCAAAAACACAAGTAGCAAGATATGACCTATTCAATATGTCCTATATCTGATCCTCTCAAACTTAGTTTTATGTTTTTTTTTAGGATTTTCAACGATAGGCCTTCCTAATAGTGGTGCCAACTTCTGACTGCTCGGTCGTGTCAAAATCACACAAATTCAAAAAAAAAAATGTAGAACAGATAATTTCTGATACAAACCTAACGGCTGAAAAAGTAGATAATTACTAGTACATTTTTTTGGTCCTAACAGAGAACTCCTTTTTCTTTTTTGGTTTGTTGCGTGAATATTGGAATCTTGAAGCAAGTGTTGGAATTCATGCATGATGTTTTTACAATATTGCCCTAAAAAATTATGTATTTTTGTACCTAAAAAACAAAATGAGATTAACAATACATATTTCCCACCACGAGAAAGATTGGATAATATGTTTCTAAATTTGAGGGACAAATTGTTATAAGTCCCTAAGCTCGGGATGCAATTTTTAAATTTGCTCATTTGTCTTAGGAATAAATTTGCTCATTGCAACTTCTTTTAACTAAATTTGGTACGAGAAATGGCTTCTTGTAATTAAAAAGAAATATAAGATAATCTATGTAAATTTTTTTTTTTTTAAAAAAAAAAACACTTGATCTATTCTCACATCACACATTTCTATTAAACATAAAGGCTATTGATAATCCCAAACAATAATTTTGGTGTTGATCAACTCTTTTTGTAGCTGCTTTGACTAAGATGATGCAAAAACTGCCCGTTTTAGACTCAATACTTGAGGACTGAGATGATTTTTTTTAAAGGATAAACTTTATGAATTCTCATTGTACTATGTCACTTGTGTCAACATGCTTCTAAACTTTAAGTGTCCACGTTTTGCCCTTATCTATGAAATGTCTTTAATTTCACCCCCTCTGTTAAACTCCGTCCATGTTTTTAACGAAAGAGCGTGTGATATACACGTGATGAGGGAAAAATAGTCAAATCCTTTGAATTCGGGTTCCTCTTTCAAATTGGGGCAGGAAAAAAACCTCTTTGCTTTTCACACTGCCTGTGTGATTGATGATTTACAAATGCAGGCAAAAAATTGATTGAGAATGGTGAGTTCTAGTCATATTGTTGAAGTAACCCTTAAAATTGGTGAGTTTAATGATGGCTTGTTTTGATTGTATTGGTTGGTGACACGTAGGATTTTTACTTATATTTTAATACTTATAATTACATGTTTTGTCAGTTTTAAAGTGGTTTTAGTTGTTAATTTATGTATTTTTTGTTGGTTTTGTAGATTAGCATAATCAGGAGTTCGTAGGTGAGTGTTAGAATAATTTTTGGAGATAAATTAAAATTAGACAGCCTCAGCTTTGAAAGATGGTGTCTAGGCTCTGAAATTTTCTATTTATAGTATAAAAACCAGAGGGAAGTGAGCTTTGGCCTTGTGTAGTGGCTCCATGGCGCCAAATTACATAGAATTTGGGTTTTCTGCTGCTCTACTTCGAAGGTAGGCCAGCACCTACGCACTTGAGCTATTCAGGGCTGTGACGCTACTTCGAGAATGTTGCGAGTTGAGCTTATTTGAGTGTCAAAAATTTACGAAAATGCCATTATGAATCCAAACACTAAATAGATTTTTAGGGTTATTTTCTATGTCTTTTGGCTGAGAAAAGAAGGAGGGACGACGGCTCTACGAAAGAGAAGAAGATTCATTCAAGAACGAAGTTCAACTTCGAATTCGCCAAATAATTTTATTATTTACTGAATTTGTTATGTTGAATTTAATTGTTATTATGGTTTTCATTCCAATTATGTTCTAAATTCCTAGACTAGGGCTACAAGGGTAGTTGAGATATGAATATTTAATTTATGTTATTTCCTTTCAATGAAGTTTTTCCATTCATGTATATGTTTCTTTTATTATTCTTAATGCTTTCAATAAGCTGATCACTTATTAAATTGAATTAAAGACCTAAATTGAAACACTAGAAGGGGATTTTTAGGAATAGCTTCTAATAAAAGAAACCATAAGGTTCGTAGGATATCGAGAGATAGAAATATGACTTGTGAAAATATTTCAGAAAAACTAGAGAACTTAATGAATTTTTAGGATGGCGGAGTTCACATCTAGTGATAGTGAATTTACGTGTTACAAATATTTTTAATAGCATCCCCAGAATGACTATTAGATAAATTAGTGTTTTTTATTCTATTTCCTGAATAGTAGGCGATGTTAGAAAATAACTGGAATTAAATAGGAAATGACTTGGTGAAACTTGTATGCTCTAGTGTTTTCTTTGCATTGAGTTCTTCTTACAATTATTCTACATTTAATTTGTGTTACTTTATTTCGTTTTTTTTCAGTTTTAATCTATCTTAAAAGTTTTGTTTGACTAGATAAAGTTAAAAATATTAATTTCAGTAATTACTAAGCTAGTCTCCGAGAAAATGATATCTTTCTCAATCATTATATTACTTGTGCAATTCGAGCGCTAAAATCACATCAAATTTTTGGGGTCGTTGTCGGGCACTAGTATTAACAATATTAATACCAAGTATATTTTATTTTAATTTAGACTCTTACGTTCTTTTATTTATTATTATTATTATTATTTACAATTTGTTAGGTGTCTTGTAGTGTATGCGACGATATAAAAGCCTTGAAGTCATTGATCTGAGATTAAGCAAACTTTTAGAAGATGTAATCAAGAAAAGAAGAGAGGAAAGCTTGTGATTGGTGACATGGCTGAAAGAGAACCTGACATTGAAGCTGCGGGGGATTATTCTACCCCTGATGTTACAGGGATACCGTCAAGCATTGCCACTCTGTCTATTCAAGCCAACAACTTTAAAACTGAAGCCAGTGATCATCTCTATTGTTGACGGTGGAATTTTGCCAACAATAATCCAACCCGGTTACCTTTGGTTTCCCCTTGGATTACCGGCTGGCTAACGTGTTTAAAGATAGAGAATTAGTGTTTTTATGAACTGAATGTAAAAACACAAGATAAATTTTATAGTGGTTCACTCTGTAAAATCAGAGTTACATCCACTGTATGATTTATATTGCTTAGAGAGGGTTTACAATTTACACAAATTGTTTCTTTTTTCTCTCAACAATCCGCTTCTCTTTCATTAGCTGACCCCTTCTTCATTGGGGATCCTTCTCCTTATATAGCCGGGCTTCCTTCACTGGGGGTTTTCCTCCGTAGGTCTCTGCACTCAAGTGCTTCTCCTTTTTAGGCTCAATGATAGCCCAGTAGCCCACTAATCAGCACTGTTCACTCTACTGATTAGTCTTTGATTACGGCTCTGTGAGTCTCCGTAATGCTTTTGTGTCCCCTGTGGGCGGTTTGTAATCTTGCCATTAATGCTGTCAGCAGTCTCCTGCTTTCGCACGCAACCCACTTTGTCTCGTCGGGAACATTCCCTCGTCGTCAATACTGCCGCAGCCTTTTTCGTCCTCTTGAAGCGACCCTTTCTGCAGTCGAGGGATCCCAGTGCCTTAGTTCAGGCATTTTGAATCTGTCGACGCCTCATGGGGTCGTCGCTGCAATTTGGACATTGGCTTTGGGCTCGGTGGCTGATTTTGAAGTGTCGAAGCGTCGAGAGTTATGCAACTGGCAGAGAGAGCATGTCGCCACGTGTCGTGATTTTGGTGGTCCACGTATTCATCACATTTTCCCACACAACAGCTACCCCCCAGGTCGAGGGTTCCTCTTTTTGGTGGCCTCGACCTCTAGGCTCGGTTCTCTCCTTCTGTGCTTCGGGTGTGGGAAACCGTCCCCGAACCTCTGTTCGCAATGAGTGCCTGGCTGCTTCGGAAATGCAACCATCGCGTCGATTGCTCTGACTTGAATGATGGGTATCCGTTTCTCAAGAGGTCGATCCTTAACCGTTAGATCTGCGCCTCTTTAATTTCCCGCCTAATGTCTTGACCGTTAGATTTGCACAAAAATCACTGACCGTGGGATTGTGAATTCTTCATCCAACGGTTGGGGTCGAGGGTGGATTCCGCCTATAAATATCCCTTTGAAAATCTGAGAGCCATTTTTACTATTTTCAAAACTTCGAACTCCCGTTGCTTTCCGCTGAGATTTTTGCACCGTACCAGAACTCCATTTGCCGAACTTCCGACGTTGCCCTTCCCATTCTCCGTAGTGTACCTCGTCACAGAACCATCTTCACTTTATCCTCCGGTGAGTTCTTGAAACCTCCTTTTATTTATTTGTTGTAATTAATTTATTTTCCTCCAGACAATTTATCATTTTGACCTGTACTTCATCATATATATTTTATATATAATGGTAATGGTTTTTGTTTATACCTTTACTTTTGGTCGTTGTTGTTTTCTTTCTTGGAAAATCTGACGTCGAGCTCATCCTATGGGATCGTCGTCTTAGGAAATTCCTTGGAATTTCACTAAGTATTAAATCTCTCCTCCTTGGAGGATTTCTGACGTCAAGGTCACCTCTTGGGGTCGTCGTCTTAGGAAATTCCTTGGAATTTCACTAAGTATTACGTCTCTCCTCCTTGGAGGATTTCTGACGTAGAGGTCACCCCTTGGGGTCGTCGCCTTAGGAAATTCCTTGGAATTTCACTAAGTATTACGTCTTTCCTCCTTGGAGGATTTCTGACATAGAGGTCACCCCTTGGGGTCGTCGTCTTAGGAAATTCCTTGGAATTTCACTAAGTATTACGTCTCTCCTCCTTGGAGGATTTCTGACGTAGAGGTCACCCCTTGGGGTCGTCGCCTTAGGAAATTCCTTGGAATTTCACTAAGTGTTGTGTCTTCATTTCCCCCGTGTTGGTTAAACACACCCTTGGGTTTTCTTTTAAGCAAACACGTTATTAGGGGGTCAATCTGTTTCATGTTGCAAACACATCAATTTATTTCACTTGTAAAGAACGTACAAATAAAAAATGTGTAAACAACTTCATACGCTACTGGTAGTATATCTTTAGCTGCTCGGCGTTCCATGGGTGCTAAACTTTCTTGCCGTCGAGGCTTTCTAGGATGTAGGTGTCGGGTCGCAGCGTTTCTCTTATGCGGTAGGGTCCTTCCCAAGTCGGGCCCAGGGGACCAGTATTCTTAGGCTTCGTGCTTTGCGTTACCCTTTTTAATACTAGGTCTCCCGGGATGAACCTTCTTTGCCGAACCTTCTTATTGTAGTATCGTGCCGCTCGTTGTTGATAAGCGGCGAGACGTAGTTGGGAGTCGAGTTGTTTTTCTTCCAACAAGTCGAGTCCTCCGCTTAAACCCTTTGCATTATCCTCGTCGTTGTGAACAATGGTTCTTAGGGTCGGCGTCTCGATTTCTATAGGAAGTACAGCCTCAACGCCATATGCCATGGAAAAAGGGGTTTCCCCTATCGTAGTTCGGCTTGTTGTTCTATATGCCCACAAAACTTTGGGAAGCTCCTCGGCCCATCTTCCTTTTAGGTCATCGAGTCTTTTCTTGAGAGTATACTTGAGTATTTTGTTGACTGCTTCGACCTGTCCATTTGACTGTGGATGGATCGGCGCCGAGAAGTCCTTTCGGATGCCCAAACCTTCACAGAATCTGCGCGTTGCGGCGTTGTCGAATTGTTTTCCGTTGTCGGAGACTATCGAGTGGGGCACCCCAAACCTGCACACAATGTGGTCCCATAGGAATTTGGTGCAGGCTGCTTCGGTTGTTTTAGTCAAGGCTTTGGCCTCTGCCCACTTTGTGTAATAGTCCACCGCTACAATTGCAAACCTCAACCCCCCAGGTGCAGGGTGCAATGGTCCGATTAGGTCGATCCCCCATTTGGCGAAGGGCCATGGACTGAGAATGGAGGTTAGTTTTTCCGGGGGTGCTCGGGGAATTGTGGCGTACCTCTGGCATTTATCACATCGCCGGGCGTACTGAAATGCGTCCTTTTTTAGAGTGGGCCAGTAGTACCCTTGCCTCAAAACCTTTAGTGCTAGAGATTGTCCCCCGGTATGATTGCCACAGATCCCCTCATGTATTTCTTGGAGGACCTTCTGAGCTTCGTCATCATCCAAGCATCGTTGTAGCGGTGTTGACTAGCCTCGTCGGTAGAGTAGGTCGTCGTATAATAAATACCTGGCGGCTCTATACCTGATTCGTCGGGCCTTAACTTTATCATTTGGCAGTTGTGCATCCATTAGGTATTGGATGAGGGGAGTCATCCAATTTTCTCTTTCTTGGACACTGAGTGCCTTTGCAAGGTCCTCGATGGTCGGTCGTTCTAGTTCTTCAATGGGCACGACGCCTAGTGTGTCAGCGTCTGACGACGCTAATTTTACTAGTGCGTCTGCGTTTGCATTCTCGGCCCGAGGGATCTGGAATACTTCGTATTTCTTATACTTGACGAGTTCCTCCTTCACCTTCCTTAGATAGGCCCCCATCTTTTCGCCGCGTGCTTGGTATTCTTCCTTGACCTGGGCGACGACTAGCTGGGAGTCGCTGTAGATGCTGATTCTCTCGACTTTCAAATGTTTAAGCTAAGCTTGATCAAACAATCGGGCTTCATATTCGGCTTCATTGTTTGAAGCCTTAAATTTAAACCGTACCTTGGAGGTGATTTTGTGGCCTTCGGGTGATTAATAGAATCTTTGGCTCGATCCGCTCGACGCTCCATCCACGTAAAGCTTCCATGTTGTATTATTGGCTTCCCGGATGAGGTGGAAGTCGGTGCCGTGAGAGAATTCAGCCAAGAAGTCGGCAAGGACTTGACCTTTAATTGCGGTCCTCGGCATGTACTTTATGTCGAACTGGCTTAGTTCTACCGACCATTTGAGAAGTCATCCGGAGGTTTCCGGTCTTTGTAAGGCTTGTCTCAGCAGGTGGTTGGTGAGGACCCGTATTGTGTGGGATTGTAAGTAGTGCCGGAGCTTCCTCGAGGCAATCATTAAGGCGAGAGCTAGACGCTCCATTTCGCTGTATCTGGACTCGGCGTCGAGGAGCCTTTTGCTTACATAGTAGATCGGCAATTGTACTTTCCCTTCTTCCCTTCTTAAGACGGAGCTCACGGCGTGTTGGGACACGGAGAGGTACAGGCTGAGTTCTTCATCGGCGTTTGGTTTTGACAAGATTGGGGGCTTGCCCAAATGTTCCTTTAGCTTTTGAAAAGCTTCCTCACACTGTGGTGTCCACTCGAAGTGCTTATTTCCTTTCAACGCATCGAAGAAAGGGACACATTTGTCAGTAGCCTTTGATATGAATCTGTTCAGAGCGGCGACGTAACCTGTCAACCTCTGCACGTCTTTCGGTTTTGTTGGCGACCGCATATCCTGCAAGGCTTTGATCTTTTCCGGGTTGGCCTCGATCCCTCGACTGTTGACCATGAAACCGAGAAATTTTCCCGATCCGACTCCGAAGGCACATTTCTGGGGATTAAGCTTCATGTGGTATTTTCTCAATATTCCGAACATCTCTCCCAGATGGTCAATGTGATGGCTGGCCTTGGTGCTTTTTACGAGCATGTCGTCGACGTAGACCTCCATCGTTTTGCCAATCTGTTGAGCGAACATCTTGTTTACTAGCCTTTGGTAGGTTGCCCCTGCATTTTTCAGGCCAAATGGCATTACTTTGTAGCAGTAGAGGCCCCTGTCGGTTATAAAAGATGTGTGCTCCTCGTCGACTGGATTCATGGGAATTTGATTGTACCCGGAGTAAGCATCTCATGTCCTGCCGTGGCATCGACCATCTGATCAACCCGCGGAAGTGGGAAGCCATCCTTTGGGCACGCTTTGTTGAGGTCGCTAAAGTCGACGCAAGTTCTCCAGTTCCCGTTGGGTTTGATTACCAGGACCGGATTAGATATCTAGCGTGGATAATGCGCCTCCCTGATGAAGCCATTATTGATTAATTTGTCGACCTCTTCCCTCAACACTTCATACCTCTATGGGTTCATCGGTCGGCATTTTTGGTGCTTGGGAGGATACGCAGGGTCGACGTTCAAGGAGTGACACATTACCTCGGCGTCGATTCCTTCCATGTCGGAATGGCTCCAAGCGAAAACATCCAGGTTCTGCCTAAGGAATTTCTCAACTTTGCTCTTGAGGTTAGGAGTCAAGTCCGAGCCAATCTTCAGTATTTTAATGCTCCCATTTTGGTCGATTTTAATTTCTTCCAACTGTTCGATAGGCTGGGACCAAGTAACTTCCTCTTGAACCCTGGGGTCTATATCTTCGATGAGGCTTTGTTGAACCATCCTCATTTCTTGTCTCCCCGGCTGGTCATACCCACGTAGGGCGTCGGAGTATGCAACCCTGGCCTCATATTGATTGCTTTTAATTTCCCCTACGCCATTCGGGGTGGGGAATTTAACCTTTTGGTGGTAGATGGAGGTTACCGCCCTTAATGCCTGGAGGGTTGGTCTTCCGATGACTGCGTTGTATTGGGAGCCTCCTTTGATGACCACAAAGTTGGCCATTGTTGTTGCTTGCCGGGGCTTTTCTCCGACGGTTATTGGTAGCCGGATAGTTCCTTGAGGGATGACGGAGTCTCCGGTGAATCCGTATAATGGCCTGGTGGTTCGCTCCAACTGCTCCTTGGGTATACCCATTTTGTCTAAGCAGTCGGAATACAGGAGATCTACCGAGCTTCCGTTGTCCACCAGTATCCAACACACGGTGTGGTTTCCGATCACAGCTTCAACCATCAATGCATCGTTATGGGGGAAGTGAACCCCACTGGCGTCATCCTCGTTGAAGGCTACATCAGTGTGACTGTGTCTTGGGGCTTTGGCGGCGGAGATGTTCCAAAACCGCTCCTGGTAGACCCCCTTGGCCTCGTGGGCATAGTCATACCTGTGACCTTGAGTGTCTCCTCCTATGTAAGGGCCATGGGGACCCCGTTCTTATAAACAAGCGGGTTCCCGATCTTACGGGCGGTGGTTTTCCCTCGGCGTCGACCCTCATGTTGCCCGCCGTGGCCGTCGTTACGAGGTCTCCAATCAGCCCTGAATTCCTGCAGCCTTCCCTCACGGATTATCCTTTCGACCTCATCCTTGAGGTCGGTGCAGTCATTGGTGTGGTGGCTGACCTCGCCGTGGAACCTACAGAACTTCCTCTGGTTCCTTCGGTTCGGATCTGACTTCATTGGCTCAGGTCGGCGTAGCATGTTTCCTCGGCCTATCTGGTTAAATATTTCCTCGACGCCTACCGTCAGTTCGTGGTAGGTGTCGTATTTTTGGAACAGCCGGGGCTTGCGGGGATCCTCCTGTCTCGGCTTCTTGGCCTCCGGTGTTCTTTGTGTCGAGGTTGGTTGCTTATCGCCGCTTCCTTCCCCTCGACGCTTCCTCCCATCTTGCCTTGATGGTGCCGCCCCTTACTCGACCCCTTACCCTTGTTGGATGCGTGGGGTCGTTAGCGTCCGCCTCTTCCGTTGTTGATGTATTCTTGCGCCCGCAAGGAACTCTTTATGTTGGGCGGGGTTTTCGGTTCGATTCCTTTTGAAGGAGTTGTCTTCTTTATACTTGCGGGCGCCCCCGCCGGGGCTTCCTGTCGGTAATATCCATCGTCTGGGTGACGGCCTCTCCGTGCGGGCAAGCCAATCCCTCGGCGTCTCGTTTGACCGGTATATTGTTGTCGAGTTTTGTTTTGGGGCACATACTTCTTGACCCGATGAATTGAAGAAAATGCCTCCTTTAACTCATCCAATTTGGAGATAGAGTTTGGCTTGGCGTCCGGAACCATCGTCGGAGAGGAGTCGGAGTCGGTGGGGTGGTTGGAAGGCTCGGCACATGATCTCCTCGGCGTGCAGGTGCAAGGCATGTGTCCCGTATACATCTCTAAATGGTCGTGGGATCTCCTGGTAGTCATAGGGTGGAATCGACGACATGCTATCGGGGAGGGCGCCATTATCTCCCGCGTTGAGCGGGTGGTCGTGGTGCGGTGGGGGTAATAATACGTTCACCACTTGACCACTCGTCCAATGTTCTTTTCAGCCCATAACATCCCGGTCGATCTCCTCTCCGAGGTTGGCCATCGTTCCATGAGGGGCCAGCGCTTCTTCCGTCGAGAGGCAATGAGACGGCGACTCCGGTGCTTAGACCTTTGGTGATGGGTCCACCACGGCACAACCCTTTGCTGTCTTTGAACACGAGTCTCCCGCAGGTTTCCTCCCGGATTTTTGGGCAGTTCTCGATGGCTCGGATCAGCCCGGTTCTCAATAAATTTTGCCGGAAGAGTGGGTGGTGAGGGCACAGGAAGGCCACAGCGGTGCTCGCTCTCCCGGTTCCTTCTTGGACATGTGGGTGTTCACCGTGATTTGGATTCTCCATTACGGTGGGTCCTTGTGGTCTCGTGGCATCTTCTAATGGCGGCATGGAGTTCCTTCCGTCTAGCCACTCCACCACGGTCACCCCACGCACCGGCTCGGTTAAAAGCGGCTAGTTGGGCTTGCATGCCCGCCGGATCCGGCCGTGTGCGTCGGGAGGAGGAATTCCGTTTCCGTGCGAGCGCAAATCTCCTTCCATCCCGCTTATCCCTTTGGTGGATGGCTGATTGCAACTTTATATTATTGGGGTCGAACGCTTTCGGTCCCCGGTGGAGTCACCAATTGTTGACGGTGGAATTTAGCCAACAATAATCCAAACCCAGATTACCTTTGGTTTCCCCTTAGATTACCGGGTGGCTAACGTGTTTAAAGATAGAGAATTAGTGTTTTTATGAACTGAATGTAAAAACACAAGAGAAATTTTATAGTGGTTCACTCTGTAAAATCGAGTTACATCCTTTGTATGATTTATATTGCTTAGAGAGGGTTTACAATTTACACAAATTGTTTCTTTTTTTCTCTCAACAATCCGCTTCTCTTTTATTAGTGACCCCTTCTTCATTGGGGATCCTTCTCCTTATATAGCGGGCTTCCTTCTTTGGGGTTTTCCTCCGTGAGGCCTCTGCACTCAAGTGCTTCTCCTTTTTAGGCTCGGTGATAGCCAAAGAGCCCACTAATCAAGACTTTATTCACTCTCATTGATTAGTCTTTGATTACGGCTCTGTGAGTCTCCGTAATGCTTTTGTGTCCCCAATGGGCGGTTTGTAATCTTGCCATTAATCTTTTGTCGTGATCTCACCTCAAGACGCAACCCACTTTGTCTCGTCGGGAACATTCCCTCGTCGTCAATACTGCCGCAGCCTTTTTCGTCCTCTTGAAGCGACCCTTTCTGTAGTCGAGGGATCCCAGCGCCTTAGTTCAGGCATTTTGAATCCATCGACGCCTCATGGGGTCGTTGCTTCAATTTGGACATTGGCTTTGGGCTCGGTGGCTGATTTTGAAGTGTCGAAGCGTCGAGAGTTATGCAACTGGCAGAGAGAGCATGTTGCCACGTGTCGTGATTTTGGTGGTCCACGTATTCATCACATTTTCCCACACAACATCTATGATTCAAAACTCTTGTCAGTTTGGGGGTTTGTCTAGTGAAGATCCTAATGCTCATATCACACGTTTCTTGCAATTGTGCGATACTATAAAGTTGAATGGACTCTTAGATGATGCTATAAGATTGAGGCTATTTAGCTTTTCTCTCAGGGATAAGGCTTGGAGTTGGCTATACTCCCATCCCCCAAATCATTTCACTGTCTGGAATGATCTTGCTCATAAGTTCTTAGTTAAGTACTTTTCCTCCATCCAAGACCATCCAGATGAGAAATGAGATTACCGATTTCATACAACACGATAGGGAGACTCAGAAGCTTGGGAGAGATTTCAAGAGTTGTGCAAGAGATGTCCCCATCATGAGGTGCCTAGATGGATGCAAATCCATTATTTCTACAATGGTCTAGATATGAGCAATGTAAAATTGGTGAATGCTGCTATAGGTGGTGTATTATTAATGAGGACAACTATTGATGAGTCTTTCAATCTTCTAGATGAGATGGCTGCAAATGACTACAACTGTCCAAAGGAGAGAAATTTGGTGTAGAAAACTGTAGGGGTACTTGATGTTGATGCTTTGACGGCTCTAACGAGCCAAGTGGCTGCTTTGGTAAAAAACTGGACACTAAGGAGGTGAATTCAGTGCATCCTCCAACTTCTTGTTGCGATTATTGTGAAGCTAATCATGAAAATGGGAGTTGTTTGTCGGTGGCGGAGTAAGCTAACTGCATGGGGAGTTTCAATAGACAGTAGTGGAACCCCAATTCAAACACCTACCACTTAGCTCCAGAAATCATCCAAACCTCTGTTACAAGAACACTCAGAATGTCTTGAATCCACCTCTAGGGTTTGTGCAACAAGAGAAAAAGAGTTCATTGGAGGAGATGTTTTCTCAGTTTATGTTAACCACTAAGCAACACATGGATGATACTAAGCAATACATAGTGAAGGCATGCAGTGAAGTGGCAACTATGAGAAATTTAGAAGTGCAAATGAGGCAATTGGCAAGTTCAAGTTCATCAAGGCAACAAGGCTCTCTTCCAAGTGATATCAATCCTAATCCTAAAGAGCAGTACAAGGCTATTTCTACAAAGAGTGGTTTGCTATGATGGAGATTATTTATTTAGGCACATATAAAAAAAAAAGTTTAGATAGGGACATAAATGAAAAGAAATTATTTTAAAAGGACTATTAGGAAAAAAATATTTACGAGAATCACATTTAGAAAAAAGGAAAAACGAATGACTAAAAAAAAAAATAAGAAAATAAGGACCCAAAAAAACAAAGAGAAGAAAGGTATAATCAGAAGTAAAAAATAAGGGATGAAACAGGAGAGTGGGTTTTATAAGTAGTACAAGAGATGTTAAAGATTAATACACTTTCCAATCGAAACGTTCATTTTGGTCGAATATCACATATGTATATTTAAATAGAACATGTGTGAGAAAAAAATACATAGTTTAACGGGTAAATTGGACAAAAAGCTAAATAGGCAGGACATATAAAAAAGAAAATAGTAGTTGAAAGAGTCATATAGAGAAAAACATTTAATAACATCTTTGGGACATATTTAAGAAAAATAACCTTAACAATGATAAATTAGAAATAAGGTTTTTACCAAAAAGAAAAAAAACAAACAAAAACAAAAGTTGTAAGAGTTGTGCGAAATAGCTGCCTAAAAAGAAACATGTTTGAGAAAAAAATTGTTTTAGTGGATCAATTAGAAATGAATATTTATAATGATCACTTTTGACATATAGAAAACATTACACGAAAAAATTGAGTAGATACTCATTTGTAACAAATTATTTAAAAAGAGCGAAAAAAAAAAAAAAAACTATTTTAAAAAAGCACATAAAAAAAAACAAATGCGACGTATATGAGCTTAGAGTCGTCAAATGGGCTGGGCCGTCCATGGACGGCCTGGCCTAGCTCGTAACAGTGCTAGATTCGGCAGGGCCCGGTACGGTATTATTACGGGCCGTGTCGGCCCAACACATTTGATGGGTTAGGGCTGGGCCTTGGCTTCTCAGCCTCCGGCCCAACCCAGCCCTAGCTCGTGAAGGCCCGCGGCCCGGCCCAAGCCTAGTTTAGCCCAAGCCCAAATTCGGCCCTTGTTCGGCCTAGCCTAGGCCCGCGAAACGGCCCGCAGCCTGTTCGGATTACGTCCGTTGGGCCCGCGAAGGGTCCAACGGCCACAATCCCAAAACCCTCTAAAAATCCCCTATAAATATCCCTTAATTCCACCCTAAATCCCACACAACAATTCACTCTCAACTTCACATCTCACTCTCATTCTATCTCTCATATTGTCTCTTTGATTTTGATTCTAAGCTTTTTTCTCACAATCACTCATTTTCTTTCTCTTTCATTTACAAAGTTTAAGTCTAATCAATTTTCAGAAAATGGCTACATCAAACTTTCCTGATTTCACTGCTCTTCCTGAGCTTGGTGATGAGCCATTTTTCGAGGATGAAATGATGCCTCCCAACCCCACCCCACTGAAGCAAAAAATGCTCCGGTAGATAATGCTTCAGTGCACAACGAGGAAGTCGGTGAACGTGCCAGGGGAAAAAGACCATGAATTTCTCCTGCATGGCAGCATTTCACAAAGGAGCCCCGATCAAATCTAAAAACAGGTGAAATAGAAATTTGTGTGGTATGTAAGTATTGTAAAAACCACTTTAGGGTACTGGTCATCTAAATAGACATAGAAAAGTATGTCTACCGTTGCACCAAGGTGGGAGTATGGACTCCCGCCAACAAATATTATCACTCACATCACAGGGGTTGTAAAATTTTACATACGATGCACAATGTGCTCATGAGATACTAGCTAAATTTCTAGCTAGTGCCGAATTGTCTCTTTCTTTTGCAGATAATGCATCATTTGAAAATTTCATACAGATGGCTTTCTGCACACAATTTAAACGGGTAAGTAGAAGCACAACTCATTCTGATTGCATGAAAGTGTTTTATGCAATGAGACAATCTCTTGTTGATTATTTTAGGACTTTTAATGCTACTGTATCTTGTACTTCTGATCTATGGGAGGGGTGCAATAAAACTGGATATTTATGCATCACGGGGAATTATGTTGATGACGAATGAGTTTTACAAAAAAGAATAATAGGTTTTCATTTATGTCCATATCCTCATAATGCATCAGCTATTTTTGGTAAATTCTTGAGTTTTATGGGATAGAAGATAAAGTTTTAACTATTATTTTTGATAATGTGTTAGCTAACACGACTGCAATTAAGATGTTTAAACGTAGTTTGAAACTAGCATTTGGGGGTGAAATTTGTCATCAACTGAGTGCATGTCACATAATCAATTTAGTAGTCCAGGCATAAATTGAACATATTTTAGCTAATCTAAAAAATATTAGAGAATCTTTATCCTTCATATCTAGTTATGGAGCTCGGCTCCAAGAATTCAAACAATATTGTAGGAACAGTCAGATGCGCCCAAGAAAGTTCCCAACTGGCGTGAGACATAGGGGGAATTCTACCTATTTAATGTTGAAGGCTGCACTCCCATATTCGGAGCTCATCACAACGTATGTAAACAGTAAGAACGATCAACTTTTAATTTTCGATATAGATTGACAAATTGGTGAGTATTTTTTAAAATTTCTAAAAGTTTTTTACAATGCTACTGAATTACTTTCTAGAGTTTATTATCATACTGCACATTTAGCTTTACATCAACTATTTAATATTTCAAAAATATTTTCTTATTATAGGGATACATAACTTTTTGGAGACATAGTTAAGCCAATGGAAGCTAAATTTAAAAGTTATTGGTCAGGTTGTCCTTTGTTATATGCATTAGCAACCATTTTAGATCCTAGGAGCGGAGTAGATGAGACTGAATCTTTGATGACTGTTACAGCAGAAAAGTTAGGAATTGATATGCAACTAACTATTACTGATGCTAAGATAATGTTAGAAAAGGTCTTTAGTTTGTATGAAGGAAAATACAACACAGGTCAAAAATAACAGGAAACTTCGACATCAACTAGCAGTTCAGGGCTTAAAGGATCGTCGCAGAGTTTCTTGAAAAAGAAAGCAAAAACGGCAGGATTGTCATCAACACAAGTGTCTACCGAACTGGTAAAATATTTTGAAGCAAATTTTGAAATCGATGACGACAAACTAGACATCTTACAACGGTGGAAGAGCAAGACCGATCGTTTTCCAACACTGTCCGTAATAGCTCGTAACATTCTGACAACTCCAGTGTCAACGGTAGCATCAGAGCAAGCATTTAGTGCAAACAACCGAATTCTTGACGGGAAGAGAAGCAGTGCATCGATACATCTTGGAGGGGCTAATGTGCGTTAAAGATTGGGAATATGCTAGAACACGAAAACAACAATACACGGATGATTCAATGCAAGACTATTTTTCTAATTTAGAAATAACAGAATCTTCTGGAAGCACCTAGGTTTGTAATTTACTATTCCTACTGCACTCTTTTTTCCTTCACTAAGGTTTCGTCCCGATCTCCCCACGGGTTTTACTTGGCAAGGTTTTTAACGAGGCGGTCATTTATGTGTACTTATTTGTATTATCTCAATTCTATAAAATCACATCTTTTTGGGATATATGATATTTTTTTTTTTTTAATTAAAATTTGGAAAAAAAAATTACAAGGGTCGTCGGCCCGTGAATGGCGGGGCCCTGACCCGACCACAGCCCTCATGGACTAGGGCTGCGGACCTGAGATTTTTTCCTTAGGCCCGGCCCTAGCACGGCCCTACACTGCTTGGTTGTGCTGTGCACGACCAGACTCGCCACAGGCTTCGGGTCGGATGTGCCGTGCCGTCTTGGCACAACACATTTGACATCTCTATATGAGCTACTGGCAAAAACAATAAAGTAAGGATACATTTCAAATAAATTATATTAACAAAAATAAAGCATAAAAAAATTATTTTGAAAAGACACGTCATGAAAAATAAATTGTACAGGAGCTTTAAGTAAAGAAAAGAAAGGAAGAAAAAAATAATATAGGAAGAAAAAGTGAAAAAAATTAACAAATGGGATAAAAAAACAAAACATAAAGGAAAATAGGAGAGGTTGACATATGACAAAAAGAGAGAAAACTTCCGTTAGCTCTTTCATAAATGTAAAAATATTATACTAATTATAAACACGTGTCAGGCACATGTTTATTCTGTTTGTTAACTCTTTTTGCGCATTATAAATATACTAAAGGAGAGTTGGGGTTTACTGTTCACGCAGACTCAGTTCACTGTTCCTTCTACAGTGAAATGACGCTTTTGCCCCGATTCCTTTGCTCACTTCTTAAATCGGCCCGGGGGCTTTTGGTCTTTTCTCGGCTTCTTAGGTTTTCCTTTCCTCTTCTCTCTCGATTCTCTCATTTCTCGATTCTCTCATTTTCTTTGCCCTACTTTCCTCTTCTCTCTCGATTCTCTCATTTCCTCTCTGAAACCCTATTTCCTTTTTCTTCTTCTTCGTGTGATTACGAGATTTTCCTTTCCTCTTCTCTCTCGATTCTCTCATTTCTCGATTCTCTCATTTTCTTTGCCCTACTTTCCTCTTCTCTCTCGATTCTCTCATTTCCTCTCTGAAACCCTATTTTTCCTTTTCTTCTTCTTAGGTGTGATTACGAGATCTGCCTCTCTCGATTCTCTCATCTCCTTGGCCTTTAGTTTCCTTTTCTCTCTCGATTCTCTTATTTCCTTAGCCCTCTTTCCTTTGAGATTTGGGTGGAAATCTGGGGATTTTATCTCTTTTCTTTGGTGATTTGTCTGTAAATGGAGTCCTGACCTTTTTTGGTTTTTCGATTTCCTTATTCTTCCTCTTCGGCGATTTCTCTGTAAATGGATTTGCAGTTTTTTTATTTTATTTTTTATTTTTTTATTTCTTTGTTTCGGACGCTCCTCTGCCATTTTGGACAATTTTTGTCCCTTTTTTTCACCTTTTTTCTTTTTCTTCTTCTTTGATGGTTTTTATTTATTTTTTCCCTGTGATTTTGGCAGATGTTGTCCTCATTTATTTGGATCTTGGTGCAGGTTTTTTTTCTTTTGGATTTTTCCTCTCTCATTCATCTGGGTTTGGATTTTTTTTTTCTTTTTTTTTTCCTTCTTCTTTTTTTTTTTTTTTTTCCCCCTGTGATTTTGGTTCTTCTTTGTCCTCATTTGTTTTGGTTTTGATGGGGCTTTCGATTCATCTACATTTTGGCCCGGGCTTCTTCTATTTTTCTGGTTTGTCTTTGTATTCGTTTAAATGTTGATTTTAGCTTACGCTTTGAGGTTTTTTTTTTTTTTTTTTTTTTTTGATTTATCTTGGTTTTTTTTTTTTTCCTCTGTTTATTATGTTCATGATCCGTGTTGTGGGCCGGTAGTTATTTATCTTGCCATTTTGCTTAATTGTACTCATTTTTGTGCGGATGTGTTGAATGAATCTTAAAAAAAAAAAAAAAAAAAATAAATTGTATCCAGATGGTTCTACATATATCTATATTGCTCTTTTTTTTTTTTTCCTCCTATTTCTTGATTTGATGATACGTGTTATGGAATAAAAAAAAAAAAATTGTATCCAGATGGTTCTACATATATCTATATTGCTCTTTTTTTTTGTCCCTTATTCTTGACTTGATGATACGTGTTATGGATGGCGGTGATTTGTCGTGCCACCTTGCTTAGTTGTATTTATTATCTTTGCGGATGTATTAAATGAAACCACGAAGTTAATCATGACTTTTTTTTTTTTTATTTATTCCGTTTTCTTTCTTTTGTCTCATTATTATTGTAATATTATATTTATTTCTGTTTTTCTTATTATAAATTGCCTCTCTCTCTTTCATTGTTAAATTTCTGCCCCATTATTTTTATTCACCGACTTACAACTTCTACGTGTAATGTTATTATGGGCTGTCAACTGTTTATATTTCTTCTTTCTATTCTTCATCTATAAATACTCCTGCACCTCAATTTATTGCCTATGCCTTTGCCTTCTTTTCTTGTACACCAGAGTTGTCATCTACGCCTCTATTCCCCCCTTCTTTGCATTTCACGTCTTTCCTTCTCTATTTCACTTTCCATCATTTACTACGTTGTTTTCTCATTCTTTGCCTGTTTATTTGTCTCTCTCTGCGTTTTTACTCTCTCGCTTATAGTGGTTTGGCTGATATCTCAGAATTAAGACAAGACTGTTCCAGGTATTATTTATAAACCCTATCCATAACTCTTTAATTTCTCATACTGATATTAAATATATTGTTTTCCTCTGGTGGCATTAATTTTTGTCCTTTGCATTTTATTAACTATGTTTACCTCTCTTTGTATTTCCTTACTCTATAATGCTAATATGTTTACCCTTTTTTTATTTGTTTCTTGCAGACTTACATGCATACATACATACATACATATATATATATATACATGTTTATCTCACATATTCTACTCCTGGTAAGTTCTTTTTGGTGGCGATGATGAGTATAATCAATATTTATATATTGAGTTCTATGTAATTTGTTCAAAGATTGTTGTGAATATCCATTTCTTTGCCTCTGTTTTTTCCTTTGTTGAGCCCTGGTTTTTTCATTTTGTTCTTACCATTTGGGGAAAAAAAAAAAGTTTTTATCTTGTTCTTTCTTCTTCTTCTCTCCTTTCTTTCTTTTTCTTTCCCCTCCTTATTATCGCAGTTTGATTCGGGACCTTTTTCTATGTGTAATACCTTTCTTTTTCTGTTACTCACCTTTGGCTTTCTTATTCCATTCCTATTATTTTACACAGAAAAATCTCCCTGCAGAGAGGGGAAAAAAAAAACCCACAAACACACAGAACAGAGGCTTTATTATTTCACTCTCTTCTCCTTATTCTATTGATCACATTTTTATTTTTCTATTTCCTATTGCTTACAATCTCTTCTTTCTTTAGTCTTCCTATTCTATTTCATCATATAATTTATATTATACTATCCTTCTTACATTGTTTTCTCCTCCTTTTGGGTTTTGTATTTAATTCACCTGGTAGTCTTTGAACAATTTCATATCTTACTCAAGTTATCTATCTTCCGTTACATCAAAATTATAATCGTGTGATGATACAATGTGTTACCCTTTGTTGCCTTAGCGGGGAAGCCATTATGTATTTGTAACACATTCTTTGAAAAAGATTAAATACACGAGCCACCATTTTTATTCATTATGTTATTCTTTCACTTTGAACATTATTGGTGATATTTCATGCTCATATACACCGGTTTACAAAAATCTGAGTACTTCACCTATTAGTATCAATCTCCGATAATTTTGTTATACCCATATCTGTTACTTTTTTAAAATTTATTTCTCCTGCTATTTACTTAATTCATTTGTTTACTTGATTATTTGTGTTTTCTAAGGTCTGCTATTGCACACAGTCCTATTCTGTTGCCTTTATATTGGTTATTGCTCTTGACCTTCAGTTCGTTGACATTCCAGATTTAATGTGCAACTTATAACAGCACTTGAGGTATTTCCTACATCTTCTATCATACTGAGTATTATATTGTTCCTTTATTTTTTTTCCCCCGCCGCATTTGCCTTTTTCGTATAAATTTTATGATTATTATTCTTAAATTTTTCCCTCATCCGTAATGTAAAACACAAGATATGAGAAGACATTCAAGACATTGAAGACAGCTAATGGTTTATACAAATTCATTTATTTACTTAGTGCTTACTAATAAATTTAGCCTATTTAGTGTTAATATGTAATTAATTTTTTGCCCTCAATAATATCTGATGTTGTAAATTTATTGCTTTCTATCTTTCTAGGTATTTTTGTACTATCATATTTATTTATAAATGTTATAATCATAACTTAGAGTAATTCACAGGGCAAAAAAATTTAAAAATCCTTTACCATAAATAGGAGATAATGAAAAAAAGGATAAAACAATAAGTACAATAATACAAAGCAATAACACTTAAAAAACCTCACCATAAACGGGAAAACAAAAAAAAAAAAAGAGAGAGAAAGAAAGAAAGAAAAAAACGACAAGATTGATCTTTATGTATTAGGAAGAAAAAAAAGAAAAAAAAAAGAGAGAGAGAGATTCATCTGCGGATTAAAAAAAAAAGACCAAATTATTGTCATATAATACTTAAAAAATCTTCACCATAAACGGCAGAACCAAAAAAAAAAAAAGAGAGAGAGAAAAAAAATAAAACAACAAGATTAATCTTTATGTATTAAAAAAAAAAAATCGGCCAAGAAAGGCATAATGTACTTTGCAAATCTAACGGTAAAATAACTTAAAAAATCTTCATCTTCACCGTAAATGAAAGGAAAAAAAATAAATAAATAACTATTGTAACACTATATGAATTTCGTTAATAAAAAAGTTTATATTTTAAGAATAGAAATAAGTGTATATAAATTTAAATTGTCATTTACATTAAAAAGATATTAATTTTTTATTAAAATTTACTATCCAATAATAATAAATAAAAATCAAAGACAATCTTTGAATAAAATAAAATTATATCTAAACAACAAAATTTTTACTCATAGACGATTATGTGTTATTTTATTAAAAGCTACAACTCCAAAAAAATTACATACACTAATTTATGATTCAATTAATAAATATACAAATTATATAAAACAAAATTATTTACAAAGAAATTCTACATAGTATCAAATAAAAAAATGAAACACCATATAAAGTTATAACTTATATTTAGATTTAAAAAAAAAAAATTGTGGCTTTGATCATCATGTATTACAATTAAATCTAATCTCTTTCTTTACCTATAACTAAAGAAATTAAAAACTATTAACTACTTATATAGATTTATTTATTTATTTACTATTTATTAATAAATCCATTTTATTCGAATAAAAATTTGATAAATTTATTTTCCACTAAATAACACCTAATGTTGTAAGTTTATTATCTTCTATCTTTATAAATATATTTACATCACCTATTTTATTTGAAAAGGAGACAAATATACATATGTATTTACTACCTTATATATCATTTATTTACCAATTTAATCAATAAATTACTTATACTTTATCAATTAATTTTGCCTATAATTAGCATTAATCTTATCATAAAGTTAGCATTATCAATATTATTATTTTAATATTATTAATACTACTACATTATTTTCCTTCCAATAAATTCATAATTAAAATAATAAAATATCATAAATATTATTACAAATTCTATTTTATTAATTCATTTTTGCCCATAATTATTATTGCCACAGAATTAAAATTGTTAATAATCTTTGTTTTAATACTATTGATATTACTATATCATTTTTCTACCCATAAACCATAATTAAAATAACAAAATATGATAAATACTATTATGAAAAAAATTATTTGCTTAATTTCCTATAAGTAATCTTATAATAAAAATATTAATTACATATAAATTATTTACATAAACATATTTTGTTCTCTTTTCTAATCAAATTAACCTTCTATCGCAGAAACAAATGGACAAGAGAAAAACTCAACAAAAAACAACACAATCAAACAAGCGTATGCGCTGTATCATTTCTCAGATGAATCAAAATTATTCTGGCATAAGCAAACAAGATTCAATTGAAATAAATGAAATAGCTGTACCTTGGGGGGCAAGAGCTTCTCAACTCAATCTTCGGACAACACAACTTACACAGTCTCAAGATGAGATTTTTGAATCATCGATGCCATCAACATCTGAAAACCATGATAGAGAATGTAATTCTCTCATCCATTCTAGCTATTCTTTTTTAAAAACTAAAAAAAAAAAAAATTCATACGATGACAATACTAATTTTTTACATATTGTTGTCATTTTTCTTAAACTTTTTTTTATAGGCATTGCTAATCTCTACATCGATCTCGGAGACTGCTCCTATATCTGTCAACATTGTAGCGCTCTCTTTTGGCTTAACGAACAAATTAGTAGTAGCACTATTCCTAAATACAATCTTTGTTGCAAAGATGGAAAAATAACCTTGCCCTTAATTAAAAAAACACCTCGAACACTTGATACACTTCTTAATTATCATGGAGGATTAATAAGTACACATTTCCGAAGAAACATTCGAACATATAACTCTATCTTTGCATTTACATCATTTGGTGCTAATATAGACACAAGTACACAAAATTCAAATGGACCAAATATTTTTAAAATAAGTGGGCAAGTACATCATCTTATAGGGTCTCTATTGCAATTAATAATAATCCTCCAAAATTTGCACAACTCTATATATATGACACACAAAATGAAGTCCAAAACCGAATGGCATTATTCTCATTTGATAATGAATCCAAAAACATAATACAATTTATAGTTGAAAATCTTATCAGGATGCTTGATAAAACAAATAAATTAGTCAAAGTTTTTCGGATGATAAAAGATAGATATCAACAAGATGAGATACCATCTATGAAACTAAGACTTATAGGACAAAGAAATACAGATAGTAACCAATATGACTTACCCACATCAAACGATATAGCTGCACTAATTGTTGGAGACATTGGTGAACATGAACAAGGAAGAGACATTATTATCCAAGATAGAACAGATAGCTTGCAAAGAATTACAAAACTACACCCATGTTATATGGCCCTTCAATATCCTTTATTATTTCCATATGGAGAAGATGGTTACACAATAAACTTAAAATATAATATAAATAACTTAAGTAATAAATATAAAAGAAAAAAAAATCTCTATGCGAGAATTTTATTGCTATCAATTACAAGAACGTAGAACTCAAGGCAATACTTTTTCGAGGGGGTGGATTATTTCAACAATATATAGTTGATGCATATGTACTGTAGAAGAAGATAGACTAGATTATATTCGAAAAAAAAAAAAAAAATTTGCGATCCGAAATTTATCAAGGAATTCAAGACGCCATTACAAGAGGAGATACAAATGCACAAGCAATAGGAAAAAGAATTATCCTTCCTTCAGCCAGCCATCTTTGGAAGCCCTAGATATATGATTCAAAATTATCAAGATGCAATGGCAATTTGCGGGACGCTATGGAAACCCCGATTTATTTATAACATTTACATGTAATCCAAAATGGCCTGAAATTACTAGAGCCTTAGCAAAAATACCGGACAAAAACACGAAGATAGACCGGATATTATCACGAATTTTTAAAATGAAATTAGATAGTCTTTTATCCACTATTAAAAATAAAAACATTTTTGGAGTAATCATAGCAGGTTAGTTTTCTTCTCCTAAAGCTTTTTTACTTTCCTAATAAGAAAAAAAAAAATAACACTCTTTTTTTCCAACACTACAAAAAAAAATTATGATAAAATATTTTTTTGATCTTGCAGATTTATATGTTGTTGAATTTCAAAAACGAGGCCTACCACATTCTCATTTCCTCTTCTGGCTTCACCATGATGACAAACTACGTGAGCCATCACAAATAGACAAATTTATTTCTGCAGAAATACCTAATCCTCATAATAATTTACTAGAATACAACATTATAACCGAATTTATGATGCATGGGCCATGTGGCATAGCTAAGACAAATTCTCCATGTATGAAAAATTCAGAATGTTCAAAAAAATTTCCTAAAAAATTTAATAATGAAACAACAATTGATGAAAATGGATTTGTTAATTATAAACGAAGAAACACACCCTTCTATGTTGAAAAACAAGGCATTAAATTAGATAATAGATATGTAGTTCCATACAATAAAACTTTATGCCTAAAATTTCATGCTCATATTAATGTAGAACTTTGTTCGCAATCTATGCTTATAAAATATTTATTTAAATATTTAACAAAAGGACCAGATAGAATAAGAGCAAGAATAGAAGATAATATGCTGCAGAAATAAACTGGAGAAACCAATTATCAAGAAATAGATGAAATAAAAAACTATATTAATTGCAGGTACATAACACCATATGAAGCAACCGGAGACTATTTGAATTTTCAATACATCATAGAAATCCAATTTGTTCAAAGATTATCAATACATTTACCAAAAATGCAAAACATAACATTCAATTCAAATCAACGTCTAAATAACATAATAAGACAACTAGGTATTGATAAAACAACTCTTCTTGAATGGATGGAAATAAACAAATATGATACTAACGCAAGAGAATTAACTTACACGAATTTCCTATTAAATATGTATGGAATAATAAATATAAATATTGGTCTCCAAGACAAATGGGACATACAATTGGATGAACTTTTCACGTCCATCCAAGCTCGGGGAATTATATTATCTTAAATTATTATTAAATCATCAAAAAGGCGCAACAAGTTCGAAGCTCTTGAGCAGTTAATGACATAATATATCCAACAAATCAAACAAGCATGCTATGCACTAGGCCTATTAGGAGATGATCGAGAATGGGATGAATCTATACAAGAAGCTTCATTTTGGTTAATGACAATTCAACTCGACAATTATTTGTCGTAATTTTATTATTTTGCAATGTAAATAACCCAATAAAATTCCTTGAAAAACATTGGAAGCTTATGACGGATGATATATTATACAAAATTAAAACTTTATTTAACAACCCCAATTTTCAAGTACACAAGCGAATTATACAATTTTGTACTATATGAACTAGAAAAATATTAAACACAAATTCATCAACCTTAACACATTTTAACTTACCTCTTCCAACTGGATCATTAATAGATGATTTAAATAATAAGTTCTTAAGAGAAGAACTTGATTATGATATACACAAATTAAAAAGAACAAAACATTAAATTAGTGAATAATCTAAATAATGAACAACAATTTATTTATCAACAAATTTTACAATCACTCCATGAAAAAAAGAATAATCTCTTTTTATATATGGTCATGGTGGACCTGGAAAAACATATTTATGGAATGCAATAATTACAAAAATTAGATCAAATAACGAGATAATTTTAGTCGTCGCATCTTCCGGAATAGCATCATTGCTATTGCCTAAAGGAAAAACGACTCTTCTAGATTCGAATACCATTGTCAATAGATAAATTTTCTACCCGCCATATTAAAAAGGAACTCGATTAGCAAAATTAATTGATAAAACATCACTTATATTATGGGATGAAGCACCTATGACTAATAAATATTGCTTTGAAGCATTAGATAAAACACTTCAAGATTTAAGAAATAACTTTGAACAACCATTTGGTGGCATGACAATTGTGCTAGGAGGTGACTTCCGACAAATTTTACCGATTATTCCTACGGGGAATAAAGGAAGATATAATCAATGCAACTATAAATAACTCTTATTTATGGCCATATTTCAAAATTTTAAAATTGATGAGAAAACATGAGATTAAAACAATACAATCATAGAGAAGAAAAAAAAATGAAATTGTAACATTTTGAAATGGATATTAAATGTTGGAGATGGTATTCTTTGAAGGAATAAAAGATTTGGAAAATGAAGATGCTACATGGGTAAAAATACCAAAAAAAATACATACTACATTACTTAATCAAATCCAATTGAAAAAATTTCAACTTTAGTATATAATAATTTAAACATTTACTTTAACAATATCGAATACTTGAAAGAACGAGCAATAATAACCCCAAGAAATAAAACAAAGTGATGAAATTAATAATTACATATTATCCTTAATCCCTGAACAAGAAAAATGTTATTACAAAGCTATGACACCATTGCATCCTCATCCGAAAACATAGACGAACTTAATCTTTTATATCCTCAAGAATTTTTGCACACTCTTAATTTTAATGGAATACCACCACATGAATTAAAACTTAAACTAGGAACACCTATAATGTTATTACTGAAATCTAAATCAATCAAATGGATTATGCAATGGAACAAGACTTATTATCACCCAATTAACAAATAAAATTATAGAAGGACAAATCATAAACTCAAGCAACATTAATGAAAAAGTATATATCCCAAGAATAGAAATGACTGTACATGAATCTAAATGGCCATTTACATTAAAAAGACAATAGTTTCCTATTAAAATTTGCTATGCAATGACAATAAATAAAAGTCAAGGACAATCATTAAATAAAATAGGATTATATTTAGATAGTGAAATTTTTACTCATGGACAACTATATGTTGCTTTATCAAGAGCTACAACTCCAAAGGGATTACATATACTAATTCATGATTCAATAAATAAATATACAAATTATGTAAAAATATTGTTTACAAAGAAATTCTACATAGTATCAAATAAAAAAAATAAAACACTATATAAAAATATAAATATTATAATAAATCGAATATTAGATTCATAATTTTTCCCTTATAATCAAAATTATTTATCATTAATCTATCAAAAACATATCAACTATACCTTTCTATTTTTATACACTAAAACGATTACCTTCTTTTTATCAAAGAATTAACCAAAATGGCGACATTAATTCGAGCGCTAAAACCAAATGAAGTTTATGAAACTATCAGAGCGAATATGCGGACTATGGACAAATAATGATTTAAGTTAATCGGACGTTTGATCAGCCTTGACCGTGGTGTTTTAGTTGACGAAGAGGTAATACTTTTTACCGGATACAATATTTTATTATCTTCATTTAATACCAAATATTATAAATCAAATAACAATACCACCATTTATATCTACAAAGATGAAGCAATTCAAGGATCAATTCAGTACACGAGACTCGGATACTATCTACCAAAAAATTCAATTAGGCAATATATATGATATCAAGAACTTCTTCGTCATGGAGAACAAACCAACATACAAAGTTGTCCCAAGACATTGCAATGCTACAATTTGCCAGCAAGAACAAAGATTTGCTCATCCACGAAGAGGCACCACCTATTCCATATCATAGATTTTACTTCATTGAATTCGATCACTCCAAAGACGTAATTCAATCAACTGATATCCTAAGTGGTAAGATAACATTACTTTCTCTAAAAAAAAAAAAAATTTACATCATCAATATTTTAATTAATGCCGTTAACATTTACTATTTATTTTTCAACAGATGTTATTGGTATCGTCACAAGAGTACAGACAATTGAACAAACAAATATCAGTGGCAAACAAACATCTCGACGGACAATAATGATACAAAATATAAGGTAAATTAACTTTTCATAATCACTACTATAATCATATAAAAAAATTTTATTTAATAAAAGTATAAAACTATTACCTCATTTAAAACCCTTTATTCTAACTTTTTTGTTTTACCACTTTTTTTCTCACAGAAACGAACAGCTTTAGATCACATTATGGGGACACAAAGCAGATCAATTTGATGAAAATATCATTAGATCAATGAAAGGACTAGTAGTTGCAGTTTTTGCAGCCATGTTAGTGAAACAATACCTAGGTATTTCTTTTAACAACTTATAAAAATAATAACATATAACATAAACTATTTACATCTAATAAATTAAAATATTAACCACTTTATTGTTCATTTTTAAGGTAATGCATATGTATCAAATCTTGCTTTGCAACAATCTTCTACCTTGATCCAGAGATACGAGAAAACGCAAACAAAAAAAAAAAACAAGGTAAGAATCAAATCCCAAAACTTTAAAAACAATAAATTTTATGAAAATTTTTTCATAATAATAATTAATACACACACACACACACACACACACACACACACATATATATATATATAGGTTCTCTCAGCAACCTCAAGAAATTGAGTTCTCAACAGCACCAACAACACCAACACAATCTATTGAAGAACAAAAAACACTGAATAGAAGAACAATTGATGAACTAAAGACATTGGATCAAGAAAATAACCAGGTTAGTATCATAATATTCTATCTATTTCTTTTCCTTTAATTACATCATTTAATCTAAACATCTTCCCATATGTATATCAAATTTAATGTAAAAATCTTTCTACATGTATATAGGAAATTAAATTCACAAAGAAAAGCTACTATAACTACATTCTCAACAAATCAAGGTTGGTATTATAATTCCTGCCCTAGATGTTATCGACAACTAAGACAAGCAGGAACCAATTGGTGGTGCGATAGCCATGGACACATAAAGACAACACCATCCCCATGGTAATCAAAACTATAAATAAGCAATAACTAAAACTTATTTACTTTGACTACCAATAATAAATATTTTATAATCTAAATTATCTATTATGTTATAAATTGCAGGTATAAACTAAATGCAACTATTGAAGACCATACTGGCAACATGGATATCATCATATTTGGTAGAGCAGCACAGGTCCTGATAAAAAAATCCTGCTCAACACTAACAATTGACAAAGGATTTACAGATGCATTCACAATCCCACCAGCCATCAACCAATTACGAGGTGAAACAAAGATCTTCCAAATATATTTTCAAAGAAAAAGGCCCCAAATTGCCACAATTGTCTCAAAAATATTTGATTTAAACCGAGTTGATAACAACGCCACCACAAATATCAACACCGCAATATCAACAAGGTAAAACATATTTAATCATGTTTATTAATTATATAAAAACAAACATATATCTTACTTTAAATACATATTCAAACAACATTTCACAAAAGGCGTAGCCCCGCTCAACTACAACAACATCGTCAATAGATCCGCATACACGGACCCAACAAAATCGACTACCAGGTAATACATATTTAACAATTTACATTATTTATAAATTAAAAACAATACTTATAATTTTAAATTACTGAAATTTATCAACTTTGTGTTATCCCAGCTCCAAAGGCAAAGAAATTGAACAACCAAAAAAGCGTCCACGGACCAGGTAATATAACTACATCTAAATCTTATTATATTAATTTTTTTCAACTACTAATACTAACATTTTTTAATATTTACATTTTGCAGCTGAAAAAAAAAACAGCGGAGCTAACAGCAAAAAAAGAAGAAGAAAGAATTGTATATATATTGTAAATAACTTTATATAGTATACATAGGTATATGTAAATAACTTCATATAACAATATCTTATGTATATATTCATATATAAATAAATTACTATCTTCTTCTAACATACAAAATTATCATCTACCGCAATGCGCGCAAACGCGCGCGTTCATCACTAGTTAAGGTCTAAAATTTTCTTTGAACTTTAATTTTTTCTTGATTTATTACTCTCTTAATTTAGCAGAATATGTATTTTAGTGGAGCACTTTTAAAAGGGAAAAAAATTAGTGAAGTAAATTAAACAGTAAATAAATTATTAAGTGGGTACACATGGAAAAGTCGTATTTGAGTGGTTTGTAGGAAAAATAATGTGTGAATATGAAAACATTTAAGGAAAAAAATAATTTCGGGTGGTCAATTAAGAGAAAAATATTTATTAAAAGCACATTTGAAAAATAACAATTATTTCAGCTAAATAAGTGTAAACAAGTAGAAGTTGTACAAATAAAATTATTCTTGCGGACAAATTAGGCATGAAACTAATTAAGTGATACATCTTAATAATACTATTTAAAAGCAACACCGGAAAAAAAGGTTTAAATAGAGACATACTAGCGAGTGACCCGTGCCTTGCTGCGGGTAGTATTTTTATATTATAAAAAACATAAGTAGTTTATATGTATATAAGTATATAAATAAATACATATAATGAAGTAACAAAGATTTATTTACACCGTGCTCTAGCTTATTTTGTTGATTTTTGCGTTTTTTTCAGCTGCAAGAGGTAAATTTTTAACAGATTAGTAATAATAATTGATAAAATTAGAAATGTTTTGATTTATGAGTAGTTACATTATCTGGTTTTTAGGTTTTTTTTAGACTGCTCTACTTGTTTTGGCTGAGAACTAAAATGGTAAAAATGTGTTAAGAAGTGAAATAGGAAAGATATAGCCACAACAGTTTTTGGACAAAATAAATAGACTTTAATACGTGAAAATTGAGTATGATCATCATTGCCAATATACATATGCACGTCCATGTATGGGTCAGGAACTAATAAAGAAAATGCTCAACATAATATAGTCATTTATTTATGAAGCAAAAGACAAAATAAACACAATATAATCATTTATTTATGAAGCAGAAGACAATAAATAGGGGTTACCAATATTCACTAAAAGTGAAAAGGAAGAGTCTTCTCCTTTTTAGATGAGTGATATCTATCGTAACATAAATTCAAGTCAATGCGGATAACAAAGGACAAACAACATATATTAACACTGCTATGGCAAATTACTGCATCCATTGTCAGCAATATTGGTTAAAAATGTATGGATAAAAGTTCTTATCAATACTTCAGGTGTTGCAAATAGCACCCCAAATGGGAAAGGTACACCAAGCAAATGGACAAATAAATAAACAGGAAAAGAAAAAGAAGAGGGGGGAGAAAGGCTGAGGAAAGAAAGGGGGCAAAACAGAGAAAAAAGAAGCACTGAAAACAAATTCATAATACATGAATACTATAGTATTTTTATATAGTAATCATGGCTCAAACAATGAAATTTTTTATCAACGGGTGATGAACAAATAAACTTATATATTTATAGGCACTTTACGGCTACCTACTATGGGCAACTGCATAAAGGTCAGAAAAGTTGATAAGATATTTGATTCATCACACGGATTATAACGTGTATGCCACAAAAAATAACCGATTTGAGTAAGATATCAACTTGTCCAATGACTACCAGGTGAATAGAGAGAGAGAGAGAGAAGAAAAGAAAAAAGAGAACATGTTATACAGATAAGTAGATCTCAATACAAATAGTAGTAGTAAAAATATCAGAATTTGATAATAATACAAAATCATGGAAGGATACCATAGGCAGAGGAAAGCACGTGGAAAAAAAAAAAAAAACAGGATGTAATAATAAAAAAAGGGAAACTAATATATACGTATATGTGTATGTAAATAATTTTTAAATTGAATACTGGTCCAAAAAGGGTAAGAGCATGAGAATAAGCAAAAAAAATACGGAAAAAAAGAAACAACATAAGACTCTGAATCAAAGGGTGTAGACAAAAGCATGACAAAATGAAAAAAACCACATTCACGGCAATTTTTGGACAAATCATATCAAACTCAAGGTGTCAAGGTTATTCATAATCACCATTGCCATGAGGGAATAAGAAAGGGAGGGGGAAGATGGTCTGGAGAACAAAAGGGGGCAAGAAGAAAGGGGGAAAAGGAAAAAAAATAGATAGGAGAATTAATTTAAAAACATCTAAACTAATGTCATGTATCTAAGCACGTTGCTAAGAAATAAATAAATTGTAAGTAAACATGTCAATGCCATTAAGTAATGATAAAATAGTGGAGCTATAAATCAACAAAAGTAATAAAACAAACAAAAAGTAAATATTAATGACGTTGAGGGAAAGTAAGCAAAAGATATTAATGGTACCAAGCACTCCAAATGATGCTATAACTGTTAGGGTATCAACCAACCATAAGTGAACACAAACACTTAAAGATAGAAGGATAAGGAGACAGAACAATAAATGACGAAGGATGAAATTAAACAGTGAGTGATCACGGGTAGAACAACAACAACCACAAATAGTCAAAGACGCAGAGGTCAAGAAGCGTAAGAGTAAATGAGGGATAATAAATGTAATGAAATATTAAATGATGGGAGAAAAAATAGAGCGGTTGAAACAAAAGAAACAGACGCAGGAGGAGAAATAGATAGGAACATGCATTACAAATCCGCACACGCAGCAATATTCATAAATAAAGAGTCAAAAAGCAACATGAACAGTAAACAATGTCTAATAATGTAACACGTAATATTGTGCATTGAGGTCAGAAAAATTAATAGATAAAAATTGCCTTATTAAATCATAAAACCAATACAACCCTAGGGATAATTTAAAAAAGTAACAGCTCAGAAAAAAAACCAAACGCAAGGAAGAGGAAAAAAAGACAAAAAAAAAAAGTACAAAGGGTTTTTTTTTCCCTAAAATTGTTAAGGATTCTAGATAATGCAAAGCAAAAATTAGTGGAGATTCCGAATATTCAGAGAGAAAAAATCACCAATTCATTTAATGTGTCCGTAAAAAAATCAAGACAAATCATCAGCCCATCAATCGGGAAAAGCAAGTGGCCCTTTGTAAGCATCCAAGTGGCCACCAGAAGCATCAATGCAATAAATAAAGAAGGGAAAATCAAGAATTACCCATACACGACATGAAATCAAGTAAGAAAAAGTCCACCGATAGAGATAAAGTCCTGCACAAATAAATCCATCAAAGGAGTAGATATCGAACCTGAGTAGAATTTGAACTAAAAAGTATTAGTTAGCAAATAAAATACTATAATACATAAATATAAAGCAAACGAAGGAAGCAACCAGAGAGAGAAAAAATAGAAATAAAAAATAAAAAATAAGCAAGTAAAAATTTGGAAATTAAAAACAAACAAGGAGAAAGCTCCAATGCATATAGAACAACGAACAAAGAAAGTAGGTGGGGGGGAAGACATAAAAAAAGGGGGAAAAATAGAGCAAGAAGCGAAAGAGGGAGGGAAAAAATATTAAAAATAACAAACAACAATGAACAAAAAACTATAATCAATATAGAACAACTAACGAAGAGACCATGGATGGAAAAAAAAAAAAAAAAAACTAGAAAAATTAAGTTGAAAATATGTAACCCATGAAGAACGCATAAAAATCGAAACAAAGAACACAAAGCAAGGCAAGGAAGAAGAAAGAAACGGAAATTGGAGAGGCATGGACCAAGAACGGAGGGAAAATGGACCATAAATTGTGAATGTAAACGGGAGAAGAACCCTAAAAAGAAAAAAGCCATAGAACCCCCAAATTTACACTGAAATCCCACCGGAGGAACCAATACACCGAAACCAGAAAGGAATAGCCGAAACATTCCAACAAAAACAAAGCAAAAAGAGCATAATCAAATCAAGTAGAACAGAGAAAAACAAGGGGACAAAATTGACGGAGAAGAAGAAAATCAAAGGGGGAAGGAGTATTAGGGCTCTACAGGGGCGAAAGGATGGAAATGCCCAGCGAAAGGTAATGCCCCCAAAGGGAAATGACCGAAAGCCCTCAACGCTGGAGTGAAAATGAAGAACAAAGAAACATGGGCAAAACCGTAAAATCAAGTTGAATCCAAAAACAAACTAAACACTTAGGGCGCAAAAAGATGGAATGACCCCTGCACGGAAGAAAGGGACAATGGGGAAATAAGGACAAAACGGTAACTTTATTGTAGAAGAAACAGTGAATTGTGTCTGTATAAACAGTAACCCCTAACTCTCCTTTAGATTATTTATAATTTTAGATAGCATTACCTAAATAGAACTAATTCAAAAAAGCATATATCAAAAAATAATAATTGAAAAGAGTACATGAAAAAACTATTAAAAAGAGACGTTTGAAAAAAAATGTTTTAGTAGGGTCATTTAATTTTTTTTTAATTTAAAAAAAAGTAATTTAGAGGGTTTACTTTTGATGTAATAAGGATTAGATAAAAAAAATTAAATTGGGAAACATAAAAGATATCAATTGTATATCACGTGTTAATTTATCCTCTTATAACACTTTTTTCGTATCCCATTACGAACCGCATACTTAGTCTTGAAGAAACGTCAAAGGCTCCAAACACTTAATCGTTTAACCATAAATCAATTTCTAACTTGAAGCCGTATTCTTCATGAAAACAGTAAATTGGCAGATCTGTCAATCTACACAAGAAAATTCATAAGATATTATCTAAGTCTCTAAAAATTCTAAAATCAACTTCAAAAGAAATTAGACACATAGATCTTTTCAACAAGATATCACATGCCTTAATCCGGGATCTATAAACCTCTCAGAAATAGTTCTAAAGAAATCAAAATTATGGTTTTTCTGATTTTGACAGTTTCTGAAAAGTTTCTATAAGAAATTTCCAATGCGCACAACTAGAGCTACAAAACTCTAAATGAGGCGATTCCAAATCACACACATCACTAATAACTTGTTCTAAGTGGTGTGAAGATTATTTAGGTGCAACAATCACATATAAAAATGTAGGCACCTCGATTCTTGTTCTACCGATTCTTAGAAAACACATCTTTGGCGACTGTTTTTGGAATATTCATAAAATATTCTACATAGACCAAAATTAAAAACTTAGTTCCTAATCAAAGTAGACATCTAGAGCATTTCAAAGAGAAATTACAAGCTTAGTTTTGGGTCAGTGAATGTCTCTAAAACGCGTTATACAAGATCAATATTTGCTGATTTTTGTTTAGAATTCCTAGTGACTTGTCTAACTTCAAAAATGCATAACTTGGGCTACAATTTTTCACGCCCCCAAACATGGGTTGGTGACCAAGGCTTGTTTACAAATTAAACATGGATTAAGAAGTGGTTAAACACACAATAATGTTAAAATCATTTAAAAAGATAAACATTATATAATTTCCAAACAAACCCCACTATTTTTGGGAAATTGAGTTTAGAAAGAGTGAGGTGGATTTCAAAAAACAACAATAAAACCATTCAAAGTTCAGCCTCTGACAGTTTTCCCCACAAGGGCTCCACATTATGCATACATAAACAAATATAGAAAAGTAATTGTTGGTAGCAGAATCGAATTCGGACGCGGAAGCGTGGGGGAGGCGGATCGTGTACAACAAAAATTTTCATAAAACCTTTGAGATACTCTGTAGATTATATTAATTTATGCACGAATAAATTAATCTCATTAATTCATTCATTAAGAACTCAATTAGGAAAAATACCTGAAGGCCAACTCGGTTGATAACTTGAGTTCTTTGACCTCGAACAATCCTTGCTCCAAAGCTTTGTGTTTAGAAAACCAATGTCTTCCACGTCAATTCCTAGAATCTACGAAGACGTGTGTGTGGGTACACCTGAGACAAAACGGGTTAAAATAAACACTCGAATTTCCACAAACACCAACGCATGCACGATGTGAAATTTTTGGAGAAAATTTTTTTCCTTCCTCTCTACCAAGGGAATTTTGGCCAACCTTAACAATTAGGGCTGAAAATTTGTTTCAAAAATTGTCTCAAAAATTATATCCACAATTTTCTACTATTCTCTTATTTATAGAGTAGAAGTTAAACTTCTAGAAGGAATCCAATCTTTATCTCCAAGATAAAGCTTGTTAATTATCTCCTATTTGAATTTGAAACAAAATCTCACATTCCTTATCCTTAGTGTGGCTGGCCACCTTAGGGGATTCTCATCCCTGTGTGGCGCCAATAACAGATAGGGAAGGAAGAGAAAATCATCCTTTATCCTGTAGTCCAATTATGACTCAAATTCAAATTCCAATTTAAGTCAAACTTAAATTAATTTGAATTCTAAATTGAACAACTTATCAAATAAGTTTAAATGGATAAATCTAGATGTGTTCAAATTTAAATTTAAATAATCACATTATTTAAATAATAATTAATTTTTAATTAATTATTTTTGAGTGTTTAATTTTAGAATTCCGTAATTCTAAAATTCCAATTTTGCCCTTTGTGTTTGGTAGAATTACGAGGACGACACGGGGACTAATGGACCTATAATCCCAAGCTCCAATAAAATTAATAATTAATTAAACACTTTAACTAGTTAATTGATTCTATTAATTCCAATAGTTACTCCACTATAAACTTGGAATTGCACTCTCGAAATTATAGACATAAATTACTTCTTAACTGTGAAATGTCCATTTGATATAGTCATTGCATATAGATCGATCCTCCATAAATAATTCATAATTAGAGTTAGGTAAAATCCGTTAACCTCTTTAATTACTTCTTTATCCATGAGTACCATTGATTCTCTAATGGACAGTGATTCGTAGAACACATTCATGAATCGGAGCTACTACTAGTCCAAGTACTGAATCAACCCTCAAGAGAATTATTTATCTACTTCTTTCTCAAGAAGGAATGGATTCCATCTCGTATAACAACATTCTCGGCTACCTACTTCATCATGTCTCCAAAATACAAGGAATAGGATTCAGGGTCTCAGAATCCGTACCGAGTAAATCAAAAGACACAAATCCATAAATAGGAGTTTGTTAAGAACTCAGGATTAAGATCATTCTATATATGACCATCGGTAGACTCAATTAGAATTTCTATACTTAACAGAAATTATTAGAAATTCATATTTTGTCTGTGTCCTTATTCCACTTAATCTCATTATTTGAAATACACTCATTCAATATCTCACCATATTAACGGTGCGGATAACACCGTTCTATTCTAAATGGAAATTACATATATTAATAATGTTTTAATTACATATTCTGAACTTTAATTAGATTCATTATGAACATTGCTTTTTGATTATTATCCTTAAACATTATCCTCTTGTATATAACACTTATATACAATGTTTAAGGTCACATAAATAATCATGAAATTTTCATTGATATTCATAAAATATTCATAAATACATGCACATAAAATATGAATAAACTCTTTTATTAAATAAATAATAAATATCCTATTACATCTCATTCTTCTAGGACACCATTCCTAACAGTAATATGCTGACATCAACCACAGTCAAGGAGAATTTAAAATTTACAATCCATAACATTATACATGCCTTGTAATAAGTGGAAATAAAGAGAACACTTTATAGCTTCCTCTAATCTTGAGTGGATTCCCTCGCCGGTAATCGCCACCTTCTAAGAAATACTTCTAGCATCGCCTGGGAGGGTTTTAGTACATTTAAGACTGTAGAAACAGTGAGCAAAAGGCCCAGTAACATACAATTTTATAAACCTGAATCAATAAATGGAAGTACATGGTCTGAATATATCATTTGAAACCGAACATCCATTTTTTAGTAAAAGGAAATAAGCATAAATCTCAAAAGCCCATATTACAGTAAGTGAGTCACAAGATTATGGTGAGTCACTTACCTTATCGCAAAGTCATGATATCACCACTGTAATGGCCTGTATGGGTTTCAGGACCTGCCCCTAAGGATATGATCACCATACCCCGATCTCTAGGCCATCATGCATATTACTAGTTCTTAAAATATTTCATTTTAAGAAAATATTTCTAAAACTCTTCCTTAAATATCAATGATGACAAATACGTTTTTATTTTTAAAATGTTTTTATAAGCCAAAATCATTTAAAATAGGCAACCAAGGATATGGAGAAGAACATCCTACCTCTCGGATCTCAAATCTACGGATAATTTCATGTTGTCCAACCGTCTATTCTTGAAGCTCCGTGTCCGATCGTCCCGCTAGCTTCGTCATCAAAATAATGTTTTAGAACTGAGATCTCACCTCCTAGAATGAATCTAGTTCAATTATGTGCAATTATTTCCTATTAGTGTGCCTTAACTCAAGTCCAAAGTTTATAAACAACTTCATAATCCAAGTTAAAGGTTTTCTCACTTTTTTTTTGGGTATTGCTGCAACTTTGCTGCAGCTTAGAGTGCAGCAAGGTGCATCCAAAACAGTGAGAACAATACCAAAACTCACATTTTCAAGTTGATTTCAAGATAAATCCATGGAAAATTGCTAAAATCAATTTCTAAACACTACAATATACTCAAAAACTGAAAACCCTTAAATTCAACCTAAATTCCATCACTATTCATCCAAATCCAAAACTAAATCAAAATTCATCAAATCTTAACCAAAATCATACTTCCTTAATCCAAGAATTCAAACACAAGAGCTGATTTCTCAACAAATTTTACCTCAAATTGGTTAAAGAGTCTTTCTCTCTGTTTTGTTATTTTTTTCTCTTTCCTGCTTTGGTAGGAACATCCCTAGAGAGAGAGAGAGAGAGAGAGAGAGAGAGAGAGAGAGAGAGGGAAAATGAGAGAAAGAGAGAGCAAGGCAGAGAGAGGAAAAGCACTGGTGAGAGAGGGAGAGAGAGTGGGTGATCGACGGTTAAGCGAAAAAGAGAGAGGGGAGGTCTGCGTGAGAGGAAACAAAGGAGAGAGAGAGAGAAGAAAAAGAAAGAGAGAGAGTAAGGGGCCAGCGGGGAAAGAGAAGAAATAAATGGGAAAGGAGAGAGAGAAAAGGAAAAGAAAAAAAAAAAAAGAAAAGAAAAAGGAAAAAAGAAAAGAAAAGAAGGGGTAAAATATTAAAGGGTATTCTCAGAGATGAAAGTAATTAAAATTTGTAATGTCATGATTAATTAAGAAAAATCAATATTAGGCACGCTAAGAAATCACAATTAACATATTTAAACCTGTTTAATTCTTCACGTTATTACCGCTCTACCCCCTATAGGAATTTCATCCTCGAAATTAGAGTTTACCTCAAGATAAGAATAGATGCAGATATTGTTCTTGCATTGCTATTTCTAGTTCCCATTGTCAATTCCTCAACACCATGATGCTACCACAATAATTTCACTAGCAGAATCTCACGACGGCGTAAACTTTTCATCTTCCGGTCAAGAATCTGAACTGGTGCTTCCTCGTAAGTTGTGTCATACTGAATTAGAACATCGTACCATTGCACAATGTCTTCCAGATCAAATTGACACTTGCAAAGCATAGAGACATGGAATACATCATGCACATGAGACAACTCAAGTAGAAAAGTGAGACAATAAGCAATGACACCGGCTCGTTGCACGATCTGGAATGGGCCTATATACCTTGGTGCAAGTTTTTCTTTCACACCAAAAATGAGTGATTCCTTTACATGGAGAAACTCTCAACAAAACAAAATTGACTTTTTGAAACTCTGAAGGTCTACGCCAACATAGCTCTTCTGACAACTCTAAGCTGTCAACAATTGTTCCTAAATAAGGACTATCTTCTTGTTGTTTTCTTGGATGTCATCTTGTCCAAGAGTAAGTTGATCCTTTGGCTTGAGCCAACAAACTGGTGATTTGTAAGGTCTGCCATATATAGCCTTAAACAGTGCCATACCAATGCTTGATTGATATTTGTTGTTGTAGGCGAATTCAGCTAGATGGAGATACTTCTTTTAGTTTCCACTGCAGTCAAGAACACAAGCACGGAGCATATCCTCCAGAATCTGAATAACTTTTTTAGACTGTCCATCGATCTGAGGATGAAAAGCAGTGCTGAAATTCAACTATGTCCCTATGGCTTCCTGAAAACTTCTCCAATACTTTACATTGAAACGAGTATCACGATTTGATGTGATGGATAATGGGACTCCATGAAGCCTAACGATGTGTTCTAGGTACAACTTTCCTAGAATCTTCCTGGAATACGTTGCATAAAACGGTATGAAGTGCGCAGACTTCGTCAGTCTATCCACAACGACCCAAATAACATTAGGCCTCTGCTCCGTTCTCGACAATCCCATGAGAAAATCCATCGTAATGTGTTTCCATTTCCATCTAGGAACAGGAAGAGGTTGCAATTCTCCAATAGGTTTCTGATGTTCAGCTTTAACTCGAAGACAAGTCACATATTCTGACACTTATTTGCGAACATCTTTCTTCATACCTCTCCACCAATACTGCCTCTTGAGATCATGATACATCTTTGTACTCCCAAGATGAATAGAAAACCGTGATTTGTGAGCCTCGTGAAGGACTACCTTCTTTATCTCAACCATTTTAGAAACAGCTAAGTATTTTTTGAAATAAAGTGTTCCATCTTCCTGGATATTCCAATCATTGAGTTGCTCTCCATTCTAAATTCGAATTCAAACTCCTTGAAGATACGAATCCTACCATTGGTTCTGCTTGATCTGTTGTACTAGAGCTGGCATAGAAACCAAGTTATAGACCAAAGATTGATTATAATCCTTATAATACTAGAAATTATAATTGCCTATTGTTTCAGTCCAATTCCAATCCTCTAAAGCCAAAGATGCGAGAATTCCTGAAGTTTTCCTGTTGAGGGCATTTGCTACCACGTTGGCTTTTCCAAGATGATACTGCAGGGTAAAATCATAATCCTCTATGTACTCCATCCATAAGTCCTTTTGAGTAAACAAGTATTTTAAACTCTTATGGTTAGAGAAGATCTAGAATTTTGCTCCATAAAGATAACATTTCCATATTTTGAGAGCAAAAATTACTGCAGCTAACTCCAAGTCATGAGTTACATAATTCTACTCATGAGGCTTCAGTTGACGAGATGCATAAGTGACAACACGTCCTTCTTAAATTAGAACACATCCAAGTCCTCGTCTTGACGCGTCGTCGAATACACTTCATATGGCTCCTCGCTATTTGATATGGTCAGGGCTGGTGCCTTCATCAATCTAGTCTTTAATTCTTGGAAAACATGTTCGAGGAGTTAGTATCCCATTCAAATCGACTTCTTTCTTGGTCAATCGAGTCATTGGAGCATCAATGCTTGAGAAGTCCTTTACAAAACGTTGATAATACTCGAAAAGTTTTAGGAAACTTCATATTTCAACACGTTCTTTAGTCATTCCTATTGCAAAGACAGTTTCAATCTTTGAAGGATCCACTAAGATTCCTTGTCCAGATATAACATGTCCAAGGAACTTGACATCCGTTAACCAGAAATCACACTTTACCTTCTTTGTGTAGAGCTGATGCTCACGAAGAGTCTAGAGAACGATCCTCAGATGTTGCTCGTGGTTTTCCTAGGTCTTTGAATAAACCAGGATGTCGTTAATGAAAACTATCACAAATTGATCCAAGTAAGGTCGGAAGACTCGATTCATTAGGTCCATAAAGCTGTGGGAGCATTCGTCAACCCAAAAGGCCTCAATGCTTGAGAAGTCCTTTAAGTTGATGGTACTCAAATCTCAAATCAATCTTAGAGTAATACCATGATCCTCCCAATTGATCGAACAACTCATCGATTCTTGGTAATAGATACTTGTTCTTCATGGTTACTCTATTCAATTGCCGATAGTCGATACATAATCAAGTGATCATCGTGCTTTTTTTATAAACAATACGAGTGCACCCCATGGGGAAGTGCTATTTCTGATATACCCTTTCTCTGCTAACTCACCGAGTTGCTTCTTTAACTCTTTCATCTCGATAGACGCCATTCGATAAGGAGCGATGCAGATAGGAGTTGTTCCTAGAAGTAGACCGATACATAATTTTATTTCTTGATCTGGTAGTAACTGGGCAATTCTTCAGGAAATACATCTATATACTCGTCCACTACGGGGATTTTAGTATTTTCTCTGGTCACCTTGGGTCCACCTTCTAAAGTGAGGAGGAAAGAAAAGTGAGCTAGGTTTCACCATCCTCTAACACTATGCTTCAACAGTCATTCCTCTAAAACTGGGTTTATGCCCCCTTGATAAGTGACTAGTGCTCCATAACTGGCAATGAGGGTCACTTTCCTACGGTAGCAATTGACAACTACACCGTACTTTGACAACCAATCCATTCTGAGCACCACATCAAACAAATTTATGAAGAAAATGATTAAATTCGCTCTCAGTCGTTCACCTCCGATCGTGATTTTGCACAATTTACACATACTAGCCACTTCCACACATCCAAGTGGAGAATTCAAATACATCAGAATTTTTAAGTTCTCGGGTTATAGGCCCAAAGTTATCGTAAGAGATTTTGATATGAAGGATTGCGTAGCACCCGTATCAAACAAGACTCGGGCTAAAGAGTGTGAGATTAGAATCATACCATCAACAAGCTGATTCCCCCGCTTGTGCTCCGAGCTACCTCCTATCATGGCATAGGCTTGACCTTGTGCCTTTCCTTTTCCCCTTTCATTGTTGCTAGACCTCTAATTTCGACTGTACTCTTGTGACGGAGGAGATTTCACTATTCCTAAAGCTTGAAGTTGGAACTTGAATAATTTGGTGGGACCGTAAGCTAGTGCGGGAAGAAATGACATCTAATTCGAAGCTAGCAACTGTGGTTGGAAAGGTGGCACAAATTGTAGAGGCCGGTCTTGCCTATAAGTGATGTCCCTTTGAGTTTATTGGAACGACCATTGGTTCCTATTGGGACAGTTCCTCTTTATGTGCCAGAGTTGTCCACAATGATGACATACGTACTTGTATGGTCCACTCCCACTGCTTCTTGAAGCACCAATACTTCCACTCATTGCATCCCCACTAGTTTGCCCTGGTTACGATTCTTCCTAGTATTCCATTTGAGGTCCTCCTAATGCTACATTTACGGCTTCTCTACTTTGAAGATAGGCCACATTGTCTTGCTCAATGATTATCACTGCTTTGCTACCAAGTCTCGATAAACGTGAAGCCTTAGAGCTACCAACAATTTCAGATTGTACTTTTGAGACCTCTTTCAAACTTAAGACACTTCACGTGTTTCGATTCCACCAAGGAAGAGGCAAATCGGGATAGGCCATTAAACTTAACTTAACATTCTCTTACGCTCATCTCCCTTTGTTGTAGCCCCATGAATTCCATGGCTTTCTCATCACGGTAGCTTTAGGGAAAATATTGTTCATTGGAAAGTTCTTGAACTGGTCCCAATTCATAGTCCCCGCATCATGCATCCTCCAGACGTGTTTTAATCAAGTGCTAGCTTGACCTTCAAACTTATATGTTGCAAACTCCACTCGATATTCTTCAGGTACTCCCATGGTGTTTAGGTGTTTCGAGATGGATTCAAAGTAGTACTCTGCCTCGTATGGCCCACCCTCTCTATTAAATATAGGGATTGATCCACGTCTGAACTCAAGGATGGAACACTGCTTTTTGTCCTGAACCGGATGATCATTTTGGGCTCGAGTAGCCATCCATTGAAAGGTGGAATACATTGCATCCATAAACTCCTCATTTAGCACTACCAGTGGATTAGCGGTTCTACAACGCAGTGACATTCTCTTGATTGAAAAGAAACTAGACTATTTTAGTAGTTTCCTGATGTCATTCATGTATGCACAATCCCAAAGTACTTAAAAACAAAAGGCTATGGTACCATGTTGTCATGCCCCCAAACAGGGGTTGGTGATGTGGATGCTTGTTTAGAAATTTAAACGTGGAATACGAAAGCAATTAAACACACAATAGTGTTAAAATCATTTTAAAGAGACAACATTATATAATTTCCAAACAAACCCTAATATTTTTTTGCGAAATTGAGTTTAGAAAGAGTAAGGTGAATTTCATAAAACCACAATAGAACCATTCAAAGTTCAGCCTCTAGCATCCTATTAGTTTTCCCCACGGGGGGTTCGATTAACGCCCAAAAGTGATGTTCAAGCGGTCAATTGTAGCACAGAAAGGCAGTTGTATCCACAAAGAGATAACAAAATAACAAGAAAGATTAGTAGAATAAGAGCGTTAGAGAAAAATAAATAACAAGTAAATTAAAGAAAAAAGTAGAGTTCTTGTAGACTTTGTTGCAAATAAAAGGGAGAAAAGATTTGTGTAAAAGAAATTCAGTAGTAAAAATAGTAAGATGTCGAGAATCCCTAATGTTTCGTTCACCAATTCAAGTTTGGATTCACAAAATAAAAGGATCAAATAAATTAAATCTCTATATTGACTCCAGAATTTAGGGGAAATGCACTTTTACCAGAATTCTTGTTGGCTCTTCTTTCTCCTGAGCCAATTCTTCATTACTCAGAGTGGTTGTACTTGTCGATGGTGTGTCAAAATTCATACCACTTCAAGTAGAGACGACATTAACTTCCTTGATATTTTGACCTTCAGAGTTGGAAGTTTGAGCCATGTGTTGTCCTCTCAAATTGGACTGGGCTTGTGATGGAAATTTACCACGCTCCTGAACGGTTAAAGCTTCTGTCAGCTTTGTGATCTGAATTTTGATTTCCTTATTCTCTTCCACCAGCTGCGTGAGCATTGAATCAACCCTTTGATTCGTCTTATTTTGCGCATCCATAAAAGCTTTTAGGGTATCCTCTAGAGAATTTCCTTTCGGCTGCATGTTATTCTAAGGCACAAAATATGTCCTTGGTGGTTGAGATTGTTGCTCTGATCTCCATTGCCTTTTAGATGATTGTGCATGTTGGTTTGGATCTCTCCAACTGAAGTTCGGGTGATTTTTCCAACCAGGATTGTAAGTCTCCGAGAAAGGTGTATATGGTTTTCTGTATACACCCAAAGTGTTGCACTACTCCTCATATACCCCTCTCATTTCACTTAAATTGTGGCAATCTTGAGCTAGATGGCCTTCTCCACCACAAATGAAACATGGCTCATGTGCCTTTGTCCTCGCCACCATGTGGATTCCTTTACTATCTTTACTTTTGAGGGTCTCGATTTGCTTCGTCAAAACTTCAAGTTGAGCCTTGAGGCTATCCTCTTCTCTCAGTTGATAAACTCTAGCTGGTCAGGACCTACTGGTGCTCTCAGTAGCACTTGATCCAGTCCAAGTATGAGCTTTCTCAGCTAACTCATTTAGGTACTCGATATCTTCATCAGGATCCTTCTGGAGAAATTCTCCATTGCACATCATCTCAACAAATTAGCGCTCTCAGATTGTGAGTCCATCGTAGAAATAGCTTACGAGATGCCAACTCTCATATCCAAGGTGGGGACATAGATTTAATAGATCTTTAAAATGTTCCCAAGCTTGACGGAGAGTTTAGTTTTCTTTTTGAGCGAAATTCGAGAGCTATCATTTCAAATTGTTGGTCTTATGGTGTGGGAAATACTTGTTAAAGAATGTCGTCGTCATTTCTTCCCATGTACCAATAGACCTGGGCCTAAGAGAATACGACTAGCTTTTGGCCTTGTCTTTCAGAGAGAAAGGGAAAAACTTCAATTTGACGGTGTTTGCAGCCTCAAGATGGCTGTGAAAGGTGGCCACCACCTCTTCAAACTCCTGGATGTGTACATATGGGCTCTCGTTCTCTTACCCGTGAAAAGTTGGGAGAAGTGCAACCATGCCCGGCTTGAAATCCGTAGGCGGTGCATTCGGTAGGAACATGATGCAAGATTGGGTAGCTGTGCACGTTGGGTACAAGTAATCTTGCAACGTCCTCGGCGAAACTTCCTCGTGTTGTGCCATTGCGAATAGATTTTGAAGTACGAATTCCAATGACGAGTGTGAAGATGGAGGCGTAGAAGACGAGTTAGAAAGAATTTCACTAGGAGTTTTTAAGTTTGGACGTTAAGCAAATCTCCCTAGTTCGTCTCTATACCGATGCGTTCACCCAAACAGGCTTTTTTTATAATTTTTTTATTTTTTATTTTTTTAATTTTTAATCAAAACAAAAGAAAACTCTAGCCTAACTTGCAAAACATTCTCACAAGTTCTAGAGAGAAAATATGAGACTGACAGCAAGACGACATAAAACTGAATATTAAAAGCTTCTCAAAACGTTAGGCTAACCTATCAATTTATAGTGTTCAGAAGTTGCCTATCAAATAAGGAAACAAACAATACAAATAGAAAATTACAAAAGAAAAGGAAACAAAATGAAATTACACATAAATTAGGAGAAATCATATCTATGATTTGAGGAAGAAATCCGGTAATTTGCTTTGATTTTTGGGGAAGAAATTCGGATTCAACACCAAAGGGGACACGTGTCACAACGTGATTGGCTGTGAGGAGAAAACGCGCCATGTGTCACAGGTAGATTGGTTGGAGTGTGTTAGTGCAGGCAGAGTGGAAGATAGCTGGGGGACAGATGTCACGCACGGAGGAGAGAAGCAGGCTGGCACTAAGCAGACACGAGATCCACACTGGACAGGTGGCATGTGCGGAAGAACGGATGGGGCTGGCATCGAAGGCGTGAGACCCAGCGGAAGAGAGTTTGGACGCGCTGGAGATCGCGCGCCCTAGGATGTTTGCGTGCCGGTGACGCGTGAGGCGCGAGATGGCGGGAGAAACGGGCATGGATTTCTATGCTGACTGATGGGACCCACGGTGCTGATTTGGCTCGGCTGAGCTACTCGGCTCCCTCTCTTTGATTGGCTTGTATGACTCAGTTGAAAGGCTTCGCTTGGTTGAAAATATGGCTTTCATGGCTTATTTTTGTGTAGCTTTTTACACTGCTTTTTATCTGCAAATAATTAAGCAACAACTAGACAAATTTCAATGAAAAATATTCTTAATAAAAATAATGGAATTGTTTAATTGTAGCTTAAATATTTTAATATTATATAAATCAAAAGCAGTATTTAGGGTGCATTTTCATGCACTCATCAGGTTCCACATTGTGCATACATAAACAAATATCGAAAAGTAGTATGTTGACATTAACCATAGTCCAGTAGAATTTAAGATTTACAATCCATAACATTATACATGCCTTGTAATAAGTGGAAATGAAGAGAACACTTCACAGCTTCCTCTATTCTTGAGTGGATTCCCTCGCCGGTAATCATCACCAACTCAACACTACTAATAGCATCGCCTGCTGCGAGGGTTTAATACATTTAAAATAGTAGAAAGAATGAGCAAAAGATCCAGTTGGATAAAATTTTATAAACCTGAATCAATAAATGGAAGTACACGGTCCGAATATATCATTCAAAACAGAACATCCTTTTTTTTAGTAAAAGGAAATAAGCGTAAATCTCAAAAGTATGTATTACAGTAAGTGAGTCACAAGATTATGGTGAGTCAGTTGCCTTATCGTAAAGCCATGATATCACCACCGTAGTGGCCCGTACGAATTTCAGAACCTGCCCCCAAGGATATAATCTCCATACCCTAATCTCTAGGCCATCATGCGCATTACCAATTCTTAAAATATTTCATTTTAAAAAAACATCGCTAAAACTCTTCTTTAAATCTCATAAGCCAAAATAATTTAAAACGGGCTAACAAGATTGTAGACAAGAACATCCTACCTCTCGAATGTAAAAACTACGGATAACTTCACGTTGTCCAACTGTCTCTTCTTGAAGCTCCACGTCCAATCGTACGGCTAGCTTCATCATAAAAACAATGTTTTAGAATTGAGATTTCACCCCCAAAGCGAATATAGTTCAATTATGTACAATTGTTTCCTATTAGTGTGCCTTGACTCAAGTCCAACATTTATAAACAACTTCATAATCCAAGTTAAAGTTTTTCTCTCTTTTTTTTTCGGGTTTTGCTGCAACTTTACTACGGCAAAGCTACAGCAAAATGCAGCAGAGTGTAGCAACATACAGCCAAAACAACGAGAACAATACTAAAACTTGCCTTTTCAAGTTGATTTCAAGATAAATCCATGGAAATTGCTAAAACCAATTTTCAAACACTTCAATGTACACAAGAACTGAAAACCCCCAAATTCAACCTAAATTCGACCATAATTTGTCCAAATCGAAGCCTAAATCAAAATTCATCAAATCTTAATCAAAATCATACCTCGTTAAACCATGAATTCAAATAAAAGAGTGGGTTTCTCAACATATTTTACCTCAAATTGGTTGAAGAGTCTTTCTCTCTATTTTGTTTTTTTTTCTTTCCTACTTTGGCAAGAACATCCTAAGAAAGAGAAAGGGAAAATGAGAGAAAGAGAGAGCATGGGAGAGAAAGGAAAAGCACCGGTGAGAGAGGGAAAAAGAGTAGGTGGTTGGCAGTTGAGGAAATAAGAGAGAGGAGAGGCCGGTGTGAGAGGAAACAGAGGAGAGAAAGAGAAGAAGAAAAAAAAGTAAGCAAGGAGAGAGGAGAGAGAGAGAGAGAGAGAGAGAGAGAGAGAGAGAGAGAGAGAGAGAGAGAGAGAGAGAGAGAGAGAGAGAGAGAGAAAGGAAAGAGAAGGAAAAAGAAAAAGGAAAAAGAAAAAGAAAAGGAAAGAAGGGGAAAAATATTAAAGGGTATTTTCAAAACTGAAAGTAATTAAAATTAATAATGACATGATTAATTAAGAAATATCAACATTAGACACACTAATAAATCACAATTAACATAATTAAATGTGTTTAATTCTTCAGGTTGTTACACGATTTTCCGTTTAAAGCAATTCCTGTGTCCAATCGAAACTTATAACGCATTTTCCCTTTTTTTATTTGTCTCAGCCATCTTCTGTAATGTCAAGGAAAATCTAATAATTAATTAGATAATTAATTAAGGATTTTCCATAATTACGTCAATAGATTCATAAGAAAATATAAGTATAGAGCTTATAATGTTAAGCTTTGACGTTCGTTACAAGAAATAGTTATGAGAGAGAGAAGAAAAATACAAAAAGTCAAGTTTTGACTATTAAGCACATAAATAGTTTTAAGATGTCAAACGGTCCAATTTAGTATACAATTAAGAATATAAAACGATATTGAATAATTCAGGAGATTAATATTGGATTTGTGAGTAAATAATAAAAAAGGACTAAATCAAAAATTAAATTTACCGTTGGCCAAGTAAGTTATCTCCGGCCAGAACAAATTATAATTATTTGGAGAGAATTTTTAAGGATAAGCTCTAGTGATAAACTAAACTCGATTCAGCAGTATACTTAGTAAAATTATAAAATTTCCACTCTTTCTCTCTCTTCTCACGTGTTTCTCTCTCCTCTCACGTGTTTCTTCTCTCTCCTTTCACATGTTCTCTCTCTAAAATCATCCATGGCCAAAATCTTAATTTGATATCCAGACCTCCGTTTTTGACACAGTTGGTGTCAATGGAAAGCTCTTAATGAACTGAGCATTTTGACAGGCCGCATGACCTCTAACTCTGCTGGAATAAGCCACAATTATCGGTCGAAGTGTTGAAAACAACCAAAACTATCGATCGTGATATCCCTTCCGTTCGACCTTCGATTGAGTTGATTCAGGTTTCTATGGACTCATATCAACGAGATGAACAAAACCCATTCGCTATTGCCTATCGATTCTGGCCTGAGCACCACCGCCGAAGCTACAAAATTCAGCCACTGCAGCCATCTATGCTTTTGCTCCTCGGGTCATTCATGGATGTCGCCACCCCTACGATTAGATTCAGAGTTAATAGATGAGTCAATCCTGACCAGTTTCAGCCATCACTATTGTCGTTTGGCCGGAAACAGAGCTCGTTGTCACCGTCATGATGGTGTAGGTTCGTTCCGATCATCCGAGCATTAGAAAGCCATGATTTTGGTGTCAAAACACATCATGGCTAATTTAAGATTTTATGGTTGGAAATGTGAGATTTGAGCGCATGATTTTATCGACGTTGCTGGTCCTAATCTACACTTTTAGAGGCCAAATTTTGTAAAATTGACCACACCAATGGACTCGAAGGGTCAATTTAAGGGGAAGGGGGTGGGGGTGGGTGGGGTGGGGGGGTTAGGGGGTGTAGGACCCAACCCGGCTGCGAAAAAATCCTCCGATCTCCCCGCCGCTGCTGTCGCTGCCACCGGTGGTTGAACTCTGATGAGGTGTCGTTTCTCAGGCTACCAACCTTCGTTTGACAATCCAAGACCATATCCCAACTTGCTTCGAGAAACTGAACGCATTGGTGACCTCTGTTCAACCAAAGTCAATTTTGATAAAACTGGTTCAGTACCAATTGCACGTGGATCGAAGTGCATTGAACGAATTTATCGAAGTTCATACTTAAATGTCTAACGCTTCAATGATGCCAGTAGATCATTCAAAGCGTTTATGGCTTCTACTGGAACTAGTTTTAAGGAAATATGCATTGGGACATGACAAGCGGATATTATCGGAACCGTTTAGCTCGGGATTAAGGCAAGTACAATATGATTAATGACAAGTAATTTAGAACATATGATGTCCATGGAATAGGTTAATGATGAATTCACGAATTCGTAAAGGCAATTATGGAAGATATGATTATGAGGATTTAATTAGTCCTTATAATATAAATTATAATTTTTTATGATCCTCAATAAAAAGGATAAATACGTTGTGTGAAAGGATTTAATTCTTTTGTGACTATGCTAAATAAAATAGCATACTAAAAGTTAATCCTACCCTTTGGATGTATGTTTATTTATTGAACTTAGCTGTAAAGGATAGAAGATCTGGGCGAGTAGAGAATTAGGCTATAACTGGAAAGCAGTAGTTTACTTTTGTGTATGATATGAACAAACTTATTCTTACATTTGCACATAATTGTGCATATTTCATGCTCAATGAATGTTAGAATAAGAATGGTGTTTCTTGAATAATGTATGATGCTATGAATGTTTAGGGATGTATGATGTTATGAATGTTTTAAGATGTACGATGCGATGAATGTACTTATGGACTGTAAATAGTAGTAGAATTTTACTCTGCATGAAAGTCCGAGGGCTAAGAAAAAGTCAATTTCATAGAAAATTGATGGAAATGAATTAAAACACAAAATAAGATTGAAATTCTTGTCATGCGGAGAAAAGATGATAGTAAAATGACGTATAAAGAAATGATGAACAAATAAAGATGACAAATGATAAGAAATTAATAATACTAATAAAAGAAAAAAGTTCTATGATAAGTACTTGTTGATAATAGTACTAAATAGTAAGTTATAAGCTAAAAATCGAAATTTATGAACTACAATGTAATTCTGAATTTTAAACCTATGTTTAAGAAAGAAGTATGGAACGTTTTTTTAAACCTACAAGTGGGAAAACGCATGAATATTGGGGTTAAGAAATGAAAAATAATTGAAAGACATCAATTATAGGGTTATAAAAACAATCAGAACGAAAAATGGACGGAAAAAAGGGTTCCGAAGGCCGAATCGCGTAAATTGGGGTTTTGACTGATTTAAGTGGACTAAGTCAAAATTTGCTGACCAAGAGTCAACCAAAACGTCACCCTTGAAAAGTTAGTCAAGAATGGTCAAAGTTGACTAGGTTGACCGATCGTCCGAAAAACACGGATAAAGCAGCGTCTTTGGACAGAAATTAAATTTTGAACTAAAATAGGATAATTAGTAAAATGATCAATGGTTGAGATTAAAAGTCATAAATGAATGAAGGGAGGAGATTTTGACATGTGGAAAGTGAGATGAAGGAGGTGGCTGGCCAAATGCTTAATGGAGAAGGAAAATTTTGACTTTGCTTACAAAATGGTCCTTGGGATATGTCAAAATTGCATCCTAACCCCCCCACTTTTGGAGGGTCAGTTCATTAAGGAAAAAAAACAAGCAAATGGTCATTTTTCATGCAAGAAAAACAGAGAGCGTCCAGCCAAAGAGGAAGATAGAAAAATTCACCAAAGTGAGGAAAAACAAGATTTAGGCAGAAATTGATGAAGTTACCGAGGAATAGCGTCTCTGAAGCTTGTTCTTCATTCTATAAGGTGAGATTTTAAATTTTCCCTCTCATTTTGCACCATGGCTCTTTGTGGAAGTATAGGAAAGCATGAAGAAAATTTCACTTAAAATGGTGATTAGCTTGTGATGGTTAAGGAACTTGAAAATCTAGTGAACTAAGGATAAATTCTTGGTTATTGAACTTTTGTTTCTAGCAATTCTTGGTATGAAGAATTTTTGTGGAAAGATGGAGAAAACCTAGAATTATGGTGATGTTGATGGTGTAATTGAAACATAAAGAATGTGAATTGTGTTTGAAGGTGGAAATAATGGATAAAACGAGATAAAGTTAACTCGGAAAAGCTAGAAAAGTAGGTGGAACTCTGCCGAAATTTAGTTTGAGCATTTGAACTAAAACTGGTTTTCATGAGGAATAAGGGATTAAGATGTAAAAAGTAAGTCGATTCGATAATCGGTGATGTATGGAAACCTAACACGATGAGGATTCATAGTTTTGGACCAAAACTGAAAACTAGGCCCATGACTGAGAAACGTGCACGGGTTTGGTGTACATTGTTGGAATAGGAAATATTTTAGGATTGACTACCAAACATAGGGATTGTAGACCCTTCTGAATGAAATTTTAATGTAATTATTGATCTTAGATTTTGAATCTAACGATCAAAAATTTATGCAATAAGATCGATTAACGATCGAAGTTGGAAAGCATCAAGTGAGACAAAGGACGCAACATTAACGAAACTTCTATAAGTATCAGTAGTTTCTTTTGTCTACAACGCGAATAAACTATTTCTCTATGTTACTCAATCTGAGCATATTGTAGACTAAATGTATGCTAGGATGTGAAAGATGTTTCCTGAAGGTTAGAAGCGCTGCTATGCATGTATTTACAGGACTTAAGTAGTAGTAGAACTTTAGTTTGCAAAAAAGTATGTGTCGATATTAAGTCGAGGTCAAGTTAAGAGAGAGAGTTAAACTTTAACGAAATGTCAATTTCATGATAAATTGCTAAAAAATGCACAAAGTCATAAGATTTAACTAAAGTTACCATTTTAATGAGAAAGTCGACAAACGGTAAGAAATCAAACATCCTATTTGTACCAGTTTTCAAAGGAAAGGTTATTATGATTATGAAAGAAATGAAACCGTGACTGAGTTAGATTAGTTAGTTATCCCACTCCTCATTGGTTATGCGCACTAGGGTACAACCGGAGAGGGCTCCTAAGAAGTAAAAGACAAGAAAATGAAAAATAGAAACCGTTCCATATAAGAGTATGGTATTCGTAAAGAGGAATGAACAGAAAGAAAAACACAATAAGAATGTCATTTAGAACATGAGAATACAATGCGAACGACTAAAAAGAGACGAAAGCTAAACAAAGTATGTAATGAAATAAGAAGAACATAAGTGATATACGTTCTAGTAGTATAGAATGTCTTAGGATATATGACATGAATGCATATATGGGTATGCATAATTATTGCATTTATCATGACGTATTATTCATGTTGTAGGAAGCTCAGATAAGGCACCGGCTCCCAAAAACGTTTTGCTAGGCATGCAAAGAGGATGTAGCAGCAGAGTGTGGGCAAGTGGGTGATGGACACATCATGGATTTGAAGATCTTTGTAAAATTGTGTATAATGTAAATAAGAACTATGGATATAAGACTATCCCGATTATGTAGTAAATGTGAAGTTTATGAGACTTTCAAGTTATGTTTAAGTAAACTTAAGTACGAGGTATGTTCGAGTACCCAAAAGGCTACTATGATAATAGCCTATGAATGTTGATGCATGTGAAGAATAGTTTGAATCGTGAGCAAGTCTAGGAACCGATCTTAAGGTTTTATTACCACAAAGTATACATGTTTATAGTTTATCTTACCCTCATAAGAAAAAGAAAAAGTGGGCATGAATTTTAGTAGTTTATCATTCTAGAGGAATAGAGGTTAGGAAATGGGTTAAGTATGAACGTAGGTTGATGATCAAAAGTTAGGGTCATCACAGTTACTATCAAAGAGAAGGTTCTGCCACCCACCCACATTCTACTGAGCATCTGACTCTATAATGTCCAAGTAAGTTATTATTTGTTCTGAATTTGGAATTCAGTGTTTGAATTTTGTTTTCATATGATATACGGTATGGTTCGAACAAGATGAACTCGAACGGTTCCACGTGAATTTCATAGAAGGAGTTTCCGGGGTCTAGAAAGGGGCAGACATCCACATAGTTTACCCTCTATACCAGAAGCAGAATGTATTCCTTTAGGGGTACCTCTGGAACCTCTATGACCTTGACATCCCCTACAACCTAATTGAGTAGTTGAGTCGCCCCCAATTGATAAAGAAGTGCAAGTAGCTATGATTAGATACCCAATAGGATCTAAGGTCGCTGCAAGTTGCTTTTGCGCTTTATCAATGTAACCCACCCACGTATGATGGTCGGGGCTCACCCAACTAAATTGTAAGATTGGCTACATCGAATTGAATACGATGGTAGCCTCGTGATATTGATGAGAGTGATTGGGTGATTCTAGCACCCGGCCTATTAGAGTCCGGACGCTAGACAATTTTGGAAAGGTGCGAGTGAAACAAGAAATGCACATGAGGTGCCATGGGGCAATTTTTGTAGTTGATTGTTGGCTTAATTTCTACTAAGAGAGGTGCCGAAAGGATTGCACAGAGATTGGCTCTACCTCACTTTGGTTCAATCATAGATTGGGGAGGCAATTTATGAGAATGGAGAAATATATACATAAGGTCAATAGATTTAAGATGCGATCATATGATGCAGTAAGTAACTATGCAGAGCAATTTCTTAGTGAGATTATGGCTGATCACACTATGTGTTAAAAGAACAAGATGCATGTTTTGTATTTTGGAGAGGGTTAGTAGAAGAACTAAAGATTATAACATTTCCTCAATGGGAAGCTACCTATACCCTTACCCAATTCATAGAGGAAGTAATGCAATTAGAAGAAACGTTGGCTAATGAATGAGAAGAACAAGAACGACGTGCTACTGAGCGACAGATGGAGTTTAAGTGGAGTGTAATGACCGGGAAAATATTCAGTCAAAATCGAACAGTCCGGTATTTGACCGTAATTATTCCCAGAACAGAAAGTAGTAGAAATATTGATGTAATCAGGAAAGTGTTATGTAGAAACTTTATATACGGGGTAAAATCACCCGAAAAGTGTAAAGTTATAATACGAATATTATTCTGAGAGAAAATTCAGTAAATATCGAGTTGTGAATAGTAAAATATCGGTTAAAAGTTAGAAATTTTAACGGTATATTTTAGTTATGAAAATCGAAATATTTGGTAAATGACCAAATGACCAGCTTGAAAAAGAGTAGAAATATTAGAAGTAAGGAAAATGACAAAAGTTCACAAACAGAATTTTCCCGAGTCGGTTAAAGCGGAAATCGCGAAAAAACGAGCACCGAGGAGGGTACGCGTTTTGGGCAATTTTGGATTGTTTAAAATGAAAATTTTAAAAAAGAAATTGACTATTGAGATACCCAAGAGAAGTGGGTTGAATATGAGAAATTTGACCCAGGGTGCTCGGCAGTCTAGAAAAGCAGTATAGAACCTGTACCGGGTGTGCAATTATCGGTACCGGAAAGAGACTCGTTTTGAAAAACGGAAAGTTTGGTCTCGACAAGAAAAATGTGAGGAACACGGAACCACTTAAATTAAGTGTGAAACTTAATTAGAATTAGTCAAATTAAATTATAGAAATTAAAGTGATTTCTTTAATTTAATTTAGAAAGTAATGTGAGATATTTTTAGAAATATTATTATAATATTCATTATTACATTAAAGAGTCCTACGGAAGCACATTAGAACACAAAGTGTTCTATCTTCCTAAGGGTGGCCGAGAGACTAGAGAAAAGAGAGAGAAAAGAGAGAAAATCAAGGGAAAATCAAGGAATCACCCGCTTTTTGCGAAATTTCTTCCGTTCAATCCGGTGGAAATATAACCCGAGGCATTCTAGGGAGAATCTCAACTTTTCAAGGTAAGATTTCGGATTGTTCATGAGAAATTGCTTGCTTTTTTCGTTTTTTGTGAATAGTAACTCATCTCGGGAAAAATCCGTAAAAGCGAAAAAAACGAAAACCGAGAGGTTTTGTCGGGGACTACGATAGGAGTTTAATGTGCAAGTATTGAAAGGATTGAACAATTTTTTTTGGATTTACACTAAAAATCCGAAAATCCCTAGAAATGGAGGAAATGTATTTTTGTTCAATTTATGTAGCAATTTGTGTTCGGGAATGTGAATCTGGACTACAGGTGCCGAAATCGAAGTAAAACGAGTTATTGAAAACTCGGGAAATGAGGAAAATTAAAGGCGAAACTCACGAAATTTCCTAAAATCTAGTTAGCAAGCAATGAGTTAGGCATCTGATTCTAGTGAATGGATAATGTTTTTAAACCTCGGAAACGAATAGATTAAGATTCGTAAACCGAGATACACGAATATGTGTAAATTGCCTCTTGAGCTAGAATTCGGCCTTAAGGGAAAAAAGTCCATAAATGAGTTTGAAATTAGATTTAAGAATCTAAGTATGAGGAATTGTGATTGGAATAGGGAATTGATACCTATTTCCATGAAACAAAGTTTTGGCACGAGAGCCAAGCAACAAGAAAGAACTTCAAAAAAAGCGGGTATCCTAGCGGACATTGGGTAAGTATAGACATATATGTTTGTGCGGACTCGAGTAGTTGTAGTTAGACTTAGAACTATTAATTTATTTATGTTCCTAAGTCTATATGATTACATGTGATTATACATGTTTGGAGGGCTTAATGCTCTAGATTTCGGAAGGGCGACATATGGTTACCCTTATGCATAGTTACAAGATCGACGGGTTGTCGGCCTCCGCAAGGGAGGAAAATCTCAAAGAGTAGAGATTCCGACTTGACCGAGATGAGAAGTAATGAGCCAATAAAGTAAAAAAGACCGACGGGTCGTCGGCCTCCGCAAGGGAGGAAATCTCAGAGTAGAGATTCCGACTAGACCAGCGGTAAAGTAAGAAACGAGAAAGATAGAAAGTAGTTTAAAGCATGTTTCACACGAGCATATTTGCATCATAACTCTTAATGTAATTTCTATTAGTTTATGATGTATGCATGTTTATACTTTGGCGAGCGTTAGCTCATCGGTTTACTCGTGTGCGGGGTAACAAAGGTAAGCGACCAAACATATAGTGGTTTGCTTGATGGACATGCGGAGGCAAGGGTGGCGGAAATGTCATGGGTGCACGGAGTGGTCTTTACTACGCCGCTTAGAAATTAAACTCCGCTGCAAATTAATGTAATATAGAATGATAGTATGTATGTTTAGTTCTAAGAAGAAGATATTACAACCATTGTCTTAGTAAAGAACAAAGGATTGTAATAAGTTAAGACAAGTTTCGGGAACTAGTATGATACCGAATCTTTAAAGTAATAGCAAGATGTGTTATTAGAGTATCAACATAACATGTTAAGACCTGAGGGTTAATGTAAAGAAAAAAATTTACCCGCATTTGAACATAAATTAAAAAGACAATAGTCTAACAATGAATAATGAATTAGACTATAACTTAGCCCATTAGTAGTAGTATAAGGAGCGGCGACCGCGCCGCGAGGGCGCGGGACGCCACATGGAGACAATGGGAATACCAGTGTAGACTTAGAATCAAAGTTGGAGATGAAGTTGCTCAGATTTTTTACAATAAAGACAAGCAGACCTGGATCCTTAAAACAATGTAAATACTAGTGAGGAAGAGGAACCAGAGGAGGATTTTATAAAGGCTAATGGGGAAGAAAATGAGAATTATGGAAATGTATAATATGATGTAATGTTTTGAATATAATGTTAAATTGTAACAATGTAAAAATGTAAATGATACTTGTCTTATGTAAGTAACGAATGATGAATGTATATGTATATTTCAGTAGTTATGTGTATGTATATGTGTAAATGCATACAAATGAATCAGATATAGTAAAATGCGTTCATTTAAAAGTCATCACGCCCCAAACGGGGTGGGTGACGTGGAGCTCGATTAGGGATTAATAAAGCGAAATTCCCCAACCGGGCCCCACCTGACTACATTAAAATAAATAAATAAACAATATAATCCAGGAGCCTCGACACACGGGGCTCCACCCCTGAGACATCTGATGATCGTACATACATGTTTACGTAAATAATCATTACAACAGACATCATCCACAGTCTAGTAAATCCAAATCTCATTTATTACAAGTTCTTACATATTCCTTACACCTTAACTTTCGGAGGATGAACTCGATCCTCGCTTGCTCGATCCGTAGCACCACTCGGCTTCGATGCACCGCTCCTCGAATCTCACAGGAGGGGTTTAAACATTTGAAACATGAGCGAAAGGCCCGGTGGGATATAATTTGAAATAATTTAAATAAGCGAATAAATAAATAAGTGCGTAATGGGTCAAACCCGTGTACACCGGTCAACGGAGACGGAGGAGTGCATCACCACGGTCGGCGGTGGTGTGCACTCCGTCGGCTGGTCCGTCGGCGGTGGCCTCAACGAAGTCCGGTCGACCGGTGGACATTTCCAGTTCGCGAAAACTCGCAGAAATCAGTCCAGAAACCTGTAAATCCAGTCCCAATTCACAAAATCTCAAGGGACAACCACTAGATCCGGGTTCTAGGTCCTAAAACAAGTCCAAAGAACCCAAGATCTCCAATTTCTACTCTCGATTTACTCGAAAATCATCAAAATCCGTTTTGAACCAAAAGTAAGTTTTTAAATCCGAAAAACTTGAAATCCAAGAGAGGTTCTTTCAGTAATCTTACCTTGAATCCTTCTCTTGATTTTGAAATCACTCTTGGTTCGAATCCGGCCTTGATTTGAGACAAAAATGGAAGAGAGAGAGGGAGAGAGGGCACGGGAGAGTGAAAGTGAAAGAGAGAGAGTGAGCCGCATGGGAGAGAAAAGAAGAAAAGAAAGAAAAGAAAAGAAAAAGGGAAAAGAAAAGAAAAAGGAAAATGAAAAGAAAATGACGTGTAAAATATAACAGTCCAATAAGCCCGCCCCATACACACTTACGGATTAAATAAATTCTTGTAAATAATTTAAATACCTTGGAATCATTTAAACTCAATTAATTAAATCAGATTAGGCACACTAATAATCTTAATTACCTTAATTAATCTCAATTAATTCTTGTGGTGTTCTGACTCCACCCCCTTAGGCAATTTCGTCCTCGAAATTAAAACTCACCTCAAAGTGCAAACAGATGCGGATAACGTTCCTGCATCGTCGTTTCAAACTCCCATGTTGCTTCCTCAACACCATGGTGCTGCCAAAGCACTTTCACTAACGGAATCTCACGATGACGAGACTCTTCATCTTCTGTCAAGAATGCGGATGGTGCCTCCTCGTGGGGCGCGTCATACCGTATCGGAACGTCAAACCCCGCACTCATCGCTTCCGGCTCGGTGACATTTCGAAGCATGGAGACATGAAACACGTCATGCACGTGAGATAGCTCGGCGGTAAAGCCAACCGATGCGCTACCACTCCGACTTGTTGCACGATGAAATGGTCCCACATACCTCGGTGCGAGTTTTCCTTTCAAACCAAACCGAGTAACTCCCTTGCGTGGAGAAACCTTCAGCAGAACAAAAGTCGCCTTCTTGGAATTCCGGAGGCCCACGCCTCCTGTCAAGATAGCTCTTCCGACGACTTTGAGTCATCAGCAGACGTTCTCGAATCACGACTATCTTCTCATTGTTCTCTTGAATGACATCCGGTCCGATTGTAAGTCTATCCTCTGGTTCCAACCAACAAACAGGTGACCTACAAGGACGACCATACAACGCCTCAAACGGTGCCATACCGATATTGGCTTTGATATTTGTTATTGTATGCAAACTCAGCTAAATGAAGGTATTTCTTCGGTTCCGCCAAAATCAGAATACAAGCACGAAGCATATCCTCCGAATCTGAATAACTCTTTCAGATTGTCCATCCGTCTGAGGATGAAATGTATCTTGAAATTCAATCTGTTCCCCATGGCTTCTGGGAAACTTCTCCAATACCTTGCATTGAAATGCGTGTCACGATCGGGGCGTGATAGACGGTGGCACCCGTGTAACCTCACGATGTGCTCGGTACAATTCCCAGAACCTTCCGAGAATCGTCGCGCGGGCGGTATGAAGTACGCGGACTTCGTCAACCTGTCAACCACCACCCGGATGGCATCGTGCCTCGGCTCGGTTCTCGGTAGTCCCATCAGGAAAATCCATCGTGATGTGCTCCCATTTCCATTCGAGGGGACAGGAAGAGGTTGCAACTCTCCGCTGGCCGGTGCTCGGCTTTAACTCGGAGGCAAGTCATGCATTCCGAGGCGTACTCCACGAACATCTCTCTTCATGCCTCTCCACCAGTCTTGTCTCTTCAAGTCCTGGTACATCTTGGTACTACCGGATGAATGGCGTACCTCGATTTGTGAGCTTCATGCGAGAATCGCTTTCTTGATCTCACCACTTTAGGAGCAATGAGGCGGTCGCAAAAAACAGCGCGCCCGTCTTCTCGGATTCTCAATCCTCAAACTGTTCTCCATTGCGGATTCGAGTCCGGATCCACGAAGGTGAGGATCTTGCCACCGATTACCTTGACTTGTTGCACAAGAGCTGGTGCGGAAATCAGATTATACACCACAACCTGGTTATAATCCTCATGGTCTTGAAGATTATACTCACTTACCACTTGGTCCTCTTCCAATCCTCCAAAGCTAATGGCGCCAGAGTCACGATGTTTTTCGCTAAGGGCATCAGCCACCACATTAGCTTTTCGGGATGATCTTTGCAGGGGTGAAGTCATAATCTTCCATGTACTCTACCCATCTCCTCTGTGCGAGGTTCGGATCTTTCTGAGTAAACAAGTACTTGAGACTCTTATGATCGAGAAGACACGGAATCTTGCTCCATAGAGATAACATCTCCATATCTTGAGAGCAAATATTACCCTTTGCTAACTCCAAGTCATGCGTGGGGTAGTTCCGCTCATGCGGTCTCGGTTAGCGAGATAGTAAGCTCTTTGCGTGTCCGCCTTGCATCAAGACACAACCAAGCCCAACCCAGAGGCGTCGGTACACCTCGTATGGCTCCTCGGTATTAGGGATCGTCGAGAATCGGTGCACTTGTCAATCTTACCTTCAATTCTGAAGAGCATTTTCACATTCAAACATCCCACAAAGAATCTGACTTCTTTCTTAGTCAACCGAGGTCATCGGTCATTGTCTTTCTAGAAGTCCTTTACAAAGCCTTGGTAATACTCGCGAGTCCGAGAAAGCTTGAATCATCACATTCTTCGGCCTTTCCCATCATGTATACAGCTTCAACCTTTGATGGGTCCATGGAAATTCCTTGTCACGAAATCACATGGCCAAGGAACTTCACTTCGTCAGCCAGAAGGCACACTTCTCCTTCTAACCGACAACTGGTGTTCTCGAAAGTGCGAAGAACAATCCTAAGATCTTTGCACATGTTCTTCCCAAGTCTTGAGTAAACCAGTATGTAGTCAATGAAGGCGATCACAAACCGATCCAAATATGGCGGAAAACCCGATTCATCAAATCCATGAAGATAGCTTGAGGGCATTTGTCAACCCAAACGGCATTACTAGAAACTCAAGTGCCCATACCGAGTTCTGAAAGCGGTCTTGAAATATCCTCCTCCACGATTTTCAATTGGTAGTACCGGACCTCAAATCAATCTTAGAGTAGGCGTGATCCACCCAACCGGTCGAACAATTCATCGATCCTCGGCGGTGGGTACTTATTCTTCACGGTTACCCTGTTCAATTGTCGGTAGTCAATGCACAATCGAAGAGATCCGTCGTGCTTCTTCACAAACAAAGCACGGTGCACCCCAAGGGAAGTACTATTCGGATATATCCCTTCTGCGCGACTCTTCAAGCTGTGCCCTTAATTCCTTCATCTCGCCGGAGCCATCCGGTATGGAGGAATGGAAATAGGTACGATTCCGGAACCAAATCAATGCAGGATTCAATCTCCCGATCGGTGGCAAACCGGGTAGATCCTCGGAAATACATCTGCAAATTCATCCACCACGAGGGATTTCTGCACTATCTCCGCTCACTTGATTCACCTTCTAAGACAAGAAGGGAGGAGAAACATGCGATTCTTCCGTCCCCCAACTTTGTACTTCAGCGATCGTTCCCCAAGGACCTGGGTTCATCTACGCACGATAAACAATCACGGTTCCAGAATCCGTCACCAATGTCACTTTCCTACGGTAGCAATCAACAATTGCACCGTGCCTTAACAACCAATCCATTCCGAGCACCACATCAAAGCGGGGTCATCGGAAGGATAATCAAGTCTGCTCTCAATCGCTCACCACCGATCGTGATTTCACACGACTTACACACACTCATCACCTCCACACATCCCGGTGGGGAGTTCAAAGTCATCGGGACTTCTAAATTTTCAGATTTCGGTTTCAAAGTCCGAACAAAAGAACTTGATATATACGAGTGTGTGGCTTTTTGTATCAAATAACACGTGAGCAAAAGAATGAGAGATTAGAATCATACCCTCAACCACCGCGTTGCTGGTGCGACCTCGAGCTGCCTCGCCAGGTATAAGCTTGTCCTGCATTTTCCCTTCCCTCTGTCACCAACATTAGACCCGGCCCCGGGCGGAGGTCTATCTGTTGTGGCGGAGGTGGTTGTCTTGGTCTCGGCTTTGAGGCCGGAAATGAATACCGAGGCGGCTGATAGGTCGGGCGCAGAGGTATGGCATGACATTGTTGGGCGATATGGCGGCATGTACTGTGGTGGCCTTCTTGGCTATAGGAAGCGCCACTTTGGGCTTGTTGAGCCGGCGGCCGATTAGGACAATTCCTCCTAATATGGCTCACCCGCCCACAATGGTGACACTTCAGCCTGTATGGACATTTTCATCACTCCCAAAAGAACTACTGCCACCACTTGTCATTTCTTGATTGCGGTTTCTTCTACCACTCCTTTGTGGTCCACCAAAGAAGGCCCGCCAGAAACGGAGGGTCTACAGGAGGAGAGGGACCCGACTGCTTCTTCCTCTTTACTTTGACGGTAGGGCGGGTTATCTGTTCCACCCTTGTGCAAAGCAGCTACTAAATCCCGGAAGTTCCGAAGTCTTAGAGCCACCAAGGATCTCCTCACGAGTTCTTGAGGCCCCCTCAAACTTGAGACATCTCATGTCTTGAGACTCCACTAGAGATGGCGCAAACCGGGATAGGTCATTAAACCTAGCCTCATATTCCCTCACGGACATGTCACCTTGCCGCGGCGACATGAATTCCAGTGCCTTTTCTTCCTGTAACTCGGGAGGGAAGTACTGCGATCATTGAACATCACCTCGAAGCTGTTCCCGGGTCATTCTGTGACATCCATCCTCCTTTTGACTGTTTCCACCAAGTGTTTGCTAACCCTTCCATCTTGTACACATAAATTCCACCCGGTATTCATTTGGAACTCCCATAGTACTCAAGTGCTTAACTATGGAGTCAATCCAAAACTCGACTTCTGGGGTCCTCCCTCACTATTAAGCGAGGGGATAGGCGCTGCTTTGAATTCGGAAATATTCTGTTCCGATCCCGCCGGTCGCTCATTCCGAGCTCTAGTGGCCATGCCTTGAAAGGCGATAAACATGGCATCAAAGAATCCTTGATTCGGTTGTTCGGCTGGTTACCTAATCTGCGGCGAGGCGCCATTTCCTTCAAGCCCGAAATCAAACTAGACTATTCGGTGGATAACATATGTCACACATGTATGTACAATCCGGGGTTCTTAACCTAATGCTCGATACCACTGTCACGCCCCAAAGCGGGGTGGGTGGCGTGGAACTCGATTAGGGATTAATAAAGCGAAATTCCCCAACCGGGCCCCACGACTACATTAAAATAAATAAATAAACAATATAATCCAGGAGCCTCGACACACAGGGCTCCACCCCCTGAGACATCTGATTATCGTACATACATGTTTCGTAAATAATCATTACAATGAGACATCATCCACAGTCTAGTAAATCCAAATCTCATTTATTACAAGTTCTTACATATTCCTTACACTTTAACTTTCGGAGGATGAACTCGATCCTCGCTTGCTCGATCCGTAGCACCACTCATTTCGATGCACCGCTCCTCGAATCTCACGGGAGGGGTTTAAACATTTGAAACATGAGCGAAAGGCCCAGTGGGATATAATTTGAAATAATTTAAATAAGCGAATAAATAAATAAGTGCGTAAATAAAATAAATAGACATTCGGTCCAGCAAACAGCCGCGAACCTCACATCCTTTTTCTCAAAGGAAATACATATCAAAACTAACCGTTTACAGGCTTGATGATAATTAGTACAAATTACTCACCTCACCAAGTGCCTCGCCTACGGACCGGTTTGGGTTCTGCCCGAGGATGCACTCTCCGCATCCTATCTAGGCTTACAGCAATAGACTCTATTACCAGTTCACAAGATCTCTTATCTTAAGAAATCATCCGTTTAACATTATGAAATCGTTCATATGACCCCACGAACTACTCAAGCCGCGGGCCCCATGACTGAACAAGCCATGAGGTTCCATGACTAGACAAGCTATGGATTCCCTGGACAGGACAAGCCAAGGATTTCCATAAACTAACAAGCCATGGTTTTTAAAACGTTTTTCTTTCGCAAATCAATCCCTTTCTTTAACACATTTTCAAGGCCAAAAATCTTTTTGAAAACAGGCTCACAAGGAAAAGGGATAGAAATCCTACCTCGCACAATCAAACCTGGGACTAGCGTTGCCCTTTTCCGGCTTCCACTTCCTCAAGCCCCTTCAATCTGAATCCACAGCGAGCACTGATACAAGATAACACCTTAGGATCAATCCTCAGTCCTAAAGTAATCCAATCTCAATCATGTTCCAAGATTTTTCCAATTAGTGTGCCCTAATCAATTTTCATGTTCAAATTCCATTCCAAGGGTTTTAATTATCAAATCAGGGATTAAGGATACTAATCCTTTCATCCCAAGTCCCCAAATGAAGCTAATTTGGGTTCTCCCAAAAACAGGGGTCAAAACGACAATTTCAGGCCAAAGCAGGGTCAAACCCGTGTACACCGATCGACCGGACAGAGGTGCATCACCACCGGTCGGCCGGTGGTGTGCACTCCGGTCGACTGGTCCGGTCGGCCGGTGGCCTCAACGAAGTCCGGTCGACCGGTGGACATTTCCAGTTCGCGAAAACTCGCGGAAATCAGTCCAAAAACCTGTAAATCCAGTCCCAATTCACAAAATCTCAAGGGACAACCACTAGATCCGGGTTCTAGGTCCTAAAACAAGTCCAAAGAACCCAAGATCTCCAATTTCTACTCTCGATTTACTCGAAAATCATCAAAATCCGTTTTGAACCAAAAGTAAGTTTTTAAATCCGAAAAACTTGAAATCCAAGAGAGGTTCTTTCAGTAATCTTACCTTGAATCCTTCTCTTGATGTTGAAAACTCTTTGAAATCACTCTTGGTTCGAATCCGGCCTTGATTTGAGACAAAAATGGAAGAGAGAGAGGGAGAGAGGGCACGGGAGAGTGAAAGTGAAAGAGAGAGAGTGAGCCGCACGGGAGAGAAAAGAAGAAAAGAAAGAAAAGAAAAGAAAAAGGGAAAAGAAAAGAAAAAGGAAAATGAAAAGAAAATGACGTGTAAAATATAACAGTCCAGAAATGCGCCCATACACACTTCTGGATTAAATAAATTACTGTAAATAATTTAAATACCTTGGAATCATTTAAACTCAATTAATTAAATCAGATTAGGCACACTAATAATCTTAATTACCTTAATTAATCTCAATTAATTCTTCAGGGTGTTACAAAAGCATGCATTTTATGAAAGAAAAGTGTGGTTAAGGTATTACCACAAGAGACGGAAGTTGTATTACTTGAAACAACTTTATGTTATGAAATGTTATTAAGATTATTTGGTAATATATACATATGCACATATCCGGAAATTTAGCTTCGTTTGCCACTATTTTTCTGGTATAGATACATGAAAACATGGTTCGGCCACATAAAGGACGTGTGGTACAGGATGTAGATGTAGATCTAGCTCTTTGTGATAGCCAATCTACAAGCTGATCGGAGGCTCAAGAGCACAAAAATAGGAATTTGCAAGAGCGAGTAGAGTAGAGAAATCAAGAATAGGAGGAAAAAGAATGCCACTGTTCAACCGGAACCGGCACCACCAATGGCACCTACACCACAACCGGGGCCTACAACAATGCTAAAAATGGTACCATGAGCTATGCCTGTCGCTAATCAGGAACCATTATATGTGCGATTTTGTAGGATGAAGCCACTAGAATTTGAAAGATCCATTGACCCACTAGAGGCTGAGGAGTGGTATCACTCCAAATGATTCTAGATTTCATGAATCTAATGAAGAAGGAAAAAGTTCTTTGTGCTTCTTATGTGCTAAAGAAAGATGCTCACTACTAGTGGGGACAAAGTGGTAATGAGAAGAAATGTTGCAAGAATGACTTGGAAAGAATTCGGGAGGAATTCAATGCTAAGTACTATGATATTATAGGTCTCTGAGCTCAACAAAATGAATTCAATAATTTAAAGCAAGGTGATATGACTGTTACGGAGGCTTGTTGTAAGCTTGATCTACTGGCAAGGCTATGCCCTCTGCTAGTGCCTACAGAAATGGAAAGGGTGTGACTAATGTTAGTGATGGTTTTCCCTGAAATTGCTACACTAGTAGACAGTGGTGAAAATCCACCCACAATAGTGGCAGATTGTGTCCGTAGAGTAGTCCGAGTAGAATATCACCTGGCCTAATCTAAAGAAGAAAGAGCCAAATTTTGGGAAGCTGAGAAAAAGGATGAAGCCCAGGCAAAGTAAACCCAAAAGGGGAATCAAAAGAATAATCAAGCTGGTCAGAGCAACCAGGTTAACTGAATTGGACAAGGGAATCGACCCTCACAGAGTCACCAACAGAATAACTAGAACCCGAATAAGAGGAACATAAATTTTGATGGAAACTGAAACTTTAATTTCTAGAATCTTCAACAAAGGCAAGAGCGCAACATGAATACAATTGAGTGCCCTAAGTGCGGAAAGAAACACTCAGGTGTATGCCGTTATGGAACAAACAGTTGCTATACATGTGGCAAAGAGGACCATTATTCCTGGAACTATCCTCAGAATGCAAATGGACAGCCCACTAACCAGACAAACATGATGCAGATGAGAGTTGAGGAAATGCAACCTCAACAAGATAGAATAGAAGCCTTGTCACAAACCAAAGCTAGGTTGCTTGCATACACGAAAAATAATGCAGAGGCTGGCACATCAAGAGTAGTGACGAGTCAACTTACTATTGCGCAACACTCAGCATACATATTATTTGATTTTGGTGCATCACATTCGTTTGCATCATATGGATTCTTTGAGAAATTAAGTTATATTAAGAATAGAATTGGTCAGATATTTAGGACTACCCTACCTTCTAGGAAAATTTTGTTGTCTCAATTTAGACTAGAGCATGTACCGATAGTCATTGCTAATAGGGAGCTCTATACAGATCTAGTCGTATTAAAGATAATCGACTACGATGTCATCCTAGGAATGGATTTCTCAGGAAAATATCAAGCCATTATCGATTGCCATAATATGAAGGTGATTTTTCAACTCGATTGAGAGGAAACTTTGAGTACGTTGATCGCTCAAAGTGTACCCGCAGACAAATGATTAATGCAATGGAAGCAAGGAGATTACTCACTAGTGGTTGTAAGGGATATTTAGTTCATATTGTGGATATGACTAAAACTGATAAGTGGCCACCTAAAGATGTGCCGATAGTTCAAGATTTTATGGAAGTCTTTCGAGAAGAATTACCAGGATTGCCACCAGAACATGAGATTTCGTTTGAAATTAAACTTTTACCTGGAACGGCACTAAATTCTAAGGCTCCTTATAGAATTGCTCCAGCATAACTTAAGGAATTAAAAATGCAACTGCAAGAATTATTAGACAAAGGATTTATTTGACCAAGTTATTTGCCTTGGGGAGCCCCTGTTCTATTTGTAAAGAAGAAAGATGGCACGTTAAGAATGTGTATTGACTATCGTGAGCTCAATAAGGTCACGATATGTAACGTCCCCCTAATATGGCTCTAAATTATCCAATTAGTCATATTAAGTAGTGGTTAAGAAATTAAGTAGTGTTACTTCTTAACCTTCTCTTAAACTTAACCTAACAAGCAATTACGGGCAAATTTGAACTTTTAAAACTTCCTAACAAGCAAAGTTAATCAAAATATATGTATTATACTCCAACAGGCTGGCCAAATATATATAATATAATACATCTATCAAAAATGGGCTTAGCCTTATACTATGTATACCAACTCGGGCTCACACAATCCCTTAGTACAATGAGGGCCTCCAAAATACAGGTCGAGTTAGTCCATACACACTGTCTCGGGTCCTTAAGATTACGCCAACCAACCATCTAGTCCATAACTAATGTTGAGATGTACCTTCATCTACATCACCAAAAAAAATAAGTGAGCTAAAGCCCAGTAAGTAGAATAATGAATGATATATCAACAATGAAAATATGCATGAGCACATGACTTGTTAACATCATATATTTTAACTTTTCATTCATTCTTTTATCTTATGCACGTAATTACTTAGATAGGGTGGTATCCTAGATACCTCATCGGACCTTGTGGCCACATCATACATAACATCGAATGCCGTGGTGTGGGGAAAAACACATTTTTCACATATAAAACCAATTCTTCCTTGTGATCATCGAGGAAGCTTCCCCACCATAAGTCTCTATTGAGACAAAAGTCCTTCAACCTAGTGATCACAAATTATATTATTAAAAAGCCGTCACGTGGGGCTAATCATAATAAACACAAATCCTTCTCCGTGATCATTGGAGAAGCTTCCCATGCCGCAAGAGGTCTGGCAGTCTCCTTAGAGACACAAAACCTGTCAAAAACCAGAAAACCATCATTTAACTCTCTCTTCACTTTTAATATTCATTCTTTTCACTTTATGTTCAATGCTACATATCTTTACAACATGTCTTGCATGCATGGTTATGCTAACATCAATAACACATGTCTCGTATATTCACATATCACAACTTTGAATCACATAGTATATGCACGACTTTTATGGTGATACAGGTGATATTGTACTTACCTTAAACTTTAACATTGAACCAATCTTTTAGGTAGTACTCTCAGGGGATCCGACACTCCATTATCATTAAAATATTGATCGTCGCCATTTTTTTAATTCTTGATAATAATATTCTAAATATAAATTTTTGAGTAATAATAATTATTTGATCAAATATACAATTGAAATATACTTTCATATCTAATTCCAATAGTTACTCCACTATAAACTTGGAATTGCACTCTAAAAATTATAGACATAAATTACTTCTTAGCGTGAAATGTCCATTTGATATAGTCATTGCATATAGATCGATCCTCCATAAATAATTCATAATTAGAGTTAGGTAAAATCCGTTAACCTCTCTAATTACTTCTTTATCCATGAGTACCATTGATTCTCTAATGGACAGTGATTCGTAAAACACATTCATGAATCGGAGCTACTATTGGTCCAAGTACTGAATCAACCCTCAAGAGAATTATTTATCTACTTCTTTCTCAAGAAGGAATGGATTCCATCTCGTATAACAACATTCCCGGCTACCTACTTCATCATGTCTCCAAAATACAAGGAATAGGATTCAGGGTCTCGAGAATCCGTGCATCGAGTAAATCAAAAGACACAAATCCATAAATAGGAGTTTGTTAAGAACTCGGGATTAAGATCATTCTATATATGACCATCGGTAGACTCAATTAGAATTTCTATACTTAATGTAAATTATTAGAAATTCATATTTTTGTCTGTGTCCTTATTCCACTTAATCTCATTATTTGAAATACACTCATTCAATATCTCACCATATTAACGGTGCGGATAACACCGTTCTATTCTAAATGGAAATTACATGTATTAATAATATTTTAATTCTGATTCGAACTTTAATTAGATTCATTATGAACATTGCTTTTTGATTATTATCCTTAAACATTATCCTCTTGTATATAACACTTATATACAATGTTTAAGGTCACATAAATAATCATGAAATTTTCATTGATATTCATAAAATATTCATAAATACATGCACATAAAATATGAATAAACTCTTTTATTAAATAAATAATAAATATCCTATTACATCTCATTCTTCTAGGACACCATTCCTACTTGATAATATCTTTGACATCAACCACGGTCAAGGAGAATTTAAAATTTACAATCCATAACATTATACATGCCTTGTAATAAGTGGAAATAAAGAGAACACTTTATAGCTTCCTCTAATCTTGAGTGGATTCCCTCGACGGTAATCGCCACCTTCTAAGAAATACTTCTAGCATCGCCTGGGAGGGTTTTAGTACATTTAAGACTGTAGAAACAGTGAGCAAAAGGCCCAGTAACATACAATTTTATAAACCTGAATCAATAAATGGAAGTACATGGTCTTAATATATCATTTGAAACCGAACATCCATTTTTTAGTAAAAGGAAATAAGCATAAATCTCAAAAGCCCATATTACGAGTAAGTGAGTCACAAGATTATGGTGAGTCACTTACCTTATCATAAAAGTCATGATATCACCTGTTGTAATGGCTTTGTATGGGTTTGGGACCTGCCCCTAAGGATATGATCACCATACCCGATCTCTAGGCCATCATGCATATTACTAGTTCTTAAAATATTTCATTTTAAGAAAATATTTCTAAAACTCTTCCTTAAATCTCAATGATGACAAATCGTTTTTTATTTTTAAAACGTTTTTATAAGCCAAAATCATTTAAAATAGGCAAACAAGGATATGGCAAGAACATCCTACCTCTCGGATCTCAAATCTACGGATAATTTCATGTTGTCCAACCGTCTATTCTTGAAGCTCCGTGTCCGATCGTCCCGCTTAAACCGTCATCAAAACAATGTTTTAGAACGAGATCTCACCTCCTAGAATGAATCTAGTTCAATTATGTGCAATTATTTCCTATTAGTGTGCCTTAACTCAAGTCCAAAGTTTATAAACAACTTCATAATCCAAGTTAAAGGTTTTCTCACTTTTTTTTTGGGTATTGCTGCAACTTTGCTGCAGCTTAGAGTGCAGCAAGGTGCATCCAAAACAGTGAGAACAATACCAAAACTCACATTTTCAAGTTGATTTCAAGATAAATCCATGGAAAATTGCTAAAATCAATTTCTAAACACTTCAATATACTCAAAAACTGAAAACCCTTAAATTCAACCTAAATTCCATCACTATTCATCCAAATCCAAAACTAAATCAAAATTCATCAAATCTTAACCAAAATCATACTTCCTTAATCCAAGAATTCAAACACAAGAGCTGATTTCTCAACAAATTTTACCTCAAATTGGTTAAAGAGTCTTTCTCTCTGTTTTGTTATTTTTTTCTCTTTCCTGCTTTGGTAGGAACATCCCTAGAGAGAGAGAGAGAGAGAGAGAGAGAGAGAGAGAGAGAGAGAGAGAGAGATAGGGAAAATGAGAGAAAGAGAGAGCAAGGGAGAGAGAGGAAAAGCACTGGTGAGAGAGGGAGAGAGAGTGGGTGACCGACGGTTAAGCGAAAAAGAGAGAGGGGAGGTCTGCGTGAGAGGAAACAAAGGAGAGAGAGAGAAGAAAAAGAAAGAGAGAGAGTAAGGGGCCAGCGGGGAAAGAGAAGAAATAAATGGGAAAGGAGAGAGAGAAAAAGGAAAAAGAAAAAAAGAAAAGAAAAAGAAAAAGGAAAAAAGAAAAGAAAAGAAGGGGTAAAATATTAAAGGGTATTCTCAGAGATGAAAGTAATTAAAATTTGTAATGTCATGATTAATTAAGAAAAATCAATATTAGGCATGCTAAGAAATCACAATTAACATATTTAAACCTGTTTAATTCTTCACGTTATTACCGCTCTACCCCTATAGGAATTTCATCCTCGAAATTAGAGTTTACCTCAAGATAAGAATAGATCACGGATATTGTTCTTGCATTGCTATTTCTAGTTCCCATTGTCAATTCCTCAACACCATGATGTTACCACAATAATTTCACTAGCGAGAATCTCACGACGGCGTAAACTTTTCATCTTAGGTCAAGAATGAAGGCGGTGCTTCCTCATAAGTTGTGTCATCTTTGAATTAGAACATCGTACCATTGCACAATGTCTTCGGATCAAATTGACACTTGCAAAGCATAGAGACATGGAATACATCATGCACATGAGACAACTCAAGTAGAAAAGTGAGACAATAAGCAATGACACCGGCTCGTTGCACGATCCGGAATGGGCCTATATACCTTGGTGCAAGTTTTTCTTTCACACCAAAAATGAGTGATTCCTTTACATGGAGAAACTCTCAACAAAACAAAATTGACTTTTTGAAACTCTGAAGGTCTACGCCAACAAAGCTCTTCTGACAACTCTAAGTTTGTCAACAATTGTTCCTAAATAAGGACTATCTTCTTGTTGTTTTCTTGGATGTCATCTTGTCCAAGAGTAAGTTGATCCTTTGGCTTGAGCCAACAAACCGGTGATTTGTAAGGTGCGCCATATATAGCCTTAAACAGTGCCATACCAATGCTTGATTGATATTTGTTGTTGTAGGCGAATTCAGCTAGATGGAGATACTTCTTTTAGTTTCCACTGCAGTCAAGAACACAAGCACGGAGCATATCCTCCAGAATCTGAATAACTTTTTTAGACTGTCCATCGATCTGAGGATGAAAAGCAGTGCTGAAATTCAACTATGTCCCCATGGCTTCCTGAAAACTTCTCCAATACTTTACATTGAAACGAGTATCACGATTTGATGTGATGGATAATGGGACTCCATGAAGCCTAACGATGTGTTCTAGGTACAACTTTCCTAGAATCTTCCTGGAATACGTTGCATAAAACGGTATGAAGTGCGCAGACTTCGTCAGTCTATCCACAACGACCCAAATAGCATCAGGCCTCTGCTCCGTTCTCGACAATCCCATGAGGATATCCATCGTAATGTGTTTCCATTTCCATCTAGGAACAGGAAGAGGTTGCAGTTCTCCAATAGGTTTCTGATGTTTAGCTTTAACTCGAAGACAAGTCACACATTCTGACACTTATTTGTGAACATCTTTCTTCATACCTCTCCACCAATATTGCCTCTTGAGATCATGATACATCTTTGTACTCCCAAGATGAATAGAAAACCGCGATTTGTGAGCCTCGTGAAGGACTACCTTCTTTATCTCAACCATTTTAGAAATAGCTAAGTATTTTTTGAAATAAAGTGTTCCATCTTCCTGGATATTCCAATCATTGAGTTGCTCTCCATTCTAAATTCGAATTCAAACTCCTTGGCGATCTGAATCCACGCCATTGGTTACGCTTGATCCGTTGTACTAGAGTGGCATAGAAACCAAGTTATAGACCAAAGATTGATTATAATCCTTATAATACTAGAAATTATAATTGCCTATTGTTTGGTCCAATTCCAATCCTCTAAAGCCAAAGATGCGAGAATTCTGAAGTCTTCTGTTGAGGGCATTTGCTACCACGTTGGCTTTTCCAAGATGATCTTTTAGGTAAAATCATAATCCTCTATGTACTCCATCCATAAGTCCTTTTGAGTAAACAAGTATTTTAAACTCTTATGGTTAGAGAAGATCTAGAATTTTGCTCCATAAAGATAACATTTCCATATTTTGAGAGCAAAATTTCTGCGACTAACTCCAAGTCATGAGTTACATAATTCTACTCATGAGGCTTGAGTTGACGAGATGCATAAGTGACAACACGTCCTTCTTAAATTAGAACACATCCAAGTCCTCGTCTTGACGCGTCGAATACACTTCATATGGCTCCTCGCTATTTGCTATGGTCGGCTGGTGCCTTCATCAATCTAGTCTTTAATTCTTAGAAAACATGTTCGGAGTTAGTATCCCATTCAAATCGACTTCTTTCTTGGTCAATCGAGTCATTGGAGCATCAATGCTTGAGAAGACCTTTACAAAACGTTGATAATACTAAAAAAAGTTTTAGGAAACTTCATATTTCAACTACGTTCTTTAGTCATTCCTATTAAAAGACAGTTTCAATCTTTGAAGGATCCACTAAGATTCCTTGTCCGGATATAACATGTCCAAGGAACTTGACATCCGTTAACCGTAAATCACACTTTACCTTCTTTGTGTAGAGGCGATGCTCACGAAGAGTCTAGAGAACGATCCTCAGATGTTGCTCGTGGTTTTCCTAGGTCTTTGAATAAACCAGGATGTCGTTAATGAAAACTATCACAAATTGATCCAAGTAAGGTTGGAAGACTCGATTCATTAGGTCCATAAAGCTGTGGGAGCATTCGTCAACCCAAAAGGCCTTAATGCTTGAGAAGTCCTTTAAGTTGACGGTACTCAAGTCTCAAATCAATCTTAGAGTAATACCATGATCCTCCCAATTGATCGAACAACTCATCGATTCTTGGTAATGGATACTTGTTCTTCATGGTTACTCTATTCAATTGCCGATAGTCGATACATAACTGAAGTGATGCGTCGTGCTTTTTTTATAAACAATACGAGTGCACCCCATGGGGAAGTGCTATTTCGATATACCCTTTTTCTCGCTAACTCACCGAGTTGCTTCTTCAACTCTTTCATCTCGATAGACGCCATTCGATAAGGAGCGATGCAGATAGGAGTTGTTCCTAGAAGTAGATCGATACGTAATTTTATTTCTTGATCTGGTAGTAACTGGGCAATTCTTCAGGAAATACATCTATATACTCATCCACTATGGGGATTTTAGTATTTTCTCTGGTCACCTTGGGTTCACCTTCTAAAGTGAGGAGGAAAGAAAAGTGAGCTAGGTTTCACCATCCTCTAACACTATGCTTCAACATTCATTCCTCTAAAACTAGGTTTATGCCCCCTTGATAAGTGACTAGTGCTCCATAACTGGCAATGAGGGTTACTTTCCTACGGTAGCAATTGACAACTACACCGTACTTTGACAACCAATCCATTCTGAGCACCACATCAAACAAATTTATGAACAAAATGATTAAATTCGCTCTCAGTCGTTCACCTCCGATCGTGATTTTGCACAATTTACACATACTAGCCACTTCCACACATCCAAGTGGAGAATTCAAATACATCAGAATTTTTAAGTTCTCGGGTTATAGGCCCAAAGTTGTCGTAAGAGATTTTGATATGAAGGATTGCGTAGCACCCGTATCAAACAAGACTCGGGCTAAAGAGTGTGAGATGAGAATCATACCATCAACAACTGTATTCCCCGCTTGTGCTCCAGAGCTACCTCCTATCATGGCATAGGCTTGACCTTGTGCCTTTCCTTTTCCCCTTTCATTGTTGCTAGACCTCTAATTTCCTGACCTATACTCTTGTGGCAGAGGAGATTTCACTATTCCTAAAGCTTGAAGTTGGAACTGTGAATAATTTGGTGGACTGTAAGCTAGTGCAGGAAGAAATGACATCTAATTCGAAGCTAGCAACTGTGGTTGGAAAGGTGGCACAAATTGTAGAGGCCGGTCTTGCCTATAAGTGATGTCCCTTTGAGTTTATTGAAGCGACCATTGGTTCTGTTGGGGACAGTTCCTCTTTATGTGCCGAGTTGTCCACAATGATGACATACGTACTTGTATGGTCCACTCCCCTTCGCTTCTTGAAGCACCAATACTTCCACTCATTACATCCCCACTAGTTTGCCCTGGTTACGATTCTTCCTAGTATTCCACCGAGGTCCTCCTAATGCTCTGTTTACGGCTTCTCTACTTTGAAGATAGGCCACATTGTCTTGCTCAACAGCTTATCACCGCTTTGCTACCAAGTCTCGATAAACGTGAAGCCTTAGAGCTACCAACAATTTCCAGATTGTACTTTTGAGACCTCTTTCAAACTTAAGACACTTCACGTGTTCTCGATTCCACCAAGGAAGAGGCAAATCGGGATAGGCCATTAAACTTAACTTAACATTCTCTTACGCTCATCTCCCTTTTGTTGTAGCCCCATGAATTCCATGGCTTTCTCATCACAGTAGCTTTAGGAAAATATTGTTCATTGGAAAGTTCTTGAATTGGTCCCAATTCATAGTCCCCACATCATGCATCCTCCGGACGTGTTTTAATCAAGTGCTAGCTTGACCTTCAAACTTATATGTTGCAAACTCCACTCGATATTCTTGGTACTCCCATGGTGTTTAGGTGTTTCGAGATGGATTCAAAGCAAGACTACGCCTCTTATGGCCCACCCTCTCTATTAAATATAGGGATTGATCCACGTCCCGAACTCAAGGATGGAACACTTTGCTTTTTGTCCTGAACCGGATGATCATTTTGGGCTCGAGTAGCCATCCATGGAAAGGTGGAATACATTGCATCCATAAACTCCTCATTTAGCACTACCAGTGGATTAGCGGTTCTACAACGCAGTGACATTCTCTTGATTGAAAAGAAACTAGACTATTTTAGTAGTTTCCTGATGTCATTCATGTATGAACAAGCCCAAAGTACTTAAAAACAAAAGGCTATGGTACCATGTTGTCATGCCCCCAAACAGGGGTTGGTGATGTGGACGCTTGTTTAGAAATTTAAACGTGGAATACGAAAGCAATTAAACACACAATAGTGTTAAAATCATTTTAAAGAGACAACATTATATAATTTCCAAACAAACCCTAATATTTTTTTGCGAAATTGAGTTTAGAAAGAGTAAGGTGAATTTCATAAAACCACAATAGAACCATTCAAAGTTCAGCCTCTAGCATCCTATTAGTTTTCCCCACAGGGGGTTCGATTAACGCCCAAAAAGTGATGTTCAAGCGGTCAATTGTAGCACGTAAAAAAGGCAGTTGTATCCACAGAGAGATAACAAAATAACAAGAAAGATTAGTAGAATAAGAGCGTTAGAGAAAAATAAATAACAAGTAAATTAAAGAAAAAAGTAGAGTTCTTGTAGACTTTGTTCCAAATAGAAGGGAGAGAAGATTTGTGTAAAAGAAATTCAGTAGTAAAAATAGTAAGATGTCGAGAATCCCTAATGCTTCGTTCACCAATTCAAGTTTGGATTCACAAAATAAAAGGATCGAATAAATTAAATCTCTATATTGACTCCAGAATTTAGGGGAAATGCACTTTTACCAGAATTCTTGTTGGCTCTTCTTTCTCCTGAGCCAATTCTTCATTACTCAGAGTGGTTGTACTTGTCGATGGTGTGTCAAAATTCATACCACTTCAAGTAGAGACGACATTAACTTCCTTGATATTTTGACCTTTAGAGTTGGAAGTTTGAGCCATGTGTTGTCCTCTCAAATTGGACTGGGCTTGTGATGGAAATTTACCACGCTCTGAAGCAGTTAAAAGCACATCGACTTTGTGATCTGAATTTTGATTTCCTTATTCTCTTCCACCAGTTGCGTGAGCATTGAATCAACCCTTTGATTCGTCTTATTTTGCGCATCCATAAAAGCTTTTAGGGTATCCTCTAGAGAATTTCCTTTCGGCTGCATGTTATTCTAAGGCACAAAATATGTCCTTGGTGGTTGAGATTGTTGCTCGATCTCCATTGCCTTTTAGATGATTGTGCATGTTGGTTTGGATCTCTCAACTGAAGTTCGGGTGATTTTTTTCCAACCAGGATTGTAAGTCTCAGAAAGGTGTATATGGTTTTCAGATACGCCCAAAGTGTTGCACTACTCCTCATATACCCCTCTCATTTCACTTAAATTGTGGCAATCTTGAGCTAGATGGCCTTCTCCACCACAAATGAAACATGGCTCATGTGCCTTTGTCCTCGCCACCATGTGGATTCCTTTACTATCTTTACTTTTGAGGGTCTCGATTTGCTTCGTCAAAACTTCAAGTTGAGCCTTGAGGCTATCCTCTTCTCTCAGTTGATAAACTCTAGCTGGTCAGGACCTACTGGTGCTCTCAGAAGCACTTGATCCAGTCCAAGTATGAGCTTTCTCAGCTAACTCATTTAGGTACTCGATATCTTCATCAGGATCCTTCTGGAGAAATTCTCCATTGCACATCATCTCAACAAATTAGCGCTCTCAGATTGTGAGTCCATCGTAGAAATAGCTTACGAGATGCCAACTTTCATATCCAAGGTGGGGACATAGATTTAACAGATCTTTAAAATGTTCCCAAGCTTGATGGAGAGTTTCATTGGTCTTATGGTGTGGGAAATACTTGTTAAAGAATGTCGTCGTCATTTCTTCCCATGTACCAATAGACCTGGGCCTAAGAGAATACGACTAGCTTTTGGCCTTGTCTTTCAGAGAGAAAGGGAAAAACTTTAATTTGACGGTGTTTGCAGCCTCAAGATGGCTGTGAAAGGTGGCCACCACCTCTTCAAACTCCTGGATGTGTACATATGGGCTCTCGTTCTCTTACCCGTGAAAAGTTGGGAGAAGTGCAATCATGCCCGGCTTGAAATCCGTAGGCGGTGCATTCGGTAGGAACATGATGCAAGATTGGGTAGCTGTGCACGTTGGGTACAAGTAATCTTGCAACGTCCTCGGCTGAACTTCCTCGTGTTGTGCCATTGCGAATAGATTTTGAAGTACGAATTCCAATGACGAGTGTGAAGATGGAGGCGTAGAAGACGAGTTAGAAAGAATTTCACTAGGAGTTTTTAAGTTTGGACGTTGAGCAAATCTCCCTAGTTCGTCTCTATACCGATGCGTTCACCCAAAGAGGCTTTTTTTATAATTTTTTATTTTTTATTTTTTTAATTTTTAATCAAAACAAAAGAAAGTAATTATATAGTAACGTAAATTGTAACCACCGAGAGTGCTCACAGGAAAGACTATAGCTCTTGGCTCAATGAATAGTCTCCTAGACAGAGCAACATTTCCAGAAAAGATTGGTGGGGTAAGGCCCATTTAAGTACCAACTTTCCTAGACAGAACTCACTCAGATTCTACTTTCCACGTAACCACACAATTATCGTCAAAATCAATTACTAAATTTTATTGAATAAATTATGGAATGAAATCTAATCAGTGGAAACTATTCCTAAAGTCAAAAGCCTAAATCTACAACATTATGAAATTCCTAGATTAAGAATAGTCAATTAATTACAATTCTAATTATAATCCTATTATTAATGAAAACTATAAAAGGAAAAATTAAATTATAAAAAGTAAAAGATTACAAAAATCAAATCACAATTAATTCTAAAGCTAAAAAAAGGGAAATAAAATTAACAATAAAAGTAAATCCTAAATTTTCTTTCAAAACTAAAGAAACTAAATAAAAAGAAATTGAATAAAAAAAGATTTTTTTTTCTTTATAAATGAACGTGTGTAATGAAGGAGAAAAAGGAATAGAAGAGAAAAAGAAAAGAAAAAAAAAATCAAAACAAATATCAACAGTGTTGTGTGGAAAAATGTGATGAAGACGTGGACCACCAAAATGATGACACGTGGCGATATTTCTCTCTCCGCCAACAGACATTACCTCGACGCCGGCACCTCCCGGGATCACCGTCGAGCCCAAGGCCAATGTCAAATTGAAGCGACAACTCCATGAGGCGCCGACGGATTCAATTTGCCCGAACTAAGACACTAAGATCCTTCGATCGGGAAGGGTCGCTCAAAGAGAACAAAAGGCTAAGGCGGTGACAATGACGAGGGAATGTTCCCGCCGAGACGTAGCGGGTTGCGGCGGAGGTAGGAGATCACGGCAAGATTAATGGCAAGATTATAAACCGCCACGGGGACACAAAAGCATTACGGAGACTCACAGAGCCAGATCAAGACTAATCGGCAGAGTGAATAAAGGCCGATTAGTGGGCTACCGGGCTATCCTTTGGGCCTAAAAGGGGAAGCACTTGAGTGCTGAGGCCTACGGAGGAAAACCCCCAGTGAAGGAAGCCCGGCTATATAAGGAGAGAGACCCCCAATGTATGGGGGGTCGGTAAACTGAAAAGAAGCAAGTTCTTGAGAGGAAAAAGAGATAGTTTGTCTAAATTGTAAATTCTCTCTAAGCAATATAAATCATACAATGGATGTAACTCTAATTTCAAAAGAGTGAACCACTATAAAATTTCTCTTGTGTTTTTACATTCAGTTCACGAAAACACTAAACACTTTGTCTATAAACTCATTAACTGGCCGGTAATCCAAAGGGAAACTAAGGGTAATCTGGCTGGTTTATTGTTGGCGAAATTCTACCGTCAACAATTGGCGACTCCACTGGGGATCGAAAGCGTTCGACCCCCAATAATATAAAGCTGCAATCAACCCTCCATCAAAAGAGATAGTAGGATGGAAGGAGATATGCATCCAGACGGAAATGGAATTCCCCCTCCTGATGCGCCACGATCGGATCCGATGCAGATGCAAGCCCAACTAGCCGCTTTAACTGAGCTGGTGCGTGGGCTAGTGACCGTAGTGGAGCGACTCGACGGAAGGAACTCCATGCCACCTTTAGAAGATGCCTCGAGACCACAAGGACCCGCTCGTGAATGGAGAATCCAAATCACGGCGAACACCCACACATCCAAGAAGGAACCCGGGAGAGCGAGCACCACTGTGGCCTCCCCTAGGCCACGGCCCACCCACCTTCCGCAGCCGACCGAGAGCTGGGACCCGGGAGGAAACCCGCCGAGACCGGGTTCAAGACAGTAAGCCGCCAGGCCAGGGTGGACCCATCGCCAAAGGCCTAAGCACCGAGCCGCTGGTTCGGCCGCCTCGACGGAAGAAGCGCCGGACTGTGGAACGCGGCCAACCCGGAAAGGAGACCGAATGGGGAAGGCAGGATCAAAAAGAACATCGGACGAAAGTGGGGTCAAGTGGTGAACGCCGACATCACGCCCAAACACATTCACGACCATCCGCTTACTACGAGATAATGGCGCCCTCCCCGATAAGTACACACAGCCGCCGATTCCACCATATGATGACGAGGAGATCCCGATGACCATTTAGAGATGTACACGGACACATGCTCTTGCAGGTGCGCCGAGGAGATCATGTGCCGAGCCTTCCGGAACCACCGGACCGACCGCCCGATGATGGTTCCCGGAATAAAACCAAACTCTATCTCCGGTGGGATGAGTTAAAGGAGGTTTTTCTCTCCAATTCATCGGGGTTAAGAAGTATGTGCCCCAAAACAAAAACGACAACAATATACCGTAAGCCAAACGAGAGACCGAGGGATTGGCTTGCGTTGCACGGAGAGGCCGTCACGACGATGGATATTAATGCACAGGAAGCCCTGATGGGGGCGCTATCAAGTATAAAAAAGACAACTCCCTTCAAAAGGGAGCTTAACCGAAAACCCCCATCCAGCTACAAAGAGTTCCTTGCACGGGCACAAGGATACATCAACGCGGAAGAGGCGGACGCCAACGACCCCGACCACAGATCCAATAAAGGAAAGGGGGTCGAGCAAGGGGCGGCCCCATCAAGGCCAGACGGGAGGAAGCGGCGATAAACAACCAACCTCGACACAAAAAACGCCAGAGACCAAGAAGCCGAGACAGGAGGATCCCCGCAGGCCTCGGCTATTCCAAAAATATGACACCTATCATGAACTAACGGTAGGCGTCGAGGAAATATTTAACCACGTAGGCCGCGGAAACATGCTGCGCCGACCTGAGCCAATGAGGTCAGATCCTAGCCGAAGGAACCAGAGGAAATTCTGTAGGTTCCACGGCGAAGTCGGCCACCACACCAATGACTGCGCCGACCTCAAGGATGAAGTCGAAAGAATAATCCGCGAGGGAAGGCTGCAGGAATTGTGGCTGATCAAGGCCTCGAACGACGGGCCATGGTGGGCAACATGACGGTCGACGCCGAGGAAAACCACCGCCGTAAGATTGGGAGCCGGTCGGCGTCATTCGAACAGTCCTCGGAGGCCCTTATATAGGAGGAGACACCCGAAGGTCGCAGAAGGACTACGCCCACGAAGCCAAAGGGGTCTACCAGGAGCGATTTTGGAACGTCTCCGCCGCCAAAGCCCCAAGGCACAGCCACACTGATGTGGCCTTCAACGAGGATGACGCCAGTGGGGTTCACTTCCCCCATAACGATGCATTGGTGGTTGAAGCTGTGATCGGAAACCACACTGTGTGTCGAATACTGATGGACAATGGGAGCTCGGTGGATCTCCTGTATTCTGACTGCTTAGATAAAATGGGAATACCTAAGGAGCAGTTGGAACGAACCAGCAGGCAACTATACGGATTCACCGGAGACTCCATCATCCCCCAAGGGACTATCCGGCTACCAACAACCGCCGGAGAGAAGCCCCGGCAGGCAACAACAATGGCCAACTTTGTGGTCATCAAAGGAGGCTCTCAGTACAACGCAGTCATTGGGAGACCAACCCTCCAGGCACTAAGGCCGGTAACCTCCATCTACCACCAAAAAGTTAAATTCCCCACCCCGAATGGCGTAGGGGAAATAAAAAGCAATCAATATGAGGCCAGGGTTGCATACTCCGATGCCCTGCGTGGATATGACCAGCCGGGGAGACAAGAAATGAGGATGGTTCAACAAAGCCTCATCGAAGATATAGACCCCAGGGTTCAAGAGGAAGTTACTTGGTCCCAACCTATCGAACAGTTGGAGGAAGTTCAACTCGACCAAGATGGGAGCATCAAAGTGCTGAAGATTGGCTCAAACTTGACTCCTGACCTCAAAATCGAAATTGAGAAATTCCTTAGGCAAAACCTGGATGTCTTCGCTTGGAGCCATTCTGACATGGAGGGAATCGACGCCGAGGTAATGTGTCACTCCTTGAACGTCGATCCTACGTATCCTCCCAAGCGCCAGAAACGCCAACCAATGAACCCAGAAAGGTATGAAGCGCTGAGGGAAGAGGTCGATAAATTGATCAAAAATGGCTTCATCAGGGAGGCGCATTATCCACGATGGATCTCCAATCCGGTTCTGGTGATTAAACCTAACGGAAGCTGGAGAACTTGCGTCGACTTTAGCGACCTCAACAAAGCATGCCCGAAAGATAGCTTCCCCCTCCCTCGGGTAGATCAAATGGTCGACGCCACAGCAGGACATGAGATGTTAAGCTTCATGGACGCTTACTCCGGATATAATCAAATCGCCATGAATCCAGTCGACGAGGAGCACACGTCTTTCATAACCGACAGGGGCCTCTACTGCTACAAAGTAATGCCATTTGGCCTGAAAAATGCAGGGACAACCTACCAAAGGCTAGTGAACAAAATGTTTGCTCAACAAATTGGCAAAACGATGGAGGTCTACGTCGACGACATGCTCGTAAAAAGCACCAAGGTTAGCCATCACGTCGACCATCTGGGGGAGATGTTCGGAATATTGAGAAAATTCCACATGAAGCGCAATCCCCAGAAATGTGCCTTCAGAGTCGGATCGGGTAAATTTCTCGGTTTCATGGTCAGCAGCCGAGGGATCGAAGCCAACCCTGAGAAAATCAGAGCCTTACAAGATATGCGATCACCAACTAAACCCAAAGATGTTCAAAGGCTGACAGGTTGCGTCGCCGCTTTAAATAGATTCATATCAAAGGCTACAGACAAATGTGTTCCTTTCTTCGACGCGCTGAAAGGAAATAAGCGCTTCGAGTGGACACCACAGTGCGAGGAAGCTTTTCAAAGACTAAAAGAACATTTGGGCAAGCCCCCAATCTTGTCGAAACCAAACACCAACGAAGAACTCAGCCTGTATCTATCCGTGTCTCTACACGCCGTGAGCTCCGTCTTAATAAGGGAAGAAGGGAAAGTGCAATTGCCGATTTACTATGTGAGCAAAAGGCTCCTCGACGCCGAGTCTAGATACAGCGAGATGGAGCATCTAGCTCTCGCCTTAATGATTGCCTCGAGGAAGCTCCGGCACTACTTCCAATCCCACACAATACGGGTCCTCACCAACCACCCGCTGAGACAAGCCTTAAAAAACCGGAAACCTCCGGACGACTTCTCAAGTGGTCGGTAGAAGTGAGCATATTCGACATAAAATACATGCCGAGGACCGCGATCAAAGGACAAGCTCTCGCCGACTTCCTAGTTGTGTTCTCTCATCGGCCTGCTTCCACCTCATCTGAAGAAGCCAATGATGCGACATGGAAGCTTTACGTAGATGGGGCGCTGTTTAAACGGGTCAGGGCCGGGCATTCTATTAATCAGCCCCAAGGTCACAAAATCTCCTCGTGGTATTATTCAAATTCAAGGCTTCAAATAATGAAGCGTAATATGAGGCCCCGATTGCCGGATTACGCTTTTAGCCAAACACTTGAAAATCGAGAGAATCAGCATCTATAGTGACTCCCAGCTGGTCGTCGCCCAAGTCAAGGAAGAATACCAAGCACGCGGCGAAAAGATGGGGGCGTAGGGCCGAGAATGCCAACGCTGACGCACTGGCAAAACTACCGACGTCGAGGGATGCTGACGCACTTGGCGTCGTACCCATTGAAGAGCTAGAGCGTCCAACCGTCGAGGAACTTGTAAAAACACTCAGCGTCCAAGAAAGAGAAAATTGGATGACTCCTCTCATCCAATACCAAATGGACGCACAGCTGCCAAGCGACAAAGTTGAGGCCCGACGAATCAGGTATAGGGCCGCCAGATATTTGTTATCTGACGGCTCGCTCTCACCGCCGAGGCTATTCAACACCCCTACAACGATGCTTGGATGATGCTGAAGCTCAAAAAGTCCTTCAAGAGCTACATGAAGGGGCCTGTGGTAACCATTCCGGGGGACAATCTCTAGCACTAAAGGTCTTGAGGTAAGGGTACTACTGGCCTACGCTAAAAAAGGACGCATTTCAGTACGCCCGGCGATGCGATGGATGCCAAAGGTACGCCACAATTCCCCGAGCACCCCCGGAAAAGTTGACCTCCATTCTTAGTCCGTGGCCCTTCGCCAAATGGGGAATCGACTTAATCGGACCATTGCACCCTGCACCTGGGGGGTTAAGGTTCGCAATTGTAGCGGTGGATTATTACACAAAGTGGGCAGAGGCCAAGGCCTTGACTACGACAACCAAGCAAAGCCGCACTAAATTCCTATGGGATCACATTGTATGTGTGTTTGGGGTGCCCCACTCAATAGTCTCCGACAACGGAAAGCGTTCGATAATGCCAGTAACACGCAGATTTCAGGAAGGCTTGGGCATCCGAAAAAAGACTTTTGCCCGATACATCCACACCAAATGGACAGGTCAAGCACCAACAAAATACTCAAGTATACTTAAAGAAAAGGCTCGACGACCGAAAGGAAGATGGGCCGAGGAGCTTCCCAAAGTCTTGTGGGCATATAGAACAACCGGCGAACCACAACAGAGAAACCTGCTTTCTCCATGACGATGGCGCCGAGGTCGTGCTTCCTATAGAAATCGAGACGCCGACCCTAAGGACCGTTGTTCACAATGACGAAGATAACGCAGAGGGCTTAAACGGGGGACTCGACTTATTGGAAGAAAAACGACTCGACTCCCAACAAGGCCTCACCGCTTGTCAAGAATTTAAAACGGCCAGATTACAATAAGAAGGTTCGGCAAAGGAGGTTCACCCCTGGGCCCAACTTGGGAAGGACCCTACCGCATAAGAGAAACGCTACGACTCGGCACCTACATCCTAGAAAGCCTCGATGGCAAGAAGGTTCAGCACCCATGGAATGCCGAGCAGCTAAAAATATACTACCAGTAGCGTATAAAGTTGCTTACACATTTTTATATTTGTACATTCTTTACAAATGAAATAAATTGATGTGTTTTGCAGCATGAGATAGATTGATCCCCCAATAACGTGTTTGCTTAAAAGAAAACCCAAGGGTGTATTTAACCAAAACGGGGGAAAATGAAGACACAACACTTAGTGAAATTTCAAGGAATTTCCTAAGACGACTACCCCAAGGGGTGACTTCGACGTCAGAAATCCTCCAAGGAGGAAAGACGCAACACTTAGTGAAATTCCAAGGAATTTCCTAAGATGACGACCCCAAGGGGTGACTTCGACGTCAGAAATCCTCCAGGGAGGAAAGACGTAACACTTAGTAAAATTCTAAGGAATTTCCTAAGGCGACGATCCCACTGAAAGAGTTCGACGTCAGATCTTCCCAAAAAGAAAGTAGCAAGAGGATCAACAATCAAAGGTGTGAACAAAAACCATTGCTATTAAATAAAAATATGTAGAAGTACAAATAAATTGTCTGGGAGAAAATAAAGTTAATTACAAAAAAAAAAATGAAAGGAGGATCAATAAAGGCGAAAAAGAGCTCCTCAAGCCTCGTCGCCACCGGCTGCTGGCTCATGATTGCCTGCCGCAGGAGGAAGCATCTCTTCGTCGACGGCCGGAGTAGAGGAGTTGTAGAGAAAGCTCAAATCCCACTCAGGACGCTCTTTCTTAATCAAATCAACGATTTGATTACCCGCCGACTGAAAGTCCTTGTTGCGGATATCGAAGAACTCCTGAGAGACCTTGAACTCCTCGAGCATCTCCGCCCGTCGAGAAAGAAAAAGCGACTTCACCGCTGACTTCAAAGATCAAGCTTCCCATCGGCCTTGCCCTCGCGGTAGCGGTTCTCGACGTCGACAAGAGCCGCAGCCAGTTTCTTCTCGGACAAGTCCAGTTGCCGAGTGAGGTCCTCTGTCTTGGCCTTTAGCCTGGCAAACTCACCTTCCAGGCTTAGCAACTGGGCCGCTGCTAAATTCCTCTCATCACAGGCCTCATCCCTCTTCTTGTTGGCCTCGTCGATAAGGGAATTCAACCCGGCCTCCAGCTCGTTCATCGCTTCCTGGCGCTCCTCAACCTTAACAAGGTCAAGAAGGTTGAGGAGAGAGAGGACCAGGCTCTGAAAAAATCACAAAGAGTTAGGACAGAGCGCCAAACATTCTCCTTTCAGAAAAAATGTGTGTATACTTACATGGATCTGGAAGGAGATCTGCTTCCTCTGCCGGTCCACCATGGAGGACTGGGAGGCAAGAACCAATGTGGCTCAGGCGGGGACCAGACAAAGGCTCGGAAGACGAGGGAGAAGCGGGGGAGGAAGTTTAAGCATCACCCGACCTCGGCGTTAGAGAGGTCCGAGACTGAAGTTCCCATCTGTGACCTTCCCCCGGAATCATTATATCGCCCTTGGGCCCGGTGATGGGAATATCCGGATAGGTACCACCGCGCCCATCCTTTCCAACCGATGCAAAGAACGTCCGCCGAGGTTTTGGGCATGTTGTTTTTTGTTCCTCGCTTCTTGCCCTTCTTCCCTTCGAGGTGGGGGGACGAGCCGGGCTGCCTCCTTCCCTTAGCCGAGGGTTGTTGGCTCGGCGGGGCTGCGCGGGCGGTGGCGCCTGCCTTTTGGCGCCTGCTCGACGCCGTGCCTCGGGCGCCCGCCGAGGGCTTGGCGCCCCGGGCCCCGGAAGTTGGATCCTCAAACACGACATTCTATGCGGAGAAGAAGAGTTATTACGAAAAAAAAAAAAAAAAAAAAAAAAGAGGGAGACGCCGAGAGAAGAGTTTACCTCGCCGCCGATGGAAGTATTCACGAACGAAGGCCAAGGTCCGAAGGGTCGGGAGGTCGAGGACTAGACCGGACGACGGAAGTTCTCTTAAGTCGGCAAGAGGGTAGTGATGTGGCGAACCTCAAAACGGAAGGGAAAGCCGCCGATCCTCTCTAAAATTTGATAGCCGAAAGTGCGACGATCGTGGTTAAGCACGATAGAAAAAGGGCTCGTCGTGAAAACAAAAGAAAGAGAAAGAAAGGAAATAAGATACCTGAAAGCACGCTTAGCGGCTTACTCATATTCCCAAACTTCCTTTATGCGTCCCCGCCGAAGGAGAGGCAAGGCGTCGTTGGGTGAAAATTGAACGGCCCCCCGGATCATGAAAAACATGGGTTTCCACCCCATGTGACAACGAGGGAATACGAATGAGTTCCCAAACCTCGGCTGGGCTGCGCGTGTCAGCAAAAAAATACCAACCGTCGCGCGGCGGCGTGGCATAGCTTGTACATAAAGCGGAACCTGCGGGTCCAATGGGAGCTCCATATCAAACCGTTGCCCACGAGGATCCGGGCCCCGGACGAAAGCACTTTTAAGTTCGCATACTAATTGGGCGGGAGAAATGCCATAGAAAATGGCGGTACTCTTTACAAAGGGGATGAATGGAAGAGTCGTCCTCGTCCCCCGCCCTCGTGTAGGCGGAAGATATCCGGTTGGCGGCATCTTGGTTCTAAAGTGCTTGTGGGAAGGAGATACTCGAACCACCTCCCGTCGATGCCACCTTCCTTCACAGCCGGATGATGTCCTTATTAGAACCTCGACGCTAGGTCATCCGGTTTGTGAAGGTCTAAAGGGTCTCCGTCTCATCGCGAACCAGCGGGCGTTTTGCCAGCGGCCACCCTTAACGCTGGCCCCGGTGAAAGGGATCGCGACCCTTTGGTCCTGACTCCTCGATCTGGGCGAACTTCGCTCCTAAAGTCGTCGGGCTCAAAGCTTCCTCGGCGTCTTCAATATTACTAGGGTAGGAGCCGACACTGAGCGACGAGGCTCCCCGAGATCTCCACCACCTGCCCGGGCGGTCGGGCCGAACAATGGAAAATTTAATCCTTTCGACTGCTAGAGTTTTGAGCCATTGTTCTGACAAAACAAAGGACAGAAAGCTAAGTCAAAACCCTAAGGTCGAGAGGAATAAAACGTCGATCATTTATGTCAAAAAATGAAGCGACGAGTATTCATGGGAACCACGGGTTCCCAGAACACAGACGCTAAAGGCAAAAACAAGCAGAAAACTACATGCACCTAAAAACCAGGTTATCCAGTGCGACAGAAAAGTAAGTTTCCCTAAAAACTAAACATACACTTTTTCTTTATATATATGTGTTCTTACATTCCAGATATATCGAGAAGAAATTCGCGAGTAAAAACCGAACCGATAAATAAGGAGAGGTTTCGAAAACTCACCGGAAAATGAAGTGAAGATGGTTCTGCGACGACGACACACCTCGAGAGAATGGGAAGAGCAACGTCGGAAGTCCGGCAAGTAAGGCTCCGGTGCGACACGGGAATCTCGATGAAAGATTAACGGGGAGTTCAAAGTTTTGAAAAAAATCTAAAATGGCTCTCGGATTTTTGAAGGACTATTTATAGAGCGGAATCCATCTTATTCCCGACCGTTGGATGAAGAATTCAAAATCCCACGGTCGGATTTCGCGCGCAGATCCACGGCCGGAATGTTAGGCGGAATCGAAGGGCGCAGATCTAACGGTCGAGGGCCGACCTCTCGAGGAACGGATGCCATCATTAAAGTCGAGGGGCAATCGACGCGACGGTTGGATTCCCAACCAGCCATACACTTATTACGAAAGGAGGTTTGGGGACGGTTTCCACATCCGCCACGTAAAAGAGAACGAGCCTGGAGGTCGAGGCCACCAAAAAGGAACCCTTGACCCGAGGGGTAGTTGTGTGGGAAAATGTGATGAAGACGTGGACCACCAAATGATGACACGTGGCGATAATCGATTACTCTCGACGCCCAGCACCCTCGGGATCAGCCGTCAAGCCCAAGGCCAATGTCCAAATTGAAGCGACAACTCCATGAGGCGCCGACGGATTCAATTTGCCCGAACTAAGACACTAAGATCCTTCGACCAGGAAGGGTCGCTCAAAGAGAACAAAAAGGTCGAGGCGGTGACAACGGCGAGGGAATGTTCCCGTCGAGACGAGCGGGTTGCGCGGCGGAGGTAGGAGATCACGACAAAGATTAATGGCAAGATTATAAACCGCCGCCACGGGGGACACAAAAAGCATTACGGAGACTCACAGAGCCAGATCAAGACTAATCAACAGAGAGTGAACAAAGGTTGATTAGTGGGCTCTTGGGCTATCACCGGGCCTAAAAAGGGAAGCACTTGAGTGCCGAGGCTCACGGAGGAAAACCCCAAAGGAAGGAAGCCCGGCTATATAAGGAGAGAGACCCCAATGTATGGGGGTCGGTAAACCGAAAAGAAGCAAGTTCTTGAGAGGAAAAAGAGATAGTTTGTCTAAATTGTAAATTCTCTCTAAGCAATATAAATCATACAAAGTTGAATGTAACTCTAATTTCAAAAGAGTGAACCACTATAAAATTTCTCTTGTGTTTTTTACATTCAGTTCACGAAAACACTAAACACTTTGTCTATAAACTCATTAAGCGCCGGTAATCCAAAGGGAAACCAAGGGTAATCTGGCTGGTTTATTGTTGGCGAAATTCTACCGTCAACAAACAAAGTAAACCTTTTTTAATCAGATGAAGCAATAAACAAATACAAAAAAAAATGTTTTTTTTTAGTTTTGAATAAGGGACGGTGGAATAAAAAAAAAAAAAACCAAAAATTTACAGCAACTATAGATTGAATACGTGGAAACTTGCAGCAAGGCTTTCTTTTTTTTTTTTTTAAGTAACAATAAAAGACACGTTAGGAAAACCAAAAAAAAAAAAAAAAAAATTATAGCAACTATGACTTAATGAATAAAGAACACGGCAGGGCAGCTAAATTTATTTATTTATTTATTTTTTTGAAATAAGAAACGACAAGAAAAAAAAATGAAGCAAAAAGGTTGAAACAAATTAAGCTACTATTCTATTACAGAATGTGAACTAAAGGCTAGACAAAGACTAATAACTAAAAATAAGAAACTAACACAGCTTAATAGCAAAGAAAATAATAATAATAATAATAATAAATAATAATAATAATAATAATAATAATAATAATAATAATAATAATAATAATAATAATAAAATGTATACGAACCTCTTTGGCTCAAAAATCTACTGATCAATCTTGTTAGTAGCACTCTCCCAGCAACGGTGCCAAAATTTGATTAACGCCAAAAATGATATTCACAAGCGGTCGATTGTAGCACAGAAGGGCGGTCGTATCTACAGAGAGATAAGAAAATAACAAGAAAGATTAGGAGAATAAGAGTGTTAGAGAAAAATAAATAACAAGTAAATTAAAGAAAAAGTAGAGTTTTTGTAGACTTTGTTGCAAATCAAAAGGAGAGAAGATTTGTGTGAATGAAATTCAATAGTAAAAACGGTAAGGTGTCGAGAATCCCTAATGTTTTGTTCACCAATTCAAGTTTTGATTCACAAAATAAAAGGATTGAATAAATTAAATCTCTATGTTGACTCTGATCAAGTTATCTAAGTCAACAATATATCAATTTGACATTATTGTAGTAAAAGATAAATTGCAAAATAATTTGAATAACAGAATAGTGCATGACAAAATTACATAAGAAAAACGTAGTTGAACTTATATAAAAAGATAGATGAGATTTAATTCATTTGGATGTTGAACTTTATAGCACAAGGAATCAAAAATCCAAATTGGGTGTTTTAACAAAAGTTCATCTCTAACATCACTAAGAAAACTCTAGCCTAACTTGCAAAACATTCTCACAAGTTCTAGAGAGAAAATATGAGACTGACAGCAAGACGACATAAAACTGAATATTAAAAGCTTCTCAAAACGTTAGGCTAACCTATCTATTTATAGTGTTCAGAAGTTGCCTATCAAATAAGGAAACAAACAATACAAATAGAAAATTACAAAAGAAAAGGAAACAAAATAAAATTACACATAAATTAGGAGAAATCATATCTATGATTTGAGGAAGAAATCCGGTAATTTTCTTTGATTTTTGGGGAAGAAATTCAGATTCAACACCAAAGGGGACACGTGTCACAACGTGATTGGCTGTGAGGAGAAAACGCGCCATGTGTCGCAGGTAGATTGGTTGGAGTGTGTTGGTGCAGGCAGAGGAAGATAGTGGGGGACAGATGTCACGCACGAAGGAGAGAAGCAGCCGGCACTAAGTATTACCTAGATCCACAATCGACAGGTGGCGCAGCGGAAAGAACGGATGGGGCTGGCATCAAGGCGTGAGACCCAGCCAAGAGAGTTTGACGGGCCGGAGATCACGCGCCCTAGGATGTTTGCGTCGGGTGGTGACGCGCGGAGGCGCGAGATGACTCGGGAGAAACGGGCATGGATTTCTACGCTGACTGATGGGACCCACGGTGCTGATTTGGCTCGGCTGAGCTACTCGGCTCCCTCTCTTTGATTGGCTTGTATGACTCAGTTGAAAGGCTTCGCTTGGTTGAAAATATGGCTTTCATGGCTTATTTTTGTGTAGCTTTTTACACTGCTTTTTATCTGCAAATAATTAAGCAACAACTAGACAAATTTCAATGAAAAATATTCTGAATAAAAATAATGGAATTGTTTAATTGTAGCTTAAATATTTTAATATTATATAAATCAAAAGCAGTATTTAGGGTGCATTTTCATGCACTCATCAGGTTCCACATTGTGCATACATAAACAAATATTGAAAAGTAGTATGTTGACATTAACCATAGTCCAGTAGAATTTAAGATTTACAATCCATAACATTATACATGCCTTGTACTAAGTGGAAATGAAGAGAACACTTCACAGCTTCCTCTATTCTTGAGTGGATTCCCTCGCCGGTAATCATCACCAACTCAACACTACTTCTAGCATCGCCTGCGAGGGGTTTAATACATTTAAAACAGTAGAAAGAATGAGCAAAAGATCCAGTTGGATAAAATTTTATAAACCTGAATCAATAAATGGAAGTACACGGTCCGAATATATCATTCAAAACAGAACATCCTTTTTTTTAGTAAAAGGAAATAAGCGTAAATCTCAAAAGTATGTATTACAGTAAGTGAGTCACAAGATTATGGTGAGTCAGTTGCCGTATCGTAAAGCCATGATATCACCACCATAGTGGCCCGTACGAATTTCAGAACCTGCCCCCAAGGATATAATCTCCATACCCTAATCTCTAGGCCATCATGCGCATTACCAGTTCTTAAAATATTTTATTTTAAAAAAACATCGCTAAAACTCTTCTTTAAATCTCATAAGCCAAAATAATTTAAAACGGGCTAACAAGATTGTAGACAAGAACATCCTACCTCTCGAATGTAAAAACTACGGATAACTTCACGTTGTCCAAGCTGTCTCTTCTTGAAGCTCCCGTCCAAGTAAACGGCTAGCTTCATCATCAAAACAATGTTTTAGAATTGAGATTTCACCCCCAAAGCGAATATAGTTCAATTATGTACAATTGTTTCCTATTAGTGTGCCTTGACTCAAGTCCAACATTTATAAACAACTTCATAATCCAAGTTAAAGTTTTTCTCTCTTTTCTTTTCGGGTTTTGCTGCAACTTTACTACGGCAAAGCTACAGCAAAATGCAGCAGAGTGTAGCAACATACAGCCAAAACAACGAGAGCAATACTAAAACTTGCCTTTTCAAGTTGATTTCAAGATAAATCCATGGAAATTGCTAAAACCAATTTTCAAACACTTGAATGTACACAAGAACTGAAAACCCCCAAATTCAACCTAAATTCGACCATAATTTGTCCAAATCCAAGCCTAAATCAAAATTCATCAAATCTTAATCAAAATCATACCTCGTTAAACCATGAATTCAAATAAAAGAGTGGGTTTCTCAACATATTTTACCTCAAATTGGTTGAAGAGTCTTTCTCTCTATTTTGTTTTTTTTTTCTTTCCTACTTTGGCAAGAACATCCTAAGAAAGAGAAAGGGAAAATGAGAGAAATAGAGAGCATGGGAGAGAAAGGAAAAGCACCGGTGAGAGAGGGAAAAAGAGTAGGTGGTTGGCAGTTCAGGGAATAAGAGAGAGGAGAGGCCGGTGTGAGAGGAAACAGAGGAGAGAAAGAGAAGAAAAAGTAAGCGAGAGAGCAGGAAAGGAGAGAGAGAGAGAGAGAAAGGAAAGAGAAGGAAAAAGAAAAAGGAAAAAGAAAAAGAAAAGGAAAGAAGGGGAAAAATATTAAAGGGTATTTTCAAAACTGAAAGTAATTAAAATTAATAATGACATGATTAATTAAGAAATATCAACATTAGACACACTAATAAATCACAATTAACATAATTAAATGTGTTTAATTCTTCAAAGGTTGTTGCACGATTTTCCGTTTTAAGGCAATTCTCGTGTCCAATCGAAACTTATAACGCATTTTCCTTTTTTTTATTTGTCTCAAACCATCTTTCAGAATGTCAAGGAAAATCTAATAATTAATTAGATAATTAATTAAGGATTTTCCATAATTACGATCGATAGATTCATAAGAAAATATAAGTATAGAGCTTATAATGTTAAGCTTTGACGTTCGTTACAAGCAATAGTTATGAGAGAGAGAAGAAAAATACAAAAAAGTCAAGTTTTGACTATTAAGCACATAAATAGTTTTAAGATGTCAAACAGTCCAATTTAGTATACAATTAAGAATATAAAACGATATTGAATAATTCAGAGATTAATATTGGACTGTGAGTAAATAATAAAAAAGGACTCGTCAAAAAATTAAATTTACCGTTGGCCAAGTAAGTTATCTCCAGCCAGAACAAATTATAATTATTTGGAGAGAATTTTTAAGGATAAGCTCTAGTGATAAACTAAACTCGATTCAGCAGTATACTTAGTAAAATTATAAAATTTCCACTCTTTCTCTCTCTTCTCACGTGTTTCTCTCTCCTCTCACGTGTTTCTTCTCTCTCCTTTCACATGTTCTCTCTCTAAAATCATCCATGGCCAAAATCTTAATTTGATATCCAGACCTCCGTTTTTGACACAGTTGGTGTCAATGGAAAGCTCTTAATGAACTGAGCATTTTGAAAGGCCGCACGACCTCTAACTCTGCTGGAATAAGCCACAATTATCGGTCGAAGTGTTGAAAACAACCAAAACTATCGATCGTGATATCCCTTTCGTTCGACCTTCGATTGAGTTGATTCAGGTCTCTATGGACTCATATCAACGAGATGAACAAAACCCATTCGCTATTGCCTATCGATTCTGGCCTGAGCACCACCGCTGAAGCTACAAAATTCAGCCACTGCAGCCATCTATGCTTTTGCTCCTCGGATCATTCATGGATGTCGCCACCCTTACGATTAGATTCAGAGTTAATAGACGAGTCAATCCTGACCAGTTTCAGCCATCACTATTGCCGTTTGGCCGGAAACAGAGCTCGTTGTCGCCGTCATGATGGTGTAGGTTCGTTCCGATCATCCGAGCATTAGAAAGCCATGATTTTGGTGTCAAAACACATCATGGCTAATTTAAGATTTTATGGTTGGAAATGTGAGATTTGAGCGCAGGATTTTATCGACGTTGCTGGTCCTAATCTGCACTTTTAGAGGCCAAATTTTGTAAAATTGACCACACCAATGGACTCAGAAGGGTCAATTTAAGGGGGAAGGGGTGGGGGGGGTGGGTGGGGGGGGGTTAGGGGTGTAGGACCCAACCCGGCTGTGAAAAAACCCTCCGATCTCCCCGCCGCTGCTGTCGCTGCCACCGGTGGTTGAACTCTGATGAGGTGTCGTTTCTCAGGCTACCAACCTTCGTTTGACAATCCAAGACCATATCCCAACTTGCTTCGAGAAACTGAACGCATTGGTGACCTCTGTTCAACCAAAGTCAATTTTGATAAAACTGGTTCAGTACCAATTGCACGTGGATCGAAGTGCATTGAACGGATTTATTGAAGTTCATACTTAAATTTCTAACGCTTCAATGATGCCAGTAGATCATTCAAAGCGTTTATGGCTTCTACTGGAACTAGTTTCAAGGAAATATGCATTGGGACATGACAAGCGGATATTATCGGAACCGTTTAGCTCGGGATTGAGGCAAGTACAATATGATTAATGACAAGTAATTTAGAACATATGATGTCCATGGAATAGGTTAATGATGAATTCACGAATTCGTAAAGGCAATTATGGAAGATATAATTATGAGGATTTAATTAGTCCTTATAATATAAATTATAATTTTTTATGATCCTCAATAAAAAGGATAAATACGTTGTGTGAAAGGATTTAATTCTTTTGTGACTATGCTAAATAAAATAGCATACTAAAAGTTAATCCTACCCTTTGGATGTATGTTTATTTACTGAACTTAGCTGTAAAGGATAGAAGATCTGGGCGAGTAGAGAATTATGCTATAACTGGAAAGCAGTAGTTTACTTTTGTGTATGATACGAACAAACTTATTCTTCTGTATTGCACATAATTGTGCATATTTCATGCTCAATGAATGTTAGAATAAGAATGGTGTTTCTTGAATAATGTATGATGCTATGAATGTTTCAGGATGTATGATGTTATGAATGTTTTAAGATGTACGATGCGATGAATGTACTTATGGACTGTAAATAGTAGTAGAATTTTACTCTGCGAAAGTCTGAGGCGAAGAAAAAGTCAATTTCATAGAAAATTGATGGAAATGAATTAAAACACAAAATAAGATTGAAATTACTGTCATGCGGAGAAAAGATGATAGTAAAATGACGTATAAAGAAATGATGAACAAATAAAGATGACAAATGATAAGAAATTAATAATACTAATAAAAGACAAAAAGTTCTATGATAAGTACTTGTTGATAATAGTACTAAATAGTAAGTTATAAGCTAAAAATCATAAATTTATGAACTACGATGTAGTTACGAATTTTCGACCTATGTTTAAGAAAGAAGTATGGAACGTTTTTTTAAACCTACAAGTGGGAAAACGCATGAATATTGGGGTTAAGAAATGAAAAATAATTGAAAGACATCAATTATAGGGTTATAAAAACAATCAGAACGAAAAATTGACAGAAAAAAGGGTTCCGAAGGCCGAATCGCGTAAATTGGGGTTTTGACCGATTTAAGTGGACTAAGTCAAAATTTGTTGACCAAGAGTCAACCAAAACGCCGCCCTTGAAAAGTTAGTCAATAATGGTCAAAGTTGACTAGGTTGACCCGATCGTCTGAAAAAACACAGAGATAAAACGCGTCTTTCGACAGAAATTGTTGAACTAAAATAGGATAATTAGTAAAATGATCAATGGTTGAGATTAAAAGTCATAAATGAATGAAGGGAGGAGATTTTGACATGTGGAAAGTGAGATGAAGGAGGTGGCTGGCCAAATGCTTAATGGAGAAGGAAAATTTTGACTTTGCTTACAAAATGGTCCTTGGGATATGTCAAAATTGCATCCTAACCCCCCCACTTTTGGAGGGTCAGTTCATTAAGGAAAAAAAACAAGCAAATGGTCATTTTTCATGCAAGAAAAACAGAGAGCGTCCAGCCAAAGAGGAAGATAGAAAAATTCACCAAAGTGAGGAAAAACAAGATTTAGGCAGAAATTGATGAAGTTACCGAGGAATAGCGTCTCTGAAGCTTGTTCTTCATTCTATAAGGTGAGATTTTAAATTTTCCCTCTCATTTCTTCACCATGGCTACTGTGGAAGTATAGGGAAAGCATGAAGAAAATTTCACTTAAAATGGTGATTAGCTTGTGATGGTTAAGGAACTTGAAAATCTAGTGAACTAAGGATAAATTCTTGGTTATTGAACTTTTGTTTCTAGCAATTCTTGGTATGAAGAATTTTTGTGGAAAGATGGAGAAAACCTAGAATTATGGTGATGTTGATGGTGTAATTGAAACATAAAGAATGTGAATTGTGTTTGAAGGTGGAAATAATGGATAAAACGAGATAAAGTTAACTCGGAAAAGCTAGAAAAGTAGGTGGAACTCACGAAATTTAGTTTGAGCATTTGAACTAAAACTGGTTTTCATGAGGAATAAGGGATTAAGATGTAAAAAGTAAGTCGATTCGATAATCGGTGATGTATGGAAACCTAACACGATGAGGATTCATAGTTTTGGACCAAAATCGAAAACTAGGCCCAAGGACCGAGAAACGTACACGGGTTTGGTGTACATTGTTGGAATAGGAAATATTTTAGGATTGACTACCAAACATAGGGATTGTAGACCCTTCCGAATGAAATTTTAATGTAATTATTGATCTTAGATTTTGAATCTAACGATCAAAAAATTTATGCAATAAGATCGATTAACGATCGAAGTTGGAAAGCATCAAGTGAGACAAAGGACGCAACATTAACGAAACTTCTATAAGTATCAGTAGTTTCTTTTGTCTACAACGCGAATAAACTATTTCTCTATGTTACTCAATCTGAGCATATTGTAGACTAAATGTATGCTAGGATGTGAAAGATGTTTCCTGAAGGTTAGAAGCGCTGCTATGCATGTATTTACAGGACTTAAGTAGTAGTAGAACTTTAGTTTGCAAAAAGTATGTGTCGATATTAAGTCGAGGTCAAGTTAAGAGAGAGAGTTAAACTTTAACGAAATGTCAATTTCATGATAAATTGCTAAAAAATGCACAAAGTCATAAGATTTAACTAAAGTTACCATTTTAATGAGAAAGTCGACAAACGGTAAGAAATCAAACATCCTATTTGTACCAGTTTTCAAAGGAAAGGTTATTATGATTATGAAAGAAATGAAACCGTGACTGAGTTAGATTAGTTAGTTATCCCACTCCTCATTGGTTATGCGCACTAGGGTACAACCGGAGAGGGCTCCTAAGAAGTAAAAAAGACAAGAAAATGAAAAATAGAAACCGTTCCATATAAGAGTATGGTATTCAGAAAAGAGGAATGAACAGAAAAGAAAAACACAATAAGAATGTCATTTAGAACATGAGAATACAATGCGAACGACTAAAAAGAGACGAAAGCTAAACAAAGTATGTAATGAAATAAGAAGAACATAAGTGATATACGTTCTAGTAGTATAGAATGTCTTAGGATATATGACATGAATGCATATATGGGTATGCCTAATTATTGCATTTATCATGACGTATTATTCATGTTGTAGGAAGCTCAGATAAGGCACCGGCTCCCAAAAACGTTTTGCTAGGCATGCAAAGAGGATGTAGCAGCAGAGTGTGGGCAAGTGGGTGATGGACACACTGCGGATTTGAAGATGCTGTAAAATTGTGTATAATGTAAATAAGAACTATGGATATAAGACTATCCTGATTATGTAGTAAATGTGAAGTTTATGAGACTTTCAAGTTATGTTTCGTAAACTTAAGTACGAGGTATGTTCAAGTACCCAAAAGGCTACTATGATAATAGCCTATGAATGTTGATGGCATGTGAAGAATAGTTTGAATGCGTGAGCAAGTCTAGGAACTGATCTTAAGGTTTTATTACCACAAAGTATACATGTTTATAGTTTATCTTACCCTCATAAGAAAAAGAAAAAAGTGGGCATGAATTTTAGTAGTTTATCATTCTAGAGGAATAGAGGTTAGGAAATGGGTTAAGTATGAACGTAGGTTGATGATCAAAAGTTAGGGTCATCACAGTTACTATCAAAGAGAAGGTTCTGCCACCCACCCACATTCTACTGAGCATCTGACTCTATAATGTCCAAGTAAGTTATTATTTGTTCTGAATTTGGAATTCAGTGTTTGAATTTTGTTTTCATATGATATACGGTATGGTTCGAACAAGATGAACTCGAACGGTTCCACGTGAATTTCATAGAAGGAGTATCCGGGGTCTAGAAAGGGGCAGACATCCGCATAGTTTACCCTCTATACCAGAAGCAGAATGTATTCCTTTAGGGGTACCTCTGGAACCTCTATGACCTTGACATCCCCTACAACCTAATTGAGTAGTTGAGTCGCCCCCAATTGATAAAGAAGTGCAAGTAGCTATGATTAGATACCCAATAGGATCTAAGGTCGCTGCAAGTTGCTTTTGCACTTTATCAATGTAACCCACCTACGTATGATGGTCAGGCTCACCCAACTAAATTGTAAGATTGGCTACATCGAATTGAATACCGATGGTAGCCCTGTGATATTGATGAGAGTGATTGGGTGATTCTAGCAGCCGGCCTATTAGAGTCTGACGCTAGACAATTTTGGAAAGGTGCGAGTGAAACAAGAAATGCACATGAGGTGCCATGGGGCAATTTTTGTAGTTTATTGTTGGCTTAATTTCTACTAAGAGAGGTACCCGAAAGGATTGCACCAGAGATTGGCTCTACCTCACTGGTTCAATCATAGATTGGGGAGACAGAATTTATGAGAATGGAGAAATATATACATAAGGTCAATAGATTTAAGATGCGATCATATGATGCAGTAAGTAACTATGCAGAGCAATTTCTTAGTGAGATTATGGCTGATCACACTATGTATTAAAAGAACAAGATGCATGTTTTGTATTTTGGAGAGGGTTAGTAGAAGAACTAAAGATTATGACATTTCCTCAATGGGAAGCTACCTATACCCTTACCCAATTCATAGAGGAAGTAATGCAATTAGAAGAAACGTTGGCTAATGAATGAGAAGAACAAGAACGACGTGCTACTGAGCGACAGATGGAGTTTAAGTGGAGACAATGGGAATACCAGTGTAGACTTAGAATCAAAGTTGGAGATGAAGTTGCTCAGATTTTTTACAATAAAGACAAGCAGACGTGGATCCTTAAAACAATGTAAATACTAGTGAGGAAGAGGAACCAGAGGAGGATTTTATAAAGGCTAATGGGGAAGAAAATGAGAATTATGGAAATGTATAATATGATGTAATGTTTTGAATATAATGTTAAATTGTAACAATGTAAAAATGTAAATGATACTTGTCTTATGTAAGTAACGAATGATGAATGTATATGTATATTTCAGTAGTTATGTGTATGTATATGTGTAAATGCATACAAATGAATCAGATATAGTAAAATGCGTTCATTTAAAGCATGCATTTTATGAAAGAAAAGTGTGGTTAAGGTATTACCACAAGAGACGGAAGTTGTATTACTTGAAACAACTTTATGTTATGAAATGTTATTAAGATTATTTGGTAATATATACATATGCACATATCCGGAAATTTAGCTTCGTTTGCCACTATTTTTCTGGTATAGATACATGAAAACATGGTTCGGCCACATAAAGGACGTGTGGTATAGGATGTAGATGTAGATCTAGCTACTGTGATAGCCAATCTACAGGCCAGACTGGAGGCTCAAGAGCACAAAAATAGGAATTTGCAAGAGCAGTTAGAGTAGAGAAATCAAGAATAGGAGGAAAAAAGAATGCCACCTGTTCAACCGGAACCGGCACCACCAATGGCACCTACACCACAACCAGGGCCTACAACAATGCTAAAAATGGTACCATGAGCTATGCATGTCGCTAATCAGGAACCATTATATGTGCGATTTTGTAGGATGAAGCCACTAGAATTTGAAAGATCCATTGACCCACTGGAGGCTGAGGAGTGGTATCACTCCAAATGATTCTAGATTTCATGAATCTAATGAAGAAGGAAAAAGTTCTTTGTGCTTCTTATGTGCTAAAGAAAGATGCTCACTACTAGTGGGAGACAGTGGTAATGAGAAGAAATGTTGCAAGAATGACTTGGAAAGAATTCTGGGAGGAATTCAATGCCAAGTACTATGATATTATAGGTCTCTGAGCTCAACAAAATGAATTCAATAATTTGAAGCAAGGTGATATGACTGTTACGGAGGCTTGTTGTAAGCTTGATCTACTAGCAAGGCTATGCCCTCTGCTAGTGCCTACAGAAATGGAAGGGGTGTGACTAATGTTAGTGATGTTTTTCCCTGAAATTGCTACACTAGTAGACAGTGGTGAAAATCCACCCACAATAGTGGCAGATTGTGTCAGTAGAGCAGTCCGAGTAGAATATCACCTGGCCTAATCTAAAGAAGAAAGAGCCAAATTTTGGGAAGCTGAGAAAAAGGATGAAGCCCAGGCAAAGTAAACCCAAAAGGGGAATCAAAAGAATAATCAAGCTGGTCGAGTAACCGGGTTAATGAATTGGACAAGGAATCGACCCTCACAGAGTCACCAATGTAATAACTAGAACCCGAATAAGAGGAACATAAATTTTGATGGAAACTGAAACTTTAATTTCTAGAATCTTCAACAAAGGCAAGAGCGCAACATGAATACAATTGAGTGCCCTAAGTGCGGAAAGAAACACTCGGTGTATGCCGTTATGGAACAAACAGTTGCTATACATGTGGCAAAGAGGACCATTATTCCTGGAACTATCCTCAGAATGCAAATAGACAGCCCACTAACCAGACAAACATGATGCAGATGAGAGTTGAGGAAATGCAACCTCAACAAGATAGAATAGAAGCCTTGTCACAAACCAAAGCTAGGTTGCTTGCATACACGAAAAATAATGCAGAGGCTGGCACATCAAGAGTAGTGACGAGTCAACTTACTATTGCGCAACACTCAGCATACATATTATTTGATTTTGGTGCATCACATTCGTTTGCATCATATGGATTTGCTGAGAAATTAAGTTATATTAAGAATAGAATTGGTCAGATATTTAGGACTACCCTACCTTCTAGGAAAATTTTGTTGTCTGAATTTAGACTAGAGCATGTACCGATAGTCATTGCTAATAGGGAGCTCTATACAGATCTAGTCGTATTAAAGATAATCGACTACGATGTCATCCTAGGAATGGATTTCTCAGGAAAATATCAAGCCATTATCGATTGCCATAATATGAAGGTGATTTTTCAACTCGATTGAGAGGAAACTTTGAGTACGTTGATCGCTCAAAGTGTACCCGCAGACAAATGATTAATGCAATGGAAGCAAGGAGATTACTCACTAGTGGTTGTAAGGGATATTTAGTTCATATTGTGGATATGACTAAAACTGATAAGTTGCCACCTAAAGATGTGCCGATAGTTCAAGATTTTATGGAAGTCTTTCGAGAAGAATTACCAGGATTGCCACCAGAACATGAGATTTCGTTTGAAATTAAACTTTTACCTGGAACGGCACTAAATTCTAAGGCTCCTTATAGAATTGCTCCCAAAGATAACTTAAGGAATTAAAAATGCAACTGCAAGAATTATTAGACAAAGGATTTATTTGACCAAGTTATTTGCCTTAGGGAGCCCCTGTTCTATTTGTAAAGAAGAAAGATGGCACGTTAAGAATGTGTATTGACTATCGTGAGCTCAATAAGGTCACGATATGTAACGTCCCCCTAATATGGCTCTAAATTATCCAATTAGTCATATTAAGTAGTGGTTAAGAAATTAAGTAGTGTTACTTCTTAACCTTCTCTTAAACTTAACCTAACAAGCAATTACGGGCAAATTTGAACTTTTAAAACTTCCTAACAAGCAAAGTTAATCAAAATATATGTATTATACTCCAACAGGCTGGCCAAATATATATAATATAATACATCTATCAAAAATGGGCTTAGCCTTATACTATGTATACCAACTCGGGCTCACACAATCCCTTAGTACAATGAGGGCCTCCAAAATACAGGTCAGTTAGTCCATACACACCTGTCTCAGTCCTTAAGATTACGCCAACCAACCATCTAGTCCATAACTAATGTTGAGATGTACCTTCATCTACATCACCAAAAAAAATAAGTGAGCTAAAGCCCAGTAAGTAGAATAATGAATGATATATCAACAATGAAAATATGCATGAGCACATGACTTGTTAACATCATATATTTTAACTTTTCATTCATTCTTTTATCTTATGCACGTAATTACTTAGATAGGGTGGTATCCTAGATACCTCATCGGACCTTGTGGCCACATCATACATAACATCGAATGTCGTGGTGTGTGGGGAAAACACATTTTTCACATATAAAACCAATTCTTCCTTGTGATCATCGAGGAAGCTTCCCACACCACAAGTCTCTATTGAGACAAAAGTCCTTCAACCTAGTGATCACAAATTATATTATTAAAATGCCGTCACGTGGGGCTAATCATAATAAACACAAATCCTTCCCCGTGATCATTGGAGAAGCTTCCCACGCCGCAAGAGGTCTGGCAGTCTCCTTAGAGACACAAAACCTGTCAAAAACCAGAAAACCATCATTTAACTCTCTCTTCACTTTTAATATTCATTCTTTTCACTTTATGTTCAATGCTACATATCTTTACAACATGTCTTGCATGCATGGTTATGCTAACATCAATAACACATGTCTCGTATATTCGCATATCACAACTTTGAATCACATAGTATATGCACGACTTTTATGGTGATACAGATGATATTGTACTTACCTTAAACTTTAACATTGAACCAATCTTTTAGGTACTACTCTCAGGGGATCCGACACTTCGTATCATTAAAATATTGATCGTCGCCATTTTTTTAATTACTGATAATAATATTCTAAATTTAAATTTTTGAGTAATAATAATTATTTGATCAAATATACAATTGAAATATACTTTCATATCTAAAAAATGGTTGAAAAGTGCTAAAAATGGCTCATTTGGCCTTGTTGGCCAAGTAGCCAGGCACGTAGGTTGCAGCCCATGCCTGGGCATGCTAGGCACGCAGCAGGGTCACATGTGCGTAGCCAGGGAGTGCTTGGCATACCCAGTGATCATGGTACGGGCTACGGGGTGGGTTTAGCCTTAAATTTGGATCCTTCTTTATCCCAAAAAATTTCAAAAATTTTTGACAACATTTCCCCTTATTTCTAACACTCCCCAAAGCCAAAAGTCACCTGTTTTGAATGTAATATCCCAAAATAAAATAATATATGCTCATAATCACAATATCATCCCAAATACTAAACCATGTTCGGTAAAAAGGTCATAAGATCCAAATTATACAGTATTTTGATGAGATATTTTAGGTCTAAGTTAGTATTCTCTCAAAATTTCAACCCAAATGGAGCTCTCTAGCCTAGGAAAATAACATAAATTGGAGCCACTTGTAGAACCAACCTGTTTCAGGGCTGCCACCAAAACAAACTTGAAACCACCACCTCCCAATTGAGTTTAATTAAATCCTTTTATGTGGTTGTTCCCGACATAACAAAGATTATGTGGTGTAAATATCTCAGTAAAATTCAAACAAAACCCACTGAACCAACACAAAACGTCTTCCAAACCAGAACAGGCCCTTACCTTGACTAGGTTAGGTTTTTCTTGAAATTGGCATCCAAAACTTGACAAACCACCAACGAAATTCTTATTTTCTTAAGTTAACAGCTTGAGAAGGGAGTTTCTGTCAAAGAGAGGTCGGGCAAGATGAATAAGTGTAGTGTAGAATGATCTAGTAGCTTATATCCCTTAAGCAATCAAAGCGGCAACTTAGTCATCAGAAAGGAATATCACCTCGACTGGTCATGTGTCCCTTTTTTCTGCTTACTCACCTTCTTAATAGGGTGTTAGACACTCACACCAAATCCCATTTACATAGTAGGTCATAAGCATTCAATTGACATACTAACTTAGGTGTACTTGCTTATATCAAAAAAACTCAGTATGACTAAAATGATTCACTTTTGTTCATGTTCGTTCATCATTGAAACTTAACCAATATTTGTAAAATCCTTCCTAACATATTCAAGCATGAGATAATAAATTTTTCTAAATCACTTACAAGCCAACAAAAGCCTCAATCAAGACTCAGAAAACCCGAGCACCGATTTTTGAGCAAAATAGGGTTTTCTAGTGTGTTCTAGTTCAATAGTTCATGTGAAATTCCATATCAACCTCTTGTAATTGGTTTCATACTCTTATGTTCTTATTGTAAGGAATTTTGTACCACATGTGGGTCCAACTAATGAACAAAATCCATGCTTAACCTTTTTTTAAAAACTTCGTTACCAATTAAACTCTTTGTAATTCATAAAAACCACTACTATAAATCTCTTTTCTACTATTCCACCTACCGGATCCACCTTCGAGCAAGCCTGTCATTTCATCAAAACATTATGCTCAACAACTACTTAATATACACTAATAACATAACAATGCATCTCAATGGCATGCCAAACTTATAAATCATGTATATTATGCCATGAATGGATGCAATGCATTGGCCAACTCGTATGTTAGAATTTTGGGCATCACATGATAAAGAATAAATATCCTCAGTCTAGGATCGACGACTTATTTGACCTACTCAAGGGGGCAGCAATATTCTCAAAGATTGATTTATGATCTAGATACCACCAATTGAAGATTAAGGAGCAAGATATATCAAAGATAGCTTTCAGAATGCGTTATGGACACTATGAATTTCTGGAAATGCAGTTTGGACTAACAAATGCCCCAGCAGCTTTTATGGATTTGATGAATCGAGTTTTCAAGGAATACTTGGATAAATTTGTTATTGTTTTTATCAACGACATACTAATTTATTCAAAGAATTATAAGGAACATGAAGAACACTTGAGAATTATTCTTCAAATGCTAAAAAGACATAAGCTATATGCTAAATTCTCTAAGTGCAAATTTTGGCTCAATGAAGTTCATTTCTTAGGGCATGTAGTCTCAAAAGATGGAATCTCGATGGATCCAGCAAAGATTGAAGTAGTTAGTAACTGGTCCGCACTAAGAAACATAAGAAAATTAATAATTTCTTAGGTTTGGTCGGATATTATAGAAGTTTTGTAGAGGATTTCACAAAACTAGCTGCACCACTCACTGTCCTCATGCGAAAAGAAAAGAAGTATGAATGGATTGAGAAGTGTGAGGAAAGTTTTCAAGAATTGAAATGGAAGCTAACTACTGCACCAATCCTTACTATCCCAAATGATGGAGAAAAGTTTGACATATCTGGTGATGCATCTAAACTAGGACTGTGGAGTGGTATTGATGCAAAATGGAAAGGTAATTGCGTACACTTCTTGACAATTAAAAACTTATGAGAGAAACTATCCTACACATGATCTTGAATTAGCAGTAGTGGTTTTTGTATTGAAGATATGAAGACATTATTTATATGGTGTGCAATGCCAGATTTTCACTGATTATAAAAGCCTCAAGTATTTCTTCACTTAGAAAGAGCTTAATATGAGGCAACGCAGATGGTTGGTTTTGTTGGTTCCCGAATCAAATTCGGATGCGGAAGCGCAGCGGAAAGGCGGATCGTGTATAACAAAAATTTTCATAAAACCTTTGATATACTCTATAGATTATATTAATTTATGCACAAATAAATTAATCTCATTAATTCATTTATTAAGAACTCAATTCGGGAAAAAATACGGAGGCCGACTCGGTTGATAACTTGAGTTCTTTGACCTCGAACAATCCTTGCTCCAAAGCTTTGTGTTTAGAAAACCAATGTCTTCCACGTCAATTCCTAGAATCCACGAAAGTGTGTGTGGGCACACATGAGACAAAATGGGTTACAACAAACACTCGAATTTCCACAAACACCAACGCATGCACGATGTGGAATTTTTAGAGAAAAACATTTTTCCTTCCTCTCTACTTGAGAATTTCGCCACTAATCCCATTAGGGCTGAAAAATTGCTTCAAAAATTACTCTAGAGAAATTTCGCCACCCTAAAAAAATTAGGGCAAAAAGGAATTCCAAAATTGTCTCAAAAATAGTATTTAGAGAGTAGAAGTCAAACTTCTAAAAGGAATCCAATCTCTATCTCTAAGATAAAGCTTGTTTATTATCTCCTATTTGAATTTGGAACAAAAATCCCTTCCCCTTATCCTTAAGGTGGCGGCCACACTAGTAGGTTTTATCCCTATGTGTGGCACCTATTATAGATAAGGAAGGAAGATATTTTATCCTTTATCCAGTAGTCCAATTCAGATTCAAATTGAATTTAAGTCAAACTTAAATTAATTTGAATTCTAAATTGAACAACTTATCAAATAAGTTTAAATGGATAAATCTAGATATGTTCAAATTCAAATTTAAATAATCACATTATTTAAATAATAATTAATTCTTAATTAATTATTTTCGAGTGTTTAATTTTAGAATTTCGTAATTCTAAAATTCCCATTTTGTCCTCTGGTATGCGGAAGAATTACTAGGACGACGCTGGGACTAATGGACCTATAATCCCGAGCTCCAATAGAATTAATAATCAATTAAACACTTTAATTAATCAATTAATTCTATTAATTCCAATAGTTACTCCACTATAAACTTGGAATTGCACTCTCGAAATTATAGATATAAATTACTTCTAAACCGTGAAGTGTCCATTTGATATAGTCATTGCATATAGATCAATCCTCCACAAATAATTCATAATTAGAGCCAGGTAGAATCCGTTAACCTCTCTAATTATATCTTTATCCTGAGTACCATTGATTCTCTAATGGACAAAGTGATTCATAAAACACATTCATGAATCGGAGCTCCCTTTGGTCCAAGTACCGAATCAACCCTCAAGAGAATTATTTATCTACTTCTTTCTCAAGAAGGAATAGATTCCATCTCGTATAATAACATTCCCAGCTACCTACTTCATCATGTCTCCAAAATACAAGGAATAGGATTCAGGGTCTCGGAATTGCATCGAGTAAATCAAAAGACACAAATCCATAAATAGGAGTCTCATTAAGAACTCGTGGATTAAGATCATTCTATATATGACCATCGATAGACTCAATTAGAATTTCTATACTTAACGGAAATTATTAGAAATTCATATTGTGTATGTGTCCTTGTTCCACATAATCTCATTATGTGAAATACACTCATTCAATATCTCACCATATTAACAGTGCGGATAACACTGTTCCATTCTAAATGGGAATGACATGTATTAATAATGTTTTAATTCAAGATTCCAAACTTTAATTAAATTCATTATGAACATTGCTTTTTGATTATTATCCTTAAACATTATCCTCTCGTATATAAAACTTATACACAATGCTTAAGGTTACATAAATAATCAAGGAATTTTCATTGATATTCATAAAATATTCATAAATATATGCACATAAAATAATGAATAAACTCTTTTATTAAATAAATAATAAATGTCCAATTACATCTCATGCTTCTAGGACACCATTCCCAACAGGTTTCACGCCCCCAACCGGGGTGGGTGACGTGGAGCTCGATTAGGGATTAATAAAGCAGATCCCCAACCGGGTCCCCCACTTAGCTGCATTAAAATATAAATAAAGTACATAATCCAGGAGCCTCTGACACACAGGGCTCCACCCCACAGGACATACAGTATCATACATACATGTTCATGTAAATAACCAATTACAACAGACATCAACCACAGTCTAGTAAATCCAAATATTAATAAGTTTACATAATTTCTCAAATTCCTTACATTTGTTCAAGAGGATAACTCAATCCTCACTTGCTCGACCCGTAGCACGACTCGGCTACGATGCACCGCTCCTCCAATCTCCTGAGAGGGGTTTAAACATTTGAAACATGAGCGAAAGGCCCAGTAGGATATAATTTGAAATAATTTAAATAAACGAATAAATAAATAAGCGCGTAAATAGAATAAATAAGACATTCAGCCCGACAAAACAACCGGAACCTCACATCCTTTTTCTCAAAGGAAATATAACTAAAATAATCCATATTACAGGCTTCAGCGAGTAATTAGTACAAATTACTCACCTCACCAAGCGCCTCGCCTACCGGACCGGTTTGGGTTCGCCCCGAGGATGCACTCTCCGCATCCTATCTAGGCTTACAGCAATAGACTCTATTACCAGTTCACAAGATCTCTTATCTTAAGAAATCATCCGTTTAACATTATGAAATCGTTCATATGACCCCACGAACTACTCAAGCCGTGGGCCCCATGACTGGACAAGCCATGAGGTTCCATGACTAGACAAGCTATGGATTCCATGGACAGGACAAGCCAAGGATTTCCATAACTAACAAGCCATGGTTTTTAGAACATTTTTCTTTCAAGAAACCAATCCCTTTCTTTTTAAAACATTTTCAAGGCCAAAATCCTTTTTGAAAAACAGGCTCACAAGGAAAAGGGATAGAAATCCTACCTCGCACAATCAAACACTGGGACTAGCGTTGCCTTTTCCGGCTTCCGCTTCCTCAAGCCCCTTGATCACGAATCCTCGCGATCATCGATACAAAACACCACTTTAGGATCAATTCTCGGTCCTAAAGTAATCGAATCTCAATCATATACCAAGATTTTCCAATTAGTGTGCCTAATCAATTTTCATGTTTCAAATTCCATTCCAAGGGTTTTAAATATCAAATCGGGGATTAAAGATGCTAATCCTTTCATCCCAAGTCCCCAAATGAAGCTAATTTGGGTTCTCCCCGAAAACAGGGTCAAAACAAGCAATTTCATGCCAAACAGGGGTCAAACCCCGTGTACACCGGTCGACCGGAGGCAGTGCATGCATCACCACGGTTGGCGGTGGTGTGCATCCGATCGACGGACCGATCGGCCGATGGCCATAGTAAGATCCGGTCGACCGATGCGGTCGACCGGTGGAGATCCCCAGTTCGCGAAAACTCACGGAAATCAGTCCAAAAACCTGCAAATCCAGTCCCAATTCGTAAAATCTCAAGGGACAACCAGTAGATCTGGGTTCTAGGTCCTAAAACAAGTCCAAAGATCACAAGATCTCCAATTTCTACTCTAGTTTTACTCGAAAATCATCAAAATCCGTTTTGAACCAAAAGTAAGTTTTAAATCCGAAAAACTTGAAATTCAAGAGAGGTTCTTTCAGTGATCTTACCTTGAATCCTTCTCTTGATGTTGAAAACTCTTTGAAATCACTCTTGGTTCGAATCCGGTCTTGATTTGAGACAAAAATGGGGAGAGAGAGAGAGGGAGAGAGAGCACAGGAGAGAGAAAGAGAGATAGAGAGAGAGAGAGAGAGAGAGAGAGAGAGAGAGAGAGAGAGAGAGTGAGCCGTACGGGAGAGAAAAGAAGGAAAGAAAGAAAAGAAAGGAAAAAAAAAGAAAAGAAAAGGAAAATAAAAAGAAAATGACGTGTGTAAAATATGACAGTCCAGAAATGCGCCCATACATATACGGATAAAAATAAATTCTTGTAAATAATTTAAATACCTTGGAATCATTTAAACTCAATTAATTAAATCAGATTAGGCACACTAATAATCTTAATTACCTTAATTAATCTCAATTAATTCTTGGTGGTGTTCTGACTCCACCCCCTTAGGCAATTTCGTCCCCGAAATTAAAACTCACCTCAAAGTGCAAGCAGATGCGGATAACGTTCACGCATCGTCGTTTCAAACTCCCATGTTGCTTCCTCAACACCATGGTGCTGCCACAACACTTTCACTAACGGAATTTCACGATCACGGACTCTTCATCTTCACGTCAAGAATCGAGCGGGTGCCTCCTCGTAGGACCGTCATCTTCAGATCGGAATGTCAAACCACTGCACTACCGCTTCCGGCTCAGGTTGACATTTCTGAAGCATGGAGACATGGAACACGTCATGCACGTGAGATAGCTTAGGCGGTAAAGCCAACCGGTACGCCACCACTCCGACTCATTGCACAATCGGGAATGGTCCCACATACCTTAGTGCGAGCTTTCCTTTCACACCAAACCGAGTAACTCCTTTTCGTGGAGAAACCTTCAACAGAACAAAGTCGCCTTCTTGGAATTCCAAAGGCCCTCCTTACGCCATCGAAGATAGCTCTTTCATGGACTTTGAGTGCCGATAGTCGTCCTCGAATCACGCCTATCTTCTCATTGTTCTCTTGAATGACATCCGGTCCAGTTGTAAGTCTATCCTCTGGTTCCAACCAACAAGCGGGTGACCTACAAGGACGACCATACAACGCCTCAAAGCGGTGTCATACCGATCTTGGCACGATAAATTTGTTATTGTATGCGACGGCGAGGTGCGGTATTTCTTCCAATTCCGCCAAAATCCGAATATAAGCATGAAGCATATCCTCCGAATCGAATAACTCTTTCGGATTGTCCATCCGTCACGAGGATGAAATCTTTGTCTTGAAGTTCAATTCGTTCCCATGGCTTCGGAAACTTCTCCAATACCTTGCATTGAAAGCGGCGTGTCACGATCGGGGCGTGATGAGCGGTGGCACCCGTGTAACCTCACGATGTGCTCTGGGTACAATTACGGCGGAATCTTACGAGAATCGTCGCCGCGAAGCGGTATGAAGTCGCGGACTTCATCAAACATCAACCACCACCCGGATGGCATCGTGCTTCAACTCGGTTCTCGGTAGTCCCATCGGAAAATCCATCGTGATATGCTCCCATTTCCATTCGAGGGACGGGGAAGAGGTTGCAACTCTCCCTGGCACGGTGCTCGGCTTTAACTCGGAGGCAAGTCACGCATTCCGAGCCGTGCTCGCGGACATCTCTCTTCATGCCTCTCCACGATCTTGTCTCTTCAAGTCTGGTACATCTTGGTACTACCGGATGAATGGCGTACCTAGATTTGTGGGCTTTATGCAGAATCATCTTCTTTACCTCACCCGCCTTAGGAGCGGCAAAGGCGGTCGCGAAAATCTGACGTCCGTCTTCTCGGATTCTCCAATCCTCAAACTGTTCTCCATTACGGATTCGAGTCCCATTTCCTTGAAGATGAGGATCTTGCCAGTGATTCGCTTGACTTGTTGCACAAGAGTTGGTCTTGAAATCAGATTATACACCACACTGGTTATAATCCTCATGATGAAGATCATACTCACTCACCACTTCAATCCTCTTCCAATCCTCCAAAGCTAATGCGCCGAGTCACAGCGTTTTCCTGCTAAGGGCATCGGCCACCACATTAGCTTTCCCGGGATGATACTACGGGGTGAAGTCATAATCTTCCATGTACTCTACCCATCTCCTGCATGCGAGGTTCGAGATCTTACGAGTAAACAAGTACTTGAGACTCTTATGATCGGAGAAGACACGAAATCTTGCTCCATAGAGATAACATCTCCATATCTTGAGCAAATATTTTACGCTTAATTCCAAATCATGTGTGGGGTGCTAAATGCGATCTTAGTTGGCGAGATGCGTAAGCTACTACATGTCGCCTTGCATCAGGACATAACCAAGCCCGGCCCCAACAATGTCGGAGTACACCTCGTATGGCTCCTCGGTATTAGGAATCGTCGAGAATCGGTGCACTTGTCAACCTTACCTTCAATTGGAAAGGCATGTTCACATTCGGCATCCCACTCGAATCGACTTCTTTCTTGGTCAAGCGGAGTCATCGGTGCGGCTATACTCGAGAAGTCCTTTACAAAATGCGGTAATACCCGCGAGTCCGAGAAAGCTTCAATCTACGCCCACATTCTTGACCTTTCCCATCAGAAAGTACGTTTCAATCTTGGATGGGTCCTAGAAATTCCTTGTCCACGAAATCACATGGCCAAGGAACTTCATGTCGACTAAGTCACATTTCTCCTTCTTCGATACAACCGGTGTTCTCGAAGGGTGCGAAGAACAATTCTAAGGTGCTGCACATGTTCTTCCTAAGTCTTGAGTAAACCAAAGATGTCGTCAATGAAGACGATCACAAACCGATCCAAGTACGGCGAGAAAACCCGATTCATCAAATCCATGAATGCAAGCAGGGCATTTGTCAACCCAAACGGCATTACAGAAACTCGAAGTGCCGTGCCGAGTTGAAAGGCGATCTTAACGCGTCTTCCTCCCCGATTTTCAACCGATGGTACCCGGATCTCAAATCAATCTTAGAGTAGACGTGATCCACCCAACCGATCGAAATATTCATCGATCCTCGAAGTGGGTACTTATTCTTCCGAGTTACCCTATTCAATTGTCGGTAGTCAATGCACAACCGAAGAGATCCGTCGTGCTTCTTCACAAATGAAGACGGTGCACCCCAAGGGGAAGTACTATTCGGATATATCCCTTCTCTGCCGGATCTTCATCTTCGTGTTCTTAATTCCTTCATCTCCGCCGGAGCCATCTGGTATGGAGGAATAGAAATAGGTCTTTGTTCACGGAACCATATCAATGCGAATTCAATCTCCGATCGGTATACCGGTAGATCTTGAAATCGTCCCGCAAACTCATCCACCACGGGGATTCCGCATTATCTCCGCTCACTTGATTCACCTTCTATGGCAAGAGGGAAAAAAAGCGAGCTAGATTCTTCCGTCCTCCAATATTTGTGCTTCAACAGTCATTCCCCAAGGACTGGGTTCATCTCTGCCTGATAAACAATCACTATTCTGGAATCCGTCACCAATGTCACTTTTCTACGGTAGCAATCAACAATTGCACCGTGTCTTGACAGCTAATCCATTCTGAGCACCACATCAAACAGGGTCATCGGAAGGATAATCAAGTCTACTCTCAATCGCTCACTACCAATCGTGATTTCACACGACTTACACACACTCATCACCTCCACACATCCCAGTGGGGAGTTCAAAGTCATCGGGACTTCTAAATTCTCACTCTTCAGTTTCAAAGTCCGAACAAATGAACTTGATATGAGCAGTGTGTGGCACCGTATCAAACAACACGTGAGCAAAGAATGAGAGATTAGAATCATACGCTCAACCACCGCGTTCTTTGGTCCGACCTCAGTCGCTTCTGAGGGTATAAGCTTGTCCCTGTGCTTTTCCCTTTCTCATCACCAACATTAGGCACCGAGCCGGAGGCCTATCTTTTTGTGGCGGAGGTGGTTATCTTGATCTCGGCGCTTGAGCCGGGCTGTGGAATACCGGGCGGTTGATAGGTCGGCGCAAGAGGGTATGACATCATTGCGGGCGATATGGCGGCATGTCTTGTGGTGGCCCTCTTGGCTATAGGAAGTGTCACTTTGGGCTTGTTGAGCGGCGGCCGATTAGGACAATTCCTCCTAATATATTTTTGCCCACAATGGTGACACTTGGGCCCGTCTGAACATTCTGTCACTCTCGGAAGAACTCGCCACCACTTGCCATTTCTTGAATCGGTTTCTTCTACCACTCCGCTTTGTGGTCCACAAAGAAACGGAAGGTCTCTACGAAGCGGAGGGTCTACCGGAGGCAGAGACCCGACCCGCTTCTTCTTCTTTACTTTGGCGATAGGCGGGTTATCTGTTCCACCCTTGTAGCGGCTACCAAATCCCGGAAGTTAAGTCTTAGAGCCACCAAGGATCTCCTCACGAGAGTTCTTGAGGCCCCTCTCAAACCGGAGACATCTCATGTGTTCGAGACTCCACTAGAGATGGCGCAAACCGGGATAGGTCATTAAACCTAGCCTCATATTCCCTCACGGACATGTCACCTTCTTTGCGGCCGACATGAATTCCAGTGCCTTTTCTTCCCTATAACTCGGAGGGAAGTACTGATCATTGAACATCACCTCAAACTGTTCCCAGGTCATTCCTGTGACATCCATTCTCCTCTTGACCTGTTTCCACCAAGTGTTTGCTAATCCTTCCATCTTATACACCGCAAATTCCACCCAGTATTCATCTGGGACTCCTATAGTACTCAAGTGCTTGACTATGGAGTCAATCCAGAACTCAGCTTCCTAGGGTCCTCCCTCACTATTAAATGAGGGGATAGGCGCTCGCCTGAATTTCCAGAAATATCCTTATTTCCGATCCTCAGCCGGTCGCTCATTCCGAGCTCTAGTGGCCATGCCTTGAAAGGCAGTATACATGGTGATAAGTGCACAAATTTGCACTTTTAATGTTCATAATTGTCAAATTATTTTATCAAATTTGTGATTTTAATTTTAAATATTCCTAAATTTAGAGGATTTAATTTTAATTGGATTTAGTTTATTTTTCAGGTTTTTGAAGAAAACAATTGGATTTGGGCTAGTTCACCAAGCAAAACCCAAAAGTTGAGCCCAAGAAAAGCCCAATTCGGCCCAAAACCCATCAACCCATCAACTCCCCGAGCCGAGCCGACAAGCCGCGAGCCAAGACCGAGAAGCCGCGACCCGAGCCGCCACGTGTCGATCGCTGCCGCGCCGCAGGCCGTGGGACCCAGTGCTCGCCAACCGCAGCACAACACGCGTCCTATGGGGTCCAGATGTTCCCCCGGACACGCGCGCGTTGGGCGCACCGCCGCTCCTCCGCGCGAGTTCTCTTCACGCGCGCGTCACCCGGGCTTCCTCTCTCTTCCGCGTGGGTCCCGCGTGCCAGAGTCCATCCAACTAGATCGCGCCATGTGTCCCACTTCGTCAATCTTCTGCAGCACGTCATCCCGCGTTCCAGCTCCCGCCAATCAGAGGTCGCCACGTGTCCCACTTCTGCAGCATGTCTTCCCGCGCGCGAATCCGCTTCCGCCACGTGTCCCACTTCGTCAGCCCTATGCAACACTTTCTCTACCGCGCGCGAATCGGCTTGCGACACGTGTCCCACTCTTTAGAACGTGATGAATTTTCTTCACAATTAAGGATCCGGTTTTTACACTCTTAACACACCAAAAACTCTATAAATAGGATGATTGTGAAGGTGATTAGTGAGACATTTTTTAGAGCCTAAATTCTCACATATTTTCTTGTTCTTATTCTCATATTTTCTTTTTAGAATTTTATGGGAATTATGTACAAGTTAGGCTAGAGTATTAAGTGAGGCTTGAGATGATCCTCTATGTGTAGTGAATTTATTTGGATTTTTTATTCTTCAATGGTTTGTAAGTTTTATACATTTGAGTAAATAATTTTCTTTTATCATATTTCTTCTTCTTATCAATATATTTTATTGTCAACTCTCATATAAATCTAGTCATGCTCTTTTTATGTGATTGTTGCATTATATTATATATTGATCGGTATTATTTTATGAGTAATCTTTTACTGCATTATTGCCAACGGTATATTGTCGCTCTTAGATTTAGTAATCTTTTACTGCATTATTGCCAACGGTATATTGTTGCTCTTGGATTTCTCATAAGATAATTTTTCCTAATTTTAAACGTTAGAATTTTATTTACTCGAATACATTTTCAATTCATATGTTCTTCAAATATTTATTTTCTGATTGATTGTTTGGGATGTGAAACTTTCAATTGAGTCAATTTATGAATCAAAATCCAAATAGGTGAACAAAGCATATGGAGGATTCTCAAAGCCTTATCACTTTTTATTATTGAATTTTCTTTATTTTAAATTGTTAAAAAATATCAAAAACACTCATTCATTTTTCTTTGTTTGATTGCCTACTTTCCTAACGCTTTTTATTTGCTAATCATTTCTTGTTCAATTTAACACTTCCTCGTGGGATCGACCGTTCAAATTGTACTACAATTGACCGCTTGTTTTTGTACACGTTTGGGCGTAATCAAATTTTGGCGCCGTTGCCGGGGAGGTGCATCAACAAGATTGTTCAGTAGATAATTAGCCAAAGAGGTAGGTATTATCCATCTTTTATTTATTTATTTATTATTGCTTGGCACGTTTAAAAAAAAAAAAAAAACTTTTTGTTTCCGTGACTTGATTGCTAGTATATATATATAAAAAAAAAAAAAAATTTACCTTTTCTCTTGATTCTCTTTCCGTAACAGTGTGTGCATTTCAAAAAAAAAAAAAAAAAAACTTTGCTGTATTCCTCTCTTTCTTATTTTTTGTTTGTTCTCCACGTTCCACGTTTTCAATAACCCACGTTCTTTAATATCTATTTGTTTTAAAAAAAAAAAAAAAACGTTTCGTTGTCATTCTCGCGTTCTCAATTTATTCCTTTCTTTCTTATTTTTTTTTTCTTTTCCACGTTCTCACATTCTTCAAATTTAAAAAAATAAAAAAATAAAAAAAAATAAATTTTGATTTGATTTTGTAATCTTTTATTTTTGGTAATTAGTATTTTATTTTGTTTCCTCATTTGTATATTTTAATTGTTGCCTTATTTAATTATTTTTTTTTTAGTTTCATTAATTCTTAGGATTATAACTAGGATTGTAATTAATTGACTAATTTAGATTCCTAATCTAGGATTTTCATAATTTGGTAGATTTAGGTTTTTGACTTTAGGAATAGTTTCCATTAATTAGATTACATTTCATAATTTACTCAATAAAACTTAATAATTAATTTTGAGAATAAATTGTGTGGTACGTGGAAAGTATAATCTGAGGGAGTTCTGTCTAGGAAAGTTGGTACTTAAGCGGGCCTCGCCCCCACCAATCTTTCCCGGGAACGTTGTTCATCTAGAAGACTATTCATTGAGCCAAGAGCTATAGTCTTTCTGGGAGCACTCTCGGAGGTTACAATTTACGTTACTATATAATTATTTTCTTTTTGATAAAAAAAAAAAAAAAAAAGAACTGAAACGTTATAGGGTGAATGAATCGTTATAGAGACGAATTAGGGAGATTCGTAAAAAAATCAGAAAACCCTAGTGAAGTTTCTTCCCACACGTCTAGTCCTCCCTCGACCCCAGGCTCGTTAGCAGTTGCAAATCTTTTCGCAATGGCTCAAAATGAGGAAGTCCAGCAGAAGACGTTGAACGATTATCTCCACCCTACGCGTACGGCCACACCATCCTGCATAATGTTTCCCCCAAATATGCCGAATTTGGATTTCAAGCGAGGCATGATCCAACTCCTGCTAACCTTTCACGGGTTAGAGAGCGAGAATCCATACGTTCATATTAGGGAATTTGAAGAAGTAGTGGCCACTTTTCACAACCGAGCTGAAGTCGTGGACTCTGTGCGATTGAAATTCTTTCCTTTCTCTTTGAAGGACAAGGCTAAAAGCTGGTTGTATTCTCTACAACCGAGGTCTATTGGAAGCTGGGAAGAAATGACGACATCATTTTTCAACAAGTATTTCCCTCACCATAAGACCAATGGTCTGAAGCGACAGATCTCGACCTTTACCCAAAAGGACAATGAAACTACGTATCAAGTTTGGGAGCGGTTCAAGGATACGTTAAATCGGTGTCCTCACCATGGTTCGAGAGTTGGCGCCTCGTCGGTTATTTCTACGAAGGACTCACGATTCGAGAGCGCCAATTTGTGGAGATGATGTGCAATGGTGAATTTCTCCGAAAGGATCCCGAGGAGGCTTTTGAGTATCTCAACGAGTTAGCTGAAAAAGCCCACACTTGGACCGGACCTAGTACTACTGACAGCACCAATAAGTCCCGACCGGTTGGAATCTATCAATTAAGGGAGGAGGACAACCTCAAAGCCCAAGTCGAATCTTTGACAAGGCAAATCGAGGCCCTCAAAGGCAAAGAAGGTAGAGGAATCCACACGGTCGCAAGGGCAGAAACACATGAGCCATGCTTTGTCTGTGGTATGGTGGAACATCTAGCTAAGGATTGCCCTACTTATGGTGAAATGAGAGGAGTTTATGAGGAGCAATGCAATGCCTTAGGGGCATACAACAAACCCTTCTCTAACACATACAATCCTCATTTGGAGAAACCATCCAAACTTGGGTTGGAGAGATTCCAACCAAGCAGAACCATCAGAGGACAATGGAGAATCGAGCAACAGCCGCAACCACCTAAGGCGATTACGCACCTCAATACAATTCACATCGCCCAAGGAGTTCTCTTGAGAACACCTTGCAATCTTTCATGGGGGGGCGTAAGTAAGATAAATCAAAAGTTTGAGTCAATGTTCACGCAAATGGTGGAGGAAAGTAAAAAGTGAAGAGCCAAATCACGAAGGTATTTGGAGCTTTGGCTGTTCAAGAACGCAGCAGATTCCCTTCACAAGCTCGGTCAAACCCAAAGGGTCAACATATGGCGCAAACCTCATGTCTTGATGATCAAAATGTTAAGGAGGTGAATGCCATCAAGACTCGTAGTGGTAAGATTATGGAAGAAACATCAACAAGTGCCACCACTTGAGTAGTAAGGAAGTTGTCCCGACAAAGATGAGCCAACAAATGTTTCGGTAAAGGTGCCTTTTCCCCAAGCTCTGCGTCCAACCGGAAAAATACTTTGGAACACCAAAGTGAGATCCTAGAGCACTTGACTCAAGTGAAGATTAATCTTCCTTTGCTTCACGTCATCAAGCAAGTGCCTGCATATGCTAAGGTTATCAAGGATCATGCACTATCGAAAGGAAGCACCATGTCAAGAAGACAACATTCTTGGATGAGCAGTAAGCGCGGTGATCGACCACAAAACACCGCTTAAGTACAAGGATCCCGGTTGTCCCACAATTTCTGTCTAATTGGGACACATGAGTTCACCAAGCTTTGCTTGATCTAGGAGCGAGTGTCAACCTCATGCCATACTACGTCTACTCGCAACTTGGTCTTGGAGAAATTAAGCCCACATCCGTGGTTGCGGTGGCGATCGATCGATCAAGAAGCCTCGGGGATAGTTGAGGATGTTTTGGTTCAAGTTGATAAGTTCTATTACCCCGTTGACTTTCTAGTCTTGGATACTCAATCTGTGGTGAGTATGGAGTCCAAGATTCCCATAATTCTCGGAAAACCTTTCCTTGCTACAGCCAATGCTCTCATCAACTGTAGGAATGGTCTGATGAAAATATCTTTTGGGAACATGACTTTGGAGGTGAATGTTTTTCACATTTCAAAGCAACCACGTGACGATGACGAGTGCCACCAAACATTTCTAATTGACACACTCGTCTCAGAGGAAGTTCAATTGTGTAGCAATTCTGATGATCTTGACGATTTCCTCCAATTTACGAATCTGAAAGTTTCGGTCCTTGTGAGTTGGCCAACAATGTCACCATTTTCAAAGACTCACAAGGCGGAGGAACCAAGTTTTGGCAACCACGCTTTGAAGAGCTACCTCGAGAAAAAGAAAAGCCAAAACCATCCACCGAAGAGACCCCAAACCTCGTGGCTCAAGCGCACGAGAATCAAACATGTCTTCACAGGAGTCGGTGATACCTTTCTGTCATCATTTCGTCTAAACTTGATGCATTTCAAGAGCAACCCAAGTTAGTTGACATCTTTGCATGAACACAAATCGGCATTAGGTTGGACGATTGTCGACATTAAGGGTATTAGCCCCTTAATTTGCTCTCATCACATCAATACGGAAGGCGGGGTTAATCCACGAAGAGATCCCCAAAGAAGACCGAACCCGGCGATGAAAGAGGTCGTGAAGAATGAAGTCTTGAAGCTTACGGATGCGGGCATCATCTATCCGATCGATAGCAAATGGGTACATCCAACTCGGGTAGTGCCTAAGAAATCCGGGGTGACGGTGGTGGAGAATGAGAAAGGGGCTCTTGTTCCCACTAGAATCGTGGACGGGTTGGCGAATGTGCATTGACTATCGAAAAGTTGAACGCCGCCACCCGTAAAGATCACTTTCCGCTTCCATTCATTGACCAAATCCTAGAACGTGTGGCTGGTCATCCTTACTATTGCTTTCTTGATGGCTATTCAGGCTACTATCAGATCGAGATCGCATTAGAGGATCAGGATAAAACTACATTTACCTGTCCTTTTGGTACTTATGCCTTCCGGCGTATGCCATTTGGGCTGTGTAATGCACCAGCCACCTTCCAGAGGTGCATGATGAGCATTTTTAGCGACATGGTCGAAAAGTGTATGGAAGTATTCATGGATGATTTGACCATCTTCGGTGACTCATTTGACTCATGCCTTCTCAACTTAGAAGCTGTGCTTAAGAGATGTGAAGAGAAGAGTCTCGTGCTTAACTGGGAAAAGTGTCATTTCATGGTGCCATCTGGCATAGTCTTGGGGCATGTTGTTTCTGAAAGAGGGATTGAAGTTGATCAGTCCAAAATTGAGCTCATCTCAAAGTTGCCCACCCCCAAGACTGTCAAAGACATTCGGTCTTTTCTAGGGCATGCTGGTTTTTACAGGCGGTTCATACAAAACTTCTCAGCAATTTCTCGTCCGCTTTGTAATCTCCTAGCCAAAGACGCCGTGTTCGAATGGACACAAAAGTGTGAGGATTCTTTCCGAACGCTTGTGGCGAAGTTAACCTCCGCCCCCATCATTCAGTCACCAGATTGGAGCTTACCATTTGAGATCATGTGTGACGCAAGCGATTATGCTGTGGGGGCCGTCCTTGGTCAACGAAGGGAAGGGAAGCCCTTTGTTGTGTATTACGCGAGTAGAACTCTAAATAGTGCTCAAATGAATTACTCAACCACTGAAAAAGAGTTGCTCGCTGTAGTCTTTGCACTTGACAAGTTCTGTGCATATCTGATCGGTTCACCCATCACCGTCTTTATAGATCATGCCGCCCTCAAGTATCTCCTTTCCAAAAAGGATGCTAAGGCGCGATTAATTAGGTGGATCCTTCTATTGCAGGAATTTGACTTGACCATCAAGGACAAGAAAGGTGTCGAGAATGTCGTTGCCGACCATCTGTCTCGACTCGAGTTCAATGATCCCGCCGATGGCCCTGCCATCCGCGATAACTTCCCTAATGAAAATCTTTTCGCCGTCACTAAGCTGCCTTGGTACGCTCATATCGTAAACTACTTGGTGACGAGCGAACTTCCTTCTCATTGGAATGCACAAGATAAACGCAAGTTCTTGGTCGAAGTACGAAACTTCTATTGGGATGATCCATATCTTTCGGCATCTTGTCACGACCAAATCATGAGGCGATGCATTTCGATGATGAAATCACTAGTGTCACGAACTTACGCCATAACGATGCATGTGGTGGTCATTTTTACGTGAAAAAGACCGCCGCAAAAATCTTCGATGTGGTCTTTATTGGCCTACTTTGTTCAAAGACACTAATCAATTACGCTGTTCTCGTGCCGGTGCGGAAGTTAGGTGCTTTATCCCGCCCGCCATATGATGCCTTTGAACCCGATTCTCGTGATAGAAATATTCGATTGTTGGGGATCGACTTTATGGGTCCATTTCCTTTACATCCTACTCGCTGTGGATTACGTTTCTAAATGGGTTGAAGCCGTGCCGTGTCGAACCAATGATAATGCAATGATTGTTAAGTTCTGAAGGAGAATGTGTTATCTAGGTTTGGCACTCCACGTGCTATCATCGATGATCAAGGCACTCATTTCGCAACTGTTCATTTGAGGCTCTTATCGCAAATACGGTGTACTTCATAAGGTTGCTACTGCCTATCATCCACAAGCGAATGGCCAAGGCGAGTTGGCGAATAGGGAGATCAAACAATTTACGGAAAAGGCGGTAAACCCCGACCGCAAGGATTGGTCCTTACGTCTTCTTGGCGCTCTCGGGCATACCGCCCGCTTATAAATCTCCTCTTGGGATGTCTCCTTATAGGCTTGTCTTTGGGAAAGCCTGTCATTTACCTGTCGAGCTCGAACATAAAGCTTATTGGGCCGTCAAGGCCCTTAACTTTGACCTCAACGCTGCGGTATTCAAAGAAAGCTTCAATTATCTGAGATTGAGGAGTTAAGGCAGCGACACGACAATTCTAGGATCTACAAGGCAAAAAAAAGCGGCTCATGACAAGCGGATCCGAGAAAGAATTTTGAGCCAAATCGTGGGTGCATCTTTATGACTCCCGTTTGCATCTCCACCCAGGTAAGTTAAGGTCGCGGTGGACTGGTCCATTTGTGGTGAAACAAGTTTTTCCCAACGGTGCTGTTGAGGTCGAGGACCCAAGCGATGGGAGAGTATTCAGAGTCAATGGCCAGAGACTGAAGCATTACATTGAGCGTGTGAGCCAAGCTGAAGAGATCATTCTCGAGGCTCCGATTTACCAAAGTTGACAAGTTTGCTTCAAACCCTATTGTACCATATTTTTATTTCTTTGTGTCGTCTAGTGTGCTTTGTGTGTTTTTTTTATTTTTAGTTGATTTTCTGTGATTTTATATTTGTTTGTGCTTTGGAGAATCAGTTTAGGAAGCTCGGCTCAGTTCCAATGTTCATCATCCAGGTGTTCTCTTTCCCTGTCTCCTTCGTATTGCATATCATTTTAGACATTGAGGACACCTTTGTCGATTTTGGTTGGGGTGGTGAGCATATTCATGTGTGAGATTAATTTTTGTCTTGTTGTTATTTTGGGTCAAAATTTTTTGAGATTAATCGAGTATGATTTCAAAATTTTTGGTTTGAGTCGGTTTTGCTATCTTAATTACCAAGAAATGATTTCCAGAGTTATTTTTGAGCACATGCTAGACCTTGTGGTAAGATGGTTGTTGACACATTTAGTTGAGAAAAATTCCCAAGTTTAAGGTTTCCATTTTTGGTGAGTTGTGAGAGTTGAGAAAACAGTTTTTTTGAACTTTCATTCACCTTTTGAGTTGGTTGAGTCATTAACGGAGCACATTTACTCGACTTGTGACATTTACTTAAGGGATGATTTCTGGTTAGGAATACTTCTTAGAAATTGAGCCAAGTGTTGTAGATAGTTATCATGTTTCTTTAAAAAAAAAAAAAAAAAAAAAAAAAAAAAAAGAGCAAGAGCATCATTTATCATCAATGTTTATGTAGTTTGGTTGCACTAACGTCTTGTGCTGCATAGCAGCCAATCAAAAGAACGCCTTACTACATCAGCTTCATCAAATGTATGTTGTCTCTTGCCTCGAAAAAAAAAAAGAGAGAAATCTGTGTATATTTGTCTGTATTTTTGGCTCTTTGTTTGTTTATGAGATCTTCCTCTTGGCCAGAATGAAATCCCGAAAGTTTGTTTACAGTTTGAGTGATGAATTGTTCCAGATATTTGATTTGCCTATCATTTGATTAATGTTTGTTTTATAGCTTGTCCTTAAAATGCCTTCTCTCACTTGAGCGTTAATTTTGACATTTCCAACTCCATGAGCGTAATCCCTTTGCATCAAAATATTTCCGTCCCCCGTGAGGTAAATGGAGTTGAGACTTTACCTTGGAGAGTTTTTCGATGCTATTTGTGTTAAGGAATGTGGTAAGAAGGATACAGTTTGGTGCACACACACACGACTCTGGAGTTATGACTGAAGTAATTTTGATAGCATTTTCTGATGACTTACTAATGTTTTGTTTGATTGCTTAAGTGATTTTGCAGGTTTTGATTTAAATTTTCAGCTTGACATGATTTTTCTTTCGCTTGAATTGCTAGAGACTAGCAATAAGCTGGTCGGGGGTTGTGATAAGTGCACAAATTTACACTTTTAATGTTCATAATTGTCAAATTATTTTATCAAATTTGTGATTTTAATTTTAAATATCCTAAATTTAGAGGATTTAATTTTAATTGGATTTAGTTTATTTTTCAGGTTTTTGAAGAAAACAATTGGATTTGGGCTAGTTTACCAAGCAAAACCCAAAAGTTGAGCCCAAGAAAAGCCCAATTCGGCCCAAAGCCCATCAGCCCATCAACTCCCCGAGCCGAGCCAACAAGCTGCGAGCTGAGCCGCCACGTGTCGATCGCTGCCGCGCCGCAGGCCGTGGGACCCAGTGCTCGCCAACCGCAGCACAACACGCGTCCTATGGGGTCCAGATGTTCCCCCGGACACGCGCGCGTTGGGCGCACCGCCGCTCCTCCGCGCGAGTTCTCTTCACGCGCGCGTCACCCAGGCTTCCTCTCTCTTCCGCGTGGGTCCCGCGTGCCAGAGTCCATCCAACCAGATCGCGCCACGTGTCCCACTTCGTCAATCTTCGGCACATCGTCCCGCGTTCCGCCCCGCCAATCAGAGCTCCCACGTGTCCCACTTAGCAAGAGCATGTCTTCCCGGCGAATCCGCTTCCGCCACGTGTCCCACCCGTCGACCTTGTGCAACACTTTTTCTCTCCGCGAATCGAAACTGCGACACGTGTCCCACTCTTTAGAACGTGATGAATTTTCTTCACAATTAAGGATCCAGTTTTTACACTCTTAACACACCAAAAACTCTATAAATAGGATGATTGTGAAGGTGATTAGTGAGACATTTTTTAGAGCCTAAATTCTCACATATTTTCTTGTTCTTATTCTCATATTTTCTTTTTAGAATTTTATGGGAATTATGTACAAGTTAGGCTAGAGTATTTAAGTGAGGCTTGAGATGATCCTATATGTGTAGTGAATTTATTTGAATTTTTTATTCTTCAATGGTTTGTAAGTTTTATACATTTGAGTAAATAATTTTCTTTTATCATATTTCTTCTTCTTATCAATATATTTTATTGTCAACTCTCATATAAATCTAGTCATGCTCTTTTTATGTGATTGTTGCATTATATTATATATATTGATCGGTATTATTTTATGAGTAATCTTTTCTTTGCATTATTGCCAACGGTATATTGTCGCTCTTAGATTTAGTAATCTTTTCTTTGCATTATTGCCAGCGGTATATTGTAAAGCTCTTGGATTTCTCATAAGATAATTTTTCCTAATTTTAAACGTTAGAATTTTATTTACTCGAATACATTTTCAATTCATATGTTCTTCAAATATTTATTTTCCGATTGATTGTTTGGGATGTGAAACTTTCAATTGAGTCAATTCATGAATCAAAATCCAAATAGGTGAACAAAGCATATGGAGGATTCTCAAAGCCTTACCACTTTTTATTATTGAATTTTCTTTATTTTAAATTGTTAAAAAATATCAAAAAACTCATTCATTCATTTTTCTTTGTTTGATTGCCTACTTTCCTAACGCTTTTTATTTGCTAATCATTTCCTGTTCAATTTAACACTTCCTCGTGGGATCGACCGTTCAAATTGTACTACAATTGACCACTTGTTTTGTACACGTTTGGGCGTAATCACATGGCATCAAAGAATCCTTGATTCGGTTGTTCCGGCTGGTTACCTAGTCTGCGGCGAGGCGCCATTTCCTTCAACTGAAATAAAACTAGACTGTTTAGTGGATAACAGATGTCACACATGTATGTACAATCCAGGGGGTTCTTAACCTATGCTCTGATACCACTCTTTCACGCCCCCAACCGGGGTGGGTGACGTGGAGCTCGATTAGGGATTAATAAAGCAGATCCCCAACCGGGTCCCACACTTATTTGCATTAAAATATAAATAAAGTACATAATCCGGGGAGCCTCGACACACGGGGCTCCACCCCTGAGACATCTGATTATCATACATACATGTTCATGTAAATAACCAATTACATGAGACATCAACCCAGTCTAGTAAATCCAAATACTAATAAGTTTACATAATTTCTCAAATTCCTTACATTTGTTCAAGAGGACAACTCAATCCTCACTTGCTCGACCCGTAGCACGACTCATTTCGATGCACCGCTCCTCGAATCTCTGGGAGGGGTTTAAACATTTGAAACATGAGCGAAAGGCCCGGTGGGATATAATTTGAAATAATTTAAATAAGCGAATAAATAAAAAAAAGCGTAAATAGAATAAATAAGACATTCAGCCCGACAAAACAACCGGAACCTCACATCCTTTTTCTCAAAGGAAATATAACTAAAATAATCCATATTACAGGCTTGGTGAGTAATTAGTACAAATTACTCACCTCACCAAGCGCCCGCCTACCGGACCGGTTTGGGTTTTGCCCCGAGGATGCACTCTCCGCATCCTATCTAGGGCTTCTGACAATAGACTCTATTACCAGTTCACAAGATCTCTTATCTTAAAAAATCATCCGTTTAACATTATGAAATCGTTCATATGACCCCACGAACTACTCAAGCCATGGGCCCCATATTTGGACAAGCCATGAGGTTCCATGACTAGACAAGCTATGGATTCCATGGACAGGACAAGTCAAGGATTTCCATAACTAACAAGCCATTGTTTTTAAAACATTTTTCTTTCGCAAACCAATCCCTTTCTTTAAAACATTTTCAAGGCCAAAATCCTTTTTTGAAAACAGGCTCACAAGGAAAAGGGATAGAAATCCTACCTCGCACAATCAAACCTGGGACTAGCATTGCCTTTTCCGGCTTCCGCTTCCTCAAGCCCCTTCAGTCTGAATCCACAGCGAGCACTGATACAAGATAACACCTTAGGATCAATCCTCAGTCCTAAAGTAATCCAATCCCAATCATGTTCCAAGATTTTTCCAATTAGTGTGCCCTAATCAATTTTCATGTTCAAATTCCATTCCAAGGGTTTTAATTATCAAATCAGGGATTAAGGATACTAATCCTTTCATCCTAAGTCCCCAAATGAAGCTAATTTGGGTTCTCCCCGAAAAAGGGGGTCAAAACGACAATTCGGGCCAAAGCAGGTCAAACCCCGTGTACACCGGTCGACAGGAGCGGAGGAGTGCATCACCACCGGTCGGCGGTGGTGTGCACTCCGGTCGACCGGTCCGGTCGGCCGGTGGCCTCAATGAAGTCCGGTCGACCGATGCGGTCGACCGGTGGACATTTCCAGTTCGCGAAAACTCGTGGAAATCAGTCCAAAAACCTGTAAATCCAGTCCCAATTCACAAAATCTCAAGGGACAACCACTAGATCCGGGTTCTAGGTCCTAAAACAAGTCCAAAGAACCCAAGATCTCCAATTTCTACTCTCGATTTACTCGAAAATCATCAAAATCCGTTTTGAACCAAAAGTAAGTTTTTAAATCCGAAAAACTTGAAATCCAAGAGAGGTTCTTTCAGTAATCTTACCTTGAATCCTTCTCTTGATGTTGAAAACTCTTTGAAATCACTCTTGGTTCGAATCCGGCCTTGATTTGAGACAAAAATGGAAGAGAGAGAGGGAGAGAGGGCACGGGAGAGTGAAAGTGAAAGAGAGAGAGTGAGCAATCCTCACTTGCTCGACCCGTAGCACGACTCAGCTACGATGCACCGCTCCTTGAATCTCCTGGGAGGGGTTTAAACATTTGAAACATGAGCGAAAGGCCCAGTAGGATATAATTTGAAATAATTTAAATAAACGAATAAATAAATAAGCGCGTAAATAGAATAAATAAGACATTCAGCCCGACAAAACAACCGGAACCTCACATCCTTTTTCTCAAAGGAAATATAACTAAAATAATCCGTATTACAGGCTTCAGCGAGTAATTAGTACAAATTACTCACCTCACCAAGCGCCTCGCCTACCGGACCGGTTTCGGGTTTTGCCCCCGAGGATGCACTCTCCGCATCCTATCTAGGCTTACAGCAATAGACTCTATTACCAGTTCACAAGATCTCTTATCTTAAGAAATCATCCGTTTAACATTATGAAATCGTTCATATGACCCCACGAACTACTCAAGCCGCGGGCCCCATGACTGGACAAGCCATGAGGTTCCATGACTAGACAAGCTATGGATTCCATGGACAGGACAAGCCAAGGATTTCCATAACTAACAAGCCATTGTTTTTAAAACATTTTTTTCTTTCATAAACCAATCCCTTTCTTTAAAACATTTTCAAGGCCAAAATCCTTTTTTTTTGAAAACAGGCTCACAAGGAAAAGGGATAGAAATCCTACCTCGCACAATCAAACACAGGACTAGCATTGCCTTTTCCGGCTTCCGCTTCCTCAAGCCCCTTCAGTCTGAATCCACAGCGAGCACTGATACAAGATAACACCTTAGGATCAATCCTCAGTCCTAAAGTAATCCAATCCCAATCATGTTCCAAGATTTTTCCAATTAGTGTGCCCTAATCAATTTTCATGTTCAAATTCCATTCCAAGGGTTTTAATTATCAAATCAGGGATTAAGGATACTAATCCTTTCATCCTAAGTCCCCAAATGAAGCTAATTTGTGTTCTCCCCGAAAACAGGGGTCAAAACGACAATTTCAGGCCAAACAGGGTCAAACCCCGTGTACACCGGTCAACCGGAGACAGAGGAGTGCATCACCACCGGTCGGCCGGTGGTGTGCATCCGGTCGACCGGACCGGTCGGCCGGTGGCCGTAGTAAGATCCGGTCGACCGCATGGAGATCCCCAGTTCGCGAAAACTCGCGGAAATCAGTCCAAAAACCTGCAAATCCAGTCCCAATTCGCAAAATCTCAAGGGACAACCAGTAGATCCAGGTTCTAGGTCCTAAAACAAGTCCAAAGAACACAAGATCTCCAATTTCTACTCTAGTTTTACTCGAAAATCATCAAAATCCGTTTTGAACCAAAAGTAAGTTTTTAAATCCGAAAAACTTGAAATTCAAGAGAGGTTCTTTCAGTAATCTTACCTTGAATCCTTCTCTTGATGTTGACAACTCTTTGAAATCACTCTTGGTTCGAATCCGGTCTTGATTTGAGACAAAAATGGGAGAGAGAGAGGGAGAGAGAGCACGGGAGAGTGAAAGAGAGAGAGAGAGAGAGAGAGTGAGCCATGCGGGAGAAAAAAAAGAAGGAAAGAAAGAAAAGAAAGGAAAAAGAAAAAGAAAAGAAAAGGAAAATAAAAGAAAATGGCGTGTGTAAAAATATGACCCGTAAAATGCGCCCATACACACATACGGATTAAAATAAATTATCAGTAAATAATTTAAATACCTTGGAATCATTTAAACTCAATTAATTAAATCAGATTAGGCACACTAATAATCTTAATTACCTTAATTAATCTCAATTAATTCTTCAGGGTGTTACAATTGGAATTAGTAAAGAACTACGACTATGAAATCATTTATCACCCAGGAAAAGCCAATAAGGTAGTTGATGCTTTAAGTCGTAAGACTACCGGATTAAGTCATATGTCATTTGATAGATTCCCAACACCTTTACAAAAGGATATTCATTCATTAGGATTGGAGTTAATTATGGAGAAATTAGCTGCTCTACAGATACAACCATCTATTTTTAGCAAGATGGCAGTATTCGAAGGAAACTGAGGAAGGAAAAGAGACAGAATTCAAAAGATGAATTTGTGTTCCAAAATATGAAAATCTTAAGAGTCAAATTCTTTACAAGCTCATAATACTCCTTATTCGATACATCCAAGAGCAACTAAGATGTATCAAGATCTAAACCATCACTTTTGGTGGAGGTATATGAAGAATGACATCATGGACTACGTTAGCCATTGCTTAACATGTCAAAGAATTAAAGTCGAGCATAAACGTCCAGCTGGAGGGCTGCAACCGTTAGATGTTCCAGAATGGAAATGGAAGCATATAACCATGAATTTTGTGGTAGGACTACCCAAAACAAGTGAAGCTTAAAATGTGATATGGGTAATTGTTGATAGATTGACTAAATCTGCCCATTTTGTACCCATAAAAGTGAAGTATACCATAGAAAAGTTAGCTGGGTTGTATGTCACCAAATATAGTTAGATTACATGGAATACTTGATGCGAATTTAATTTTTGTATATTAAATTTCCGCAAGCGTACGGTGTCAAGTTTTGAGTATAAGGTGAGTGAGTATCGTCTCCACAGGGATTGGGTTTTGAATTGCCATTAAGTACTGCAATTATTGTAACTTAACTTTATCTAGGCAACCTAATAAAATGACAATTAAGAAAATAAAACAAAATAAATATGAAAATAAGAAAATAAAGTATCTATACACAAATGGTCTAGGGACTTCATTTCGCTTTATTATTCCTATGTTCATCCTATTATGTAATCGCTAATCAATTCCATTCAATTCATTAATCAAGGCTCTAATATCATCTTGCAACCTCTCCCGAGTGCCTCACAAGAAATTGCATTTAAATACCCAAAACAATATCCCTATTCGAAATGAACATTTAAACACAAATTAAGCTTCGCCTTCGTGATTAGAAAATAGGAATGTCGATCGCCTCCCGGCCTCAAAACAACCTAAATCCTAATTTGATTATCTAAGCGTTGATCTCCTCCCGATCTCACAACAACCTAGACTATGCTTCTCGAATCTAGATAAAGAATTCAATCTCTCCGGAGCATCAAATTCGCAATCTAAAAATCATCTAACTCATTGGCCAAATAAATTAAAAGCATTAAGCATAGAGAAACATAAATGAATTGAAAAATGAAATTAAATTAACAATCCACAAAATATTCAAAACATAGTTCAAATAAAACTACATCAAGTCCTAGATTTAATGTCTAGCTCAACATGGAAAAATAGATGAAAGAAGATAAAACCCAATATCCATTGAAGAGCTTCCAAGGACCTCCAAGATGAAGGATTTCGGCCTCCTTTTGATGTTTTCTTCACTTTTCCGGGCTCCCCTCTCAAATGGCAACTTTTTCCTTTTATAATGAAACACTTCGGAGCTAGGGCTTCAGACGCGCGCTGCAGCCTGCGTGATTCTGTACTGCGCAGCGCGTTTTGGGCCTAGGGCTGCTGCGAACCTGTGAAAACGCTGCTGCACCCTGCGTCTTTTGCGAGAGAAGCGGGGGCGCGGCTGCGGCTCGCCATGCGCTGCGGCGTGTGGCATCAAGTGGGCGTGCTGCGGCGTACCATTTGGTCTTGCCGTGCGTGTTGCTGGGTAAAACACCACTGGGCGCATTGCTGCAGCGCCATTTGGTGCGCTGCAGTGTGCGTTGCTGATGACAAAACATCTTTGGCGCGCTGCGGTGCGTTCTTCAACAACACCATTTGTTGGCGCGCTGCAGCGCCCATTTGGTGTCTTTGCGGTAGCGTGTCTGCTGGGGCTAGGGGCTGGGCGCGGCTGCGGCGCATGTTGTCTGCTGCAGCCTGCGCTTCCCCTACTCTCTGGTCTTCGTTGCGCGCTGAGGCCATGAAGGTCTTGTTGCTGCGCGCTTCTCTTGGAATCCAAAGCCTCCTCTTTTTGTGCCACAAAATCCTCTTTCACATCCTCTTTTCATTGATTCACAAGTTAGGCAAATATTCTTCCTTTCTTCATGCAAAATCATCCAAGTTGGCATTTATTTATATTTCCTATAAAAATCACACAAAAGACATTAAACTAACAAAAATGCTTGAAAACTTACAAATATTCAAGCTTAAAAGTACTTGATTTGTTGGTAGAAATACCCGTCATCAAATACCCCCAAACTCGAACATTTGCTTGTCCTCAAGCAAAAGAAAAGAAAGAAAAAAGAAAACACAAATCAAGTACTAAGAAACAAACGAAAAAGAAAGTGTGAGTTTTGTATCGAGTCAACAACTGTGCATGTATCTTCAAAGTCACATAATGCTCTAAGCTCAAAGGAAATGCAAACATTGAGATTATCTAGAATTTCAACATCAAGCATCAATCTCACTCCACTCAAGACTCTCAAAGTGTAAGTGTGTGCACAATCAATCTCAATCAACCAAATAAAATCCGGATAGACCTATGAGCCAAGGAGACTATGAGTGATATCTTAATAAGAACTACCATAGGCCCATTTTTCGTGTCACTCTCCACTAATAAAGGTTCACTTGTCATTGAAGATCAAAAGGACTTTTGAGGGTTGTAATATATGGCTAGGGTGAAAGGTGGATGAGATTAGAATTTTTAGGCTCAAATCACACTAGGCATGCATCACAACTCATGTATCTCACATGATTTCCAAGAAAAGAAAAGAAAAAATTTCACCGACTCCTCTTTTCAGATACATTCGCTTTCAATCGAACCCAAAAAGAAATAAAAACCACAAAAATTTGAGAAATAAAGACCACACCCCAAACTCAAACTCAACATTGTCCCCAATGTTGTAAAGAAATGGAAATGGTAACTCAATTCCTCATCCAATTGCTTTTTTTTCTTTATTATTTTTTTTATTTTTATTTTTTTTCTTTTCTTTCTTTTTTTTTTTTTTTGAGGAAAAAAAAAATAATAATGTCACAAGCCAATCCACTAATGATTTCTCAAACAAAACCCACACTCACTCTCAATCTTAGCGTTTAACGCAATCATGCCTATTAGTGATGGGTTTAGGAAGTGAAAGTGCATTTGGTGGTTTGGATGTACAAACATGGGTGATGAATGAAGTAAGCAATATGGCTCAAAGGGGGTAAACAAATGATGAATTTTCTTTTCAAGGGTTTGCTTCAAAGGCCCAAACGATCCACATAAAATGCCTTAATCATCTCTCCAATGACACTAAACCGACAATTTCGCCTCAAGTTTCACTCAAATGGGTTCTAGTGTTCATGAGATATCAAAGTCTACCTAATGCACATAAATGTTCTCCAAATGCTCAAAAGATCAAGTGATCATGATTCATGGTGCTCAAAAGTAGAGAGTCAAGAGTGAATTTCAATCAATGCGAGTCAAGCACACAGAAATCTCAATGAAATACATTTCAAAAGACCTAAGAAGGCATCAAGTGACTATACTCGTCATTATTATCTAGTCATTTCATCTCAACAAAACTCACAATTTATTCAAACAACCTAAATGAAAAACAAGTAAAAACATGGCCAAAAGAACATAACTCAATGGAGACAAGTCATAACAACCAAGTCACAAGTAATGCTCAAAATCCACTAAAATCAACCACAAAGTGTCTCACCCCCAAACTCAAAATCAAGCAATCATTAAAATTAAGTACAAGGGAATAAGAACACGTACCGGGGAGGCGAAAAAATCTCGCCTCCTAGTATCGTTGGCGATGATGCACCGGGCATGATGGCATAAACTGTTGGTTGCCGAATCGAATTCGGCGGCAGAAACGCAGCGGAAAGGCGGATCGTGTATAACAAAAATTTTCATAAAACTTTTGAGATACTCTATAGATTATATTAATTTATGCACCAATAAATTAATCTCATTAATTTATAAGATTCAAGGATCAACCGAAAAAATACCTTGTAGCCGACTCGGATGATATCTTGATTTTCTTTGACCACGAACAATCCTAGCTCCAAGCTTTTGTGTTTAGAACACCAAAATCTTCCACGTCAATTCCTTGATTCCACGTAGATGTGTGTGTGGGCACACGTGAGACAAAACGGTTTCTAAAACACTCGAATTTCCACAAACACCAACGCATGCACGATGTGGAATTTTTTTTTTTTGGAGAAAAATATTTTTTTCTCTCTTAGCTATGAGGAATTTCGCCACACACTTTCTCTAGGGCTGAAAAGTGTTTCAAAATTGTCTCACAATTTTCCATTTATCTCATATTTAAAGAAAAGAAGTCAAACTTCAAAATAGGATCAAATCCTTATCTCCAATTTTGAATTTTGGAACAAAAATCCCTTCCCTTATCCTTTGATGGCCGGCCACCCTAGGGTTTTATCCTTTTGTGTGTGGCACCTAAATAAGATAAGGAAGGAAGATATTTTATCCATTATCCAAAGTAGTTCAATTTTAATTGATTCAAATTCGAATTTAAGTCAAACTTAAATTAATTTGAATTCTAAATTGAACAACTTATCAAATAAGTTTAAATGGATAAATCTAAATATGTTCAAATTCAAATTTAAATAATCTCATTATTTAAATAATAATTAATTCATAATTAATTATTCTTGAGTATTTAATTTTAGAATTCCGTAATTCTAAAATTCCCATTTTGCCCATTGTATGCGGTAGAATTACAAGGACGACGCGGGACTAATGGACCGATAATTCGAGCTCCAATAAAATTAATAATTAATTAAACACTTTAATTAATTAATTAATTCTATTAATTCAATAGTTACTCCACTATAAACTTGGAATTGCACTCTCGGAATTATAGACATTAATTACTTCTAAACCTGTGAAGTGTCCATTTGATATAGTCATTGCATATAGATCGATCCTCCATAAATAATTCATAATTAGAGTCGGGTAGAATCCGTTAACCTCTCTAATTACATCTTTATCCTTGAGTACCATTGATTCTCTAATGGATAGTGATTCATAAAACAAATTCATGAACGAGGCGCTCTTACTAATCCAAGTACCGAATCAACACTCAAGAGAATTATTTATCGCTTCTCTCTCAAGAAGGAATGGATTCCATCTCGTATAATAACATTCCCGGCTACCTATTTCATTATGTCTCCAAAATACAAGGAATAGGATTCAGGATTTTGGAATCCGCATTTAGTAAATCAAAAGACATAAATCCATAAATAGGAGTTTGTTAAGAACTCGGGATTAAGATCATTCTATATATGACCATCGGTAGACTCAATTAGAATTTCTATGCTTAACGGAAATTATTAGAAATTCATATTGTGTTCTGCGTCCATGTTCCACATAATCTCATTATGCGAAATACACTCATTCAATATCTCGCCATATTAACGGTCACGGATAACACCGTTCCATTCTAAATGGGAATGACATGTATTAATAATGTTTTAATTAAAGATTCCAAACTTTAATTAAATTCATTATGAAAAATATTTTTGATTATTATCCTTAAACATTATCCTCTTGTATATAACACTTATATACTATGTTTAAGGTTCCATAAATAATCAAGGAATTTTATTTGATATTCATAAATATATGCACATAAAATGATGAATAAACTATTTTATTAAATAAATAATAAATATCCTTTTACATCTCATGCTTTCAGGACACTATTCCCAACAATCTCCCACTTGTCCTAAAGCAGGTGTATCATGTCTCTAATCCCAAATCCGTCTAAGTGCCGATCAAAAACATTCAATGGCAATGTCTTGGTGAATGGGTCAACAAGGTTGTCCTCTGACGCGATCTTCAGAACCGCTACATCGCCTCTATCCACAATGTCTCTGATCAGGTGATATTTCCTTTCTATATGTTTCGCACTCTTATGGCTTCTGGGTTCTTTTGAATTAGCCACCGCTCCACTGTTGTCACAGTAGAGCTTAATTGGCCTATCCATATCTGGAACAACTTCCAGATCAGTTAAGAACTTTCTCGAGCCATGTAGCTTCTTTTGCGGCTTCTGGTCTGCAACATATTCAACTTCCATGGTAGAGTCGAAGAACACACTTTTGCTTTATACTTCTCCATACCACGGCTCCTCCATTAAGAGTGAACACGGATCCGGATGTCGACCGTCGACTATCTCTATCGATTGGAAATCGAGAATCTGTGTATCCGGTGAGAGACAGATCTTCTCCGGAATATACTAACATATAGTTTCTCGTTCTCCTAAGATACTTGAGAATACACTTCACCGCAACCCAATGATCTAATCTGGGTTGGGTGGTAGCGACCCGACTACTCCCCTTTGCATAGCGGATATATCGGTCTTGTACACAACATGGCATACATAAGGCTTCCCACGGCCGGCGTAGGGATACCTTCTCATATCTTCTTCTGCTGCGGGGTCTTTGGACATTGCTCCTTAGAAAGATGAATACCATGCCTAGAAGGCAAATTCCCTTTCTTGGAGTTTTGCATCGAATACCTAGACAACACTTTGTCTATATAAGATGCTTGTGATAAACGCAAAAGCTTTTTTTCTTGCGATCTCGAATAATCTTGATCCCAAGAACATAGCTTGCCTCTCCTAGATCTTTCATTTGGAATTGGTGGCTAACCACTCCTTTACATCTGTCATCATTCCCACATCATTCCCTATGAGTAGGATGTCATCAACGTAAAAAGAATTAAGAAGACCACTTTCTTTTCTTTCTTGTACTTGTAGACGCATGGTTCATCAATGTTTTGATCAAATCCATAAGACTTTCTGACCTCATCAAACCCGATGTTCCATGATCTAGAAGCACTGCTTGGGTCCATAAATGGACCTTTGCGGTTTATGAGACTTTTCTGCTTTGTTGGCCTTCCACTATGTAACCCTCCGGCTGATCCATATAGATGGTTTCATCAAGATAGCCATTCGAAAAAGTTGTCTTGGCGTCCATCCGCCATATCTCATAGTCAAAATATCTTTGCAATGGCCGGGAGTATCCGGATGGACTTAAGCATGGCTACCGGCGAGAAAGTTTCCTCATAGTCAACTCCCTCCTTTTGGGTAAAACCCTTTGCCACTAGCCTTGCTTTAAAAGTCTCTACTTTTCCATCCGCTCCTCTCTTTCTCTTGAAGATCCACTTGCATCCAATGGGTTTTACCCTTCGGGTAGATCTACAAGTTGCGGGATCGAGTTAGAGTGCATAGACTCCATCTCAAGTTTCATAGCTACTTGCCATTCTTCCTTATCGAGAATCATCCATCGCATCCTTAAAGGTCGATGGATCCTCCTACCAAATCATCATCGGTGGCGATTTGGGCTTCCGGTATAAGCGGTCGGGTAACGTGCTTACCCTCCCACTACTGACAGGTGCTTTGGAGTCGATTAGGAAGCTATGGTCTTTTCTCTAAGTGGTCCGACAACTCTTGTCGATTGTGGTCCGATCTCATCGAAAGTAACTCTTCTAATACTATCTTACTTCTGGGCTTAAAATCTATCATATAGTCATGCTCCGGAAAAGTGGCATTTGTCGATACAAACACCTTTTGATCTTCAGGACTATAAAAGAAACCTCCCTTTGTCCCTTCGGGATATCCTACAAACATACATACCGCCGACTTGGGTTCCAACTTCCCGGTCTTTCCCTTGACACATGTCTTTGGACACCCCATATCTGCGCACGTGTCTCAAACTAGGTTTTTGACCATTCCACAACTCTAAAGGGTGTCGTGGGTATAGACTTAGATGGTACTCTATTCAGAATGTACATTTGTTTTTAGGGCATAACCCCAAAATGAGGGTAGGCGGTGATGAATAACTTAACATTGATCTCATCATGTCAAGCAAAGTCCGATTTCTCCTTTCGGCCACACCATTCTGCTTTGTGGTGTCTTGGGTGCGATCAATTTGGATACCACACCTTCTTCAATCAAGAAATCCGGAACTCTTGGTCCGGTATTCACCCCCTCGATCCGATCAAAGTGTCTTGATTGGTTTACCTAATTGTTTTCAACACGCTCGGAATTCTCTAAACTTTCCAAAAGTTTTGATTTCCGTTGCATTAGGTAAACATAACCATATCTCGAATAGTCGTCAATAAAAGTGACATAATATTCGTAACCTCCTCTAGCTTGGACGTTTAACGGTCCACATACATCCGAATGTATCAGAATGAAGGGGGGGGAGTAGCTCTTTCTCCTTTTTCTTTGTAAAAGGTCTCTTGGTCATTTTACCTTCCAAACAAGATTCACAGATCGAAGCTCGCCAACTTTTAGCTCACATAAAGGACCATCCTTTACCGGTCTTTCAATCCTATTTAGGTTAATATGACCAAGCCTAAGATGCCCGATATGTATTGTTATCGTGAGAAATCTTTTGCTTTTTATTCTTAGGTTCGGCAACTCGAACATTTCGGTGTTAGCGGTGAGTTAGGTATTGGTTTTATACAATATAAACCATCATCCAGACGTCCAGAACAAATATTTAAACCATTTCGAGAAATATGAACAAATTCATTATCAAAATAAACTTTAAATAATTGTTCAAATAATTTGGCCACAGAAATCAAATTTCTGCGAATGTCTGGAATAAAATAAACATTGTTCAAAACTAAAAATTTATTTTCCCTAAAACAAAGTCTAACTTCTCCCACTGCTTTTGCCGAAACTCTTGCGCCATTGCCTACTTTCATCGTGTAGTCCCCATCGGCTAGCTCGGTGTAAGAACTAAGACTCTGCAAAGAGAAACAAACATGATTAGTCGCTCCTGAATCAATTATCCAGGCTGAGGTATCACCCTCTACTAAACATGTTTCAAGAACTAGTAAACTGATTTACCTTGTTCCTTTCTTTTTCTCATTCGATTATCTCTTTTCCTTTTTCGCCACGGTTCTCGGTTTTTCCTTTTGTTTTTACCTCTAGGACAAAACTTCCGCAACTACAACATTTGCTTCTCTCCCCTTCTTTTGTTGGTGGATTCAAGTTTTGCAGGTCATTCATGAGTTCGATGAGATTGCACTTCTTTTTGTTCATAACAAAATTGTTCACGAACTCATGAAAGTCGGGGGACAGGCTTTCAGGATGATGCCAACTTGGGTGGCTTCATCGATTTTGGCACCATTGAGCTCCGTGATCGTGGAGGTGATCAATCATGTTCGTAACATGTGCCTTGATCAAGAACCTTTCTTCATCTTGTCGTTCATGAAAGCCCTCCCACGGCATCCAAACGAGCCTTTTTCGGAAGGAGCGCCGAACATGGCTTTATTAGTGTGGCGTCCCGCGGTTTTGCCCTATTGCGGGTTCGACATTGTCGCCGTTCCTTATACTACTACTACTAATGGGCTAAGCTATAGTCTAATTCATTATTCATTGTTAGACTATTGTCTCTTTAATTTACGTTCATGTGCGTAGTAAATTTTTTTTTTTTTTCTTTACTTTGGCCATCGGGTTCTTAACATGTGATGTTGATACCCTAATAGCACATCTTGCCATTACTTTAAAGATTCGGTATCATACTAGTTCCCGAAACTTGTCTTAACTTATTACAATCCGTTGTTCTTTACTAAGACAATGGTTGTAATATCTTCTTCTTAGAACTAAACATACATACTATCATTCTATATTACATTTATTTGCAGCGGAATTTAATTTCTAAGCGAGCGTAGTAAAGACCACTCCCGTGCACCCATGACATTTCCGCCACCCTTGCCTCCAAGATGTCCATCAAGCAAACCACTATATGACTGGGTTTTTTACCTTTGTTACATGACATTTTAGTAAACCGATGAGCTAACGCTCAGCAAGTATAAACATGCATACATCATAAACTAATAGAAATTACATTAAGAGTTATGATGCAAATATGCTCATGTGAAACATGCTTTAAACTACTTTCTATCTTTTTTCTTGTTTTACTGCCCATCGCTACTTGGTCTAGTCGGAATCTCTACTCTTTGAGATTTCCCTCCCTTGCGGAGGCCGGCGACCCATCGGTCTTTTTACTTTTCTTGGCTCATTCTTTATCTGGTGGTCAAGTCGGAATCTCTACTCTTTGAGATTTTCCTCCCTTGCGGAGGCCGACGACCCGCCGATCTTGTAACTATGCATAAGGGTAACCATATGTTGCCCTTACGAAATCTAGAGCATTAAGCCCTCCAAACATGTATAATCACATGTAATCATGTAGACTTAGGAACATAAATAAATTAATAGTTCTAAGTCTAACTATAGCTTACTCGAGTCCGGACAAACATATATGTCTATACTTACTGATTAATCCGCTAGGATTCCGCTTGTTGGAAGTTCTTTCTCGTTGCTTGGCTCTCGTGCCAAAACACATTTCATGGAAATAGGTATCAATTCCTATTCAATCACAATTCCTCATACTTAGATTCTTAAATCTAATTTCAAACTCATTTATGGACTTTTTCCCCTTAAGGCGAATTCTAGCTCATAGGCAAATTACACATATTTGTGTATCTCGGTTTCGAATCTTAATCTATTCATTTTCGAGCTTTAAAAATCATTATCCATTCTCTAGAATCGGATTACTAACTCATTGCTTACTAACTAGATTTTAGGAAATTTCGTGAGTTTCGCCTTGTTTTTCTAGTTTCCGAGTTTTCAATAACTCGTTTTACTTCGATTTCGGTACTGTAGTCGATTCACATTCCACGAACACAAATTGCTACATAAATTGAACAAAAATACAATTTCTCCATTTCTAGGGTATTCCGGATTTTTAGTGTTAATCAAAAAAAAATTGTTCAATCCTTTTCAATACTTGCACATTAAACTCCTATCGTAGTCCCCGACAAAACCTCGGTTTCGCTTTTTTAGTTTTACGGATTTTTCCGAGATGAGTTACTATTCACAAAAACGAAAAAAAGCAAGCAATTTCTCATGAAAAATCCGAAAATCTTACCTTGAAAAGTTGAGATTCTCTGCTAGAATGCCTCGGGTTATATTTCCACGGATGAACGGAAGAAATTTTGGTAAAACGGATGATTCCTTGATTTTCCCTTGATTTTCTCTATTTTCTCTCTCTTTTCTCTAGTCTCTCGGCCACCCTTAGGAAAAGAAGCAAATGTGGCTTCTATATCTCACGTAGGCCAATATTAGACTAATATGAATATTATATTAATATTTCTAAAAATATCTCACATTACTTTCTAAATTAAATTAGAGAAATAACTTTAATTCCCATAATTTAATTCTACTAATTCTAATTAAGTTTAACACTTAATTTAAGTGGTTCCGTGTTCCTCACATTTTTTTCTTGTCGAGACCAAACTTTCCGCTTTTTCAAAACGAGTCTCTTTTCGGGTACCGATAATTTCACACCCGATACGGGTTCTATATCGCTTTTTCGGACCGCCGAGCACCTGGGTCAAATTTCTCATATTCAACCCACTTCTCTTGGGTATCTCAATAGTCAATTTCTTTTTGAAATTTTCATTTTAAACAATCCGAATTGCCCAAAACGCGTACCCCTCGCGGTACTTTTTTTTGCGATTTCCGCTTTAATCGACTCGGGAAAATTCATTTCGAGGAACTTTTGCCATTTTCCTTACTTCTAATATTTCTACTCTTCTTCTAACTGGTCATTTGGTCATTTACCAAATATTTCTTTTTTTTCATAACTAAAATATACTTGTTAAAATTTCTAACTTTTAACCGATATTTCACTATTCACAATTGATATTTAATTTTCTCTATAACAATATTTGTATTATAACTTTACACTTTTCGGGTGATTTTACCCGTATATAAAGTTTCTAGATAACACTTTTCCGATTACATCAATATTTTTACTACTTTACATTAAAAGGAATAACTATGGTCAAATACCGGATTGTCCGGATTTGACTTAATATTTTCCCGGTCATTACATTCACCCTCCTTAAGGAATTTTCGTCCGAAAATCAGAACAAGTGGGGGTATACATCGATCTCTTCTTCTACTTCCCAAGTGGCCTCTGCAACATTGTGATTTTTCCTTTGCACTTTAACCATTGGGATACTACGACTTCGAGTTTCCTTTCTTCTCGGCTAGAATTTGGACTGGTTGTTCCTCATAGGACAAATCTTCGTGAATCTGAATAGGCTCATCTTTGTAACACGTGCGATGGATCCGAGATATACTTCCGGAGCATTACTACATGAAACACACTGTAATGAAGCCAACTCGGCGGTAGAGCTAGTCGGTAAGCTACCTTTCCTATTCTTTCAATGATCTCAAAGGGCCTATATAGCGTGGACTCAAACACCTTTCTTCCCAAAAGCATCACACCCTTCATTGGTGCGACTTTTAGGAATCTGAGTCCCCTGAGAGAAAATTCCAAGGGTCTCCGTCGTTTATACGCATAACTCTTTTTGCGGCTCGAGCCGTCTCTAATCTTCTCTGAATCTTTTTGCCTTTGTCTCTATGGCCTCTTGAATGAATTCCGTCTTGTGTTCGCTTTTCCGAGTGTCATACCAATGAACTGGGATCTACACTTCCTTCCGTAAAAAAGTGCTTCATACGGGGCCATGCCGATGGAAGCTTGGTAACTATTATTATACGAGAATTCGATCAATGGCAACTTCATACTCCATCGCCCTTGAAATCCCTTTGTGCATGCACGAAGCATATCTTCTAGGGTCTGAATGGTCTCTCGATTGCCCATCCGTCAGGGGATGGAGCGCGTGCTATAAGCGCAATTCGACCCCATCGCTTACGAACACTTCTCCAAAAATTGGAGGTAAATCGGTTTTGTCTCTATCCGACACTATACTAACTGGTACTCCATGTAGCTTTACTACCTTAGCCACATATAACTTCATTAACCTCTCTAAGGAGTAAGTTATCTTGATCGGAATGAAATGCGATGATTTCGTTAGCCGATCCACGACTACCCAAATGGCATCGTATCCTCCTTTGGTTCTCGGAAGTCCGGTCACAAAGTCCATGGCTAAGTGTTCCCACTTCCATTCCGGGATCTCTAGTGGTCATAAGCTTCCAACTGGTCTCGATGTTCTGCTTTGACCTTTTGGCATGTCAAGTAGCGACTAACATAGTCCACTATGTCGTTCTTCATTCGCCTCCACTAAAAATGTTGTTTCAAATCTTGATACATTTTGGTGGCACCAGGTGTCTGAATATGGCGTGTTGTGCGCTTCCATGATATCGCTTCTTGATCCCCTCTTGATCCGGTACACAAATTCTTCTTTGGTATAGGAGAATGCCGTCCTTTGAAAGGCTGAAATTTGACCTTGCATTATCTACTATCTCCTTCTGTATCCATCCATAATTGGATCACCTTTACGAGCTTCTCGTATCTCATCTTGTAGCACAAAGTTGCAACCTCGGAGAAGCTAACTTACCAAAGATTAATTCGAGGTCTAGGAGATTAATCTCTTGTTGAAGCTGCTAGCAGGCAACAATTCGGTCTCCACCGGAGTCCAGTAGTCTTTGGGTTTCTACTCAAAGCGTCGCTACTCAATTGGCTTTACGGATGGTAAAGGATTTCACAATCGTAGTCCTTCACAAGTTCAAGCCATCGTCTTTGTCTCATATTAAGCTCCTTCTGCGTGAAGAAGTACTTTAGGCTCGATGGTCCGTATAAATTTGGCATTGAACCCCATATAGGTAATGCCGCCATAACTTGAGCGCAAAAACTACTGCGGCTAACTCAAGATCATCGTTGGGTAATTACGCTCGTGATCCTTTAGTTGCCGAGATGCATAAGCAATGACCTTGCCATTTTGCATCAACACGGCTCCTAGTCCATCTTTGAGGCATCACTTGTAGATGTCAAATTTTTCTCCCTCTTCCGGGATCGTGAGTCTTTGGAGCACTAATTAATCTTCTTTTGATCTCTCTCGAAACTCTGTTCACATCTATCATCCATTCATACCTTCTATCTTTTCTGGTTAAAGGCGGTGAGAGGAGCGCAAGACTAGCAAATCCCTCCACAAACCTTATACAGTAATACCCCTGCCAATCCTAGGAAACTTGAATTTCCGTAACACTCTTTGAACTGGCCACTTCTCAACCGCTTCAACTTTTCTTTGGATCCACGGTGATTCCTTCCTTGGATACTACATGTCCGAGGAAGTGGACTTTATCCAACGAACTCGCGTGACTTAGAAAACTTAGCATATAGTCGATGTTTCTTCAACGTGTGTAGTGCGATCCTCAAATGTTCTGCGTGCTCTGTGGATCTCGTGAGTATATAAGGATGTCATCGATGAAAACAATAACAAACTTATCTAAATACTCTCTGAAGACTCTGTTCATAAGGTCCATAAACGCCCATTTGGGGCATTTGTAAGTCCAAAGCGGCATCACTAAAATTCATAGTGTCCATACCGAGTTCGAATGTCGTTCCGGGAATGTCTTCTTCTCTAATCTTGAGTGATGATACCCCGATCGAAGGTCTATCTTGAAAACGTGGTAGCTCCTTCAACCGGGTCGAACAAGTCATCGATTCGTGGGTACGGGTACTTGTTCTTGATGGTGACTTTGTTGAGCTCTCTATAATCTATGCACATCCAAAGCGTGCCATCCTTCTTTTTGACAAAGAGGATAGGAGCTCCCCATGGCGAGAAACTTCGGTCCGATGAAACCTTTGTGTAACATCTTCTTGGAGTTGAACCCGCAACTCTTTCGGTTCATTTGGAGCCATCACGAGCGGTGCTTTGGATATTGGTGCGGTGCGGGGAGAAGCTCTATCTCAAAAGCTATTTCCCGATCGGAGGAAGTCCGGGTAGTTCCTCTGGAAAACATCTAGGAACTCCTTGACTATGGGAACGTCTTACGGTTGATGTGTCCCCTCATGGTTCCTATCCACCACATCGCCAAATATCCGATTGCATCCGCTAGACATCAATCGTCGGCTTCTAGGGAACTAATAAAACGTATGGGTGTCCCTCGATGTGGAACCCATGTACTCAAACACACTGTTCTCCTTAATTTTGAAAAACTACCCTTTTTCTTTCTATGGTCTATTGTAGCATTATACTTTCCTAGAAAATCCATTCCTAGGATCACATCATAATCTACTAAGTTCGAACAACTAGGTCCGCACTTAGTTCTCTTCCTGCTATCTCACTGCACGTGGCGTAACAAAGTTGACTAGACAACAACACATCACCCGATGGTAGTCTTTGTCTTAAAGGCTTGCCCTATCCTCTCTTGAGGATGTAGTATTCGTTTAACAAATTCTCTTGATGCAAATGTATGTGTATTTTGAATCAAATAATGCTCAAATGCGGGGACATGGGCAATAATGGTGACTGTCACTCGTTGGATGTGCACTGCCTCAACTTCCTCCTTAGTGTATGTCATTAAGTGAGCATTGGCTGTGGGCGACTTCTACTCTGTTATATTTGAGGGGTCGAGAATGCCCTCTGCGTTTGCATGGCATGAAATTGTGGAGCAGGTGGCCTTTGTGGGCCGTTCCGGAGATCCTACTTTAAATGGACCTTTGCCTTGCATAATGCCCTTTCTGTCCCTGCACGTATAGCATACATCTGTAGCCGACTTTACATTCTCCGGTGTTTCTTTCCAAGTCGGGGCAAAGGAACACTAGGACTGGTATCTTAGTCACCTTACATTGGGGTTTCTTTGATTCGATTGCGATTCCCTTTCCTCTTGTTGGGGTTTCAATCCTGGTTCCCCTTGGCTTTGTGGATTTGATCCTTATTGGTGCTGTGCCTTTTCTCTCTGTTTCTTCTTGTCTTCATCTTGGGTTTGTGGATTTGGCAATGGGCTCTGCCGCGTATTGCCCGATTCACTAGATCGGCTCACCGTGTTTGGTGGATACTCCCCACTTTCCTAGCGGTGGCTATATCTCCACAGACATATTAACCATCCTCCTAACCTTCTCTTCCTCTGTTGGAACCAAGCGAGGACATAGTCGTCTTGGCCCAGATCAAATCGTCGGCATGCTTCTACAAGCTCTGTCTGGTCGCCTGCTTAAAATTGTTGAACTCATTCATTTTGAGTCTTGGGCTTCAAGTTGTAATACTACAGTTAAATTCCACAGAATTCATCCCATAACATGTCATCTCCACATTCCTTAAAAGCACACTTGATTCCCACCAATAGCGGGCATCCTTCTTTAACACAAAAGCGGCGCCTTTGAATCTTCTCCTGTCGGTGAGTTCCATAAACTCAAACAACATGCGAATGGATGCTAACCATTCCTCGGCCTCAGTGGATCTGTTGATCCATCGAACTCTGGAGGTGCCATTCTCTTAAACCTCACATACAATGGTTCCCTTGGGACCATTTCTCGATACCCATATCACCCTTACCGGCTCTTGGGTTCAACCCCTCTGCGGGTTGCTCTCGGGTTGGGCGGCTTGTCTTTGGAACCCGCTGCGGAGGGGTGCTCCTCCAACCTCTTGACCACTGTATCAACCGGGTAAGCAATTCAGAATCGTGCGCTTTCCTCGGCTTGGGGTGCTATCTCGCCCCCCTCGGACTGCTACTTCTTGACTAGGTCTGGTCTTTGGAGGATTCATTACCTTGTGTTCTCTTTTGGCGATATACGAACCATGTTCTTTGTGTCTATATTAATCAAAAGAGCAACATCGTTAGTTTAAGTGCAAAAAGAACGCTTCTAAAGTTCCTTGACTTGCAATACTTTAAACTATCATTCATTCTCATATCAACTAGCAAAACATACATTCTATATGTTATCCTATTATGCATGCCCCATATCATGCATATCACATCATATACAAATCATCACAAAAGTAAAGGTTTTAAGCCTTTCATTCATATCTATTATGTATGTCCCATTCCATACATATCACATCATACATAAAACATCATTAGTCTAAGTTTCTCAATACTATTTACATAACCTTTCATCATATTTAAATAAATAAGGCGTTAAGTCCTAACTTAATCCTCGGGATCCTCCTCCTCCGGATCCTCCTCGGGGTCTTCCTCCGAATCCTCCTCGGGATCGGGATCGGGGGTTACCACTAGCTTCCTCACCAACGGTCCCCAACGTAGGTCCATCTTCGCCGAATGGCCATAGGCTCGTCCGCTGCCTCTATCTCGGGGTCTCGGTCGTTGTTGAGAGGTAGTGGCTCAAGCGTCATGTCTCCTAATACGGGTATTGGAAAATGGGAAGTCTCGCCTAACCACCGTTGGCGTGTCCTCTCCTCTAGCAACTGGTGCTCACAATGCCGCCTCGGCGATAAATTGTGTGAGGGTCTCGATCCGATCGCGGAACTAGCCGACTTTGGTACTCTTCCGTCCGACCTCTCCATAGGATCGACACCGCTCATCCTCACTTAGATTAAAAGTTCGATTCGGAGCTAGTACCTCTGTCAAAACTCTCGCTATATAGGCTACAACGGCCTCATCCGATCTCATACTCGCCCTCTCGGCTTGTATGATAAACTCGACTTGGGTGTGAGTCCGGCTACACTCACGACTCTGTGTCTCTCCACTCTGCTTTGTGGTGACTCGGATGGCATGACTGGGGGGGCCGTGCTTCAACATGTGGCAAAAAAGTCTTCCCATTGCATCTCTGCTATTTTCGTCCTCATCCAAAGCTTGCCAAAAGATTAGGGCATTGCCCTCTAACAGAGACTTCTTTGCAGTACAATCCATTCCTCTCGAGCTATGTCACGGGCTCGAATCACATACTTTCGACGTGCGGTCGGCCAATCCCTAATTCTAGTGGGATGTGAAAGCCCGCCGAAGGAAGGTGGATTACGGTGTAGAACACAGGCTGCGGCTCGACACATGTGGTCAAAACAACTCTACTTCCTCGGTGTGTGCGGCTGGGCGCCATGGGCTCTAGAGCCCTTAACTCCCGATCCACTGGTGGATGGCTATATCTAGCAGGAGTGGGTACCGACCTCTCTGTTTGTCGGAACCGTGACATTAGAAACATTCTTACCCGTACCCACAACGTATTCTCTTGCGGTGTGGGCGCTAACCGGGATGATGGATATTAAATAAAATAAATAATAACAATTGCGCGTGTATGCATGGCATGTTATAAAAACATATGAGTAGGCACATTATATCTACATGGCATGTTATATGCATGGACATATATAATATATAATTATCAACATAAAATATAAACATATGCAATCAAATATTGAGATGGATTTGACCGGGTCCCATGGAAAAATAAATTACAACTCAATCGAATCGAATAAATAAATAATTACAATAATTATATTCTTCCGTTACATCAACGGGTCTTCGATTATTGAATTCTTTATTCTTCGGCTTCATTCTTTGTCTCCGGGTTGGATTTCACCTTCCTTGGGATCCGGAACTTTTTCGGGCTTGTCGGCACGCTTTACGAGGGTTTCGGAAACCTTCGGGCCCATTCGGGATCAAATCCCGAATTTGGGCCGCCAGGCGCGCTGGGCCGCGGCCTGGCCACGCGCTGGGCCGCGGCCTGGCCGCGCGCTGGGGCGCGCTGGGGCGCGGCCTGGACACGCCTGGGCCGCGGCCTGGACGCGCCTGGGCCGCGTCCTGGCCGCGCCTGGGCCGCGTCCGGGACGCACCTGGGCCGCGTCCTGGCCGCGCCTGGGCCGCATCCGGGACGCGCCTGGGCCGCGTCCTGGCCGCGCCTGGGCCGCGTCCTGGGACGCGCCTGGGCCGCGTCCGGGACGCGTCCGGGACGCGTCTGGGCCGCGATTTCCAGAATTTTTCTGGGCAGTTTCTGGGCTTCTTTGAAGGCTTCAAATATGATCTTCAAGGCCTCCTTCTTGATTCAAAATCTTAAACCCTAATTCTACCCAAATCCTAGAATTACAATAATTCTAATCCCGAATTAAATTACAATTAATTTTATTAACGAATGAATATAACCGATCCATGGAACCATATAATTAACGACCAAATCCATCATCCATACATTCATCATCATGAATAAAAATAAACATCCATAAATGCAAGTGCCTACTCATCACATACATACATATTCAATTATCAAATAATCGAAGCATAAATTAATATCGTCTATAGACCGCTCTGATACCAATTGTTGGTTGCCGAATCGAATTCGACGGCAGAAACGCAGCGGAAAGGCGGATCGTGTATAACAAAAATTTTCATAAAACTTTTGAGATACTCTATAGATTATATTAATTTATGCACCAATAAATTAATCTCATTAATTTATAAGATTCAAGGATCAACCGAAAAAATACCTTGTAGCCGACTCGGATGATATCTTGATTTTCTTTGACCACGAACAATCCTAGCTCCAAGCTTTTGTGTTTAGAACACCAAAATCTTCCACGTCAATTCCTTGATTCCACGTAGATGTGTGTGTGGGCACACGTGAGACAAAACGGTTTCTAAAACACTCGAATTTCCACAAACACCAACGCATGCACGATGTGGAATTTTTTTTTTTTGGAGAAAAATATTTTCTCTCTCTTAGCTATGAGGAATTTCGGCCACACACTTTCTCTAGGGCTGAAAAGTGTTTCAAAATTGTCTCACAATTTTCCATTTATCTCATATTTAAAGAGAAGAAGTCAAACTTCAAAATAGGATCAAATCCTTATCTCCAATTTTGAATTTTGGAACAAAAATCCTTCCCTTATCCCTTTGATGGCCGGCCACCCTAGGGTTTTATCCCTTTGTGTGTGGCACCTAAATAAGATAAGGAAGGAAGATATTTTATCCATTATCCAGTAGTTCAATTTTAATTGATTCAAATTTAATTTAAGTCAAACTTAAATTAATTTGAATTCTAAATTGAACAACTTATCAAATAAGTTTAAATGGATAAATCTAAATATGTTCAAATTCAAATTTAAATAATCTCATTATTTAAATAATAATTAATTCATAATTAATTATTCTTGAGTATTTAATTTTAGAATTCCGTAATTCTAAAATTCCCATTTTGCCCTTTGTGTATGCGGTAGAATTACAAGGACGACGGGGACTAATGGACCGATAATTCGAGCTCCAATAAAATTAATAATTAATTAAACACTTTAATTAATTAATTAATTCTATTAATTCCAATAGTTACTCCACTATAAACTTGGAATTGCACTCTCGGAATTATAGACATTAATTACTTCTAAAGTGTGAAGTGTCCATTTGATATAGTCATTGCATATAGATCGATCATCCATAAATAATTCATAATTAGAGTCAGCTAGAATCTGTTAACCTCTCTAATTACATCTTTATCCTTGAGTACCATTGATTCTCTAATGGATAGTGATTCATAAAACAAATTCATGAACCAGAGCGCTCTTACTTATCCAAGTACCGAATCAACACTCAAGAGAATTATTTATCTGCTTCTCTCTCAAGAAGGAATGGATTCCATCTCGTATAATAACATTCCCAGCTACCTATTTCATTATGTCTCCAAAATACAAGGAATAGGATTCAGGATTTTGGAACTGCATCGAGTAAATCAAAAGACATAAATCCATAAATAGGAGTTTGTTAAGAACTCGGGATTAAGATCATTCTATATATGACCATCGGTAGACTCAATTAGAATTTCTATGCTTAACGGAAATTATTAGAAATTCATATTGTGTCTGCGTCCATGTTCCACATAATCTCATTATGCGAAATACACTCATTCAATATCTCGCCATATTAACGGTCACCGGATAACACCGTTCCATTCTAAATGGGAATGACATGTATTATCTTTGTTTTAATTAAAGATTCCAAACTTTAATTAAATTCATTATGAAACGATTACTTTTGATTATTATCCTTAAACATTATCCTCTTGTATATAACACTTATATACTATGTTTAAGGTTACATAAATAATCAAGGAATTTTATTTGATATTCATAAAATATTCATAAATATATGCACATAAAATGATGAATAAACTATTTTATTAAATAAATAATAAATATCCTTTTACATCTCATGCTTTCAGGACACTATTCCCAACATAAACTTGGGTTGGGGTGAGTCTCTCCTCCATAAATTGCATCTTTAGGCTCAATTATTCCTGTGCCGAGCCAACTCGTCAAAGAGTGGCTTTCGCCCATAGTACGTGTCATACAACACAACGTATGGGTCTTGATTCTTTACACCCTCAAGCTTGGCAAGATTTGGCGATTTTCGGGCCATTTGCTCAACTTGACTCGGCACTGGCTCATAAGCTTGGTATGCTTGGAAGAATGGCGCTCGAGATGGTGGAGGGATTGCCGGCCACATTGGGTCTTCGTAGATGTGATCTTTCTCAACCGGGGGTGGCACGACAATGGGGATCTCGAGGGGCGGAGACTCATTGATTTCTTCTTGAAATTCTTCACCAACCAATTGTTGAGTCTCCTCCTCTCTCAAAGAGTCATCTTCAAATAACTCCCATTCCTCCTCTTGTAGTTCCCTATTCATGGCGTTAGCAGATTCATCTGGAATTAGCATCAACCTAAACAACTCCGCTAGATTTGTCTCCATTTCCTCGTGAAGTTGGTCGAGCGCCTCCATCCTCTCTAACTTCTCTATTCGGAGTCTTGTCTCCTCCGAAAATTGGGCGACAAGGTCTTCAAGTGAGGTAGAAGACTCCGCTTGGTGACGGGGTGTCAAGCCGTGGTTCTGAATTGTTGGAGCTATCCTCTAAACCGTGGTGGTTTCTTTGAATACCTCAATACCGATAGTTAACATCGGCCATGTCTTCCAACAACCAATAAGCTTCATCCGCGGATAGTTGGTGAAAAGAGGTGGTACCATTTCCTCTTTCCACCCACATTCTTGTTATGACATCTAACCCATCGAGGAAGATTCGTAGTTGCACCTCCCTCGGGAAACCATGGTGGGGACACTGAATGAGCAGTTCCTTGAATCTCTCCCAAGCACTAAAAAATGGCTCGGAGTCTCGTTGAGAAAATCTTGAGAGGACTTGTCGATCAACCATCTCCAAGTACCTCATAAAACAAGAGAAAATAAAAATAAAACAAAAGATTAAAAATGAAAAATAAAAGCCTAAATTAAAATCAAGTCATGTACTCACAATATTAACAACAATTTAAAACGCCAATCCCCGGCAACGGCGCCAAAAACTTGATGCGAATTTAATTTTTGTATATTAAATTTCCGCAAGCATACGGTGTCAAGTTTTGAGTATAAGGTGAGTGAGTATCGTCTCCACAGGGATTGGGTTTTGAATTGCCATTAAGTACTGCAATTATTGTAACTTAACTTTATCTAGGCAACCTAATAAAATGACAATAAAGAAAATAAAACAAAATAAATATGAAAATAAGAAAATAAAGTATCTATACACAAATGGTCTAGGGACTTCATTTCGCTTTATTATTCCTATGTTCATCCTATTATGTAATCGCTAATCAATTCCATTCAATTCATTAATCAAGGCTCTAATATCATCTTGCAACCTCTCCCGAGTGCCTCACAAGAAATTGCATTTAAATACCCAAAACAATATCCCTATTCGAAATGAACATTTAAACACAAATTAAGCTTCGCCTTTGTGATTAGAAAATAGGAATGTCGATCGCCTCCCGGCCTCAAAACAACCTAAATCCTAATTTGATTATCTAAGCGTTGATCTCCTCCCGGTCTCACAACAACCTAGACTATGCTTCTCGAATCTAGATAAAGAATTCAATCTCCCGAGCATCAAATTCGCAATCTAAAAATCATCTAACTCATTGGCCAAATAAATTAAAAGCATTAAGCATAGAGAAACATAAATGAATTGAAAAATGAAATTAAATTAACAATCCACAAAATATTCAAAACATAGTTCAAATAAAACTACATCAAGTCCTAGATTTAATGTCTAGCTCAACATGGAAAAATAGATGAAAGAAGATAAAACCCAATATCCATTGAAGAGCTTCCAAGGACCTCCAAGATGAAGGATTTCGGCCTCCTTTTGATGTTTTCTTCACTTTTCCGGCTCCCTCTCAAATGACAACTTTTTCCTTTTATAATGAAACACTTTGGAGCTAGGTTTCAGACGCACTGCAACAGATGATTACGTACGCGCGTTTTGTTTAGGCGCTGCGGCGTGAAAACGCTACCGCGCCTGCGTCTTTTGGCAGAGAAGCGGATCGGGCGCTGCAGCGGTGGCATCATGGGCGCTGGGCAGCGTGTTGCTGGGTAAAACACCGGCGCTACGCAATGCGTGCTGTCGCAAAAAACATGCTTTGGCGTGCTGTCGACAACACACGGGCGGCTGCCCATTTGGTGCAGCGTGTCTCTGGGGCTAGGTCGCAGCGCACAAGCATGTTGTGCGCACTGCGCTTTCCCTACTCTGGTCTTCGCTATGTCAGTAGCCCATGAAGGCGCAGCGCTTCTCTTGGAATCCAAAGCCTCCTCTTTTGTGCCACAAAATCCTCTTTCACATCCTCTTTTCATTGATTCACAAGTTAGGCAAATATTCTTCCTTTCTTCATGCAAAATCATCCAAGTTGGCATTTATTTATATTTCCTATAAAAATCACACAAAAGACATTAAACTAAAAAAAATGCTTGAAAACTTACAAATATTCAAGCTTAAAAGTACTTGATTTGTTGGTAGAAATACCCGTCATCAATACCTATATCCATAGTCTCATATCAGGATAGCAGCTTTACCACAACATTTTAGAAGAGTGTACAAGAAGCCATAGGCTCAGAATTAAGATTTAGCATAACTTTTCATCCTCAGACTGATGGACAATCAGAACGTACCATCCAAACTTTGGAAGATATGCTTAGAGCATGTGTGATCGATTTTAAAGGAATATGGAATAATAAGCTAGCATTGATTGAACTCTCGTATAGCAACAGTTATCAAGCTTCAATTAGTATGGCACCATATAAAGCCTTATACAGAAGAAAGTGCAAATCTCTCATTCATTGGTATGAAACTAGGGAGAAGTAATTACATAAGATAGAATTCATTCAGGAGGCGATTGAATCTATTCAAAAAATCCATCAAAGAGTGAAGACGGCACAAGATTGTCAGAAAAGCTATGCCGATAAGCGTAGAAGACCTTTGGAGTTTAATAAAGGGGATTCAGTCTTCTTGAAGATTGAAACCATGAAAGGCATCATGCGTTTTGGCAGGGACAGTAAATTGGGCCCGAGGTATATAGGACCTTTCCAAATTATCAAACGAATAGGGAAAGTAGCCTATCGGTTAGTTTTACCGCTGGAATTAGTTGCGGTATATGATGTATTCCATGTCTCAATGTTAAAAAAGTATATACCCAATCCATCCCATGTTATAGAACATGAACTGATTCAGATTCACGAAGACATGACTTATGAGGAACAACCAGTGCAGATTCTTGCTCGAGAAGAGAATCATCTTTGGAATCAAAGTATTCCACTTGTAAAAATACTGTGGAGGAATCAAAAAGTGGAGGAAGCAACGTGGGAACGTGAAGATGAGATGAGGAAAAAGTACCCATATTTGTTCTGATTTTTTAGGACGAAAATTTTTAAGGAGGGGTGATTGTCATGACCGGGGAAATTTATCGGTATTATTTTATAAGATAAAATTTCCTAAAATCCTTTGTATTATTAATGTGAATACTTCTATGATAAGTACTTGTTGATAATAGTACTAAATAGTAAGTTATAAGTTAAAAATCAAAAATTTTTGAACTATGAATGTGGTTAGAAGAACTATGAATGTAAAACTATCCTGATTATGTAGTAAATGTGAAGTTTATGAGACTTTCAAGTTATGTTTTCCAAACTTAAGTACGAGGTATGTTCGAGTACCCAAAAGGCTACTATGATAGTAGCCTATGAATGTTGATGGCATGTGGAGAATAGTTTGAATGTGTGATCAAGTCTAGGAATTGATCTTAAGGGTTTATTACAACAAAGTATACATGTACATTATTTATCTCACCCAAAAAAAAAAAAAAAAAAAAAAAAAAATGGTATGAACTTTATTAGTTTATCATTCTAGAGGAATAGAGGTTAGGAAATGGGATAAGTATGAACGTAGGATGATGATCAAAAGTTAGGGTCGTCACACTAATATTGTTTGTACCATAAGATTCCAAGATGGGGGCCATATGATGAAGGGCCAAATCCTTGAGGAACATAAGATTCTAAGATGGGGGCCATATGAGAAAGGTTCTAATAAGCCAAGATGAATGTTATACAATAAGAACCCTAAATGTTAAAGAAATATGATACGACCAACGTTCCACATGAGAGAATGGAAATCATAAAGAAGTATGAAATGAAAGAAAAGAAAACGTAATACGAAGGTCATTCAAAATGTTAGAAAAGAATACGAACGACACATGAATGAAAGTTAATTGAAGTATGAAATACAAATGATGTAAGAATGAAAATTGAAGGAAGTACGAAATAAGAAATGATGAAGCATAATACGATAAATGTTATGAGTGTTTAGAAATTGAGTTAGGATGTATGATGTAAACACATTTGGGTGTGCATTATTATTTGCTTTTGATATGATCTACTATTACTTGTTGAGCAAAAGCTCATTATGTTTGTTCATGTTGTAAGAAGCTTGGGAAAGGCACCGACTCCTTGAAATGTGTATGCTGGGCATGCAGAAAAGGATGAAGCAGTGGGATGTGGGCAAGTGGGTAATGGGATCTACACGTGATTTGTAAATGCTGCAAAGTGTTTAAGGTAAACTATATTTATGGATATGGTTAAGTTATGTAATGAAAAGTAAAGGTTATGTAATAGGTTATGTGATGTAAGTGAAGACCACGAGACTATGAGACTATGCTTAGGAATCCTCATGTCACAAAGTACTTTTATATAGCTAAATATTTTTAGCTATAAGTAGTTGATGTTAAGGCATAAGTTAGCTACGTACATAGTATTGATAACCAGAAGTTAGGGTCGTCACATCTTCTGAATTTCTATTCTTTTATTCGTCCAACAAGATTATAATTTATTCACAGGGAAGTATTAGGTTCTTTAATTACCCATCTCCATCTCAAAGCAAAACGAATTAAAAAATCAAATTCTTTGGTAGAATAAATTTCTGCACATTGTAGGTTCTACTTTAACTCTAATTTTCTCGATGATGGTTGCCCAATCGAATTCGGATGCGGAAGTGTGGTAGTAGGCGGATCGTGTATAACAAAATTTTCATAAAACCTTTAAGATACTCTATAGATTATATTAATTTATGCATGAATAAATTAATCTCATTAATTCATACATTAAGAATTCAATTAGGAAAAATACCTAGCGACCAATTAAGACGATAACTTGAATTCTTTGACCTTGAACAATCCTTGCTCAAAAGCTTTGTGTTTAGAAAACCAATGTCTTCCACGTCAATTCCTAGAATCTACGAAAACATGTGTGTGGGCACACCTAAGACAAAATGGGTTACAATAAACACTCAAATTTCCACAAACACCAACACATGCACGATGTGGAATTTTTGGAGAAAATTTTTTCCTTCCTCTCTACCAAGGCAATTTCGGCCAGCCTTAACAATTAGGGCTGAAAAATTGTTTCAAAAATTGTCTCCCAATTTTCCACTATTCTCTTATTTATAAAGTAGAAGTCAAACTTCTAGAAGGAATCCAATTTTTATCTCCAAGATAAAACTTGTCAATTATCTCCTAATCTGAATTTGAAACAAAAAGTCCTCTTTTCCTTTATCCGTTATGGCCGACCACCTAAGGGGATTCTCATCCCTGTGTGGTGCCAATATAAGATAAGGAAAGAAGAAAAAATCATCCTTTATCCTGTAGTCCAATTTTGACTCAAATTCAAATTCCAATTTAAGTCAAACTTAAATTAATTTGAATTATAAATTGAACAACTTACCAAATAAGTTTAAATGGATAAATCTAGATGTGTTCAAATTCAAATTTAAATAATCACATTATGTAAATAATAATTAATTCTCAATTAATTATTTTCGAAAGTGTTTACTTTTAGAATTTCGTAATTCTAAAATTTCCATTTTGCCCTTTATGTCCGGTAGAATTACTAGGACGACGCAGGACTATTGGACCTATAATCCTGAGCTCTAATAAAATTAATAATTAATTAAACACTTTAATTAATTAATTAATTCTATTAATTTCAATAGTTACTCCACTATAAACTTGGAATTGCACTCTCGAAATTATAGACATAAATTTCTTCTAAACTGTGAAGTGTCCATTTGATATAGTCATTGCATATAGATCAATCCTCCATAAATAATTCATAATTAGCGCCAGGTAAAATCCGTTAACCTCTCCAATTATATCTTTAACCTTGAGTGCCATTGATTCTCTAATGGACGGTGATTCATAAAACACATTCATGAATCGGAGCTCCCTTTTGGTCCAAGTACCGAATCGTAATTATTTATCTACTTCTTTCTCAAGAAGGATTGGATTCCATCTCGTATAATAACATTCCCGGCTACCTACTTCATCATTCTCCAAAATACAAGGAATAGGATTCAAGATCTCGAATCCATACCGAGTAAATCAAAAGACGCATAAATATATAAATAGGAGTCTCGTTAAGAACTTAGGATTAAGATCATTCTACATAAGACAATCGGTAGACTCAATTAGAATTTCTATACTTAACGGAAATTATTAGAAATTCATATTGTGTCTGTGTCCATGTTCCACATAATCTCATTATGCTAAATACACTCATTCAATATCTCACCATATTAACTGTGCGGATAACACCGTTCTATTTTAAATGGGAATGACATGTATTAATAATGTTTTAATTAAAGATTCCAAATTTTAATTAAATTCTTTATGAACATTGCTTTTTGATTATATCCTTAAACATTATCCTCTTGTATTTAACACTTATATAGAATGTTTAAGGTCACATAAATAATCATGTAATTTTCATTGATATTCATAAAATATTCATAAATATATGCACATAAAATAATGATTAAACTCTTTTATTAAATAAATAATAAATATCCTGTTACATATCATGCTTCTAGGACACCATTCCCAACAATCTCCCGCTTGTCCTAAAGCGGGTAGAATATGTCTCCAATCCTGAAACTTTCTAGGTGTCTATGATGGATCTACATCTGGAACAACTTCCAAATTAGTTAAGAATTTTCTAGAGTCGGGTTGCTTTCTTTTGCTGCTTCACAAGCTGCTACACATTAACTTTTAATGATAAAAGTAGCAATCACACTTTGCTAACAACCTTTCTTGTCATGACTCTTTCACCTAGTGTGAACACAGACTTAGATGTTGACTCTCAAAATCCACGTATGACTCATAGTCAAAGTCTATGTATCCAGTAAAAGACAACTCTTTCACTGACTAAACTATCTTATAGTTTCTTTATTTTCCTTATATACTTACGGATACACTACACGGCTACCCAATGATCAAATCTTGAGTTCAACTAACAACGACTGACTACTCCCACTGAATATCATATATTTAGGCTTGTAAAGAATAAGAACATCTTCATTTCTTTTGTTTGAAACATCTTGGTTTTGATCAAATCCATAAGACTTGATAGCCTCATCAAACCTTATATTCCATGATCTAGAAGTTTGCATCAATCCATAAATGGATCTCTACAGTTTGCAAACTTTTTGCTCTAGGCCTTTCTCTATGTAGCCCTCTGGCTGATCGATATAGATGGTTTCCTCAATATAGCCATTCAGAAAAGCTGCCTTGACATCCATATGCCATTTCTCATATTCAAAATATGTTGTTATCGCTAAGAGTACTTGGATGGACTTACGCATGGCAACCAGTGAGAGAGTTTCCTCATAGTCAACTCTCTCTTTAGGGGTGTAACCCTTAACCACTAGCCTTGCTTTATAAGTCTCTACTTTTCCATCCGTTCATTTTGTTTCTCTTGAAGATCCACTTGTATTTAATGGGTTTTACCCCTTCCAGTAGATCTACAAGTTGCCAGACTGAGTTGGAGTACATGGACTCTATCTCGAGTTTCATAGTTGCTTGCCACTTTTCCTTATTAAAATCATCCATCGTAACCTTAAAGGTCAATGGATCCTCCTTACCGACATCAGCAGTGTTGTTCTGTGCTTCCTCAGTATACTAGTCAGGTAACCTGCTTACCCTCCCACTACGATGAGGTGCCACAGGAATTTGATTAGGAATGGTGGTCTTTCTTCTTAGCGTTCCAACAACTCTTATCGGTTGTGGTCCATTCTTATTAGAAAGTAACTTTTCCAGAACTGCTTTGCTTCTGGGCTTAAAAAACTATCATATAGTCATGCTCCAGAAACATGGCATTTGTCGATACAAATACCCTTTAATTCTTGTGACTATATAAAATAATCCCTCTTGTCCCCATTGCATATCCCACATAATATGCATATTTCTTATCTTGGTTCCAACTTCCTAGTCTATTGTTTCATCACATGAGCCGGACACCCCCATATGCGAATATACTTCAAAACTAACTTTTGACCATTCCACAACTCTACGGGTGTCTTTTGTATAGACTTAGATGATACTAGATTTAGAATATACACGGTGGTTCTTAGGATATAAACCTAGAACAAAGTAGATTGTAAAGAATAACTCAGCATTGATCTTATCATGTCGAGCAAAGTCTAATTTCTCTTTCAGCTACACCATTCTGCTATGGTGTACTGGGTGCAGTCAGTTGGGATACCATACCTTCTTTAATAAAGAAATCTTGAAACTCTTAGTCCAGGCATTCACCCCCTCGATCTAATCGAAGTGACTTGATTGGTTTACCTAATTGTTTTTCAACTTTTGCTCAGAATTCTCTAAACTTTCTAAAAGTTTCAGATTTCTATTGTATTAGGTAAACATAACCATATCTCAAATAATCATCAATAAAAGTGATGAAATATTCGTAACCTCCTTTATCTTGGACGTTTAACAGTCCACATACATCTGAATGTATTAGCTGAAGAGGTTCTGTGGCTCTTTCTCGTTTCGACATGGAAGGCCCATGGTCATTTTGCTTCCCATACAAGATTCATAGGCTGGAAGCTTACTAACTTTTAGTTCGCATAAAGGACCATCCTTTACTAGTCTTTAAATCTTGTTTAGGCTAATATGACCAAGTCTAAGATGCCACATATATGTGTTATTTATCATGAGAGATCTTTTGCTTCTTATTCTTAGGTTCGGCGACTTTTGAACTTTTCAATATTTCATGATGAGCTGTGCATCGGTGTAAATAGTATAAATCATTTTCCAAATATCCAGAACATATATCGGAACCATTCCGAAAGATGTGGACTAGATTATTATTAAAGGCAATTGTTCAAATAATTTGGAATTAGAAATCAAATTTCTTTTTTATGCTTGGAGGAAATAAACATTGTTCACAACAAGGTATTTCTAAAATTGAAGTCTAACTTCTCCCACTACCTTTGTCGATACCCTCGCGGTATTCCTACCATCATATAGTCCCTGACAGCATGTTCTTTGTAAGAACTAATATTTTGTAACGAAAATCAAACATGATTAGTTGCTCCCGAATCAACTATCCAGGACGAGGAATCACCCTCTACTAAAGATGTATCTAGAATTAGTAAATCTTATTTACTTTGATTCTATTTCTTTGTTTAGGTGGAAATAGTTTCTATTTACAAACTAAAACTTAATAAGGAAAACAAACATGAGTAGCAACTCCTGAATCTACTATCAGGAATAAGGAATCACCTTTTTTTACTAAACATGTCTTTAGAAATAGCAAATCATATTTTCTTGAGTTCCTTTCTTTATTTCGGGAAACAATTTCCTTGTAAGAACTAAGACTCAATAAAGAAAACGAACATGAGTACCAACTCCTGAAACTACTATCCAGGAATAAGGAATCACCCTCTTTACTAAACATGTTTTTAGAACTAGCAAATCACATTTGCTTGATTCTTTTCCTTTATTTTGGTGGAAATGACTTTCCTTTCGCCTTTTACTCAAGGCTCTTACAATATTCAACCAACCCTTTCGTTTTATGGATTTCCAGATACGGTACCTGATGACTGCATTATCTCATAAGCTGTCTCCATGCCTTCATACTTCTTGTGAATTACCACGTACAACCTTAGCTAACAGTTAGCTACTGTGTTTTCGTTAAGGACAGGAGGACAATCCTCCATTTGGGACAAACTTATATTCATCAGATGAATGTAGGTTGTTTATGTTACTTTATCACTTCGCATAATTTATCTCTAGTCAGTGTTTTAATTTTGTGTAGTGAGATTATAGGATTTGACATATTGCTGGAAATAAGTAGAATATTCATCTAATCAATTTATGTGCATGAATATCAAAACATGTGAATTTAGGCACAATTAAATATGATGCATAATGCACATGAAAAATACATAAATCATGTTTTAATTTTAGGTGCCAATGATAATCCAATTTACCACAAATAAAGTGTACCTTTGGGTAGTCAAATTATTTGCAAATTGAACCGAGACTCCTCTCAGTTAATAAATATAGTTAAAATATCTCATATTTTCGTATTTATTAACTACAATTATTTTGGTCAAAATATAACCAACAAACTTTGATTATATCTTCGTGAGTGTAAACCACCGTTTCAGATCTCATAGACTTAACTCCGGATTGCTACCTTTGGGTAGTCAATTCGAAAATACATCTGAAATCCTATCTCTAGGAAGCCAACCTAGTTATTGATCCGGCAAGAACACTCTCCTTTAGGAGGGTGATTCAATGTTGTCGCCGCAAAGCCCCTCTCCGGATCTCACGGTGTTGCGCTAACAGTGGGGACAAGTGGGTCGTATTCTCATACCACCCTCTCCCACTCATTATTTCTGCAAATATGTATTTTATTTGGAAAAACATCTCATGGTTTTCAAATCGAAAAATAAACAATTTATTTTTTAGATATGTGAAATTCTAAAATTTAACTCTTAAATTCAATTTCACATGTATCATTATTTTGCAAATCAATTTTGCAACTTAAATCAATTTAATCATATTAAATCGATTTTAGCGCATGGTTCTTATTTTATTTTATTTTTCTAAAACCCTTTTATAATAAATAAAATAAACAATACTAAATGCGCGTGTATGCATGGCATGTTATAAGACATATGAGTAGGCACAATATATCTATATGGCATGTTATATGCATGGACATATAATATATAATTATCAACATAAAGTAAATATATGCAATCGGCTATTGAGATGGATTTGACGGGGTCTCATGGAAAAAATAAATTACAACCAAACCGAATAAACAAATAATTGCAATAATTATTTTCTTCTGTTACATCAACGGGTCTTTGATTCTTGAATTCTTCATTCTTCAGCTTCGTTCTTCATCTTCGGGTCAGATTTCACCATCTTTGGGGTCCAAAACTCTTCCGGATCTGTTGGCACACATTACGAGGGTTTGTAAACCCTTAAGCCTGCCTGGGGGCCCATTGACGCTGGCTCTGGGACACTAGTCAGGCGCCTGGTGTCGGAAGGTGACGGTGACGGTGGGGCACACGCGATCGGCAGGAACCGTCAAGGCGGGCTAGGGGCGACGCCACTCCGGGCACGCATGCTAACTGACAGGCTCGCCCGGGCGCCGCATGCTCGTGGATCGCCGAAGCCCAGCCGCGGCCGGGCGCGCTGGTCGCATGCCGGGCACGTTGGTCGGATACCGGCCGCTACCGCGCGACTGGCACGATTTATGGGCAGCTTGAAAGGGTTCAAACTTGATCTTCTAGGCCTCCTTTTGATTCTAAAATCAAAACCCTAATTCTACCCAAACCTAGAATTACAATAATTCTAATCTAATTAAATTACAAATAATTTAATTTGAACGAATTTAATGCCATCCATGGAACCATATAATCAATCTATCAAATCCATCATCCATACATTCAACAACATGAATTAAATATAAACATCCATAAATGCAAGTGCCTACCCATCACATACATACATAATTAAATATGACACATTTAATATATTAATTTTGATTATCAAATAATCAAAGCATAAATTAATATAGTCTGCACCGCTACGATACCAATTATTAGTTGCGAATCGAATTCAAAGGGGGGCGTGGCGGTGAAGGCGGATCATGTATGAAAAAAATTTTCATAAAACCTTTCAGATACTTTATAGATTATATTAATTTATGCACAAAAAAATTAATCTCATTAATTCATTTATTAAGAACTCAATTAGGAAAAACACCTGGAGGCCGACTCGGTTGATACTTTGAGTTCTTTGACCTCGAACAATCCTTGCTCCAAAGCTTTGTGTTTAGAAAACTGATGTCTTCCACGTCAATTCCTAGAATCCACGAAGACGTGTGTTTTGGCACACATGAGACAAAACGGGTTACAATAAACATTCGAATTTCCACAAACACCAACAAATGCAAGATGTCAAATTTTTGGAGAAAATTTTTTCCTTCCCTTGCTCTAAGAGAATTTCGGCCACCCTATTCAAATTAGAGCCAAAATTGTTTCAAAAATTATCTCAAACATTGTATATACAATTTTCTACTATTCTCTTATTTATAGAGCAGAAATCAAACTTCTAGAAGGAATCCAATCTCTATCACCAAGATAAAGCTTGTTAATTATCTGCTATTTGAATTTGAAACAAAATCTCTCATTCCCTTATCCTTAGTGTGGCCGGCCACCTTAGGGGATTCGCCACCTTAGGGGATTCTCATCCCTGTGCGGCGCCAATATCAGATAGGGAAGGAAGAAAAAATCATCATTTATCCTGTAGTTCAATTTTTACTCAAATTCAAATTCCAATTTAAGTCAAACTTAAATTAATTTTTATTCTAAATTGAACAACTTATCAAATAAGTTTAAATGGATAAATCTAGATGTGTTCAAATTCAAATTTAATAATCACATTATTTAAATAATAATTAATTCTCAATTAATTATTTTCGAGTGTTCAATTTTAGAATTCTGTAATTCTAAAATTTCCATTTCGCCCTTTGTGTCTGCTAGAATTACTAGGACGACGCGAGGACTAGTGGACCTATAATCCCGAGCTCCAATAAAATTAATAATTAATTAAACACTTTAATTAATTAATTAATTCTATTAATTCAATAGTTACTCCACTATAAACTTGGAATTGCACTCGAAATTATGGATATAAATTACTTCTAAACCGTGAAGCGTCCATTTGATATAGTCATTGCATATAGATCAATCCTCCATAAATAATTCATAATTAGAGCTAGGTAAAATTAAATTTAGCCTCTCTAATTATATCTTTATCCTTGAGTACTATCGATTCTCTAATGGACAGTGATTCATAAAACACATTCATGAATCAGAGCTCCTACTGAACCAAGTACCGAATCAACCCTCAAGAGAATTATTTATCTACTTCTTTGTCAAGAAGGAATGGATTCCATCTCTTATAATAACATTCCCAGCTACCTACTTTATCATTCTCCAAAATACAAAGAATAGGATTCAGGATCTCAGAATCCGTACCGAGTAAATCAAAAGACGCAAATCTATAGATAGGAGTCTGTTAAGAACTTAGGATTAAGATCATTCTATATAAGACCATCGGTAGACTAAATTAGAATTTCTATACTTAACAGAAATTATTAGAAATTCATATTGTGTCTGTGTCCATGTTCCACATAATCTCATTATGCAAAATACACTCATTCAATATCTCACCATATTAACAGTGTGGATAACACCATTCCATTCTAAATGGGAATGACATGTATTAATAATGTTTTAATTAAAGATTCCAAACTTTAATTAAATTCATTATGAACATTGCTTTTTTGATTATTATCCTTAAACATTATCCTCTCATATATAACACTTATATACAATATTTATGGTCACATAAATAATCATGAAATTTTCATTGATATTCATAAAATATTTATAAATATATGCACATAAATAATTAAGGTAATTGAGATTTATTAGTGTGCCTAATTTGAATTAATTGATTGATCATTGATTTTAAATGTTTCTAACGTGTAAATTTAAATATTTTTAAGGAAATTAAATATTTTCAGTAAATACATTTTTACCCAGAAGTGTGTATGGGCACATTTCTGAAATGTTATTTTAAATATTTGGACACCTATTTTTTTTTCTTTTCTTTTTCCTTTTCTTTTCTTTTCCTTTTTCTTTTTCTTCTTTTTTTTCCTTCCTTTCCCTTCCCGTGGGCTGCCCAGCCACAGACCCATCTCTCTCTCTCTCTGCATGTTGTGTGGTTATACTAATAGTACATCTTGCTAATACTTTAAGAACTCAAATATGGAACTAGTCCCCAAAACTTGTCTTAGCTTATTATAGTCATTGTTGTTCTTTACCAAGACAATGGTGTGAGATTTCTTACTTAAAACTGAATACACATACTGGTGTTCTATATTACATTACTCTCAATGAATTTTCCTAAGCGGGCATAGTAGACACCACTCCCGTGATCCCATGACATTTCCGCCTCCTTGTATCACCAAAGTCCATCGGACAAATTTACTATATAGTTGGCTATTTACCCGTGGTACCTACACACGAGTAAACTGATGAGCGAATGCCCAGCAAGTATAGACATGCACACATCATAAAACTAGTAAAACTACATAAAGTGTCATGATGCAAAAATGCACATGTGAAACATGCTTTAAAATTGCTTTGTCTTTCTGTTCCTACTATTGTGGGCCTGGGCCCCTGCTTACTGTCTGGTCTAGCCGGAATCTCTAACTCTTTGAGATTTCCTCCCTTAGGAGGCCGACGACCCGTCAGTCTCTTTACATTACTGAACTTTGGGTTTGCATTTTAAAGTGTTAAAAACTTTACTGGATGAGATGCAACGCTTTCTCTATGTGCACATGCTAACATAAAATGCATAATACTTCATGCATACCTTAAGCTGAGCATTAGGGCAACCATATGTCACCCTTCTGCAATCTAGGGCACTAAGCTCTCCAAACACTTAAAATCACATCAACTTAAGAATACAAGCAAATTCATAATTCTAAGTCTAACTACAGTTTACTCGAGTCCAGACAAACATATATGTCTATACTTACAAATAATCCGCTAGTATTCCTACTTGCTAGAAGTTCTTTCTTATTACTTCAGCTTTCGTACCAAAACCTATTTCATTGAAATAGGTATCAACTTCCTATTCCAAATCAAAATTCCTCATACTTAGATTCCTAAATGTAATTTCAAACTTATTTATGAACTTTATTCCTCTAAGCCGAATTTCTAGCTTAAGAGGCAAATTTCTCAAATTTGTGTGTCTTGATTTCTGAACCTCAATCTATTCATTTCTAAGCCTTAAAACTGTTTTTCATTCTCAAGAATCAAATTCATAACTCATTGCTTACTAACTAGGTTTTAGAAAATTTTGGTAGAGTTTCGCCTAGTTTTTCTCGTTACCCGAGCATTCAATAGCTCATTCTAACTTCTGATTTTGGTACCTAGAGTCAAGATTCATATTCCTCAACACCAATTCTAACATAAAATTGAACAAAAACACATGTTCTTCCTTTTCTAGGGTCGTGGATTTTTTTAGCGCAAATCCAAAAAATTTTGTTCAATCGTTTTAATACCTACACTGTTAAACTCCTATTACGGTGCTCTACAAAACCTCAGTTTTGATTTTCACTTTTACAGAATTTTTTCTAGATGAGTTACTATTCATCCATAATGAAAAACATAGAATTTCTCATGAAAAATCCGAAATCTTACCTCTAGAAGTTGAGATTTTCCACTAGAACGCCTCGGGTTATGTTTCTACCAGACTGAACGGAAGAAATTTTAGCAAAAACGGTTGATTCCCTTGGATTTTCATTGGTTTCCCTCTTTTTCTCCTTGGTCGGCCACACTTAGGAAAAGAAGAATACTTTTTGTCTTCTAATTCCTTCTTTAAGTGCTTTTAAGAACAAAATGAATATTTTATTAATATTTCTTATTACTTTCTAAATTAAAGAAATTACTTTAATTCCCATAATTTAATTCTACTAATTCTACTTAAGTTTAACACTTAATTTTAGTGGCTCTATGTTCCCCACATTTTTCTTGTCGAGACCTAACTTTCTGTTTCTCAAAACGAGTCTTTTTCTGGTATTGATAATCTTACACCCGGTACAGGTTCTATACTGCTTTTCTGGACTGTTGAGTACCCTGGGTCAAACTTCTCATATTCAACCCAACTCTCTGGGTATCTCTTTAGTTAATTTCTTTTTCTGAAATTTTCATTTTAATCGATTTAGAATTACCCAAAACACTCACCCTTACGGTACAGGTTTTTGAGCTATTTCCCGTTTTAACTGACTCGGGAAAATCCTATTTCAGGAACTATTGCTATTTTCCTTACTTCTAACATTTGTACTCATTTTCTAACTTGTTATTTGGTGATATCGAATATTTGCTTTTTTTTCATAACTATAATATACCGACTAAAATTTCTATCTTTTGACTGATACTTTACTATTCATAACTGATATTTATGAATTTTCCCTGTAAAAATGTTCATATTATAACTTTACACTTTTTGGAAAATTTTACCCCGTACATAAAGTTTCTACATAATATTTCCTTGATCAAGCCAAAATTCTACTACTTACTATTTGGGAAAGAATTTACGGTCAAATGTCTGACTGTCCGGATTATACCTAAATTTTTCTGGTCATTACATGTTCAATGGTGAAGCCATTTAAAAATGTCGGGAAGCCCTAAGTAATCTCATTAATTGCGCATGTAAGGTTGGGTCTTTTCGTAAAGGAACATATGTTGAAGATGATGGGCTATTTGGCTAACGCTTAGTCCAATGGGGCTGACATCGATGTTGAGCCTCAATTGACCGTGATCTTTGAGACTTTATCAAAGGATTATCTTCCATTTAGGGCAATGTTCAATTTGAGCGCTAAACAGAATATAACCCAAACAGAGTTGATGCAAGAACTACAAAAATTTGAGCGGATGATCAAAGGGTCAACTATTGTGGAGGCCAACTTGGCTAAGGCATCTTCCTCCAAACCCTCTCCAGGGAATGGAAAGAAGAAGCAAGGAGCCAAGAAGGAGTGTTCTTCAGTTCCGCCAAACAAGGGCAAGAACAAGAAGAAAAAAAAGAACCCGAACAAGCTCAAATGCTTTCATTGCTTGTTTATTTAAGGATTCTTATTCAGTTTCTTTTAATAATAAAGTTGTGATTCATAAAAATAAGTCTTTTATCTGTGATGGATGGATACAAAATAATCTATATTTTATCAAACCTAAGATGAACTCACTACTAAACACTGAAGTTATTAATAACTCTAAAATGCTTAAAATTTCTCACTCTAATAAGACATATCTTTGGCATTTGTGACTTGGTCACATTAGACTTAACAAGATACAGAGGTTGGTAAAGGATAGACCTTTAAGTTCTTTAAAAGTTGGGTCCTTACCCCAATGTTTGTCTTGTTTGGAGGGCAAAATGACCAAAGGACCATTTAGGTCTAAGGGTAATAGGACTGAAGAGGTTCTTGAACTTATGCATAGTGATGTTTGTGGTCCCATGAACATCAAGGCAAGAGGAGGGTGTGAGTATTACGTCACTTTTATCGACGATTACTCAAGATGTGGTTATGTGTACCTGATGCACCACAAAAGTGAAACTTTTGAGAAATTCGAGGAGTTTCATTTGAAGCCGAAAAGTAATTTGGTAAACCCGTAAAGGCACTTCAATCCATTCTCGAAATTTAACCATGTCTCCGCCATTATTTTTCTAGTATAGATACACGTAAACATAGTTCGACCACGAGAGGACGTTTGGTTCGGGGATGTAGATGTAGATCTAGTGCTACGATAGCTAATCTACAAGCTAGACCTGGAAGCTCAAAAGCATGAAAAGTGGAATTTGTGAGAACACTTAGAGCAAAGAAATCAAGAACATGAGCAAAAAGAAGAGTGCCACCTATTCAACCTGAACAAGCACCACCAATGGCACCTGCACCATAACGAGAGCCTGTGGCGGTGCCAGAAATGGTACCAAAAGCTATGCCTATCGCTAATCAGGAACCATTATACGCATGGTTTCGTAGGATGAAACCACCAGAATTCAAAGGATCCACTGACCCACTAGAAGCTGAGGAGTGGTTAACTTCACCCCAAACGATTCTTCATTTTATCAATCTAACGGAGTAGGAATAAGTTCTTTGTGCTTCGTATGTGCTGAAAAAAGATGCTCGCTACTAGTGGGAAACAGTGGTAATGAGAAGGAATTAAGCAATAATGACTTGGAATGAATTCTTAGAGGAATTCAATGCTAACTACTATGAAACTGTAGGTTTCCGAGCTCAGCAAAATGAATTCAATAATTTGAAGCAAGTGATATGACTGTTACAAAAGCGTGTCGTAAATTTGATCGATTGGCTAGGCTATGCCCTCAGCTAGTGCCAACAGAAATGGAAAGGGTGCGATGAATGTTAGTAATGTTTCACCCTGAAATAGCTACAGTGGTACACAGTGATGAAAGACAACCCACAATAGTGGCGGATTGTGCCAGTAGAGCAGTCCGAGTAGAATATCACCTGGCCCAAGGAAAAGAAGAGAGAGCCAAATTTTGAGAAGCCAAGAAAACGGAAAAAGCCCAGGCAAAGCAAACCCAAAAGGTAAATCAAAGGAATAATCAAGCTGGCCATAGCAACCAGGTTAATAGATCTGGAGAAGGGAATCAAATTCCATAGAGTCGTCAACAAAATAACCAGAACCTAAGTAAGAGGAAGATAAATTTTGATGGAAATCTAAACTTTAACTACTGGAATCCACAATAGAGGCAAGAGCGCAACACGAATGTAGTTGAGTGCCGTAAGCGCAGAAAGAAACATCTGGGTGTATGCCGTTATGGAACAAACAATTGCTATACATGTGGCAAAGAAGGCCATTATTCCTGGAACTGTCCCCAGAATTCAAATAGATAGCCCACTAGCCAAGCAAACGCAATGCAGATGAAAGTTGAGGAAATGCAACCTCAACAAGATAGAATAGAAGCCCTGCCACAAACCAATGCTAGATTGCTTGCATGCATGAAAGATGATGCTAAAGGCCGACATGTTAAGAATAGTGATTTGGTCATCTTACTATTGCTTAGCTTTTCAAAGATACACATTATTTGATTACAGCGCATCACATTTGTTTACATCATATGGATTTGTTGAGAAATTAAGTTATGTTAAGAATAGAATTGGTGGGACATTTAGGACTACCCTGCCTTCTGGAGAAATTCTATTGTCTAAATTTAGACTAGAACATGTACTGATAGTCATAGCTGATAGGGAGTTATACACAAATCTAGCCGTATTAAAGATAATCGACTACGAGGTCATCCTAGGAATGGATTTCTTAGGAAAATATAAATCCACTATCGATTGCCATAATAGGAAGGTGATCTTTCGACCCAATGGAAAAGAAAGTTTTGAGTACATTGATCGCTCTAAGCGTACCCCCAGAAGAATGATTAATACAATGGATGCAAGGAGATTACTCATAAGGGTTTCGCAAGACTAGATGAACCACTTATAGCCCTCACACGAAAAGAAAAGAAGTACGAATGGACTAGAAAGTGTGAGGAAAGTTTTCAAGAATTTAAATGGAAGCTAACTACGGCACCAATCCTTACCATTCCAACTGATGGAGAAAAGTTTGACATATACTGAGCCAGGACGACCCTAACTTTTGATCATCATCCTATGCTCATACTTACCATTTCTTAACCTCTATGACGATGCTAGTTATAATTTCTTAAAATTTTCAGGCATTTTTTTTTTTCATTCTTACCATGCACGTTAAAATGTCAGTAGCATTCGGCAACATTCTATTACATCGGTCATCAAAATACATAAAACACTATTTTATTTTACATATAAAGTTCAGCAAGCGTTTCCAAAACACGTGATGCATCCACAACCCACTTGCCCACATTCATTTGCTACACCCTCTCTACATGCCCAAAGCATCAAGTTTTAGGGAGCGGTGCCTTACCGTGCTTCCTACAACATGAACAAACTTAATGAGCTTTCGCTCGCCAAGTATCAATAGGTCATAACAGATTTAATAATTATGCATACCCATATATGCATTCATATCATATAGCCTAGTCACAGAATTCTCAACGACTTTCGATTACGTATTTCTCATTCTTTTCATTCTTGTTTACGGATACCATCTTTGTTATATGGAATGGTTTCCGTGTTTCATTTTCTTGTCTTTTTACTTCTTAGGGGCCCCTGTCTGTTGTACCATAATAGCGCATAACCCGGTGAGGAGGGGGTAGCTAACTAATCCAACTCGAGTCACGGTTTCATATCTTTCATAGTCTCATAATAACCTTTCCTTCGAAGGTTGGTACAAATAGGACGTTTAGTCTCTTACCGTTTATCAATTTTCTCATTGAAATGGTAACTGTAGTTAAATCTTATGAATTTGTGCATTATTGAGCATTTTATCATGAGATTAACTTTTCGTTAAAGTTTAACCTTTCATTTCTCTTAGTTTGATCTCGACTTAACATCGATACATACTTTTTGCATAATAAAGTTCTACGATTACATAAGTCTTGTAGATACTTACCTAACATAGTATCTAGCATTCACATTGTATCTAACATTCAAAATTCTACTATATGCACAATCTTTGTGCAACATAGAAAAGCAAGCTTGTTCATGATATAGCCATAGAAAAACTATTGTACTTACCAAAGTTTCGCTAACGACGCGTCCTTTGTCTCCCTTGACGCTTTCCAACTTCAACCGTTAATCGGCCCTATTGCATAAATTTTTTGATCGTTAGATTCAGAATATAAGATCAATAATTACTTTGAAATTTACTTCAGAAAGGTCTACAATCCTTATGTTTGGTATTCAATCTCAAACTATTTCCTATCTCAAGGATTTGCACTAAAATCATGCAACTTACTCACTCATGGGCCTAATTTTTAATTTTGGTCTAAAACTATGAATTCTCGTTGTGTTCAGTTTCTAACCATCACCGATTATCGAAACATCTTTCTTTTCACACTTTAATCCCATATTCCTCTTGAAATCCAGTTTTAGTTCAAATTACTCAAACTAAAATTCAGCAGAGTTTCGCCTTATTTTTCTCGTTTCCCGAGTTTTTAATAACTCGTTCTACTTCCGTTTTTGGTATCTGGAGTAAAGATTCACATTCCTGAACACAGATTCCAACATAAAATTGAACAAAACATATGTTCTTTCTTAATCTAGGCTCACGGATTTTCGATAGAAATCCACCAAAACTTTATTCAATTGTCTTAACACTTACACCGTTAAACTCTTATTACAATACTCTACAAAACCTCAGTTTCAATTTTCACTTTAATGGAAGTTTTTCTGAGATGGGTCACTATTCATCTAAATCAATAAAATATAGAATTCTCACGAAAACTCTAAAATCTTACCTCCAGAAGTTGAGGTTTTTCCGCTAGAACTCCTCAGGTTACGTTTCTATTGGATTGAATGGAAGAAATTTCAGTGAAATTGCTTGATTTTCACAACTCTCTCTCTCTTTTTTTTTTTCTGAATCACTCTCTCTCTTTTTTTTTTTTTCGTAACTCTCTTTTTTTTTTTTTTTTTTTTCTCTGCTATTCTTACATTTACGGTGTTAGTAATTTTTGAAGTTAACTTGAATTATCAAGTTTCCGTGAGTCACCATAGCTTAAGCATATAATGCCAAGTGGTGTTATTGCATGTGCAACCCATGTCCATCATTCACCGTATTAATCATTACTTTTCCTTTTCTTTTCTTTTTTTTATCTCACTATTACCGTGAGAGTATATATATACATATATATATATATATTTAGATAATCTAATTTTTTTTAAGAAACGTATTTAGAAATAATTATATATAATATATATATATATATATATACATATACTATAACTTTACATATTTTGGGAAATTTTACCCCGTACATAAAGTTTTTACATAACTTTTTCTTGATTACATCAAAATTCTACTACTTACTATTCCGGAAAGAATTTAGTCAAATACTGGACTGTCCGGATTAGACCTAAATTTTTCCCGGTCATTACAACAGTGATGCTTCCAAACTAGGATTGGGAGCAATTTTGATGTAAAATGGAAAGGTAATTTCATATGCGTCTCGACAACTGAAGAATCATGAGAGAAACTATCCTACACATGATCTTAAATTAGCAGCATTGGTTTTTTCCTTGAAGATATGAAGCCATTATTTATATGGTGTACAATACCAGATTTTAACTGATCACAAAAGCCTCAAGTATTTCGTCACTTAGAAAGTTAATATGAGGCAACACATATGGTTAGAATTAGTAAAGGACTATGACTGTGAAATAGCTTACGCTTTAAGTCACAAGATGATGGAATTAAGTAATCTGTAGTTTGATAGATTTCCATCACCTTTACGAAAGGATATCTGCTCGCTGGGATTGGAGCTAATTACGGGCAAATTAGCCGCTCTGCAGATACAAACATCTATTTTTGACAAGATGGCAGAAGCTTAACATCAAGACTCTACTTTTGACAAATATTGGAAGGAAGCTGAGGAAGGAAAAGAGACAAAATTCAAAGTCTCTGATAAGGAAATTCTCACATTTTGAGGAAGAATTTGTGTTCCAAAAGATGAAATTCTTAAGAGTCAAATTCTTTCTGAAGTAATTCATACCCCTTATTCGATACATCCTGGAGCAACTAAGATGTATCAAGCCCTAAAACAGCATTTTTGGTGGAAGTACATGAAGAATGACATCGTAGGCTTTGTTAGTCATTTATTAACCTGTCAAAGGATTAAAGCTTAACATGTCAAAGGATTGATGCTAAACATAAATGTCTAGCTGGAGAGCTGCAACCTTTAGATGTTCCAAAATGAAAATGGGAGCATATAACCATGGATTTTGTGGTAGGATTACCTAAAACAAGTGAAGGTTATGATGCGATATGGGTAATTGTTGATAGACTGACTAATCTGCCCATTTTGTACCCATAAAAGTAACGTATACGTTAGAAAGTTAGCTGAGTTGTATGTCACCAATACAGTTAGGTTGCATGGGATACCTTTATCCATTATTTTATATCGGGATAGCCGTTTTACCTCAACATTCTGAAAGAGTGTACAAGAAGCCACGAGCTCATAATTAAGATTTAGCACAACTTTTCATCCTCAGACTGATGGACAATCAGAACGTACCATTCAAACTTTGGAAGATATGCTTAGAGCATGTGTAATAGATTTTAAAGGAACATGGAATAAGAAACTGTCATTGATTGAATTCTCATATAACAACAGTTATCAAGCTTCAATTGGTATGGCACCATATGAAGCCTTATACGAGAGAAAGTGCAGATCTCCCATTCATTGGTATGAAACTAGGGAGAAGCAATTACATAAGACAGAATTCATTCAGGAGGCGATTGAATCTATTTAGAAAATCCATCAAAAAATGAAGACGACACAAGACCATCAGAAAAGCTATGTTGATAAGCGTAGAAGACCTTTGGAGTTTAATGAAGGGGATTTAGTCTTCTTGAAGATTGCACCCATGAAAGGCGTCATGCGTTTTGGCAAGAAAGGTAAATTGAGCCCGAGGTATATAAGACCTTTCCAAATTATCAATCAAATAGGGAAAGTGGCCTATCAATTAGTTTACCGTCAGAATTAGCTGTGGTATATGATGTATTTCACATCTTGATGTTAAAAAGGTATATACCTGATCCATCCCAAGTTATAGAACATGAATCCAGATTCAAGAAGACATGACTTATGAGGAACGACCAGCGCAGATTCTTGCACGAGAAGAGAAGCGTTTTTAGAATCGAAGTATTCTGCTTGTAAAAATACTATGGAGGAATCAAAAAATGGAAGAAGCAACATGGGAACGTGAAAAAGAGATGAGAGAGAAGTACCCCCATTTGTTCTAATTTTTTAGGATGAAAATTTTTGAGGGGTGATTGTCATGACCGGGAAATTTATCAAAATTATTGTATAAGATAAAATTTCCTAGAATCCTTTGTATTATCAATATGAATACTTCTATGATAAATACTTGTTGATAATAGGCCTAAATAGTAAGTTATAAGTTAAAAATTAGAAATTTCTAAACTACGATACAGTTAAAGAATTTTAGATTATATCCAGGAAAGAAGCACGGAATGTTGTGTTAAACCCACAAGTGGGTAAACACATGAATATTAGTGTTAATAAATGAAAAAGAATTTCAAGACATCAATTCTAGGATTTTAGAAACAATCGAAACGAAAAATGGATGAAAAATGGGTTCGGAAGGCCGAACCGAGAAAATAGGGGTTTTCGATTGATTTAAGTTGACCAAGTCAAAATATGTTGACCAAGAGTTGACCAATAGGTCACCCTCAAAAAGTTAGTCAAGAATGGTTGAAGTTGACTAAGTTCACCAACTGTCTGAAAAACGCAGATAAAACGCACCGGACAGGAAATTAAGCTGAACTGAAATAGGATAATCACTAAAATAATTACTGGTGGAGATTTAATGTGATTAATGAATGGATGGATGAAATTGTGACATGTGGAGAGTGAGAGTGGATGGCCGGCCAACTTAGTGAAGAAGCAAAGAGATATTTTTGTTGAATTTTGCAAAATAGCCCTTGGAAAATGTCAAAATTTCATTTTAATCCCCTCTTACTTTTGGTGGTCGGTTCTTAAAAGAGAAAACACAAGGGCAATGTTTGTTCTTCATACAAAAACAGAGAGTGACCAGCCAAGAGATAAGAGAGGAAAAAAATCACCAAACTGAGCAAAAGTGAGATTTAAGTGAAAATCGACGAAGTTGCCGATGAAAATTGTGTTTGAAACTTGTTCTTCATTCTCTAAGGTGAGAATTCAAGTTTTTCTTCTTATTTTCTCACCATGGATGCACGTGGAGTATGGGGAAAGGCATGAAAAATTTCACCTAAAATGATGGTTAGCTTGTGATGGTTAAAGGACATGGAAATCTAGTGATTAAAGGATTGTTTCTTGGTTATTTGACTTTGTTTCTAGCGTATTTGGTTTTGGAGAATTTTTGTGAGTTTGGAAGGAACCCTAGAACTATGATGATATTGATGGTGAAATTGAAAGAGAAAGATTGTGAGTTGTGTTTAAAGATTGCAATAACAGATAAACCAAGCTATGGTTAGCTCGGGAAACACGGAAAAATATGCGAAACTCTGCTGAAATTTAGTTTGGGAATTTGAACCAAACTCGGATATAATGAAGAATAAGGAGATTTAATTGAGCTAAGTAAGTTGATTCGGTGATAAAAAAATGCATAGAATCCTAAGGTGATGAAAATTTACAGTTTAGGACCAAAACTGAAAACTGGCTCCAGACCGAGAAAAGTGCACGAGTTTGGTGCACATTGTTGAGATAGGAAATGTTTTGGATTGGATACCAAACATAGAGATTGTAGACCCTTTTGAGTTAAATTATATTGTAATTATTGAACTTAGATTATAAATCTAACGATCAGAAATTTATGTAATAGAATCGATAAACAATCGAAGTCGGAAAGTTTCAAGTGACACAAAGGATGCAATGTTAGCAAAACTTCTGTAAGTATCAATAGTTTCTCTTGTCTATGACACAAATAAAGTTATTCCTCTATGTTGCTCAAATCTGAGCATATTGTAGACTCAATGTATGCTAGAATGTGCAAGATGTTTCCTTAATGTTAGATACGATGTTATGCATGTATTTACAAGACTTAAGTAGCAGTAGAAGTTTATTCTGTGAAAAGTACGTATCGATGCCAAGTCGACGTTAAGTCAACGAAAAGAAAGTTAAACTTTTATAAAAAGTCAATTTCATGGTAAATCAATCGAAAATGCACAAAATCATAAGATTTAATCAAAGTTACTGTCATATTAAGAAAGTTGACAAACGTAAGAAATTAAGCATCTTGTTTGTACCAGCCTTCGAAGGAAAGGTTATTATGAATATTAATGAAATGAAACCGTGAGTGAGTTAGTTTTGGTTAGCTACCCCACTCCTCGTTGGTTATGCACGCTATGGTACAACAGGATAGGGCCAATAAGAAGTTAAAGACAAGAAATTGTAATACAGCAACTGTTCCATCTAAGTATACGGTATCTGTAATAAGAAGGAAAAGGAAGAAAAACACAATAAGAATGTCATTTAGAATGTAAGAATATAATTTGAACGACTAAAAAGAGACGAAAGCTAAACAAAGTATGTAATAAAAGAAGAAAAACGTAAGCGATATACGTTCTAGAAGTATAGAATGTCTTACGATATATGACATGAATGCATACATGGGTATGCATCATTGTTCGCATTTATTATGACCTACTGTTACTTGTTGAGCGAAAGCTCATTCAGTTTCTTCGTGTTGTAAGAAGCTCAGGTAAGGCACCGGCTCCCTGAAACTTGTTACTAGGTATGCATAGAGGATATAGCAGCGGAGTGTGGGCAAATGGGTGATGGACACACTACAGCTTTGAAGACGACGCAAAATGTGTATAAAGTAAATAGGAATTATGAACGTAAAATTATTTTGGTTATGTAGTAAATGTAAAGTTTCGAGGTATGTTCAAATATAATGTATGCTCAAATACCCAAAAGGCTACTATGACAATATTCTATGAATGTTGATGGCATATGAAGGATAGATTGAATACGTGATCATGTCTAGGAATTGATCTTAAGATTTTATTACGACAAAGTATATATATATATATATATATATATATTTTGTTTATCTTACCATTGTAAGAAAAGAAAAAAAAAAGTGAGCATAAGTTTTAGGAGTTTATAATTCAAGAAGGGTAAAAATTAGGAAAATGAGTTAAGTATGAACGTAGTATGATAACCAAAAGTAAGGGTCATCACAGTAACATTTTCTGAGAGTTTTTAATTGTAGCAAAAAAAGTTAGATATAACATTTTCTGGGAGCTTTCAACAATCGAAACTTAAAACTGAAAACTCGAATCAATGAAAAGAACGATGTTAAATGAAAAGAAATTAGACTGTTTAGTGGATTCCTGATGTCACACATGTATGTACAATCCTGTGATTTCTTAAACCTAGGCTCTGATACCACTCTTGTCACACCCCGAAGCTAAGGTCGGTGACGGGAGGCTGATTAGGAGTTAAACGCAGTTAAAGTAAAATACTAAAGAAATTTCCTAAACAAGCCTTCTGTTTAATTGAAAAGTACATTCTAAGAAAGAGACTAAAACTCAAGCCTCTAACACTGTTCAAGGCTAAAACCATAGGAGCTATCCACAGGATCTTTAGTATTGTACATATATGAACATCCAAATAACATTACAGACATCAACCATAGTCTAGAAGTCCAAATATCAGAGTTTACAGAAATTTTATAAATTCTTACATTTGTATACAGGGAGGATGATCACAATCCTCTCCAAATCAGGTGGTAGCAACTCAGTTACTCCGCACTGCTCTTAGAGTCGCCTGGGAGGGGTTAACATTTATAAAACAATAAAATGTGAGTGAAAGACCCAGTAAGATATATTTTGAAATAACTTTATAAATAAGTAAACCAGTAAATAAATAAGTAAGTGAATGAATAAATATAGACATTCAATTCCAACACAACAGACGGAACCTCACATCCTTTTTCTCAAAGGAAATATAACTGAAAATCTTCATGCTACAGGCATCAGCAAGTAATTTATACTATGATAAATTACTTACACAACCAAATGCACAAGCCATCACCCCGAGCTGGGTTTTGGGTCCTGCCCCAAAGATGCACTCTCCACATCCTATCTACGCCATCAACCGGTTTTACCGATTCGCAAGATCTCTTGTCTTAAGAAATCATTCATTAAACTTTATGAAACAATTCATTATACTCCCAGAATCTACAACAAGCCATAGGGGTTAAATATGTTTTTTTTTCGCAATCATGTCCTTTCTTTTTAAAACATTTGCAAGGCCAAAACTCTTTTGAAAACAAGCTCACAAAGGAAAGGGTGAGAAATCCTACCTCTCAAATATCAAACCTGTGGCTAGCGATGCACTAAAAACACGCTTCCTCAAGCCCCTCAATCCGAGTCCTCAGTTAACACTAATACAAGACAACACTTTAGGATTTAATTCTTATTCCTAAAGCAATTCAGTCTCAATTATATCCTTTGATTTCCTATTAGTGTACCATAATTCAATTATCAGTTTCACAAACCATTTCATGTTTCAAATCATCATTCCAAGGGTGTTTTATTCCAAAACATGGATTAAAAATGCTAATCCAATCACTCTAGGTCTCCAAATGAAGCTAATTTGGGTTCTCCTCAAAAATCAGGGTCAAAACAGGATTTTTCAGGCAAAACATGGTCAAATCCCATGTACACTGGTCGACCAGTGACAGAGCAGTGCAACACCACCGGTCAACCGGTGGTGCACTTTGTTGACCACATCGGTCGACGGTACAGCCAATTCAATCCAGTCGACCGGTCCGGTCAACCACACAGGTCGACCTGTGAAGAACAGCAGGCAAAGAAAACCCGCAGAATCAGCATAAAAACCTGCGATTTCAGTTCCAAATCGAAATGTCTCAAAGGAAAACCACTAGATCTGGGTTCTAGGTACTAAATCAAGTCCAAAGAATCCAAGATCTCTAATTTCTACTATGGTTTTACTCAAAATCTATTCAAATCTATTTCGAACCAAAAATAAGTTTTTAAATCCGAAAAACTTGAGATTCAAGGGAGGCTTTTTATAAATCTTACCTCAAATCCTTCTCTTGACGTTGAAAACTTCTTGAAATTCCTCTTTGGTTTGAAATCTGGTTGATTTTGAAGCAAAATGGAAGAGAGAGAGAGTGAGAATTCGAACAAGAGAGTGAGAAAGTGGAAAACGACAGGAGAGAGAGAAAATGCACGGGAAGGAAAAGAAAAGAGAAAAGAAGAGGAAAAAGGAAAAGAAAAAGAACAGGTGTCACAGTTATTAAAATGACGGTCTAAAAATGTGCCCATACACACTTCTGGGTTAAAATAAAATTACTAAGAATATTTAAATTTCTTGGAAATATTTAAATTGCACCTCAAAAACATTTATTAAACAATAATCAATTTATTAAGTCAGATTAGGCACACTAATAAATCTGAATTAATAAATCTGAATTATCTCAATTAATCTCATTTAATTTTTTCGAATATTACATTAAGAATAATCCATCACTCATCAAATTGAAACGGCTAATGAGGTAAATGCTTGCCGATTCTATAATTCTAGAACTCAAAGAGTTCCCAATAGCTTGTCTCTCCCAATTAAAAAAAAAAAACAAAACAAAACCAAAAAAAAAAAAAAAAAAAAAAAAAAAAAGAACAAAAAAAACCTTCATGTCCAACCTTAGGAGCCTTTTCAAGTTAAACCAATATATAATAATGCGAACAACTATTTGAGTTCCCAAAATCCACAGAGGCAATTTCACAAATACGCAAGCCACGTGACTCGTTAGACCAAGGTATATGAACAAGAAATGAATAATGCCGAATCACCTAAATAAACTTAACATGAGGAGAGAACAAAACTAGAATATTATAGTAAATAAACACATAAGAATGATGATGATGCAGTTAATGAATAAATTGTATCTGCAATAATATATTCCATGAAATATGATATGGAGAAGAAGATGCAAAATACAGGAGCCATGAACAAAAATTGGTAGCTAATATATATATATCGTTAGATTTTATGCACAAGGTAATGATTTGAATCTGACACTTTCAATAAGATTTCCTAGATTTAAAGAGCACAAGGCCTTTCACTATAAGAATGCCAACGTACATTATATTTTTATGATACAAATGAATATAAAACAGAAAAAAATATAGCACATTGCTATATAAGAAACCAAAGTAAAATAACCTGTCAACAAAAAATGGAGCCTTTTGAAAGAAATACAATCTTCAGGTTTTAATTCTAATTCTCTGTAAAATACTAAAAAAGAAAAACAAACAAGTTTTAAAAGCATGGATGAAAAATCAAAGAAAAAAATGGATAATTTACTTTTGAGAATGCATGAATCTTAATATTTACCCCTTACTCTTGATAAATACCCTTTTATTAGTATAATTATTTGATTAAAAAGATTACGAATCAATAATAAATAATAAAAATCCTGACCTATGTACTTTCAAGATGTATTTGTCAAAATTATCCAAAATCAAAAACAGACCCTAATTGGGCTTAAAACCCATTTATTGTTCCAACCCACTAATAGGGAGGAACCCAAAAGCATATATATTAGGGAAAATTTTATTTTAGTACCCTGTTTTATATCGAAATATGTTTGGTACCTTCTATTTTTAAAAATTTTATGTCGGTATCTTGACCTTTTAAAAAATCTTTTTTAGTACATTAAAAACAAAATTACCCTTATTATAAAAATTAATTTTGACCAAAACTGTGAGAAAAAACTTTCAATATAATCTCTTAAAAAAGTTTTTCTCCCTCAAAATTATAGGGTCTGTTTGGTAATGTTTTTAAAATGATTTTGTTTTCGGTACAAAAATGAAAATAAGATTGTTTTGAAAATCTTTCTAGAACCGATTCTAAAATTACGTTTGGTGGTCTTTTAGGAGATTGGTTTGAGTATAATAAAAAAATAAAACCGTGTTTGGTTATACTTATGTTTATTTCAAGTGCATATAATTAATAATCTTAAATTAATATATTAAGTAATAAACAAACATATTCATATAATTTTAAATCAATGCCAAAGCCAACCACGAACATATTCATGATGCTATATAACATAAATACTAGATATCTAAATCATACCTTTAGAGATTTAGGAAACAGCACGTCTGACAGATCAAAGTGTTCCAAATAGCATTTGAAAAAATCTCAACCAACTAGTCTACTTTGTTAATCTCGTTTCCACGATCCGTGTGCGGGTAGGCACACGTTGTTCAATCTCCTCTTGGTATTCTTGAACTCCATCCCACAAGAGGGCCATAGGGAAAATTATTCTTGAGAATTAAACAATTTTTCCTCTCAAGAATCTTTTGCCAATAGCCTCCAAAAAGTCTCTCAAGTGATCTAATGAATAATGTGACTTACTAAGCTATTTATAGTGTTTAGTAAGTCATATATCCATAATAATTAGGTTTTCTAAAGTTTATCTCGCTTACAGAGTCAGTTTCGCCATGTCAGTACACGCTACGCATTACAACCGGTCGACCGGTAATAGAGATGTTATAACTCACCAGTCGACTTGTCCATCATGAACCGGTCGACCAATCCGGTCAACCTGTCTAAACACGGAAAAATTATTTTCCTAGTTTTTCAACACAGAAAACTTGCATAGAGCCTCAGTTTTAATTCAAGCAATCCAATAGACGAGTTGTCTGATCAAAACAACATATAATAGTGTTCCCATATTAAATAACTCTCAAAACAATAATTCAACCAATTTATCTAGAATTAATTTAACAATTAATCCACTCGATAAATCACTTATGAATTAATTAACGAATCTCATATTAACTTTGAACCTCTTTCACAGAAATAACACAAGTTACCAATATCTAGGAAATACACCATATCGTTGCAGAAAATTATGTGAGCTAGCACAGGGACCCGATGGACATATATAAATCAAGCTCCTATAATCACAACGCTACTTGTAAACCAACAAGTCCGTTTCATGATTATAAAACTCTAGCGCTACTCCACTAAAAGCCTAGAGCTGAACTCTCGATTACCTTTATAAAGCTCTGAATAGCTCTCGTTCATGACTCAATATATTAGTGTATCTTCCCCATTGGATATCCATAATCAACTTAAGGTCAAGTTCCGTTTTACCTTCCTAATTACATTTATCACTCCATCGAAAAACCACTATTCGTACCATTACAAATATGATAAGTTGATTTTTCATCAATTTATCCCCATCATTTATTGTAGTTTTTGAGCATATTTCAGTTAATTTGTCACTAGTTTTACGTTTGCGTAAATCTATTTTGTAGGATTTGCAAAGCGGAGAAAATCAAGTGAAAAAGATAAAAAGTCCGTGAAAATCTCCAATTTGTGCTTGTTTGCGCACGACGAGAAGCAAGCTACAGCCTGCGTCCTCCGGAGAACAATCCAGGGAGCAAGTGAACTCGTGGTCGCAAAAAGCACCAACGCAGCGCCGCAGCGTCGCCCGCCACTACCAAGCGCTTTGGCGCGGCATCATCAATGCGTGCTTGCCGCCGCATCCGAGCCAATGAGACGCGCCGCTTAAGCGCCAAGTCAATGCGGCGCTTAGGGGCGCATTCCAAATCCGTTTGAGGCGCGCGCTTAAGCAAGACGTCCGTCGCGCTTAGGCGCGCACTGAACCCTACCTCCTAACATGACGCTTGTACGCAACAAGACACCCATGGGCTGCAGCACGCCTTTCTCGAATTTGGAGAGTTGTGCATCATATAAAAGGAAAAAGGGAACAGAAAATGAAGGACGGAGAGAGAGGATTGGAAGCAGACACGGAAGAACCCTAGAACCAAAGAAAAAGCAGCTGGAATCAAGGATTTTTCTGGAGATTTTCAAGGGGATTCAAGGAGTTTGAAGGCTTCAGAGGAGATCATCCATCAGGAGTTTTTCATTACTTTCTCCCTTTTGTATTTCTTGAATTATCATTTAATTTTCTGCTTTAACTATGGATTTTTGGTATTTTGTAATTGTGTATTTGATTTTGAGCATGGATAGCTAAACTCCTCAAGCTAGGGGGTTTTGATCTAATTTAATGAAAGCTTTATTTTAAGAATCTGTTTTGCTTATTGAATGTGTTATACTCAAATCTTTTGTATCTCTTGTGCTTAATTTCTAATTTAATTACCCATTAGATTAGAGACCTTAGATGTATGAAATTAGGCTCGGGAGAGTTAATTACATACGTTGAGAATTAAGAGACGCAACCTAAGGAGATATTGAGTCGGGAGGCTAGTATAACCTTAGGAGATCGAATATGGGCAAAAACTTAATGAATGCATAATTGGTTAAATTAATAGGGATATTAGTTTAATTAATTTAGCATATTATTTCACTTAGCACTCGGGAGAGGGAGTGAGATTATTTTAGTACCCATGATTTAAGATTGGAAGTAACACATCACTAAGTGACAGATTTAGATAAATATAGCATAATTAGGTGAAGTCGAATTCCCCCTAGCTCATTTTATCACAGAGATCCCTTCAATCCAATTTATTTTGGCATCCGTTGATTGCATATTTTAATTAGTTACGTTGTTAAATTTGGTTTTAATTCCCTTATTCTATATTGTCTAGATAAAATTGATTTAGATTAATAGCAATATTTAGCTCTTTCCTAGTTAACAATCCCAGAGGACGATACTCGATCTTCGGATCATTATTACTTCGCGATTCGTACACTTGCGAGCACATACGCTATTCTAAGCAAAGTTTACAATAAAAATTTATCACAGATCAAGTTTTTGGCGCCCGCTGTCGGGATTGGCAACTTAGGATTTAAGTTAATATTGCTGTGAAATAGATCGATTTTAATTTAGACCTTTTTTCTGTATTTTATTGATTCAATTTTTGTTAATTAAATTTCTTTCATCTATCCTGTTGGTTGCGCTTTATGCGCCGAGTCCGTAGCTTGGAGATTGTCCCTTTGGACCCCGAAATTGAGAGAACTATTTCAAGATTAAGAAGGGAACATTTGAATGTAAACCGAGCAATGGCAGAGGGTAATAACAACAACCAACCAAGAGCTTTGAGAGATTACTTCAGGCCTGTGGTTAATGAGAATTATTCGGGCATCAGACGGCAGACGATTAATGCGAACAATTTTGAACTGAAGCCTGCGTTAATAACTATGGTTTAGCAGAACCAATATGGGGGGTTGCCTTGTGAAGACCCCAATGTGCATCTAGCAATGTTCCTAGAGATCTGTGACACCATCAAGATGAATGGTGTGAACCAGGACATTATCAGAATGCGCCTGTTTCCTTTTTCACTTAGGGACAAGGCGAGGGGTTGGCTCCAATCAGTTCAAGCGGGTAGTATAGACACGTGGGAAGATTTGGCGCAGAAGTTTCTTACCAAGTTCTTCCCTCCATCAAAGACCGCTCATCCGAGGAGCGAGATTGCATGCTTTAGACAGTTGGACTTTGAGCCCTCTATGAGGCCTGGGAGCGCTTTTAAGGAGTTGATTAGAAAATGCCCGCAAAGATGGATACAGGATCGGTTCCAAATCCAGATCTTCTATAATGGTCTGAATGGACAAACCAGGACGATTGTTGATGCGGTGGTGGGACGATGTTGTCCAAGACCTACGAGGAGGCCAATTATTATCGGAGGAGATGGCCTCCAACAATGCCCAATGGCCGAGTGAGCGGTCAAGTGTGAAGAGAGCTGCAGGTTTGCATGAGGTTGACCCGTTGGTAGCCCTTTTCAAAGACAAGTATCGCCTCTAACCAACAAGATATCCGAGCTGACCACGAGGGAAGCATCATCTAGTAAGGCAAAGAAATTTGTGGTCACAGTGTACGCCCTATGGGGATGAAAGCAATGATACCTGAACAGGTGCAATATGTGAACAACAGAAATTTCAACCATCAAGCAATAACATGTCGAGCAACCCGCCAACTCACTACCACCCGTGGCTTGGAACCATGAAAACTTTTCTTATGGCAACAACAAGAACGATTACAACCTCCTCCAGGGTTCAACCAACCGCTATCTCGAGCAAGCCGTCGATAGAAGACTTATTGAGCACGTTCATTGTAGAAACTCGAGGGCGGTTTAACAAGGACGAGTCTAGACTTGATAGTATTGAGACGCATTGCACCAACATGAATGCTTCTATGAAGTCTATGGAGATGCAGATCTCCCCACCGCAAATTCTATAAAGGGGCAATCATCGGGAACTTCCCAAGTGATACCGAAAAGAACCCAAAGGATCAATGTAAAGCCATCACTTTGAGAAGTGGAAGGGAAGTGGAAAGCCCCAATCCTCAAAATGAGAATGTTGATGAAGAGAACACCACACCGGTGGAAGAGCTTGTGAAGAAGACTAGTGATGAGGAGAAAAAGGAGGAAGCACCCAAGGTGAATCCAGGGTCAATTTCTTTTCCGGACAACCCTCCTATCATTCAATCAAACCTCCCATTCCCCCAAAGACTCCAAAAGAAGAAGATGGATGATCAATTTTCAAAGTTTTTGGACATCTTCAAAAAGATCCATATTAATATACCTTTTGCAGACGCCCTTGAGCAAATGCCGAACTACGCAAAATTCATGAAGGATATAATGTCAAGGAAGAGGAGATTGGAGGACTATGAGACAGTCAAACTCACAGAGGAGTGTAGCGCAATCCTCCAACGGAAGCTACCGCAAAAGCTCAAAGACCCTGGTAGTTTCACCATTCCATGTACAATTGGTGGGTCAACTTTTGAGAGAGCTCTTTGCGACCTAGGGGCAAGCATAAACCTCATGCCTTTGTCGGTATTCCGGAAACTTGGGCTTGGAGAGGTTACCCGACCACCATCTCACTACAAATGGCGGATAGGTCCCTTACCTATCCAAGGGGAATCATTGAGGATGTTTTGGTAAAAGTTGACAAGTTCATTTTCCCGGTTGATTTTGTTGTGTTAGATATGGAGGAGGATCGGGAAATTCCCATCATTCTTGGGAGACCCTTTCTAGCTACCGGAAGGGCCTTAATTGATGTGCATAGCGGGAATTTGACTTTGAGGGTCAATGAGGAAGAAGTCAACTTCAACATCTTTGACTCATTGAAGTTTCCGAGTGAAGGCTCATCATGCAACCGGGTGGAAGTAGTGGAATTGTGCACTAAGGAGTTCACTAAGGAGCTCTTAAGTGATGACTCATTAGAACATAGTCTCACCAACTCCTTGGCCGTGGAAAACCGGAATGATGAATCTTGCCCTAAAAGTGAAGAGGTGCTAGATTGTGTTCTAGCCCTAGAAGCACCGCCTGGTGAAGCGACGAGTGAGACTCACATGGACATCTATGAGGAACCTAAGGGGGTACCTAATCCTACTAGTCCACAATAAGGAGGATTAGCCTTGAAACAACTACCCGATCACCTCCGTTACGCCTTTTTAGGTGAAGAGTCCACTAATCCGGTAATCATTTCGGCATTTTTGAGTAAAGAAGAAGAAGAAAAGTTGCTCCTCGTTCTGAAAAAGCATAAGGCTGCTATTGCTTGGTCAATTTCGGACATAAAGGGCATTAGCCCCACCATTTGCATGCATAAGATTCTTATGGAGGAGGCTTACAAGCCATCGGTTGAGCACCAGAGAAGATTAAATCCAGCGATGAAAGAAGTGGTAAGAACCGAAGTGCTAAAATTGTTGAATGCAGAATCATTTATGCCATTTCAGATAGCTCTTGGGTCAGCCCGGTCCAAGTTGTGCCAAAAAAGGGTGGTATGACGGTGGTGAGAAACGACAAAAATGAATTGCTTCCTACAAGAACGGTCACAGGGTGGAGAGTTTGCATCGACTACGTGAAACTTAATAAAGCCACCGAAAGGACCACTTTCCTCCCGTTCATCGACCAAATGTTGGACCGACTAGCAGGTTTTGAGTATTACTGTTTTCTTGATGGCTATTCGGGCTATAATCAAATTGCTATAGCCCCAGAGGATCAAGAAAAGACTACATTTACCTGCCCTTATGGTACATTTGCATTCCGTCGGATGCCCTTTGGCTTATGCAATGCCCCTGCTACATTTCAAAGGTGTATGATGGCCATTTTCTCCAACATGGTGGAAGAGATAATGGAGGTGTTCATGGATGATTTTTCAGTTTTTGGGTCGTCATTTGATCATTGCCTCCACAATTTATCCCTTGTCCTACAGTGCTGTGAAGAGAAGAATCTTGTACTCAATTGGGAGAAATGCCATTTCATGGTGAAAGAAGGGATTGTCTTAGGCCATCGAGTATCATTGAAGGGTATCGAGGTGGACCGAGCGAAAATTGACACTATTGAGAGGCTTCCACCACCGGTAAACGTCAAAGGCATTCGAAGTTTTTTGGGTCATGCAGGATTCTACCAGAGATTTATTAAGGACTTCTCCAAGGTTGTCAAGCCTTTGTGCAACCTTCTTGAGAAAGGTGCTACTTTTGATTTCGATGACTCTTGTTTGAAAGCCTTTGATATGATAAAGGAAAGGTTAATTTCGGCTCCAATCATTGTGGCTCCCAATTGGAATGAGCCATTTGAGGTGATGTGTGATGCAAGTGATTTTGCTGTTGGTGTCGTGCTAGGCCAAAGAAGAGACAAGACTTTTAGGGCAATCTATTATGCAAGCAGGACCCTTAATGAGGCTCAGCAGAATTACACCACTACAGAAAAGGAGATGCTTGCTGTGGTTTTTGCCTGCGATAAGTTTCATTCCTACATCATAGGTTCCAAGGTCATCGTTCACACAGATCACGCGGCCATCAGACATTTGTTTGCTAAGAAGGAGGCAAAGCCGAGATTGATTCGATGGATACTTTTGTTGCAAGAGTTTGATGTGGAAATTCGAGATAAAAGGGGAGTGAGAATGTTGTGGCCGATCATTTATCTAGACTTGAGCTCAATGAGATAGTGGATGAGGCTTGCATCCAAGAAGAGTTCCCCCGATGAGCATATACTCGATTATAAAGGCGAATCTCCTTGGTATCTTGATTTGGTGAACTATCCGCATGTGGAGTTTTACCTCGACTTGACTCCCCACATGAAAAAAAGAAACTCCTCAAGGACGTGAAGTGGTATATTTGGGATGAACCATTTCTTTTCAAGAAAGGTGCAGATCAAGTGATTAGAAGATGTATTGCAAGAAGAAGAAATCCCGAATATCCTTCACCATTGCCATGCTTCCGCTTATGGTGGACATTTTGGACCCACAAGGACCATTTGCTAAGGTCCTTCAATCTGGTTTCTACTGGCCCACTCTTTTCCGTGACAGCTATACCTTTGTCAAGACATGTGACCGATGTCAAAGAACGGGGAATATATCCAAGCGGCATGAACTACCTCTTACAAACATTTTGGAGATTGAGCTCTTCGACGTATGGGGCATCGACTTCATGGGCCCGTTCCCACCATCTTGTGGACAAGAATATATTTTGCTCGCAGTGGATTATGTCTCCAAGTGGGTTGAGGACGTTGCTACCTCGACAAATGATGCAAAGGTGGTGGCCAAGTTCCTCCACAAGAATATTTTTGTGAGATTCGGTACTCCAAGGGCCTTAATTAGTGATGAGGGCACCCATTTTACGCAACAAGGCATTGGAGATGTTGCTATCTAAATTTGGAGTGAGGCACAAGGTAGCACTGCATACCATCCCCAAACAAATGGACAAGCGAGAGGCTTCAAACCGGGAGATCAAGCAAATATTGGAGAAGACCGTCAACTTGAACAGGAAAGATTGGTCAACAAAAGCCGGATGACGATTATGGGCCCTATCGGACGACATTCAAAACACCGATCAAGATGTCTCCCAGATAGGCTTGTTTTTGGGAAACCCTGCCATTTACCCGTGGAATTGGAACACCGGGCATTTTGGGCCATCAAAAAGCTCAATTTTGATTTGAAGGAAGCGGGCGAGCGACGATTACTCCAATTGAATGAGTTGGAAGAGTTCCGGCATGATGCATATGAAAGCTCTCGTCTTTACAAGGAGAGGACCAAGAAGAGGCACGACCAACAGATCTTGAGGCGAGATTTCGCTCCAGGTCAACAAGTGCTCCTTTTCAACTCTCGCTTAAAGCTCTTTCCCGGGAAGTTGAAGTCCAGGTGGTCAGGATCGTTTAATGTCAAGAAAGTGTCTCCATTTGGGGCTATTAAACTCGAAGGAAATGATGGTCGCACCTTTCGAGTTAATGGGCAACGATTAAAACACTACTTCAGAGAAGAAATTCGGAACATTGCCAACATTCAACTTGAAGAATCAAAGCGGTGAAGTTGTGTTCATGTCCAGCTAGGGACGTTAAATCAAGCGCTTCTTGGGAGGCAACCCAAGTTTCTATCCCTTTACTTGTTTTAGAATTTAGTTTAATTTTATTTGACTTGTTTAACATTGAGTTATTTTGTAGATGTTTGGGTGTTATTAGTTTTTTTTTTTAGTACAATTTGATAGCAAGTGTTGTTAAAAAAAAAATATGTGTGGTTAATTGCAGGTCATTGGAAGTTAGAAAATTTCGAGAGGCAGATTTCCAGGGGAAAGTGTTGAATCAGACCTGTGTTAAGATGAAAACCCGAGGAAGAAAAGGGCGCAGGCTACAGCGTGTGAAATTAGCGCGCCTAAGCGCATCATCAAAAAAAAAAAAAAAAAAAAGAAGAACCCGAGAATGAAAAAGATGCAGGTGCAGTAGCGCATCTCTCATTTCAAAACGCAACGACAAATAAGGAGAAGATAAGCGCTAAGCCAAAAAAAAAAAAAAAACCGAGGAAAAAAAAGACGCAGTGCAGCGCGTATTCATCTTGCCGCGATGTACGGCGTGAAAGTGGCGGCGCTTAAGCGGCGCAGCGAAGAAACTTTTCTTGTGTTTGAAAACAACCTTATTTTTTGTCCTTATTGTAACCAATTTAGGAAATTTTTCGGTGAAACCCTAGCCCCCATTTCCGCCTCTTCCGAAAAAATTGCAACAAACCCCGCCCTTTTTCTCGATCAAAAACACTACGAAATTCTCGAAATTCTCCCAAAATTTCACTCTTCATCTTCAATCACCTAATACTCTCACTTTGCAAACAAATCTAGTGGAGATCTTGATGCTTTTTAAATCAATTTCTCTCACTTCTTCACGGCATCAAGTAAGTGTTTCTTCTCGTTTTTTCCTCAAATTTGGATTTGTCGGGCCTCGAATTCTCTAGGAATTCAAGCACTTGTGAACTTACAATTTTGAGCTTGGAAAACACTAGATTTTAGGGAAACTCTGCGAATTTATTTTTGGAGTTTTGGCTGCGGTTCTTTAAAAAAAAAAAAAAAAAAAAAAAAAAAAAAAAAAAACAGAGAGGGAAGAATCGGATTTTCGAGTGAAACTTGAGGGCATTTGTTTATTGGACTTTGGGCTGCCGGTTCTAAAAAAAAAAAAAAAAAAAAAAAAAAAAAAAAAAAAAAAAAATGAAGGGAAAGCGCCAATCGGATGAAGTTTGGGGCGAGCTCTAGCAACCGCCCACCCGCCCCCCGCCACTTTAGAATCCCCTAACCCAGCAGTGCCTCCTCCCGAGTATGATATTGTTCGTTTTGTGTCAAAGGACGCGCATGAACAATATGAACAACACAATGAGACCCGAGCCTGCATTCGAGAAAGGGGTTTCGACATAAGAAATGGCGAATTACCGCTGGGCATCATGAATGTTATTAGGGACAGGGGCTGGGAAAAATTTTGTTCTGAGCCTGCAGCGAGGTCCACTACTCTCGTTCGCGAATTTTTCGCGAACGCGAAAAAGTGTACCAGGAACAAGACCAAGGTGAGGGGGCGTGTGATCAAATTTGATGCCGAGACGATTAACAATCACTTTGGCATTCCCACCGTCAATTCTGATCAGCAACAAGACTTGCCAGACCGAGATCCGCAGGAAATCTTGGAAGCCCTTTGCGGACGGGCCCTGCGAGGTGGACAATAAAGCAAAACCTGAATTCGCCTTTGAGGCTCGATATTTGGCGAACTACACCAAGGTGTGGTTCCATTTTGTATGCTCAAGGCTTATTCCTTCGACCCACATATCGGAGGTTACAAAAGATAGGGCTTTGATCTTACGGCAATCGAGAGGGAGAGCCCTTGAATGTGGGGGCTATCATCAACAACGGTATTCACAATGCCCCAAAAAAAAAGCGTTAGCCTCCCATTCCCGTCATTCTTTGTGAGCTTTTTAAAACGAACGCTGGAGTGCCCTTGCCGGATGCTCACCTTGAGAAGCCCATTCGGGCTTTTGATCTCAACAAACATCATGCGGATAGCTCTCGGCCGGGCGTGCTCAGAGCACGAGGGAGGTGCAGGACCATCGCAGCCTCCATATACCAAAGCGGGAAGCGGACGGCCCCGCGTCTCGCGAGGTCTTACCTAGCCGGGTTGATCGGCATGAGGAGCAGATTGTCGATCTCGAAGAGTCAGTCCGCCTTGACCAGAAAGCGATCATTGAGTTGGCGGAGCACCACACCGCTGCTTGGCATCATTGGAGCAAGCACTGGCCCACTACCGCATTGATGCGGGTCTCAAGGCCGGCAGCTACCCCCATGTCCCTCCTTTCCTCGCAAGACATCCGAGTACTTATTGGCCGGACTTCCAAAGAAGAATCGCACTCAAGAATCCGCAGCAAAGAGGCCGCTTTCCAGCCACCGCCACCTCCACACGACATGGATGACGACCACCCACTTAGGAGGCGAGAGTCATATCGCACTCCCGTATTCTTCAATTGCATTTTTCATTGTCATTTCTATTTCCTTAACATTGAGGGCAATGTAATATGTAAGTGTGGGGGGAATTATTGGACTACATCAACACTTGTTATTTAGTTTGTGTTGTTAGTTTTTGTTTGTGTATTTTTTTTTTAGTGAGTTGTTTTTCTACTCCTGGTGATCAATGAACCAATGATGACATTATCTCTTGATTTTTCTGAGTTTTTGTGCAATGTGTTGTTTGTGAATTCTGTGTGCTTGACAATTGGTGAGCATGAAACACTCTAGTTCTCGTAAGAAAAGACCTTATCGCTAACCATTTAGGGACCTAGAGGAAAATTATTCAATTAATTAAGTTCATGGTACATTAAGGATTCTAGAACTCAACTTAGGGAAACTCGAGGCGAAATCCTAGGCTAGCTAGTCAGCGGAGAAATGATTTAGGCATTCTTTTGGATCGATTGAGCCTTTCTATGCCTACCTTTTAGATTATATCCCTTGAATGTCCCCTTTGAGCCTTAGCCTGATTTTTGCTTTACCCACATTTATACAACACTCACCTATTACAATAAATACCATTTTTCTTTCCTCTTTGACTCTAGGCATATTTAGTGAGTTTTGGTCTACATTTGAGCTGAAGGAGCACGGAGCTTCCTCATGTGCTACAAACCTGAGGGGGTGATTTTGCTTAGGGGCAAAGCTGTATAAAAGTATTCATTTTTTTTGTTTGCTTAAGAAAAAGAAAGAAAAAAAAAAGAAAAGAAAAAAAACAAAAACAAAAAAAAAGAATTTTATTTTGTTTCTATTAAGCTCTCCGTTTTGGTGCTTGTACAAAAGTGGTTATTGTGAGAATAATTCAAGTGTGGGGGTGTTGGGAACTCCAATTGTGAGCTTGAGGTCGAAAAGCTATATGCCTAGGGTTTTTGAGCCGAAAAGTCCATCTCTCAACCACCTTTAGCCCTAGCCGAACATTACAAGCTTGCAAAGTCCTTTTGATCTCCAAGACTCGTTTAGCCTACATTAGTGGAGAGCGGAACCGAGTTGGGCCTATGGAATCCTAAGTGTGAGTTACTTAATCATGTAGTTGAATAAGTGAATCCGGGTTCTGAATGGTTAAGTGTGAGGCGGGAGGCTTGAATGTTTTTGTGTTCATCAAACATGTTGAAATTCTAGAACATCACAAGGGATTGCCTTGCATAAAAACTCAGAGATTTTAGGGGATGTTGAGGACCAAAGAATGATCATCGGGATATGTAGAACACTCACTTTTTATTTGTGTTTTGTTTATTTTATTTTGTGTTAGGTTTAGATTTATTAGCATAGCCTTTTGTTTTTTTTTTTTTTTTTTTTTAGTTATTCTTGTTCTTCTTTTTACATTTTTTTGCTCGGGACTAGCAAAAGCTTAAGTGTGGGGGTATTTGATAAGTTGATTTTTCATCAATTTATCCCCATCATTTATTGTAGTTTTTGAGCATATTTCAGTTAATTTGTCACTAGTTTTACGTTTGCGTTAATCTATTTTGTAGGATTTGCAAAGCGGAGAAAATCAAGTGAAAAAGATAAAAAGTCCGTGAAAATCACTAATTTGTGCAAAAACAACAAGACGAAGTAAGTTACAGCCCGCGCTCCTCCGTAGAACAATGGTAGGAGCAGAACTACTGGCTGTAGCAAGACTAACGGCGCCGCAGTCACGCCTACATGTACCGCAAGAACGCACTTTGGCACAAGATTGGGCCAAAGGCGCCGCATCCGTATTAATGAGACGCGCTTTTGCCAAGAGTCAACGCGCGCTTAGGCCAAGATTCCAAATGCTGAGGCGCGCGCTTTTGCAAGACGTCCTAGCGCTAGGCGCGCACTGGAAGCTCCCTACCTCCCAACATGACGCAAGGGGCTGCAGCGTGACACCCATGGGCTGCAGCGCCTTTCTCGAATTTGGAGAGTTGTGCATCATATAAAAGGAAAAAAGGGAAAAAATGAAGGACGGAGAGAAAGGATTGAAGCAGACACGGAAGAACCCTAGAACCAAAAGAAAAGCAGCTGGAATCAAGGATTTTTCTGAGATTTTCAAGGGGGATTCAAGGAGTTTGAAGGCTTGAGAGGAGATCATCCATCGGAGTTTTTCATTACTTTCTCCCTTTTGTATTTCTTGAATTATCATTTAATTTTCTGCTTTAACTATGGATTTTTGGTATTTTGTAATTGTGTATTTGATTTTGAGCATGGATAGCTAAACTCCCTCAAGCTAGGGGTTTTGATCTAATTTAATGAAAGCTTTATTTTAAGAATCTGTTTGCTTATTGAATGTGTTATACTCAAATTTTTTGTATCTCTTGTGCTTAATTTCTAATTTAATTACCCATTAGATTAGAGACCTTAGATGTATGAAATTAGGCTCGGGAGAGTTAATTACATACGTTGAGAATTAAGAGACGCAACCTAAGGAGATAATGAGTCGGGAGGCTAGTATAACCTTAGGAGATCGAATATGGGCAAAACTTAATGAATGCATAATTGGTTAAATTAATAGGGATATTAGTTTAATTAATTTAGCATATTATTTCACTTAGCACTCGGGAGAGGGAGTGAGATTATTTTAGTACCCATGATTTAAGATTGGAAGTAACACATCACTAAGTGATGATTTAGATAAATATAGCATAATTAGGTGAAGTCGAATTCCCCTAGCTCATTTTATCAGAGATCCCTTCAATCCAATTTATTTTGGCATCCGTTGATTGCATATTTTAATTAGTTACGTTGTTAAATTTGGTTTTAATTCCCTTATTCTATATTGTCTAGATAAAATTGATTTAGATTAATAGCAATATTTAGCTCTTTCCTAGTTAACAATCCCAGAGGACGATACTCAATCTTCGGATCATTATTACTTCGCGATTCGTACACTTGCGAGCACATACGCTATTCTAAGCAAAGTTTACAATAAAAATTTATCGCGTATCAAAATAGTAAACCATTAGATAACATAGAGTAGTCTAATGGCCGAGCGCTCATATTTTCTAGTCCACAGATAATGCATAAGAGGATATCATTGACTCTTTGGAGGAGTTATGGATTCCAATATCTATGAATAACGAATCTACGCATACACGAGTCATACTCCTAATGTACCGGTAAGCGTACATTTTACATAATGTCAGGATGTCTCCTTTTAGTACATCAAAGGATACAAGTCAAGCATACAAGTTCATTATCCATCGCAGGATTAAGATGACCACATATACTTCCTCAAAAGTGAATTATTTTATACAAGCGGAATTATTAATTAAAACAATTCAACTTTGTTTCGACCCAATATATATTTCACCACTAGAAACTATATCAATGTCTCTACCCATGGAGACCCACCTCTAACGACCAAAACAAGCGACCTCCGTTAGGAAGTAGACAATATAACAATCTTAACATGAATAAAGCGCCCAACTTTATTCCCTCGATTATGGATCATTTGATTTAGATTATTATCTTTAGATTCCTGTCTTCCGCATGTTCTTCTCATTACATGCATGACCTAAAGATTTAGAATGACAGTCTCAGACCTTCAGTTTACTTATCATACATTCAACTGATATGAACATAAAGAGGACAATACATGGATATATGAAATAAATAAACTTTTATTAATAGCCAAAATACCTCAGAGAACAATGTTACATTTATTCCTAAGCGTATAAACGCTAACAATAATTATTTAGCAAATAAAAATTAATATATTAATAATATAATAATAATACTTAAATTATCATTAATGAGTACATTAATAATTAAACTATATATATAATAAATTAATATGCTAAATAATTAAAAAATAGTAATTAATAATTAATTATAAGTAATTACTATGTTAATAATGTAATCATATTTATTAGATTATAAGTACTTAATTGTATAAAAAAAAAATTATTATATACATAATTTATTAATATTCTATTTACTACTTAAATTATTAATTTTTAGTTATATAATTAAATAATTAGTTAATTAATTAATATATTAATTATTAATTATTTATTTCATAACCTATTATTAGTTGTTTTATTATTAATATGTTATATAATTAATTTGTTGGTAATTAATCTTTAACTAAATAATTAATTACTATATTATTTATTACTTTATTAATAAAATTAAAAACTTAATAGTAATGAACTAATATTTAATATATATTTAAGTATTTTCTATCTATTTATTAGTTATTAAATATATTGATTTAGTCATTATTAATTAATATATAATATAATTAGAAATTAATAATTATTTATTTAATATAACATTGTTCATAAGTACTAGAAAATGAAAATGGAAAAGAAAAATTTTTTTTTTCAATCATATTCTACTTTTTTTCACAAAAATCATTCTTAATATATTTTATTTTCGTTTCTGTTTTCAAAACTTTTCTTAAATAAATGTGATTTGTAAATCCTTTTTGTTTTTATACCTTAAAAGACGTGTAAAAACATTTTTGAAAATAACTAAAACACAAAGGGTGCGTTAGGAACTAGTTCTAAATGATTTTGGGTGCGTTTGGAACTCGTTCTAAAATGATTTTATTTTTTATATGAAAAAATAAATAAAAAAGTTTTCAATCTCATGTGTAAATCATTTTTAAAAATGCGTTTGGTAGTTTTATTATAAGATTATTTTTAATGTAAAAAAAACTCATTAATGTATCTCTCTGCTCAAGAGATGAAAAAACAAAAACAAAAAATGAAAAATGAATGGCGCGTTTGGAACTCATTACAGAATGATTTTATTTTTTGTATAAAAATAAAAATGAAAACATTTTCAATCTCATTCTGCAATTATTTTAAAAATGTGTTTCATAATTTTATCAATAGATTGTTTTGAGTGTAAAAAAACTCATTAATGTCTCTCTTTCTCTCTCTACTCGAGCGAGGAGAAAACGAAAACAAAAAGTAAAAAACAACTAAAGATCATTTTTCATTTCTCTATCATTTTACACTAAATTAAACAATCATTTTCATTTTCATATTTATCTTTATTGCGCTAAACACCGTTTTAAAAATAATTTTTTTTTCTTTCTCAAAAAATATAAAAAATAAAAGCAGGATCAATTCTAAACATAACTAAAAAATTATTTTTCATTTCTCTCTTATTTTTCATTAAACTAAAAAAAATTATTTTTATTTTTATTTTTTATCTTTAATTATACTAAACGTCATTTTAAAATCGTTTTTATTATTATTATTATTATTATTATTTTTATCGAAAAACGTATAAAGCAAAAACAAGAACCATTCCAAATACAGAACAGCGTTTTTGAAAATAAAAAATGCAACCATCAATTCCATTCCATTCCATGTCGCCTCTGACTCCGCTTCTCCAATTCGTGCCGACAATTTTACCAATCTCCCTACTTCCCGAATCTCAAAACATCAGCAGAAACTTTCATCATAACTCTGGCGGCTGAAATCCCAGAAGAAATCGAAGATGAGAATCCGATTGCTGACCACAACACCTGGTAATCCTTCTTTCCTTTCTCTCCTCAGAATTTTCATAACCCAATTCTGTTCTTGCGCTTCTATGAATATTATCTGTGAAAATTCTGTTGCCCATTTGGAGAAATTGATCCAGACAAAATGTAAATCCAGAAACCTAACAATAGAAGAAGCTTTGGGTTACTTCGATTCCATGGTTCAAATGCGGCCCATGCCCTCTATTTGGACTTTCAATCAATTGCTTGGCTCACTCTCCAACATGAAACATTATTCCATTGTTGTCTCTAAGTATAGAGAGATAATGGGTTGTGATTATTTTAGTCCTGAAATCGGTACGTTGAATATTGTCATCAAATGTCTGTGTCGTATGAAGAAGGTTAAACTTGGTTTCTCTGTTTTAGCAACTATGCTTAAAAGTGGTCTTCAGTTCAATGCTCGTACAATGAATACTCTGCTCCACGGGCTTTGCCACGAGGGCTCAATGGTCGCAGCGATGTTGTTTTTTGGTGAAATAGTTGAGGAGGAAAACTTGTGTAATGAATTTACTTACACGACCGTCATTAATGGGTTTTGTAAGGCTGGAGAAACTTCGAAGGCGCTTGAGCTACTTAAGCAAATGCAAGAAGATCGGAGGATTAGACCCGTTGTAGACTGTTTCATACCAATCATTGACAGCCTTTGTAAAGAAAGGCGAGTGGATGAGGCCCTCGGCATGTTTCAAGATATGATCGACCACGGTGTTCGGCCAAATGTTGTTTGTTATACTTGTTTAATTCACGGATTAAGCAAATCGGGTCGTTGGAAAGAAGTCGAGAGATTTTTAATCAAGATGATTGATTGCCGAATCTCACCTGATGCATTTATCTATACCTTATTAATTGACTCTCTTTTCAAGGAAGAAAAAGCTCAAGAAGCAGTTAGATTGTTCGAGTTAATGACTAGTAAAGGTGTAGAGCCTAATGTTGTGACATTCACTTCTTTGATTTCTAATTTGTGCAAGTGTGGTCAATGGAAAGAAGTGACACGATTCTTAGAAAGCATGGCGGGTTACGGAATCTCTCCTGATATTGTCACAATGAACGCTCTGTTGGATGCTCGCTGCAAGGAAGGAAGCATTGCAGAGAGGTGCTTCATCTTGTGGAAGAAATAACTGATAAAGGTGTATTGCCTGATGTGATTACCTGCAACTCTTTACTTAATGGATTGTGTCGTTTTGATAAATTGGAAGAAGCTAAGAAATTGTTCGATGGAATTCCAAGTCAGAAAACTTTTCCTAATATTAGAACTCTGAATATAATTTTGAATGCTCTGATTAATGAAGGTATGATGGAGAAAGCTGAAAAATTATTTGAGGTAACGATTGAACATGGCAAAGAGCTTAATACAATCACTTACAACACATTGATTAAGGGCTACTGTTTGCAAGGTGAAATGGACAAAGCCAAAGACGTGTTCGATCAGATGGCAGTAAAGGGTGCTCTTCTGAACACCATATCCTATAACACCTTGGTTCACGGTTACTTAAGGGTCAAAAGAGTTGATGTCGCTCTGAAGCTTCTCAAGGACATGATCCAGAAAGGACTAGTGCCTGATCATGTGACACGGAAGATTTTGAAAAGCATTCATGCTCTTAAGCTTGAAGCATCTGTACAGTGATTGTCAACTGGGGTGAGGTTAAGATTTGATCATTTACATTTTTATATACTACTTAGGACATGTTAGATCAAGTTAGTTTTTGTAACGCGCGGTTAAATTAATTGAGATTAATTAGTTTAATTCAGTTGTTAGTATTAATTAATTTAAAAATTAGCGTTTTAATTTCAGTTATAATTATTTCATTATAAATTTTTCGCAATTTGGAATTTATTTTCAGAAATAGTAGTTTGATCACTCAACCTTTGAATTATTATACTCTGGTCCCAACTACTAGATAGTGTTGCAAATAAGCCCCTCATGGATTTTAGTGAATATTATTTCATTTGATTAATATTAGAAATACTAAGCGTGCGTTTATTTAGTAGGTTCGTACCATGATTTGAATCATGGTTCGTAGTTCGTTATAGTATTTTTTCTCACAAAAAACACACGTAAATCGAGAATAATTTTAAATCCATGAACCAAATGTCTTTTTAGAGATAATTTATTTTCTTTAATCTATAAATAATAAAATTATTTTGAAGTTGATTTCTAGAAAATGGATTTTTATTACTTTTAAGTTTACCAGTACATTACTTGATGGAGTTAACCAATCAATTATTTGGTACTTTGTTGGAGGCCCAAAAAAAAAGGCCGAAGCTTATTATCTTTCCTTTCCTTTTCTTTCTTTGCCTTTCTTATTCTTCCCCACTCTCTTTCAGCTATCTCTCTCTCTCTCCCTCATTCTCTCACGTTCTCCTCCTCTCTCCTCTCTCCCTTCTCCATGAGTGGCTCAAATCAAAGCTCAACTAGAGGGTTTCCACTCCATTTTGTCATTAGTATGCTAGATTTAAAATGATCTAAACATAATCTAAATAAGATCATAATAACTAATCTAGCTTAAAATCCAAAAATGTCAAAAAATTCTTATTTGGGATTTAGGCATACCTCATATTTCTATGGGCAGCGGAAGCATGTCGTTCATGGTCGTCGGAAAACGTCGATGGCCGGAATCCATGGAGAACCTGCAAAAGGAAGAAGAAATTGACAAGAGGAACTATTGAGCTCCTCCCTATCTCTCCATCTTTGCCCCTTTCACGTTTTTAACACACACCCACACAAGCACAAACCTTTTTTTATTAAAGAAGGGTGCTGCCCATATAAACCAAATAAGCCTAAGGGCTTTAAGCAATATTAAATGGAGAGGGTATTTAGTCTAATGGGCTAACCAAATATTATGAGATAGAGTGAGTTCATATGCTTCAAGTGAGTTAATAAAATAAGTATTCATTCTATTATAGACCGATATTTAACATACATGCATGTGTTAATTCACATTAAGACAGATTGTCTATAAAATGCTTTAATTAATTACAGAGTGAATTATTATGATTATGGAAGTTCACATAAAAATATTCCAACAGTCTCCTACTTGGATGACGTAATCATACAACAAACATTCACTCATCACAGCATAAGCATCAACTAAGAATCTAACATAATAAACATATGCCCAAAACAATCATGCATAATAACGTATCGACAGGATACAATCATTATACATAATCAGGCATTGGAGATTCATCAAAGCATGACGACAACTTTAATATATGGATCAAAAACAACGATAGAGACTAACAACCAGATGTCTCTTTTCAACTTATCACTATGCCAACTAAAAAAGTGTGTCAACACAACATCACACATAAAGTGAAAGATCCATGAATATGCATGTATTATTTGAGGCATAAGCAATCCTTATTGATAACAACATGTCATGCACAAATGGCAGTAAACTCCCACTAACTCAATACAACTATAGGTTCCTTACAGTCTCGAGTGGGATACGTGTTCTTAAAACACTTAATAGGTAAGCCTTTAGTGGAACTATCAACATGTTATTTATAGGTGTGTTTTCAATAACGATGAGGCATTTTACAATTTCTCTTTACAAAAATAGAACACACCATCATTATGCTTGAGCGGACAATGTTCCTAGTGTTCTAAGAGAAATATACTATTATGAAACTTTTACAACACAGTTTTAACCGGTCCAGAAATTGAGTGAACTACTCTTAGTACTAAAACAAAGTTCCACAATCACATCACACAAATAGAATCACGATACACCACATACTCTGCATCACAGTCAATGACACTACAAGTGTTTATTTGACACTTTTTAACAAAGTAGTTCTTCCTTTTATCATTTATGCAACTTGCATAATCGGCATCACGAGATCCAACCACAACAAATGTGTTGGTTTGCCGATACACAACTATCTGGTACTTCATTCCCAGTTAATTCAGTAATAATGACAATAATCACTCAAGTACCAAATCTGCACGTCAACAACAAACTCAATAATGAGACGCGCGCATACTTAAGCATACATCAAGCTGCTAAACACTAAGCATAATTGAGAAATTCATATGATCTCCCTAACTTCACCATAAGGACATTATACCTTTGAGAGTTTGTCACTTTAACTAACAATGCTTACTAGGAGAACAAGAATGCATACTGAACCTGTTCGAAACAAGAACAATATAGGTTCTCTAAGACGACTAAAAAATGCACTTATCCTTACCACGGAGAATCTACATGCCTAGAACATAAGGCTTTTTCAAGATCCTCAAACCAAAGTGACTAGGCGACATGCTATTCATCTCAACCAACAGGTCAGAATCATTAGGCGAGCAAGTTGTCACCAACCTAGAAAACAGAAATATGTAACTGCTCCCACTGACCTTACACATATGCATTTATCAACAACGTTCTCCATAAAACTAATTTTAGTGACTGTCTCGTCCTAAAATTGAGGCATTACTGCATCGGTGTTATCCATACACTCCCACTCATCAGAGTTTCTCAACACATTAGTGGAGCTAGGAAACACGTTCACTCTCAAGGCTATATCCATTTCATTATTAACTGATTCATCAAGAGATTCATACCATATATAATAATTGTCCCATTTAATGTCAAGATAGCGGCGGAGATGCAAGGGATGCTCAAGGCTAAAAGAAAACAATAGGGGCAATGAACAATAGGCATGTAAAACAAGATCATGCAATTTGCCCTTTACTTAGCATCAATGATCCAAGCCAATATGATCGTTGTGTGCTAGAGTCCATTGAGCAAGAATAGAACTCTTTTGTAGGTAAGGACAATTCATCAAACATCACAACCAAATGCATTAATCCACCACCGATAGGGTAGTAAAGATTATGTGGTTCATGACATCTAACAAACTTCCTTCACCTGTCTAAGCATCCTACCAAACAATTAATTATCGATAGGATAATTTAATTGCCTGTATGGATCTTAGCAATATGGTAAATACATACATTTATCTTTAACACTCCAATATATTATTTGACCATAATATGAGTTTAGTGATTATGCAAGTCCACTCATAATCATTCACAATATTCTCCCACTTGGATTGCATAATCAATGACGACAATACTCAAATAATACAAAATGTCAAATAATAATATGTAAACAAAAACATAGATAAAGACAACAAGCTTAAGCTCCAACAAGACTCAAGCGTCCTACTAAGCAATAAAACTATCGATAGGATAATTCTATTATCAGTATGGAGTTTCAGAACGTAATCAACAAATTAAGTTTATCTATATAATCCCACAATTTATTATTTGATAATAGTATGTGAGTTAGTGATTATGCTAATCCACACAAAAAAAAAGTTTCTAATTTTCTCCCACTTGGATAACATAATCAAAACACATGATACTCATATAAAACAAGATATCAAATAATAATGATAGTAATAATAAATAAATTATGGATAAATTTATAGCTTAAGCTATATAATAGCACATGAGCTTCTAATTAAAATTTTCATTCTCACTTTAACACAAAAGAGACCATGTATGCCTATGCAAATAATTAGGCATTAAAACATTAAACACAAAATGGGTAAAAAAAAATTGAACAAACATCCATATTATGTCTAAATTTTATTTACCAAAATATCAAATTATGTGAGAGAATAAATAAAAATGACCATATAATATGGAGTAACAAACATGCCCTAAAATTTTAGGTCTCTAAATAGTGAGAATTAAAACTACCCAAAAATATGTTAAAATCATTAGAAGAAACAATATTTAAATAAAAAATATTTTTGGTTAGCTTACGTGCATCCATGTAAGGAGTGTTGTGTGCCTAAAAGGGTTCTCTCAAGAGGAAATATAAATTTTGTAGGAGAGCTCCGTAACATACGAGACAATTTGACATGTTTAGACTCACGATGCATTTAGTACATAAACATTCACTATTATCGAATTCTCACAATTAAAATTTACTATGCCATACAAAATCAAACAATACAATTAAAACTTTATGGCATTTAATCATCAAACAAATTATATGCAAAATGTCCAATAAAAATTTGTTTGAAAATTGTGAGAATTAGCCACCCATAAAAATATACTTTCAATCATATAAAAATATTAAAATACGATTTCATGGTGGCCCAAACCCAAAATAAATCATTAAATGGGTAGAAAATGAAAAACGGAGCGCAACAGCGAAAACAGTGGTCAAAACAGACTTCGGATGTGTTCGTACGGACCGGTCAAAGTTTGGAGGCATAACTAAAAATGACAAGTCGTTTAGAAAAACAATTGCAAACTCTAAAACTCATAACTACACGTCCTTTTTGGCACAAAATTAAACGACACGTCGTTTATGTTGTCTTCAACCTCCAGCCGGGTCAAAATGACCTGGTTCGCACTTACAATTCGACCCGGCCATATATTGGCCTCCGAAACTCCGTTTTCGACGATTCAAAAGGGATTTTTCTCCAAATTTCACCCTCTTTTGATCCATAACATCAAAATGACCTAAAACCCTCAAAATCATGGGCGAACGTTAAAACCCAAAACCGGCCATTTTCAAACTTTGAAACATAATAAATCCGGCCAAATCGACCCACGAAACTCAAGGAAATCATCACCCATAAGCTATACTCGAAGTGGGTAACCACAAAACAACGTTTCCTTGAACTAAAATACGGATTTAAATTTTAGATTTTTCTTCCACCGAAAATGGAAAATTCCAAAAAAACATAGCTCTAAACCCAAATAAGTTTGCTATGATACCAATTGCTAGATTTAAAATGATCTAAACCGTTGGGAATAGTGTCCTGAAAGCATGTGATGTAAAAGGATATTTATTATTTATTTAATAAAATAGATTATTCATCATTTTATGTGCATATATTTATGAATATTTTATGAATATCAAATAAAATTCCTTGATTATTTATGTAACCTTAAACATTGTATATAAGTGTTATATACAAGAGGATAATGTTTAAGGATAATAATCAAAAGTAATTGTTCATAATGAATATAATTAAAGTTTGGAATCTTTAATTAAAACATTATTAATACATGTCATTCCCATTTAGAATGGAACGGTGTTATCCGCACTGTTAATATGGCGAGATATTGAATGAGTGTATTTCGCATAATGAGATTATGTGGAACATGGACGCAGACACAATATGAATTTCTAATAATTTCCGTTAAGCATAGAAATTCTAATTGAGTCTACTGATGATCATATATAGAATGATCTTAATCCTGAGTTCTTAACAAACTCCTATTTATGGATTTATGTCTTTTGATTTACTCGGTACGGATTCCGAGACCCTGAATCCTATTCCTTGTATTTTGGAGACATAATGAAATAGGTAGCTGGTAGTGGTGTCAAATGTGCCGTGCCGGGCCGGCACGGCACGCTTGACCCCAGGCCCGTGACGGGCCTGGGCCGTGCCGTGCACGGCCCTGCGGTGTAGGGGGCCGTGCAGGCCGGCCCGAGAAGAAAACTCGGGGCCCGGCCCTGGCCCTGGCCCTGGTCCATGAGGGCCAGGGCGTGCTGAGCCTGGCCCTTCAAGGGCCATGCACAGGCCCAGGCCCTTGAAGGGCCGGCCTGGCCCTGAAGGGCCGGAGCTCAGGACTGGGCCTTCAAGGGCCGTGCACAGGGCCCAGGCCCTTGAAGGGCCGCCCCGGCCCTTGAAGGGGCGCTCAAGGGCCTGGGCCCGGCCTTGAAGGGCCGGCCCTGGCCCTTGGCCGGTTGGCCCTTGTATTTTTTTTTAAAAAAAAGTTTTTCAAAAAAATATATATCATATGCCCCAAAAGATGTGATTTTATTGAATTGACGTAATAGGAGTACACATAAATGACTGCCTCGTTAAAAACGTTGCTAAGTAAAACCCGTGGGGAGATCAAAACAAAACCTCAGCGAAGGAAAAAAGAGTGCAGTAGCTAGGAATAGTAAATTACAAATCTAAGTGCTTCCAGAAGATTCTATTATTTCTAAGTTAGAAAAATATTCTTGCATCGAATCATCTGTGTATTGTTGTTTTCGTCTTCTGGCATCTTCCCAGTCTTTAACGCACATTAGTCCCTCCAAGATGTCTGGATGCATTCTGCTTCTCTTCTCGTCAAGAATTCGGTTGCTTGCGCTAAAAGCTTGCTCGATGCTCTTGTTGATAATCGGAGTTGTCGAATGTCACGAGCTATTATGGGACGATGTTGGAAAACGATCATCTTGCTCTTCCACCATTGTAAGATGTCTAGTTTGTCGTCATCGATTACAAAATTTGCTTCAAAATATTTGACTAGTTCCAGAGACGCTTGTGTTGAGCACGATCCTGCCGTTTTCTCTTTCTTCTTCAAGAAACTCCACGACGATCCTTTAGGCCCCGAACTGGTAGTTGATGACGAAGTTCCCTGTTCTTTTTGACCTGTGCTATATTTTACTTCATACAAACTAAAAACTTTTTCTAACATTTTCTTAGCGTCAGTAATACTTAGTTGCATATCTATATTTAAATTCTCCGCGGTAGTAGTCATTAATGATTTAGTTCCATCTACTCCGCACCTAGGATCTAAAATTGTTGCCAATGCATATAACATAGGACAACCTAACCAATAATTTTTAAATTTATTTTCCATTAAGTTAACTATATTTTTAAAAAGTTCTGTATCCCTATAATAAGAAAATGTTTCTGAAATATTAAATAGTTGATGTAAAGCTAAATGTGCAGTTGGATAATAAACACCAGAAAGTAATTCAGTAGCATTGTAAAAAACTTCTAAAAATTTAAAAAAATACTCAGCAATTTGCCAATCAGAATCGAAAATTAAAATTTGATCGTTCTTACTGTTTACATATGTCGTGATAAGCTGTGAATATGGGAGTGCCGCCTTCAACATTAAATATGTTGAATTCCACCTATGTCTCACGTCAGTTGGAAACTTTCTTGGGCGCATCTGACTGTTCCTGCAATATTGTTTGAATTCTTGGAGCCGAGCTCCAGAACTAGATATGAAGGATAATGCTTCTCTAATATTTGTAAGATTAATTGAGATATGTTCAATTCCTGCTTGAACTACTAAATTAATTATGTGACATGCACACCGTTGATGAAAAATTTCCCCTCCAAATGCCGGTTTCAAACTACGTTTAAATAGATTAATTGCAGCTGTATTAGCTGACGCATTATCAAAAGTAATTGTTAAAACTTTATCCTCTATCCCATAAAACCCAAAAATTTCCATTATTGTATTAAAAATAGTTGTTGCGTTATGAGGATATGGACATAAACGAAAACCAATTATTCTTTTTTGTAAAACACAATCGTCATCAACATAGTGCGCGGTGACACATAAATATCCAGTTTTATTACACCCCTCCCACAGATCAGAAATGCAAGACACAGTAGCATTAAAAGTCCTAAAATTATCAACAAAAGATTGTCTCATTGCATAAAAAACTTTCATGCAATCAGAACGGGTTGTGTTTCTACTTACACGTTTAAATTATGGGCAAAAGGCTATCTCGAATGAATTCTTGAAGGAGGCATCATCTGCGCAAAGAAAGAGGCAATTCGGCACTAGCTAGAAATTTAGCTAGTGCCTCACGAAACTACGTTGTGCATCGTATGTAAAATTTTGTAACCCATTTGATGTGAGTGATAGTGTTTGTTGGCGGAGTCTACACTCCCACCTTGGTGCAACGGTGAGACATGCTTTCCAATGTCTATCCGGATGACCGATACCCCCACCCTTTTTATTAGAAAAATGCTTTTTACAATATTTACATACATGCAATTTCCATCTCACCTGTTTTTTGGATTTGGTGGGGCTCCTCGGTGAAATCTTTTGCCATCTTGGGAGAAGTTCGCGGTCTTTTTTCCTCTCTGCGATCTCCAGCTTCCTCGTTGTGTACTGAAGCAATTGTTGGTTCCCGAATCGAATTCGGATGCGGAAGCGCAGCGGAAAGGCGGATCGTGTATCACAAAAATTTTCATAAAACCTTTGAGATACTCTATAGATTATATTAATTTATGCACGAATAAATTAATCTCATTAATTCATTTATTAAGAACTCAATTCGGAAAAATACCTGGAGGCCGACTCGGTTGATAACTTGAGTTCTTTGACCTCGAACAATCCTTGCTCCAAAGCTTTGTGTTTAGAAAACCAATGTCTTCCACGTCAATTTCTAGAATCCACGAAGACGTGTGTGTGGGCACACATGAGACAAAACGGGTTACAATAAACACTCGAATTTCCACAAACACCAACGCATGCACGATGTGGAATTTTTGGAGAAAAACATTTTTCCTTCCTCTCTACTTGAGAATTTCGCCACTAATCCCATTAGGGCTGAAAAATTGCTTCAAAAATTACTCTAGAGAAATTTCGCCACCTCTAAAATTAGGGTAAAAAGGCATTCCGAAAATTGTCTCAAAAAATAGTATTTAGAGAGTAGAAGTCAAACTTCTAAAAGGAATCCAATCTCTATCTCTAAGATAAAGCTTGTTAATTATCTCCTATTTGAATTTTGAACAAAAAATCCCTTCCCCTTATCCTTAAAGTGGCCGGCCACACTAGTAGGGTTTATCCCTATGTGTGGCACCTATAGATAAGGAAGGAAGATATTTTATCCTTTATCCAGTAGTTCAATTTTAATTCTAATTCAAATTTGAATTTAAGTCAAACTTAAATTAATTTGAATTCTAAATTGAACAACTTATCAAATAAGTTTAAATGGATAAATCTAGATGTGTTCAAATTCAAATTTAAATAATCACATTATTTAAATAATAATTAATTCTTAATTAATTATTTCCGAGTGTTTAATTTTAGAATTCCGTAATTCTAAAATTCCCATTTTGTCCTCTGTGTCTGGTAGAATTACTAGGACGACCTTGGGACTAATGGACCTATAATCCCGAGCTCCAATAGAATTAATAATCAATTAAACACTTTAATTAATTAATTAATTCTATTAATTCCAATAGTTACTCCACTATAAACTTGGAATTGCACTCTCGAAATTATAGATATAAATTACTTCTAAAACTGTGAAGTGTCCATTTGATATAGTCATTGCATATAGATCAATCCTCCATAAATAATTCATAATTAGAGCCAGGTAGAATCCGTTAACCTCTCTAATTATATCTTTATCCTTGAGTACCATTGATTCTCTAATGGACGGTGATTCATAAAACACATTCATGAATCGGAGCTCCCTTTTGGTCCAAGTACCGAATCAACCCTCAAGAGAATTATTTATCTACTTCTTTTTCAAGAAGGAATGGATTCCATCTCGTATAATAACATTCCCAGCTACCTACTTCATCATGACTCCAAAATACAAGGAATAGGATTAGGGGTCTCGGAATCCGCATCGAGTAAATCAAAAGACACAAATCCATAAATAGGAGTTTGTTAAGAACTCGGGATTAAGATCATTCTATATATGACCATCGGTAGACTCAATTAGAATTTCTATACTTAACGGAAATTATTAGAAATTCATATTGTGTCTATGTCCTTGTTCCACATAATCTCATTATGTGAAATACACTCATTCAATATCTCACCATATTAATAAAGGCGGATAACCTTTGTTCCATTCTAAATGGGAATGACATGTATTAATAATGTTTTAATTAAAGATTCCAAACTTTAATTAAATTCATTATGAACATTGCTTTTTGATTATTATCCTTAAACATTATCCTCTCGTATATAACACTTATATACAATGTTTAAGGTTACATAAATAATCATGGAATTTTCATTGATATTCATAAAATATTCATAAATATATGCACATAAAATAATGAATAAACTCTTTTATTAAATAAATAATAAATGTCCTATTACATCTCATGCTTCTAGGACACCATTCCCAACAATCTCCCACTTGTCCTAAAGCGGGTAGGATATGTCTCGAGATCCTGAAACTTTCTAGGTGTCTATGGTGATCGTGCTTTCGGAACAATTTCCGGATCGGTTAAGAATTTTCTAGAGTCAGTTGTTTCTTTTTTTTTGCTTCACAAGTTACACATTAACTCTTAATGATTAAATTAGCAATCACACTTTGCCAACAACCTTTCTTGTGATGACTCCTTCACCTAGTGTGAACACAGAGACTCGGATGTTGACTCTCAAAATCCACGTATGACTCATAGTCAAAGTCTATGTATCCAGTGAAAGACAACTCTTTCACCGACTAAACTATCTTATAGTTTCTTTTTATTTTCCTTATATACTTAAGGATACACTACACGACCACTCAATGATCGGATCTTGAGTTCAATCGACAACGACTAATCGCTCCCCACCGAATATCATATATTCGGGCTTGTAAAGAATAAGAACATCTTCTTTTCTTTCATTTGAAACATCTTGGTTTTGATCAAATCCATAAGACTTAATAGCCTCATCAAACCTGATATTCCATGATCTAGAAGTTTGCTTCAATCCATAAATGGATGTCTGAGTTTTTGAGACTTTTACGCTCTAGGCGTTTCTCTATGTAACCCCTCGGTGATCGATATAGATGGTTCCCTCAAGATAGCCATTCAGAAAAGCTGTCTTGACATCCATCTACCATATCTCATATTCAAAATATGTTGTTATGGCTAAGAGTATTCGGATGGACTTAAGCATGGCCTCCGGTGAGAGAGTTTCCTCATAGTCAACTCCCTCTTTATGGGTGTAACCCTTAACCACTAGCCTTGCTTTATAAGTCTCTACTTTTCCATCCGCTTATCTTATTCTCTTGAACATCCACTTGCATCCAATGCGTTTTACCCCTTCCGGTAGATCTACAAGTTGCCAGACTGAGTTAGAGTACATGGACTCTAGCTCAAGTTTCATAGATGCTTGCCACTTTTCCTTATCAAATTATCCATCGTAGCCTTAAAGGTCAACGGATCCTCCTTACCATCATCAACAGTGATGATATGGGTTTCCTCAGTATACCGGTTAGGTAACTTGCTTACCCTCCCACTACAACGAGGTGCCACTAGAGTTTGATTAGGAATCGTGATCATTCTTAGCGTTCCAACAACTCTTGTTGGTTGTGGTCCAATCTTATTGGAAAGTAACTTTTCCAGAACCTTTTAGCTTCTAGGCTTGAAAACTATCATATAGTCATGCTCTAGAAATGTGGCATTTGTCATACAATTACCTTTGGTTCTTATGACTATATAAAATAATCATTCTTTTGTCCCCATTGCATATCCCACAAACATGTATATTTACGATCTTGGTTCCAACTTCCCGTCTATAGTTTCATCACATGAGCCGGACACCCCCATATGTGAATACGCTTCAAAACCTGACTTTCGACCATTCCACAACTCTAGGGGTGTCTTTGGTATAGACTTAGATGGTACTAGATTCAAAATATACATGGTGGTTAAAGAGGGCATAATCCCGAACGAAGTAGGAAGTGAAGAATAACTCAACATTGATCTTATCATGTCGAGCAAAGTCGATTTCTCATTTCGGCTTCACCATTACTGTTTGTGGTGTACCGGTGTAGTCAATTGGGATACCACACTTTCTCCAATCAAGAAATCACTGAAACTCTTAGTCCGGTATTCATCCCCTCAATCTAATTGAAGTGTCTTGATTGGTTTACCTAACTGTTTTTCAACTTCGCTCGGAATTCTCTAAACTTTCTAAAAGTTTTGATTTCCATTGCATTAGGTAAACATAACCATATCTTGAATAATCATCAATGAAAATGATGAAATATTCGTAACCTCCTTTGTCTTGGACGTTTAACGGTCCACATACATCCGAATGTATTAGTGAAGAGGTTATGTGGCTCTTTCTCCTTTCGTCATGGAAGGCTCGTAGTCATTTTGCCTTCCGGACAAGATTCATAGGCTGGACGCTCACTAACTTTTAGTTCGCATAAAGGACCATCCTTTACCGTCTTTAAATCGTGTTTAGGCTAATATGACCAAGTCTAAGATGCCACATATATGTGTTATTTATCATGAGAGATCCTTTGCTCCTTATTCTTAAGTTTGGCAACTTTTGAACTTTTCAATATTTTGCAATGAGCTGGGCATCGTTTTAAGCGGTATAAACCATTTTCCAAATATCCAGAACATATATCGGAACCATTCGAAAGATGTGGACTAGATTTTTATTTAAAAACAATTGTTCAAATAATTTGGAATTAGAAATCAAATTTCTATTTATGCTTGGTGGGAAATAAACATTGTTCACAACAAGGTATTCCAAAAATTGAAGTCTAACTTCTCCCACTGCCTTTTTGCCAATATCCTCATGGTATTCCCACTTTCATCATGTAGTCCCTGATGGCAAGTTCTTCGTAAGAACTAATATTTTGCAAAGAAAACCAAAACATGATTAGTTGCTCCCGAATCAACTATCCAGGACGAGGAATCACCCTCCACTAATGATGTTTTTAGAATTAGTAAATCTTATTTACTTTGATTCATTTTCTTTGTTTAGGTGGAAACAATTTCCATTTAAGTGCTAAAACTTAATAAAGAAAACAAACATGATTAGTTATTCTTGAATCAACTATTCAGGATAAGGAATCATCCTTTTTACTAAACATGTTTTAAGAACTAGCAAATCATATTTGCTTGAGTTCCTTTCTTTATTTCGGTGGAAACGACTTTCCTTGTAAGAACTAAGACTTAATAAAGAAAACAAACATGTGTAGCAACTCCCGAATCTACTATCCAGGAATAAGGAATTACCCTTTTTACTAAACATGTTTCTAGAACTAGCAAATCGTATTTGCTTGATTCCTTTTCCTTTATTTTATTGGAAACGACTTTCCTTTTGTCTTTTACTTAGGCCCTTACAGTATTTAGCCAACCCTTTTGTTTTATGGATTTTCGGATACGATGTCGATGTTGCATTATCTCATAAAATTTGTCTCCATGCCTTCATACTTCTTGTGAATTACCACGCACAATCTTAGCTAATGATTAGCTACTGTGTTTTCGTTAAGGACAGGAGGACAATCCTCCATTTGGGACAAACTTATATTCATCACATGAATGTAAGTTGTTTACGTTTTTTTACCACTCGCATAGTTTATCTCTAGTCGGTGTTTTGGGTTTTGTATAGTGAGATTATAGGATTTGACATATTCTTTGGAAATAAGTAGAATATTCATCTAATCAATTTATGTGCATGAATATCAAAACATGTGAATTTAGGCACAATTAAATATGATGCATGATGCACATGAAAAATACATAAATCATGTTTTAATTTTAGGTGCCAACGATAATCCAATTTACCACAAATAAAGTGTACCTTTGGGTAGTCAAATTATTTGCAAATTGAACCGAGACCCCTCTCAGTTAATAAATATAGTCAAAATATCTCATATTTTCATATTTATTAACTACCGTTATTTTAGTCAAAATATAACCAACAAACTTTGATTATATCTTTATGAGTGTAAACCACCGTTTCAAATCCCATAGACTTAACTCCGGATTGCTACCTTTGGGTAGTCAATTCGAAAATACATCCTGAAATCCTATCTCTAGGAAGCCAACCTTGTTATTGATCCGGCAAGAACACTCTCCTTTAGGAGGCGATTCAATGTCGCCGCAAAGCCCCTCTCCGGATCTCACGGTGTTGCGCTAACGGTGGAGACTAGTGGGTCGTATTGTCATACAACCCTCTCCCCACTCAATATTTTGCAAATATGTATTTTGTTTGAAAAAAACATCTCATGGATTTCAAATCGAAAAATAAACAATTTATTTTTTTCGGATATGTGAAATTCAAAAAATTTAACTTTTAAATTCAATTTCACATGTAACATTATTTTTTGCAAATCAATTTTGCAACTTAAATCAATTTAATCATATTAAATCGATTTTCAGCGCATGGTTCTTATTTTATTTTATTTTTCTAAAACACTTTTATAATAAATAAAATAAACAATAACGAATGCGCATGTATGCATGGCATGTTATAAAAACATATGAGTAGGCACATTATATCTACATGGCATGTTATGTGCATGGACATATATAATATATAATTATCAACATAAAATATAAATATATGCAATCAACTATTGAGATGGATTTGACCGGGTCCCATGGAAAATATAAATTACAACCAAAATCGAATAAATAAATAATTACAATAATTATTTTCTTCCGTTACATCAACGGGTCTTGATTCTTGAATTCTTTATTCTTGACTTCATTCTTTGTCTCGGGTTTGGATTTCACCTTCCTTGGGATCGAAACTTTTCGGGCACCGTCGGCACGCTTTACGAGGGTTCGGAAACCGGGCCCGTTCGGGATCGTCCGAACTTGGGCAGCCAAGCGCTGGGCTGGGCGGCTGGCCACCGCTGGGGCGGCGGCCTGGGCGCACCTGGGCCGCGGCCTGGGCCGCGCCCTGGGCAGCGTCCTGGCAGCGCCTGGGCGCGTCGGGGCAGCGCCTGGGCAGCGGTCCTGGCGCGCCTGGGCGAGCAGCGCTGGGGCGCGGCCTGGGCGCGCCTGGGCTGCGTCGGGGCGGCGCCTGGGCCGAGCACCGGCGCTGGGGCGCGGCCTGGACACCTGGGCCGCAGCCTGGGCGGCGCCTGGGCGGCGTCCTGGCCGCGCCTGGGCCACGTCGGGGACGCCTGGAGCCGCGTCCTGGCTGCTGCTGATGCGATTTTTCTGGGCAATTTCTGGGCATCTTCAAAGGCCTGATACTTGATCTTCAAGGCCTCCTTTTGATTCAAAATCAAAACCCTAATTCTACCCAAAATCTAGAATTACAATAATTCTAATCCCGAATTAAATTACAAATAATTTAATTTGAACGAATTTAATGCGATCCATGGAACCATATAATTAACGACCAAATCCATCATCCATACATTCATCATCATGAATCAAATATAAACATCCATAAATGCAAGTGCCTACCCATCACATACATACATAATTAAATATCACATATTTAATATTGATTATCAAATAATCGGAGCATAAATTAATATAGTCTATAAACCTCTCTGATACCAATTGTTGGTTCCCGAATCGAATTCGGATGCGGAAGCGCAGCGGAAAGGCGGATCGTGTATCACAAAAATTTTCATAAAACCTTTGAGATACTCTATAGATTATATTAATTTATGCACGAATAAATTAATCTCATTAATTCATTTATTAAGAACTCAATTCGGAAAAATACCTGGAGGCCGACTCGGTTGATAACTTGAGTTCTTTGACCTCGAACAATCCTTGCTCCAAAGCTTTGTGTTTAGAAAACCAATGTCTTCCACGTCAATTTCTAGAATCCATTTAAGACGTGTGTGGGCACACATGAGACAAAAACGGGTTACAATAAACACTCGAATTTCCACAAACACCAACGCATGCACGATGTGGAATTTTTGGAGAAAAACATTTTTCCTTCCTCTCTACTTGAGAATTTCGGCCACTAATCCCATTAGGGCTGAAAAATTGCTTCAAAAATTACTCTAGAGAAATTTCGGCCACCTCTAAAATTAGGGTAAAAAGGCATTCCGAAAATTGTCTCAAAAAATAGTATTTAGAGAGTAGAAGTCAAACTTCTAAAAGGAATCCAATCTCTATCTCTAAGATAAAGCTTGTTAATTATCTCCTATTTGAATTTTGAACAAAAAATCCCTTCCCCTTATCCTTAAAGTGGCCGGCCACACTAGTAGGGTTTATCCCTATGTGTGGCACCTATAGATAAGGAAGGAAGATATTTTATCCTTTATCCAGTAGTTCAATTTTAATTCTAATTCATATTTGAATTTAAGTCAAACTTAAATTAATTTGAATTCTAAATTGAACAACTTATCAAATAAGTTTAAATGGATAAATCTAGATGTATTCAAATTCAAATTTAAATAATCACATTATTTAAATAATAATTAATTCTTAATTAATTATTTCGAGAGTGTTTAATTTTAGAATTCCGTAATTCTAAAATTCCCATTTTGTCCTCTCGTATGCGGTAGAATTACTAGGACGACGACGGGGACTAATGGACCTATAATCCCGAGCTCCAATAGAATTAATAATCAATTAAACACTTTAATTAATTAATTAATTCTATTAATTCCAATAGTTACTCCACTATAAACTTGGAATTGCACTCTCGAAATTATAGATATAAATTACTTCTAAACCGTGAAGTGTCCATTTGATATAGTCATTGCATATAGATCAATCCTCCATAAATAATTCATAATTAGAGCCAGGTAGAATCCGTTAACCTCTCTAATTATATCTTTATCCTTGAGTACCATTGATTCTCTAATGGACAGTGATTCATAAAACACATTCATGAATCGGAGCTCCCTCTTGGTCCAAGTACCGAATCAACCCTCAAGAGAATTATTTATCTACTTCTTTTTCAAGAAGGAATGGATTCCATCTCGTATAATAACATTCCCAGCTACCTACTTCATCATGTCTCCAAAATACAAGGAATAGGATTAGGGGTCTCGGAATCCGTGCCGAGTAAATCAAAAGACACAAATCCATAAATAGGAGTTTGTTAAGAACTCGGGATTAAGATCATTCTATATATGACCATCGGTAGACTCAATTAGAATTTCTATACTTAACGGAAATTATTAGAAATTCATATTGTGTCTATGTCCTTGTTCCACATAATCTCATTATGTGAAATACACTCATTCAATATCTCACCATATTAACGGTCATGGATAACACTTTGTTCCATTCTAAATGGGAATGACATGTATTAATAATGTTTTAATTAAAGATTCCAAACTTTAATTAAATTCATTATGAACATTGCTTTTTGATTATTATCCTTAAACATTATCCTCTCGTATATAACACTTATATACAATGTTTAAGGTTACATAAATAATCATGGAATTTTCATTGATATTCATAAAATATTCATAAATATATGCACATAAAATAATGAATAAACTCTTTTATTAAATAAATAATAAATGTCCTATTACATCTCATGCTTCTAGGACACCATTCCCAACAGCATTATCCACCAGAATTTTCTGGTTCAGTGGGGGTGGGGTTGGAAGGCATCATTTCTTCTTCTTCCTCAAAAAATGCTTCATCACCAAGTTCAGGAATAGCGTTGAAATAAGGAAAGTTTGGTGAGGCCATTTTTCTGGAAATTGATAGAATTTGATTGAACTTTGTAAATGAAAGAGTTAGAAAATGAATGAGAGTGAATTGAGAAGATGAAAGAGAGAAGATGAGAGATAGAATGAGAGTGAGATGAGAAGATGAGAGTGAATTGTTGTGTGAGATTTATGGTGGAATTAAGGGTATTTATAGGGAATTTTAGGTTACATTTTGTATTTTTCCATTGGGCCCTTCAAGGGCCCAACGGTGGCACGTGATTTATTAAACGGGAGGCCCATCACGGGCCGAACTTCAAAGCTCGCGAAGGCCCACTGGACCAAATCAAACGGGCTTTTTCGTGGGCCGCCACGGGCTTGGGCCGTGCCGAATAAGGGCCGAATCCGGGCTTGGGCCGGGCCGAATAAGGACCGTGCCGCCGGCCTCGTGCTTGGGCCGCTGGTCGAGAAGTTGAGGCCCAGCCCTAGTCCATTACACGCAGCCGTACGGCACGGCGCTGTGAACAAGAACGAACCGTGCCGGCCGTAATCATGCACTATTAGGTTGGGCCGGCCGTCCATGGACGGCCCGGCCCATTTGACACCTCTAGTAGCTGGGAATGTTATTATACGAGATGGAATCCATTCCTTCTTGAGAGAGAAGCAGATAAATAATTCTTTTGAGTGTTGATTTGGTACTTGGATTAGTAAGAGCGCTCTGGTTCATGAATGTGTTTTCTGAATCACTATCCATTAGAGAATCAATGGTACTCAAGGATAAAGATGTAATTAGAGAGGTTAACGGATTCTACCTGACTCTAATTATGAATTATTTTGTTGGTTGCCGAATCGAATTCGGCGGAGGAAACGCAGCGGAATAGCGGATCGTGTATAACAAAAATTTTCATAAAAATTTTGAGATACTCTATAGATTATATTAATTAATGCACCAATAAATTAATCTCATTAATTTATAAGATTCAAGGATCAACCAGAAAAATACCTTGTAGCCGACTCGGATGATATCTTGATTTTCTTTGACCACGAACAGTCCTAGATCCAAGCTCTTGCGTTTAGAACACCAAAGTCTTCCACGTCAATTCCTTGATTCCACGTAGACGTGTGTGTGGGCACACGTGAGACAAAACGGTTTCTAAAACACTTGAATTTCCACAAACACCAACGCATGCACGATGTGGAATTTTTTTGGAGAAAAATATTTCACTCTCTTTTTGCTATGAGAAAATTCGGCCACACTAGAAAGCTAGGGCTGAAAAAGTGTTTTAAAAATTGTCTCACAATTTTTCATTTATCTCATATTTAAAGAGAAGAAGTCAAACTTCAAAATAGGATCAAATCCTTATCTCCAATTTTGAATTTGGAACAAAAAATCCCTTCCCCTTATCTCTTAGGTGGCCGACCACACACTAGGGTTTTATCCCTGTGTGTGGCGCCTAAACAGGATAGGGAAGGAGAAGATATTTTATCCTTTATCCAGTAGTCCAATTTTAATTCAGATTCAAATTCGAATTTAAGTCAAACTTAAATTAATTTGAATTCTAAATTGAACAACTTATCAAATAAGTTTAAATGGATAAATCTAGATATGTTCAAATTCAAATTTAAATAATCTCATTATTTAAATAATAATTAATTCTCAATTAATTATTCTTCGAGTATTTAATTTTAGAATTCCGTAATTCTAAAATTCCCATTTTGCCCTTTGTGTCGGTAGAATTACAAGGACGACGCGGGGACTAATGGACCTATAATTTGAGCTCCAATAAAATTAATAATTAATTAAACACTTGAATTAATTAATTAATTCTATTAATTCCAATAGTTACTCCACTATAAACTTGGAATTGCACTCTCGGAATTATAGACATTAATTACTTCTAAACTGTGAGGTGTCCATTTGATATAGTCATTGCATATAGATCGATCCTCTATAAATAATTCATAATTAGAGTCAGGTAGAATCCGTTAACCTCTCTAATTACATCTTTATCCTTGAGTACCATTGATTCTCTAATGGATAGTGATTCAGAAAACACATTCATGAACCAGAGCGCTCTTACTAATCCAAGTACCGAATCAACACTCAAGAGAATTATTTATCTGTTTCTTTCTCAAGAAGGAATGGATTCCATCTCATAATAATAACATCCCCACTACTTATTTCATTATGTCTCCAAAATACAAGGAATAGGATTCGGGGTCTCGGAATCCGTGCACCGAGTAAATCAAAAGACATAAATCCATAAATAGGAGTTTGTTAAGAACTCGGGATTAAGATCATTCTATATATGACCATCGGTAGACTCAATTAGAATTTCTATGCTTAACGGAAATTATTAGAAATTCATATTGTGTCTCAAGGTCCATGTTCCACATAATCTCATTATCGAAATACACTCATTCAATATCTCGCCATATTAACGGTCACGGATAACACCGTTCCATTCTAAATGGGAATGACATGTATTAATAATGTTTTAATTAAAGATTCCGAACTTTAATTAAATTCATTATGAACAATTACTTTTGATTATTATCCTCAAACATTATCCTCTTGTATATAACACTTATATACCATGTTTAAGGTTACATAAATAATCAAGGAATTTTATTTGATATTCATAAAATATTCATAAATATATGCACATAAAATGATGAATAAACTATTTTATTAAATAAATAATAAATATCCTTTTACATCTCATGCTTTCAGGACACTATTCCTAACAATCTCCCACTTGTCCTAAAGCAGGTGTGTCATGTCTCTAATCCCAAATCCATCTAAGTGCCGATCAAAAACATTCAATGGCAATGTCTTGGTGAATGGGTCAGCAAGGTTGTCCTCTGACGCGATCTTCAGAACCGCTACATCGCCTCTATCCACAATGTCTCTGATTAGGTGATATTTCCTTTCTATATGTTTCACACTCTTATGGCTTCTAGGTTCTTTTGAATTAGCCACCGCTCCACTGTTGTCACAGTAGAGCTTTATTGGCTTATCCATATCTGGAACAACTTCTAGATCAGTTAAGAACTTCCTGAGCCATGTAGCTTCTTTGCGGCTTCACAAGTCGCAACATATTCAACTTCCATGGTAGAGTTCACAACACACTTTTGCTTTATACTTCTCCATGCCACGGCTCCTCCATTAAGAGTGAACACAGATCCGGATGTCGACCGTCGACTATCTCTATCTCGATTGGAAATCGAGAATACGTGTGTATCCGGTGCGAGACAGATCTTCTTGGAATATACTAACATATAGTTTCTCGTTCTCCTAAGATACTTGAGAATACACTTCACCGCAACCCAATGATCTAATCACGGGTTGAATTTGGTAGTGACCGACTACTCCCTTTGCATAGCGTAGATATCTGGTCTTGTACACAACATGGCATACATAAGGCTTCCTACGGCCAAGCGTAGGGATACCTTCTCATATCTTCTTCCCCGCTGCGGGGTCTTTGGACATTGCTCCTTAGAAAGATGAATATCATGCCTAGAAGGCAAATTCCCTTTCTTAGAGTTTTGCATCGAATACCTAGACAACACTTTGTCTATATAAGATGCTTGTGATAACGCCAAAAAGCTTTTTCTTGCGATCTCGAATAATCTTGATCCCAAGAACATAGCTTGCCTCTCCTAAATCTTTCATTTGGAATTGGTGGCTAACCACTCCTTTACATCATCATCATTCCCACATCATTCCCAATGAGTAGGATGTCATCGTAAAGAATTAAGAAGACCACTTTCTCTTCTTTCTTGTACTTGTAGACGCATGGTTCATCAATGTTTTGATCAAATCCATAAGACTTTCTGACCTCATCAAACCTGATGTTCCATGATCTAGAAGTTCGCTTGGTCCATAAATGGACCTTTGCGGTTTGCAGACTTTACATTGTTGGCCTTCCTCTATGTAACCCCTCTGGCTGATCCATATAGATGGTTTCATCAAGATAGCCATTCAGAAAAGCTGTCTTGACGTCCATCTACCATATCTCATAGTCAAAATATGCGTTGCAATGGCCAGGAGTATCCGGATGGACTTAAGCATGGCTATTGGCGAGAAAGTTTCCTCATAGTCAACTCCCTCCTTTTGGGTATAACCCTTAGCCACTAGCCTTGCTTTAAAAGTCTCTACTTTTCCATCCGCTCCTCTCTTTCTCTTGAAGATCCACTTGCATCCAATGGGTTTTACCCTCGGGTAGATCTACAAGTTGCGGGACCGAGTTAGAGTGCATAGACTCTATCTCGAGTTTCATAGTTGCTTGCCATTCTTCCTTATCAGAATCATCCATCGCATCCTTATAGGTCGATGGATCCTCCTCTACCGTCATCAACAAAGTGACAAATTGGGCTTCCACAGATAACGGTCGGGTAACGTGCTTACCCTCCCACAACGACGAGGTGTTGGCTGAGTCCGATTAGGAATCTGTGGTCTTTTCTCGAGTGGTCCGACAACTCTTGTCGATTGTGGTCCGATCTCATCGAAAGTAACTCTTCTAACACTATCTTACTTCGGGCTTAAAATCTATCATATAGTCATGCTCGAGAAATGTGGCATTTGTCGATACAAACACCTTTTGATCTTCAGGACTATAAAAGAAACCTCCCTTTGTCCCATCGGGATATCCTACAAACATACATACTTCTGACTTGGGTTCCAACTTCCCAGTCTTTCCTTTCAGCACGTGTGCTGGACACCCCCATATGCGCACGTGTCTTAAACTAGGTTTTCGACTGCACCACAACTCTAAGGGTGTTGTAGGTACAGACTTAGATGGTACTCTATTCAGAATGTAGGCAGCTGTTTTTAGGGCATAACCCCAGAATGAAGTAGGCAGAGAAGAATAACTCAACATTGATCTCATCATGTCAAGCAAAGTCAGATTTCTCCTGTCGCCCACACCATTCTGCTGTGGTGTACCGGGTGCAGTCAATTGGGATACCACACCTTCTTCAATCAAGAAATCCCGGAACTCTTGGTCCAGGTATTCACCCCCTCGATCTGATCGAAGTGTCTTGATTGGTTTACCTATTTGTTTTCCAACTTCTGCTCGGAATTCTCTAAACTTCCCAAAAGTTTCAGATTTCTGTTGCATCGGTAAACATAACCATATCTCAAATAGTCGTCAATAAAAGTGACGTAATATTCGTAACCTCCTCTAGCTTGGACGTTTAACGGTCCACATACATCTGAATGTATCAACTGAAGGGGTTCCGTAGCTCTTTCTCCTTTTGCTGTAAAAGGTCTCTTGGTCATTTTACCTTCCAAACAAGATTCACAGACTGGAAGCTCGCCAACTTTTAGCTCATGCAAAGGACCATCCTTTACCAGTCTTTCAATCCTATTTAGGTTAATATGACCAAGCCTAAGATGCCACAGATATGTATTGTTATCGTGAGAAATCTTTTACTTTTTATTCTTAGGTTCGGCAACTCTGAACATTTCAGTGTTAAGCAGTGAGTTAGGTATTGGTTTTATACAATATAAACCATCATCCAGACGTCCGAACAAATATTTAAATCATTTTAGAAATATGAACAAATTCATTATCAAAATAATCTTTAAATAATTGTTCAAATAATTTGGCCCGTAAATCAAATTTTGTGAATGTCCGGAATAAAATAAACATTGTTCAAAACTAAAAATTTATTTTCCTAAAATGAAGTCTAACTTCTCCCTTTGCTTTTGCCGAAACTCTTGCGCCATTGCCTACTTTCATCGTGTAGTCCCCATCGGCTAGCTCGATGTAAGAACTAAGACTCGCAAAGAGAAACAAACACGATTAGTTGCTCTGAATCAATTATCCGGTGAGGTATCACCCTCTACTAAACATGTTTCAAGGACTAGTAAATCTAATTTACCTTGTTCCTTTTTCTTTTCGACTCCTCGAGATACTTGTGTGAGTTTCTCCAAAGTGCCCTTCGCCATTGCGGTGGAAACACTTTCCTTTGGGTTTTTGGATGGGGCCCTTTTGCTTTCTTAGGTCTCTTGTTCTTTCCCTTCTTTCCTCTTCCCAGTTACTGGTTTTTCCTTTTGTTTTTTACGAACTTTCCTGCAACTTCTAACATTTGCTTCTCCTCCCCTTCTTTTGTTGGTGGATTCGAAGTTTTGCAGGTCATTCATGAGTTCAGTGAGATTGCACTTTTTCTTGTTCATAACAAAGTTGTTTACGAACTCATGAAAGTCAGAGGACAGGCTTTCCAAGATGATGCCAACTTGGGTTGTAATGACTGGGAAAATATTAAGTCAAAATCGGACAGTCCGGTATTTGACCGTAATTATTCCCGGAACAGAAAGTAGTAGAAACAGTGATGTAATCAGGAAAGTGTTGGAAATGTGTCCATAAAGTGGGATGTAATTTGTTATTTATGAAATGACAAATGTAAGACATTATTATTTTGCTGATTTTATAAAATAAGATAAAGTTATGTTTTGACACATACTCAAGAGTGTTTATGATATTGCTTAGTCCATAAAACTGTTACTAACGAAAGAAGAGTCGGGGGAACCTGCCGGACAAACTCTTCGGATACAGGTTTAAAATAGATATTCGCAGATCTTAGGATTGATTGGGCAATCGAATCCGATTATAGTGTTAGATCGAACCATGTGATCTTTGGTCTCGGGGCATGGGAGTTGGACTACGTGGTTGATCTAGACATGCTCGCAACATGTTGAATAGACCATGTGATTGATTAGGTTAGAGTAAAACCGTTTACACAACTCTAAACCTAATCATCACAACTTAAGTATATTTGTATAATTATCTTAATCACGAAGTGAATCGTAGCTCAACTTAGTATCTCATGATCTTTGATTCGCCAATGAGATTAGTTCACGATTATTGAAGCGACATCTCGGTCATTGGGATCATGACAATATTAAGTTGGAGTTATGTGATTCACAGATATGGAATTCGTAAAAATAATATCACCTCATGCTTTATTGACGGGTGTGTGAATAAATAAACCAGGGCACGGTATTCAATGATGATATTCATTGATTAAGACATCGTAACATGTGCGAGACATCTTACGAACGTTTGTCTTTCTTATTCACGGTCATATAAAGGAGTTGAGGAAATAATGATTAGAATGGTAAAAGCGGTAATATTATATACACCATTCGATCACCGATATTTCTGAAGGATAATAATGCATTTACATTGTGGACCGTGTGATAAATTGTATCAACACCAAAAGAAAAATTAGCGCACATGAATCGAGAGATTATTCGGCATCGAACTTTTAGTGGAGTTATGCGATGTCGGAATTAAATATGTCAATAACTTATAGGGATGAGTTATTCGAATATTGTAATTCCATAGCTTTGTTCATGTGGGTCCATTCGGTCTCAAGGCTAGCTCTAATAAATGGGAAAAAGAAACCGATAATTATGTTTAAATTCATTGTGTTATTTTTCATTTATTTGATAATTGAAAAAAAAAAAGAATGAGTTTTGAATTTTGAAATTAATGGAGATTAATTTAAAATTCAAAATGAAATTTAAACATGGTTTTAATTTGGCAACTAAAGGAAAGAGAAAAGTGAGATTTTATTTTGGGAAAATTCGGAAATCCCTTGCCTTAAGGGGATTTTGAATTTTGCTCCAAAATAGGGAAGGAAATTGAAATCCCTAAGCCATGTAGGGATTTTCGGATTTCAATCCTAGGGTTAAGGAGAAATTCGAAAATCCCATTTAGGGTTTGAGTTTTGAATTTTCTCCTATATAAGGATATTATTGAAAACCCTAGGTAGAGAGAGTCTTTTGGAGAAAAGAAAAAGAGATCACACTTTCCTTAGGGTGGCCGGATTTTGTAGAGACAAAATAGAAGGAAAAAGTTTCCTTAGGTTTTTGAAAAAGAGCCCACTCTCTCATCCTAAAATTGTAGAGACATAGCCTTGAATCAACGAGTGGTTCTTGGTGTGATCGTGACAATAAACAACGATCTTGTTTCACGGCAATTCTCCATCTTGGAACGTGAGATAGTGAGACAAGATCCTTGCGGTCAATTAATTCAATCGTCACAAAGGTATGTGAGATTTTTCTAATCCTTTGTCCATAAACATATATCATGCATGCATCTCTCGTTGTGGTTTACGTTTAATTATGAATTAAATGGATATGATAAATTTTTTGAAATTCCGCCTACAATATTGTTGTTGTTCAAATGATTTTTCATATATAAATCACAATAAGATCCTACAATTGGTATCAGAGCCTAGGGCTATTGATCATGCATGATTTATGTTTATGCGATTGAATGTATGATATGTGTTGATATTGGCATCTTGCATGAATATATGATGAATTCAAAATTGTTTTGATTGAATATGTGATTGGATCCCGATCGATTGGCTCTAAGTTTTTTAATTACACCATGTTGGTGGTTTATGTTTTTTCTTTAGAAAATAATGTAAGCCATTAAAGGGCATAGGAAATTTTGTAATTTAAATTTCCGGAAAATATTTTTTTTTTGTGCCGCCCGCCGTCACCTGCATGGTCGCCGTCGCTTTGCCGCCCGACGACCCGACCTCCGCCACAAGCCCAGCCGCCAAACCCTTCCCTGGGTTTTTGTGCGGCGAACTAGGGTTTCGAAAACCTAGTATGCGCTAGGGTTTCTGAAACCCCTAGCGGGCCTGCAGGCCCCGCCCAGGGGCAGGAGCCGTGAGGCCCTGCTGATGGCCTTGCAGGCAAGGGCCACGGCCCCAGGCGGGGGCCAAAGGCCGGCCGCAGGCCCTGCCCACGGGCCACGGTGCCTGCTTTGTGCAAGGGCCACGTGCCCCGTGCACGGGCCACGTGCCTGCCTGCAATTACAGGCACAGGCCACAGGCCTTGCCCAGGCAAGAGCCACAGGCCCGGCCACTGGCCTTGCCCAGGCAGGGCCCAGGGCCGGCCACCTTCGCCTGTGCAAGGGCCGCGGCCCATGCAATGGGAGCAAGGGCCTGGCCCGGCAGCCCATGCTGCGCCAGGCAGGGCCTGGCCCGGCCGAGAGAAGGTGGGGCCAGGATTGTCCCGGCCCGGTAAACAAAAAAAAAAAAATATATTTTTTTTTTATTTTCACTTTTCAGGATCGAGAAGAGAAAATTGAGAAGATGCCAAGAAGACAAGATGAAGAAAATTATTGTAATTATTTTCATATGTTTTTATGGGTTGTAATTAGAAATGAGCCATAGAGAGGTTAAATTGTAAATGTATGATTTATTGTTTAATCTCGCATCATTATAACATGCCATATAGGATATAGAGATGCCAATATCAAATTGCCATGCAAGCATGTTCATGCATCATTGTAGTTTAATATTATAAATTGTTATAATAATAAATGCAATGGGTAAATTTTATAAAGAGTTATAAAATACAACAAATTTATAAGGGTTATAATTTTGTTGAATTATTAATTGGACTTAATTTCAAAACAAAATCCATTTTTCAAAAAGCTAAGTGGGAGGGTCGTTTTGCGTTGAAACGTTCCCAAGGTCTCCGACTTTAGCCCTGATCGTGACATGTGGATAGGTTAAGAACCACCTTAGTGGTCCTCACTTCAATGGGAGAAACCCATGAAACATGTCGCTAAGGAGTCATCAAAGGTTGCTTATAGAAGATAAGACTCGAAAAGGAAGTAGTGAGGCGAGACCATCCCTAGATGGATCGTTAGTTCATAACAACCTCTAGAGTCGATTAGTCGGTTAAACACTTAGACTAAAGATCATTGTAATCTCCCATAGGAGCTAGGCAATGGATCTAAGGTGACCAAAAAGATGGTGATTGGTTGCACTAGATGTAGAGACATCTTGTAAAGTGAACCAAACGAGAGGAGTCTCGATGCGATAGGAGGCTTCACGGACGCCACCCCTAGGTGGGACGTGTTGCCGTTTATGATCGCAACACCATAGATGAAACATTTTTTTTAAGGATTTTATTTATGTTTAAGTATTTGCATTCATGCATCATACTTCTCTTAAATATAAGCAAATTATCAACACCGCTTTATTTTTTTTTTTCAAGCAATTATGTCTTTATCCCCGATCGCGCAAATTCTTAGTACAAACAAACTAGTGGGTGAAAATTACGTTGACTGGAAACGTAACCTCGATATCGTGTTGACGGTAGACAAGCACAAGCATGTGCTCACTACCCCTGTCCTCTTGAGCCGAATGATGATTCGACTCAAGAAGAAGCGAGACGATACTTTGCTTGGATGCGTTCGATGAGATTGCTAGGTGCTATATCTTAGCATCAATTAGCAATGTGTTGCAACAAACAACATCGGAACATCTTGACGGCTGCAGATATGATCTGACATCTCCAAAATGTTCGGAAGCCAGGGCCGTCAAGCCAAGCAAGCTGCTGCGAGGCGCAACTTCATGAACCGCCGGATGAAATCCGGCACTCTGCTCGGGACCATATGCTATTGATCATAAGTCACCTGAATGAGATGGAGCTCATGGGAGCTGAAATAGATGGAGAAACTCAAGTGGATATGATCCTAGAGACTCTCCCGGAGATGTTTGACAACTTCAAACTCAACTACTCTATGAATAAGTTGAGTTATTCACTCCCGGAACTCATGAAGGAGCTTCAAGCTGCGGAAACTCTTTTCGCTTAAAGGCAAAAAGAGGAACGGAGAGGCTAACCTTGCTGAAACAAAGCCTTCCACCTCTGGTGTCAAGAAATGTAAGAAAGCCCGCAGAAACAAGAAGAAGCCGGCTGCGAAAGGCAAGAACGCTGCAAAGGTAGACAAAGTCTTCGACAAATGTCACCATTGCGGAATGTCGCCCTTTGGAAACGCGAATCGTCCTACATACCTCAAGGAGGTCAAAGCTAAAGGTACATTGCTTGTTACCAAGCCTGCTTTTTGTGGTGACTCTACTTTTTCTTGGATTGTAGACTGGAGCCACTAATCATGTTTGTTGTTCTCTGCAGGGGTTAGGGAAAACAAAAGGCTTAGCAAGGACGAGTTTAACTTCATTTGGGGGAATGGAGCATCGATTAATTTGTTGGAAGTATTAAATTAATTTTTGAGAACAGTTTTATTGTTTTGAACAATGTTTATTATGTCCCGGTTTTTGGGAAAAACCTTATTTACGTGGCTCGTTTGATTGAGCAAGGATATTCTTTGGATTTTAATAATGATGTTATTCAGATTCTAAAGAATGGCTTCATGATTACTTCTACGGTCATGATAAACAATCATTTCTACATTAAACCAAATATTCCAACGATTTGCGATCTTTGAATTGAATGATGATTCAATGAGAGAAAGTAAGAGATTGAGGTTAGACTCAATTGATCAAACCTACAAATGGCATCTACGTCTTGGACATATTGGCCTTGACAGGATTAAAAGGTTGGTAAGAGACGGTCCCTTGCAAACCTTAAGTGTAGGCTCACTACCTACATGTGAATCTGCATAGAAGGAAAAATGACTAAGAGACCCTTTTCAAACAAAGGGTAATAGAGTGATGAATGCCTAGAACTCGTACATAGTGATGTATGTGGGCCATTCAATATCCAACCAAGAGGAGGATATGAATATTTCATAACCTTCATCGATGACTATTCTCGTTTTGGTCATATTTATCTAATGCGTCAAAAGTCCGAAACCTTTGAAAAGTTCAAAGAAGTCAAGGCCTTGGTTGAAAAGCAATTAGATAAACAGATCAAAACACTACGATCCGATCGTGGTGGTGAATACTTCTTTGGGAGAGTTCAAGACTTTCTTAAGGAAGAAGGTATATTTTCTCAACTGACCGCGCCGGTACTCCTCGTGAGAATGGCGTGTCCGAGAGAAGGAATCGAACTCTATTAGACATGGTTAGATCAATGATGAGTTACTCATCTCTTCCAGATTCCTTTTGGGGATATGCCTTGGAAACAAAAGAAGATACATTCTCGAACCAAGTTCCATCTAAGGCGCACTGAACTCCATATGAAAGATGGAGTGGCAAGAAGTCATCTCTTGGCCACACCCGAATATGGGGTTGTCCGGCACATGTGCTTAGAAAGAAGACCGGTAAGTTGACTAGTCGTTCGTAAGCGTGCCTATTTGTAGGATATCCCAAAGGAACAAAAAAGGCTATATCTTTTATAGTCCTCATCGATCGAGAAAACATTCGTCAACACGAATGCTCGTTTTCGGAAGAGGATTTTATAAAGAATATGAAGCCAAGAAGCAAGCTTGTACTTGAGGAATTGGCTGGTGAAAATGTTCATGCAACATATCCGCAATCTATTCTCGAACCGACAACGGATGAACCACAACAAGAACTAACACCGGTGGAGCCTCGACGTAGTGGGAGGGTTGTGAGACAACTTTGATAGGTACATGTCTTATGGAGACGCATTATATGCGATCTCGATTTAGACATCGACGAACCTGTCTCCTACTTACAGTGCCATGGAAAGTTAAAACAAACCTATGGCATGAAGCCATGGACGCCTTAAATACAATCGATGTATAAAAATGGCGTATGGACTCTAGTAGATCCTCCGAAGGGTAAAACCCGTAGGGTGTAAATGGATCTACAAGAAGAAGAGGGGTCCGGATGGGAATGTAGAGACATTCAAAGCAATTTTGGTAGCCAAGGGCTACACCAGGAAAGAAGGCATCGACTATGAGGATACCTTTCTCTCCGGTAGCCATGCTTAAATCCATCCGAATTCTTCTATCCATTCTTCGCCGCTTTAGATTATGAAATCTGGCAGATGGATGTAAAGACAGCTTTTCTGAATGGCAATCTGGATGAGCGCATTTACATGGCACAACCAGATGGATTCATTGAAAAGGGTCTAGAAGAAAAGGTTTGCGAATTGCAGAAGTCTATTTATGGACTGAAGCAGGCATCCAGATCATGGAATATCAGATTCGATGAGACTGTTAAAACTTATGGTTTTGTTCAGCCAATGGATGAGCCTTGTGTGTATAAGCTGATACAAGAAGGCAAAGTGGTTTTCTTAGTCTTATATGTAGATGACATACTACTCATTGGGAATGATGTAGGAAGACTAACTGAGGTTAAGCTCGCTCGCAGCAGTTTGACATGAAGGATCTAGGAGAAGCTGCCTATGTTTTGGGAATTCAGATCTTTCGAGATCGGAAGAACAAACAATTGGCACCGTCTCAAGCATCCTACATCGATAAGGTAATGGACCGATTCGCTATGCAAAACTCCAAAAAGGGTTATCTACCCTTCCGACATGGAGTATCCTCTCTAAGGAGCAGTCTCCCAAGACTCCTCAAGAAGAGGAAGACATGAGCCGAGTTCATACGCTTCCGGTGTGGGAAGCCTCATGTATGCGATGCTTTGCACCGGACTTGATATATGCTACGCAAAGAGGGCGTGGTGAGTAGATTCGGTCAAACCCCGGACCCGAACCTTAATCGGGTTGTTTGTAAAAGCATATCCTCAAGTATCTTAGGAGAACGAGGAACTATATGTTTGTATATTGTGTCTTGACACGAATATGACGGATATACCGATTCGATTTCCAATCGGATAAGGATTCCAGGAAATCCACTTCAGGATTAGTGTTTGTCCCGAATGGAGGTTCGGTGGTATGGAGGAGCATCAAGCAGACTTGCATAGCTGACTCCACCATGGAGGCCGAATATGTGGCAGCCAGAAGCTGCGAAAAGAGGCTGTATGGCTTAAAAGTTCCTTGTTTCTTTGGAAGTTGTTCCGAAGTCGATAGGCCCATGGTAATCAGATTGCGATAACAGTGGGGCTGTAGCAAACTCTAAGGAGCCTAGAAGCCATAAAAGGTCCAAGCACATAGAGCGGAAATACCACCTCATCCGTGAGATTGTACAAAGAGGCGATGTTGAAGTGACAAAGATATCAACACATGACAACTTGGCCGATCCGTTTACAAAGGCTTTATCTGGTAAAGTCTTCGATACGCATCTGGAAGGTTTGGGCATGCGAGATTGTACACACCTACTTTAAGTCCAAGTGGGAGTTTGTTGGAAATGTGTCCATAAAGTGGGATGTAATTTGTTATTTATGAAATGACAAATGTAAGACATTATTATTTTGTTGATTTTATAAAATAAGATAAAGTTATGTTTTGACACATACTCAAGAGTGTTTATGATATTGCTTAGTCCATAAACCGTTACTAACGAAAGAAGAGTCGGGGGGGAACCTGCCGGACAAACTCTTCGGATACAGCTTTTAAAATAGATATTTCGCATCTTAGGATTGATTGGGCAATCGAATCCGATTATGACTCAATTAGATCGAACCATGTGATCTTTGGTCTCGGGGCATGGGAGTTGGACTCTGTGGTTGATCTAGACATGCTCGCAACATGTTGAATAGACCATGTGATTGATTAGGTTAGAGTAAAACCGTTTACACAACTCTAAACCTAATCATCACAACTTAAGTATATATTTGTATAATTATCTTAATCCGAAGTGAATGCGTAGCTCAACTTAGTATCTCATGATCTTTGATTCGCCAATGAGATTAGTTCACGATTATTGAACGACATCTCGGTCATTGGGATCATGACAATATTAAGTTGGAGTTATGTGATTCACAGATATGGAATTCGTAAAAATAATATCACCTCATGCTTTATTGACGGGTGTGTGAATAAATAAACCAGGCCCGGTATTCAATGATGATATTCATTGATTAAGACATCGTAACATGTGCGAGACATCTTACGAACGCGTTTGTCTTTCTTATTCACGGTCATATAAAGGAGTTGAGGAAATAATGATTAGAATGGTAAAACGGTAATATTATATACACCATTCGATCACCGATATTTCTGAAGGATAATAATGCATTTACACTGTGGACCGTGTGATAAATTGTATCAACACCAAAAGAAAAATTAGCGCACATGAATCGAGAGATTATTCGGCATCGAACTTTTAGTGGAGTTGTACGATGTCGGAATTAAATATGTCAATAACTTATAGGGATGAGTTATTCGAATATTGTAATTCCATAGCTTTGTTCATGTGGGTCCATTCGGTCTCAAGGCTAGCTCTAATAAATGGGAAAAACAGAAACTGATAATTATGTTTAAATTCATTGTGTTATTTTTCATTTATTTGATAATTGAAAAATAAAAAGAATGAGTTTTGAATTTTGAAATTAATGGAGATTAATTTAAAATTCAAAATGAAATTTAAACATGGTTTTAATTTGGCAACTAAAGGAAAGAGAAAAGTGAGATTTTATTTTGGGAAAATTCGGAAATCCCTTGCCTTAAGGGGATTTGAATTTTGCTCAAAATAGGGAAGGAAATTCGGAAATCCCTAAGCCATGTAGGGATTTTCGGATTTCAATCCTAGGGTTAAGGAGAAATTGAAAATCCCATTTAGGGTTTGAGTTTTTGAATTTTCTCCTATATAAGGATATTATTGAAAACCCTAGGTAGAGAGAGAGTCTTTTGGAGAAAACGAAAAAGAGATCACACTTTCCTTAGGGTGGCCTGGATTTTGTAGAGACAAAATAGAAGGAAAAAGTTTCCTTAGGTTTTTGAAAAAGAGCCCACTCTCTCATCCTAAAATTGTAGAGACATAGCCTTGAATCAACGAGTGGTTCTTGGTGTGATCGTGACAATAAACAACGATCTTGTTTCACGGCAATTCTCCATCTTGGAACGTGAGATAGTGAGACAAGATCCTTGCGGTCAATTAATTCAATCGTCACAAAGGTATGTGAGATTTTTCTAATCCTTTGTCCATAAACATATATCATGCATGCATCTCTCGTTGTGGTTTACGTTTAATTATGAATTAAATGGATATGATAAATTTTTGAAATTCCGCCTACAATATTGTTGTTGTTCAAATGATTTTTCATATATAAATCACAATAAGATCCTACAATTGGTATCAGAGCCTAGGGCTATTGATCATGCATGATTTATGTTTATGCGATTGAATGTATGATATGTGTTGATATTGGCATCTTGCATGAATATATGATGAATTCAAAATTGTTTTGATTGAATATGTGATTGGATCCCGATCGATTGGCTCTAAGTTTTTTAATTACACCATGTTGGTGGTTTATGTTTTTTCTTTAGAAAATAATGTAAGCCATTAAAGGGCATAGGAAATTTTGTAATTTAAATTTCCGGAAAATATTTTTTTTTGCCGCCGCCGCCGCCGTCCGCCGTCGCCGCCGCCGCCGGGCCGTCGACGACTCCCGACCTCCGCCATTAAGCCCAGCCGCCAAACCCTTCCCTGGGTTTTGGTCAGGCGGCGCACTAGGCTCGGAAACCCCATGCGCTAGGGTTTCCCGAGTTTTAGCGGGCCTCGCAGTTCCCTGCCTGTGCAGGAGCCGAGGTCTGCTGATGGCCTTGCCTGCAGGCCACGGCCCCCAGCAGGGGCCAAAGGCCTGGCCAGGCCCTGCCCAGGCACACAGGGCCTTGCCTGTGCAGGCACACAGGCCCCGCCCAGGCACGGGCCACAGTGTTTGTTTGGTGCAGGGCCAGCCCGCCACAGCCTTGCCCAGCAAGAGCCACAGGCCCGGCCACCGGCCTGCTCTTTCCAGGCAGGCCACAGGCCCGGCCACTGGCTCCTTGTTTCCAGGCAAGGGCCGCTGCCCATGCATGGGGAGCAAGGCCTGCCTGGCCTGGCAGCCCATGCATGCGACAGGCAGGGGCCTGGCCCAGCTGAGAGAAGGTGGGCCTGTGATTGTCCTGGCCCAGCCCAAACAAAAAAAATATTTTTTTATTTTCACTTTTCGGGGATCGAGAAGAGAAAATTGAGAAGATGCCAAGAAGACAAGATGAAGAAAATTATTGTAATTATTTTCATTTGTTTTTATGGGTTGTAATTAGAAATGAGCCATAGAGAGGTTAAATTGTAAATGTATGATTTATTGTTTAATCTCGCATCATTATAACATGCCATATAGGATATAGAGATGCCAATATCAAATTGCCATGCAAGCATGTTCATGCATCATTGTAGTTTAATATTATAAATTGTTATAATAATAAATGCAATGGGTAAATTTTATAAAGAGTTATAAAATACAACAAATTTATAAGGGTTATAATTTTGTTGAATTATTAATTGGACTTAATTTCAAAACAAAATCCATTTTTCAAAAAGCTAAGTGGGAGGGTCGTTTTGCGTTTGAAACGTTCCCAAGGTCTCCGACTTTAGCCCGATCGTGACATGTGGATAGGTTAAGAACCACCTTAGTGGTCCTCACTTCAATGGGAGAAACCCATGAAACATGTCGCTAAGGAGTCATCGGGTTGCTTATAGAAGATAAGACTCGAAAAGGAAGTAGTGAGGCGAGACCATCCCTAGATGGATCGTTAGTTCATAACAACCTCTAGAGTCGATTAGTCGGTTAAACACTTAGACTAAAGATCATTGTAATCTCCCATAGGAGCTAGGCAATGGATCTAAGGTGACCAAAAAGATGGTGATTGGTTGCACTAGATGTAGAGACATCTTGTAAAGTGAACCAAACGAGAGGAGTCTCGATGCGATAGGAGGCTTCACGGACGCCACCCCTAGGTGGGACGTGTTGGTTTTATGATCGCAACACCATAGATGAAACATTTTTTTTAAGGATTTTATTTATGTTTAAGTATTTGCATTCATGCATCATACTTCTCTTAAATATAAGCAAATTATCAACACCGCTTTATTTTATTTTTCAAAGCAATTATGTCTTTATCCCCGATCGCGCAAATTCTTAGTACAAACAAACTAGTGGGTGAAAATTACGTTGATTTGGAAACGTAACCTCGATATCGTGTTGACGGTAGACAAGCACAAGCATGTGCTCACTACCCCTGTCCTCTTGAGCCGAATGATGATTCGACTCAAGAAGAGCGAGACGACATACCGCTTGGATGCGTTCGATGAGATTGCTAGGTGCTATATCTTAGCATCAATTAGCAATGTGTTGCAACAAACAACATCGGAACATGCCGACGGCCGCAGATATGATCTACACATCTCCGAAATGTTCGGAAGCCAGGCAAATCAAGCCAAGCAAGCTGCGATGCGCAACTTCATGAACCGCCGGATGAAATCCGGCACTCTGTTCGGGACCATATGCTATTGATCATAAGTCACCTGAATGAGATGGAGCTCATGGGAGCTGAAATAGATGGAGAAACTCAAGTGGATATGATCCTAGAGACTCTCCCGGAGATGTTTGACAACTTCAAACTCAACTACTCTATGAATAAGTTGAGTTATTCACTCCCCGGAACTCATGAAGGAGCTTCAAACGCGGAAACTCTTCCGCTTTTAAAGGCAAAAGAGGAACGGAGAGGCTAACCTTCTTTGAAACAAAGCCTTCCACCTCTGGTGTCAAGAAATGTAAGAAAGCCCGCAACAAGAACAAGAAGAAGCCGGGTCAAAAAAGGCAAGAACGCCGCAAAGGTAGACAAGAGTACCGACAAATGTCACCATTGGCGGAATGTTCGGCCACTGGAAACGAATCGTCCTACATACCTCAAGGAGGTCAAAGCTAAAGGTACATTGCTTGTTACCGAAGCCCTGTTTTGTGGTCGACTCTACTTTTTCTTGGATTGTAGACTGGAGCCACTAATCATGTTTGTTGTTCTCTCGCAGGGGTTCGGGGAAAACAAAAGGCTTAGCAAGGACGAGTTTAACTTCCACTGGGGAATGGAGCATCGTGACGTTAGCAATACTGTTGGAAGTATTAAATTAATTTTTGAGAACAGTTTTATTGTTTTGAACAATGTTTATTATGTCCGGTTTTTGGGAAAAACCTTATTTCGTGGCTCGTTTGATTGAGCAAGGATATTCTTTGGATTTTAATAATGATGTTATTGATTCTAAAGAATGGCTTCATGATTACTTCTACGGTCATGATAAACAACTGTTTCTACATTAAACCAAATATTCCAACGATTTGCGATCATCGAATTGAATGATGATTCAATGAGAGAAAGTAAGAGATTGAGGTTAGACTCAATTGATCAAACCTACAAATGGCATCTACGTCTTGGACATATTGGCCTTGACAGATTAAAAGGTTGGTAAGAGACGGTCCCTTGCAAACCTTAAGTGTAGGCTCACTACCTACATGTGAATCCCGCATAGAAGGAAAAATGACCAAGAGACCCTTTTCAACCAAAGGGTAATAGAGTCGATGAATGCCTAGAACTCGTACATAGTGATGTATGTGGGCCATTCAATATCCAACCAAGAGGAGGATATGAATATTTCATAACCTTCACTGATGACTATTCTCGTTTTGGTCATATTTATCTAATGCGTCAAAAGTCTGAAACCTTTGAAAAGTTCAAAGAAGTCAAGGCCTTGGTTGAAAAGCAATTAGATAAACAGATCAAAACACTACGATCTGATCGTGGTGGTGAATACTTGCTGGGAGAGTTCGAAGACTTTCTTAAGGAAGAAGGTATATTTTCTCAACTGACCGCGCGCCAGGTACTCCTCGTGAGAATGGCGTGTCGAGAGAAGGAATCGAACTCTATTAGACATGGTTAGATCAATGATGAGTTACTCATCTCTTCCGATTCCTTTTGGGGATATGCCTTGGAAACAAAGAAAGATACATTCTCGAACCAAGTTCCATCTAAGGTGCACTGAACTCCATATGAAAGATGGAGTGGCAAGAAGTCATCTCTTGGCCACACCGAATATGGGGTTGTCCGGCACATGTGCTTAGAAAGAAGACCGTAAGTTGACTAGTCGCTCGTAATCGTGCCTATTTGTAGGATATCCCAAAGGAACAAAAGGCTATATCTTTTATAGTCCTACTGATCAGAAAACATTCGTCAGCACGAATGCTCGTTTTCTGGAAGAGGATTTTATAAAGAATATGAAGCCAAGAAGCAAGCTTGTACTTGAGGAATTGACTGGTGAAAATGTTCATGCAACATATCCGCAATCTATTCCTGAACCGACAACAGATGAACCACAACAAGAACTAACACCAGTGGAGCCTCGACGTAGTGGGAGGGTTGTGAGACAACCTGATAGGTACATGTCTTATGGAGACGCATTATATGCAGTCTCAGATTTAGACATCGACGAACCTGTCTCCTACTTACAGGCCATGGAAAGTTCTGAAGCAAACCTATGGCATGAAGCCATGGACGCCGAAATACAATCGATGTATAAAAATGGCGTATGGACTCTAGTAGATCCTCCTGAAGGGGTAAAACCCGTAGGGTGTAAATGGATCTACAAGAAGAAGAGGGGTCCGGATGGGAATGTAGAGACATTCAAAGCAAGGCTGGTAGCCAAGGGCTACACCAGGAAAAGAAGGCATCGACTATGAGGATACCTTCTCTCCGGTAGCCATGCTTAAATCCATCCGAATTCTTCTATCCATTGCCGCTTTAGATTATGAAATCGGCGGATGGATGTAAAGACAACTTTTTCGAATGGCAACCGGATGAGCGCATTTACATGGCACAACCAGATGGATTCATTGAAAAGGGTCTAGAAGAAAAGGTTTTGAATTGCAGAAGTCTATTTATGGGTGGAAGGGGCATCCAGATCATGGAATATCGATTCGATGAGACCGTTAAAACTTATGGTTTTGTTAGGTCAATGGATGAGCCTTTGTGTGTATGTCGATACAAGAAGGCAAAGTGGTTTTCTTAGTCTTATATGTAGATGACATACTACTCATTGGGAATGATGTAGGAAGACTAAGCGAGGTTAAGCTCGCTCGCAGCGTTTGACATGAAGGATCTAGGAGAAGTCGCCTATGTTTTGGGAATTCAGATCTTTCGAGATCGGAAGAACAAACAATTGGCACTGTCTCAAGCATCCTACATCGATAAGGTAATGGACCGATTCGCTATGCAAAACTCCAAAAAGGGTTATCTACCCTTCCGACATGTAGTATCCCTCTCTAAGGAGCAGTCTCCCAAGACTCCTCAAGAAGAGGAAGACATGAGCCGAGTTCCTCACGCTTCAGCGTGGGAAGCCTCATGTATGCGATGCTTTGCACCGGACACGATATATGCTACGCAAAGAGGCGTGGTGAGTAGATTCCGGTCAAACCCCGGACCCGAAAGCTTTGGGTTGTCAAAGCATATCCTCAAGTATCTTAGGAGAACGAGGAACTATATGCTTGTATATTCGTGCATCGACCTGAATATGACGGGATATACCGATTCCGATTTCCAATCGGATAAGGATTCCGTGAAATCCACTTGAGGATTAGTGTTTGTCCCGAATGGAGGTTCGGTGGTATGGAGGAGCATCAAGCAGACTTGCATAGCCGACTCCACCATGGAGGCCGACATGTGGGACTTGAAGTCTGCGAAAGAGGCTGTATGGCTTAAAAGTTCCTTGTTTCATTGGAAGTTGTTCCGGAAGTCGATAGGCCCATGGTATCAGTATTGCGATAACAAAGGGGCTGTAGCAAACTCTAAGGAGCCTAGAAGCCATAAAAGGTCCAAGCACATAGAGCGGAAATACCACCTCATCCGTGAGATTGTACAAAGAGGCGATGTTGAAGTGACAAAGATATCAACACATGACAACTTGGCGATCCGTTTACAAAGGCTTTATCGTAAAGTCTTCGATACGCATCCGGAAGGTTTGGGCATGCGAGATTGTACACACCTACTTTAAGTCCAAGTGGGAGTTTGTTGGAAATGTGTCCATAAAGTGGGATGTAATTTGTTATTTATGAAATGACAAATGTAAGACATTATTATTTTGCCGATTTTATAAAATAAGATAAAGTTATGTTTTGACACATACTCAAGAGTGTTTATGATATTGCTTAGTCCATAAACTGTTACTAACGAAAGAAGAGTCGGGGAACCCCCGGACAAACTCTTCGGATCTGGGTTTAAAATAGATATTCGCAGTCTTAGGATTGATTGGGCAATCGAATCCGATTATGGTATTAGATCGAACCATGTGATCTTGGTCTCGGGGCATGGGAGTTGGACTCGTGGTTGATCTAGACATGCTCGCAACATGTTGAATAGACCATGTGATTGATTAGGTTAGAGTAAAACCGTTTACACAACTCTAAACCTAATCATCACAACTTAAGTATATTTGTATAATTATCTTAATCCTGAAGTGAATGCGTAGCTCAACTTAGTATCTCATGATCTTTGATTCGCCAATGAGATTAGTTCACGATTATTGAACGACATCTCGGTCATTGGGATCATGACAATATTAAGTTGGAGTTATGTGATTCACAGATATGGAATTCGTAAAAATAATATCACCTCATGCTTTATTGACGGGTGTGTGAATAAATAAACCAGCCCGGTATTCAATGATGATATTCATTGATTAAGACATCGTAACATGTGCGAGACATCTTACTTAACGTTTGTCTTTCTTATTCACGGTCATATAAAGGAGTTGAGGAAATAATGATTAGAATGGTAAAACGGTAATATTATATACACCATTCGATCACCGATATTTCTGAAGGATAATAATGCATTTACATTGTGGACCGTGTGATAAATTGTATCAACACCAAAAGAAAAATTAGCGCACATGAATCGAGAGATTATTCGGCATCGAACTTTTAGTGGAGTTATGCGATGTCGGAATTAAATATGTCAATAACTTATAGGGATGAGTTATTCGAATATTGTAATTCCATAGCTTTGTTCATGTGGGTCCATTCGGTCTCAAGGCTAGCTCTAATAAATGGGAAAAACAAACCGATAATTATGTTTAAATTCATTGTGTTATTTTTCATTTATTTGATAATGAAAAAAATAAAAGAATGAGTTTTGAATTTTGAAATTAATGGAGATTAATTTAAAATTCAAAATGAAATTTAAACATGGTTTTAATTTGGCAACTAAAGGAAAGAGAAAAGTGAGATTTTATTTTGGGAAAATTCGGAAATCCCTTGCCTTAAGGGGATTTCGAATTTTGCTCCAAAATAGGGAAGGAAATTCGGAAATCCCTAAGCCATGTAGGGATTTTCGGATTTCAATCCTAGGGTTAAGGAGAAATTCGAAAATCCCATTTAGGGTTTGAGTTTTTGAATTTTCTCCTATATAAGGATATTATTGAAAACCCTAGGTAGAGAGAGTCTTTTGGAGAAAAGAAAAAGAGATCACACTTTCCTTAGGGTGGCCGGATTTTGTAGAGACAAAATAGAAGGAAAAAGTTTCCTTAGGTTTTTGAAAAAGAGCCCACTCTCTCATCCTAAAATTGTAGAGACATAGCCTTGAATCAACGAGTGGTTCTTGGTGTGATCGTGACAATAAACAACGATCTTGTTTCACGGCAATTCTCCATCTTGGAACGTGAGATAGTGAGACAAGATCCTTGCGGTCAATTAATTCAATCGTCACAAAGGTATGTGAGATTTTTCTAATCCTTTGTCCATAAACATATATCATGCATGCATCTCTCGTTGTGGTTTACGTTTAATTATGAATTAAATGGATATGATAAATTTTTTGAAATTCCGCCTACAATATTGTTGTTATTCAAATGATTTTTCATATATAAATCACAATAAGATCCTACAGAAAGTGTTATGTAGAAACTTTATATACGGGGTAAAATCACCCGAAAAGTGTAAAGTTATAATACGAATATTGTTATAGAGAAAATTCGTAAATATCAGTTGTGAATAGTAAAATATCGGTTAAAAGTTAGAAATTTTAACAGGTATATTTTAGTTATGAAAAACTGAAATATTTGGTAAATGACCAAATGACCAGTTAGAAAAAGAGTAGAAATATTAGAAGTAAGGAAAATGACAAAAGTTCCTGAAACAATTTTCCCGAGTCGGTTAAAGCGGAAATCGCGAAAAAACGCAATCACCGCGAGGAGGGTACGTTTTTGGGCAGTCTGGATTGTTTAAAATGAAAATTTCAGAAAAAGAAATTGACTATTGAGATACCCAAGAGAAGTGGGTTGAATATGAGAAATTTGACCCAGGTTGCTCGCTCCCAGAAAAAAAAAAAAAGATAGAAACTGCATCGGGTGTGAAATTATCCATCGGAAAGAGACTCGTTTTGAAAAACGGAAAGTTTGGTCTCGATAAGAAAAATGTGGGGAACAGGGAACCACTTAATTTAAGTGTGAAACTTAATTAGAATTAGTAAAATTTAATTATGGAAATTAAAGTAATTATTTTTTTTTTATTAGAAAGTAAAAAGGAGATATTTTTAGAAATATTAACATAATATTCCAATTGTATTAAAAAGGGCCTACGGATTACATTAGAAGCTATATTTGCTTCTTCTTCAAATTGTGGCCGAGAGACTAGAGAAAAAGAGAGAAAAGAGAGAAAATCAAGGGAAAATCAAGGAATCACCGTTTTTACCGAAATTTCTTCCGTTCGGTCCGGTAGAAACATAACCCCGAGACGTTCTAGCGGAGAATCCCAACTTTTCAAGGTAAGATTTCGGATTTTTCATGAGAAACTGCATGCTTTTTCGTGTGGATGAATAGTAACTCATCTCGGGAAAAATCCGTAAAACTGAAAAACGAAACCGAGGTTTTGTCGGGGACTATGATAGGAGTTTAATGTGCAAGTATTGAAAGGATTGAACAAGTTTTTTTGGATTAACACTAAAAATCCGAAAATACACTAGAAATGGAGAAAATGTGTTGTTGTTCAATTTATGTAGCAATTTGTGTTCGGGGAATGTGAATCTGGACTATGTGTATCGAAATTAGAAGTAAAACGAGTTATTGAAAACTCGGGGAAACGAGGAAAATTAAGGCTAAACTCTGCCGAAATTTCCTAAAATCTAGTTAGCAAGCAATGAGTTAGGCATCCGATTCTAGTGAATGGATACTTGATTTTAAACCTCGGAAACGAATAGATTAAGATTCAGAAACCGAGATACACGAATATGTGTAAATTGCCTCTTGAGCTAGATAGGCGCTACTCGAATTCCCGGAAATATTCACCTTTTCGATCCTCACCGGTCGCTCATTCCGAGCTCTAGTGGCCATGCCTTGAAAGGCGAAGAACATGGCATCAAAGAATCCTTGATTCGGTTGTTCCGGCTGGTTACCTAGTGCAAGCAGGCGCCATTTCCTTCAATCGAAATCAAACTAGACTGCTCAAAGTGGATAACAGATGTCACACATGTATGTACAATCCGGGGTTCTTAACCTAATGCTCGATACCACTCTGTCACGCCCCCAAACGGGGTGGGTGACGTGGAGCTCGATTAGGGATTAATAAAGCGGATCCCCAACCGGGTCCCACACTTAACGCATTAAAATATAAATAATCTACATAGTCCAGAGCCTCGACACACGGGGCTCCACCCCACTGTGATATATCTGATTATCATACATACATGTTCATGTAAATAAACAATTACTTGAGACATCATCCACAGTCTAGTAAATCCAAATATTTATTTAAGTTTCTGAAATTTCTCAAATTCCTTACATTTGCTCAAGAGGATAACACAATCCTCGCTTGCTCGATCCGTAGCACCACTTTCCCACGATGCACCTCCTCGAATCTCCGGGAGGGTTTAAACATTTGAAACATGAGCGAAAGGCCCAAGAGGATATAATTTGAAATAATTTAAATAAACAAGTAAATAAATAAGTGCGTAAATAAAATAAATAGACATTAGGTCCACTGTAATGCAAAGCAGTAGGAACCTCACATCCTTTTTCTCAAAGGAAATATAATGAAACTAACTGCTTTTACAGGCTTCAATGAGTAATTAGTACAAATTACTCACCTCACCAAGTGCCTCGCCTACCGGACCGGTTTGGGTTCTGCCCCGAGGATGCACTCTCCGCATCCTATCTAGGCTTACTGACAATAGACTCTATTACCAGTTCACAAGATCTCTTATCTTAAGAAATCATCCGTTTAACATTATGAAATCGTTCATATGACCCCACGAACTACTCTGTCATGGGCCCCATGGTGAACAAGCCATGAGGTTCCATGACCGACAAGCTATGGATTCCAAGGACAGGACAAGCCAAGGAATTCCATAAACTAACAAGCCATGGTTTTTAAAACGTTTTCTTTTCGCAAATCAATCCCTTTCTTTAAAACATTTTCAAGGCCAAAATCCTTTTTGAAAACAGGCTCACAAGGAAAAGGGATAGAAATCCTACACCGCACAATCAAACTGGGACTAGCGTTGCCCTATCCGGCTCCGCTTCCTCAAGCCCCTTGAGCCCCGAATCCACAATGAGCAATCGATACAAAACACCACTTTAGGATCAATCCTCAGTCCTAAAGTAATCCAATTTCAATCATATACCAAGATTTTCCAATTAGTGTGCCCTAATCAATTTTTCATGTTCAAATTCCATTCCAAGGGTTTTAATTATCAAATCAGGGATTAAGGATACTAATCCTTTCATCCCAAGTCCCCAAATGAAGCTAATTTGGGTTCTCCCGAAAACAGGGGTCAAAACGACAATTTCAGGCCAAACAGGGGCAAAACCCGTGTACACCGGTCGACCGGAGACAGAGGAGTGCATCACCACCGGTCGGCCGGTGGTGTGCACTCCGGTCGACCGGTCCGGTCGGCCGGTGGCCTCAACGAAGTCCGGTCGACCGATGCGGTCGACCGGTGGACATTCCCAGTTCGCGAAAACTCGCGGAAATCAGTCCAAAAACCTGCAAATCCAGTCCCAATTCACAAAATCTCAAGGGACAACCACTAGATCTGGGTTCTAGGTCCTAAAACAAGTCCAAAGAACCCAAGATCTCCAATTTCTACCCTAGTTTCACTCGGAATCCATCAAAATCCGTTTTGAACCAAAAATGAGTTTTAAATCCGAAAAACTTGAAATCCAAGAGAGGTTCTTTCAGTAATCTTACCTTGAATCCTTCTCTTGATGTTGAAAACTCTTTGAAATCACTCTTTGGCTCAAAACTCGTTCGATTTGGGATGGAAATGAGAGAGAGAGAGAGAGAGAGTGCTCGGGAGAGTGGAAAGAGAGAGAGAGGAAGAGAAACGCACGGGAGAAAAAGAAAAGGAAGGAAAAGAAAAGAAAGAAAAAGAAAAAGAAAAAGAAAAGGAAAAAGAAAAGAAAATGACGTGTAAAATATAACAGTCCAGAAATGCGCCCATACACACTTCTGGATTAAATAAATTACTGTAAATAATTTAAATACCTTGGAATCATTTAAACTTAATTAATTAAATCAGATTAGGCACACTAATAATCTTAATTACCTTAATTAATCTCGATTAATTCTTCAGGGTGTTACACTTTTAACAAAGCTTTACCTGATTTGTCAAAAATTAAACCATTAAATGGAACCAACTACAAATGTTGGTCCCAGAAATTGCTGATTTTCTTTGAACAGCTTGAAGTTGATTATGTGTTGTTTTCGGATTCTTCTCTTGCTAGAACTGACACCTCCAGATCCCCCACTGATTTACTTGCAACACCTCCTATTGTCCATACTAAGACAGTGAACGAGGAAACAAAGAAAAAATATGAAAAGACAACAAAACTGTTAGAAGGCACCTTCTCAACCATATGTCTAACCCTCTTTTTAATTTGTTCGTCACTCATAAATCCGCAAAAGAGATCTGGGACTTGCTGGAAAAGAAGTATGGGGCTGATGATGCAGGAAAAAGGAAGTATGTTGTGGGAAAATGGCTACAATTCCAGATGGTCGATGACAAGCCTATTATGGAATAGGTGCATGGATATGAGAACCTGACCGCTGATGTGCTCAATGTAGGAATGAAGATGTGTGAAATCCTACAAGCAAATGTCTTATTGGAGAAGTTCCCACCATCCTGGAGTGACTACAGGAAACAAGTCAAGCACAAGAAAAAGGACCAGACCTTGCAGGAGTTAATCAGCCACATGCGGACTGAAGAGGCTAATCGCCTCAAGGATAAGCAAAATTCTTCTCCTATTAATGTTCCTAAAGCTAACCTTGCTGTTGCTAGTGATTTTTCAGCTAAGGAAACATTCAAGAAAAATCCTAAGAAAGGCTAGAATCAAGGGAATCACAAGAAGCAGAATCATGTCAACATAGGTGGCTACAAGATTGAAAAGAATAAGGCTAAGCTGCAATGCTATGTGTGTGGAAAAACTGGTCATAAGGCTTACCAAAGCTACCAACGTTGTGGACAGTAAAAGGCAAATGAAAAACCTACAAATCAAGTGAACCTCGTTGAGTCAGATGAAGTCATTGCTGCAGTAGTCGTTGAAGCAAATCTGGTGGAGAACAAGTGTGATTAGGTGTTGGACATGGGAGCTTCTAGACACTTCTGTGCCAACAAGGACCTATTCCACAACTTTGAAGAGGCAGCAGAAGGGGAGTGCATCTACATAGGCAACCAAAGTGTTGCTGGAGTCTTCGGTAAAGGGAAGATCTTCCTTAAACTCACTTTTGGAAAAACTTTAGCTTTAAACAATGTGTTTTATGTTCCTTCTCTACGTAGCAATTTAGTTTTTGGTGCTCTACTGAACAAGGCTAGTCTGAAAATTGTGTTAGAGGCTGATAAAGTAGTTTTGACCAGAAATGGGGAATTTGTGGGGAAGGGATATTTGAATGAGGGTCTATTTGTATTGAACATGGTTTCTAAAATTGCTAATGGTAGTTCTTCTGCTTCTGCTTATATTGCTGAATCTGTTAATTTATGGCATAGGAGACTTGGTCATGTGAACATAGCTTCTGTTAAAAGACTTAAAAAACTAAACTTGATTCCTGCTATGAATGTGAATGAGTTTTCTAAATGCTCTGTTTGTGAAGAAGCTAAATATGCCAAGAAACCATTTAAATCTGTTGAAAATAGGAAGATAGAACTTTTAGAATTGATCCATACAGATTTGGGTGATTTCAAGAACACATTTAGTAAGGGAGGTAAAAAATATTATGTGACTTTTATAGATGACTTTTCTAGATATACTAGAGTTTATCTCCTAAGGACAAAAGATGAGGCTGAGGGAATGTTCTTGAAATATAAGACAGAAGTGGAAAATTAATTGGATAGAAAAATGAAAAGGGTTAGGTCTGATAGAGGAGGGGAATATGGTACTACTCACCTTAAGGAATTCTGTGAAAAGAATGGGATTATACATGAACACAGTGCCCCCAATACTCCCCAACAGAATGGTATAGCTGAGAGGAAAAATAGAACTCTTAAAGATATGATGAATTCTACGCTTATAAGCTTAGGTTTAGCTGGTAACATGTGGGGGGAAGCTATTCTTTCTGCTTGTTATATTCTTAACAAGGTTCCTTATAAAAGGTTGGATAAAACCCCTTCTGAGTTATGGAAAGGATTTGCTCCTAATCTAAAATTTTTAAAAATGTGGGGGTGCCTCGCTAAGGTTTGTTTGCCTCCTCCTAAAAGGACTACCATAGGGTCTGAAATGTATGATGCAGTGTTTATTGGCTATGCTCAAAATTCTGCTGCTTATAGATTTATGTCCTTAAAAGATAGTTCTATTTCAGAATCTCGTGATGTTGAATTTTTTGAACATGTGTTTCCTTTAAAGAAATCTATAGCTAGCAATGATTCCGTTTCTTCTAATGCTACCTGTGTAACTCTTTCTTTGCCTAGTTCTTCTTCCATTGAGAATCAGCATGTTGATGAACCTAGGAAAAGTAAAAGACAAAGAATTGAAAAGGATTTTGGAGTAGATTTTATTACTACCTTCTTGATTGAAAACTCTGATAAAATAAACGAACATGTGGTTTCTGCTTTCTTGATTGATGAAGACCCTAAAACTTATAAAGAGGCAATAACTTCCATAGATGCTACCTTTTGGAAAGAAGCCATAAAAGTGAACTAGATTCCATTTTGACAAACCATACTTGGGACGTAGTAGACTTGCCTAAGGGGTGTAAACCTATTAAATGTAAGTGCATCTTTAGCAAGAAATTGAGGCCTGATGGTACCATTGATAAATTCAAGGCTAGGCTAGTGGTAGTAGGCTATGCCCAAAGGAAGGACAATGACTATTTCGACACTTATTCTCCCGTTACTAAAATTGCAACAATTAGGACTCTAGTTGCCTTGGCTGGCATTTTTAACTTAGTTGTGCATCAAATGGATGTGAAAACAACCTTTTTAAATGGTGACTTAGAGGAAGAGATATACATGGAACAACCCGAGGGTTTTGTATTTCCAGGTCAAGAGAATAAAGTGTGTAAGCTTAAAAAATCCCTATGTGGTCTTAAACAAGCTCCAAAACAATGGTATGAGAAATTTGATCACATCTTAGTAACCAATGGTTATGTGGTGATCACTTCAGATTATTGTCTTTATTCAAAAATGTTTGGATCTAATTATGTTATTATATGTCTTTATGTAGATGACATGTTAATCTTTGGTACTAATGTTATTGTGGTCAACGAAACCAAGAGGTTTTTGTCCTCTCAGTTTGATATGAAAGATTTAGGAGAAGTCAATGTGATTTTAGGGGTTAAAATAGTAAAAATGGAACATGGTTTCTCAATGTGTCAATCTCATTATGTAGAGAAAATGTTGAAAAGATTCAATTGTTTTGATGTGTTGCCTATGAGAACTCCCTATGATCTAAGCATACACCTTAAAAAGAATAAAGGTGATAGTGTGTCTTAGTCTGAATATGTAAAAATCATAGGTAGTGTGATGTTCCTCATGAACTATACCCGTCCTGACATAGCCTATGCAGTTAGTAGATTGAGTTGTTACACTCACAATCCTAGTAATGAACATTGGAATGCACTTTATCGTTTGCTTAAATATTTGAAAGGAACCATGGATTGGGGTTTGCACTTTAGCAAGTTTCCCGCCGTTTTGGAGGGATTTTGTGATGCTTATTGTGTGACTGATAATGATGAAGTGAGTTATACTAGTGGTTATGTTTTCACCTTAGGTGGAGGAGCTATTTCTTGGAAATATGCTAAACAGACATGTATTGCTCACTCCACTATGGAGTCTAAATTTATCGCCCTTGAGTTAGCAGGTCAAGAGGCAGAATCGTTAAGGAACCTGCTGGCGGATGTACCTTTGTGGGGTAGATCAAATGTTCTAGTCTCTCTACATTGTGATTCTCAGGCAGCTATCAGAATTTCCAAGAGCAGTGTCTATAATGGTAAGAGAAGGCATATTTGCATAAGACACAGTGCGGTTAAATAGCTATTGAGGAATGGTGTTCTTTCGTTGGATTAAGTGAAATCCGAAAGAAATTTGGCTGACCCTCTTACTAAAGGTCTAACAAGGAAAGAAGTTTTGGATTCCTCAAGAGGGATGGGTCTTAAGCCCTATGTTTGAGGAGAAGTGTGGTGGACACCTTATTTTGAGGTCAAACGAAGCCACATTGATCCTTGAGATGTTTTCCATCCTCATGAATTGTATTTTCTCGAGCCATTGGCTCTTGTATGAAGCTATAGCTCACTTTTGAGTGGTCTTAATGAGACGGACTTGATGACTTCATTGATTTTGTGAGGTTGAGCATACATATGCTCTTAATGGATCCATAGCCTTGTTTGGTGGTGCTATAGAGATGCACTTGATGGATTCACCTATGTGAGTGTGGGGGGTTTGGCCGCCTCCCATCAAAGACTTGGGGTTGTCTTTCTAGAGCACTCATGAGTCCTAGGTTTGCGCATGGCCTTATAAAAGCGCTATTGTTTGTGTCACAAAGATCTTTTAAGTCTAAGGGTTTGATGTTTGGAATAGTGTCCTAGACGCATGAGATGTAAAAGGATATTTATTATTTATTTAATAAAAGAGTTTATTCATCATTTTATGTGGATATATTTATGAATATTTTATGAATATCAAATAAAATTCCTTGATTATTTATCTAACCTTAAACATGGTATATAAGTGTTGTATACGAGAGGATAATGTTTAAGGATAATAATCAAAAGTAAATTGTTCATAATCAATTTAATTAAAGTTCAGAATCTTTAATTAAAACACTATTAATTCATGTCATTCCCATTTAGAATGGAACGGTGTTATCCGCACTGTTAATATAGGCGAGATATTGAATGTGTGTATTTCACATATGAGATTATGTGGAACATGGACGCAGACGCAATATGAATTTCTAATAATTTCCGTTAAGCATAGAAATTCTAATTGAGTCTACCGATGGTCATATATAGGATGATCTTAATCTTGAGTTCTTAACAAACTCCTATTTATGGATTTATGTCTTTTGATTTATTCGGCACAGATTCCGAGACCCTAAATCCTATTCCTTGTATTTTGGAGACATAATGAAATAGATAGCTGGGAATGTTATTATACGAGATGGAATCCATTCCTTCTTGAGAAAGAAGCAGATAAATAATTCTCGAGTGTTGATTTGGTACTTATAATCCTTCTTAACAACTTTGGTTCATGAATGTGTTTTATGAATCACTATCCATTAGAGAATCAATGGTACTCAAAGATAAAGATGTAATTAGAGAGGTTAACGGATTCTACCTGACTCTAATTATGAATTATTTATGGAGGATTGATCTATATGTAATGACTATATCAAATGGACACTTCGCACTTTAGAAGTAATTAATGTCTATAATTTCGAGAGTTCAATTCCAAGTTTATAGTGGAGTAACTATTGAAAATAATAAAATTAATTAATTAATTAAAGTGTTTAATTAATTATTAAATTTATTAGAGCTCGGAATTATAGGTCCATTAGTCCCCGCATCGTCCTTGTAATTCTACCAGACACAAAGGGCAAAATGGGAATTTTACAATTACAGAATTCTAAAATTAAATACTCAAAAAATAATTAATTGAGAATTAATTATTATTTAAATAATGTGATATTTTAAATTTGAATTTGAACACATCTAGATTTATCCATTTAAACTTATTTGATAAGTTGTTCAATTTAGAATTCAAATTAATTTAAGTTTGACATAAATTCGAATTTGAATCTGAATTAAAATTGGACTACTGGATAAAGGATAAAATCTCTTCATTCCCTATCTGATATAGGCACCACACACAAGGTGAAACCCTAGTATGGTGGTCGGCCACTTAAAGGATAAGGGGAAGGAATTTTTTGTTCCAAAATTCAAAATTGGAGATAAGGATTTGATTCTGTTTTGAAGTTTGACTTCTACTCTTTAAATAAGAGAAAGATAGAAAATTGTAAACACAAATTTTGACATATATTTTCTGCCCTAAGAGTTAGAGTGGCCGAATTCTCTACGGAAAAAAGAGAGCAAAATTATTTTTCTCTAAAAAATTCCACATCGTGCATGCGTTGGTGTTTGTGGAAATTTGAGTGTTTAAGAGACCCATTTTTGTCTCACGTGTGCCCACACACACATCTACGTGGAATCAAGGAATCGATGTGGAAGACTTTGGTATTCTAAACAAAAAGCTTGGAGCAAGGACTGTTCGTGGTCAATGAAATTCAAGTTATCATCCGAGTCGGCTTCCAGGTATTTTTCGGTTGATTCTTGAATAATATAAATTAATGTGATTAATTTATTCATGGATAAATTAATATAATCTATAGAGTATCTCAAAATTTTTATGAAAATTTTTGTTATACACAATCCGCTGTTTACCACGCTTCCGCCGCCGAATTCGATTCGGCAACTAACAATTGGTATCAGAGCGATCTATAGATGATATTAATTTATGCTTCGATTATTTGATAATCAGTATTGGTATTAAATATGTGATATTTAATTATGTATGTATGTGATGAGTAGGCACTTGCATTTATGGATGTTTATTTTTAATTCATGATGATGAATGTATGGATGGTGGATTTGGTCGTTAATTATATGGTTCCATGGATCGGTTATGTTCATTCAATAATAAATTATTTGTAACTTAATTCGGGATTAGAATTATTGTAATTCTAGGTTTTGGGTAGAATTAGGGTTTTTGATTTTGAATCAAAAAGGAAGCCTTGAAGATCAAGTTTGAAGTCTTCAAAGAAACCCAGAAATCTGCCCAGAAAAATTCCAAAATTCGGCCAAAAATTGTGTGGCCCAACGCGGCCCAGCGCACCCCAGCGCGCGGCCCAGCGTGCCCCAGCGCGGCCAGGACGCGGCCCAGCGTGCCGCTGCGCGGTTGGCGGCCTAGGTTCGGGATTTGATCCCGAACGGACCCGAAGGTTTCTGAAACCCTCGTAATGCATGTCGATAGGCCCGAAAAAGTTTCGGATCCTAAGGAAGGTGAAATCCAACCCGGAGACAATCAATGAAGCCGAAGAATAAGGAATTCAAGAATCAAAGACCCGTTGATGTAATGGAAGAATATAATTATTGTAATTATTTATTTATTCGATTCGATTGAGTTGTAACTTATTTTTCCATGGGACCCGGTCAAATCCATCTCAATTGTTGATTGCACATATTTATATTTTATGTTGATAATTATATATTATATGTCCATGCAAATAACATGCCATATAGATATAATGTGCCTACTCATATGTTTTATAACATGCCATGCATACACGCGCATTCGTTATTGTTTATTTTATTTATTATAAAAGTGTTTTAGAAAAATAAAATAAAATAAGAACCATGCCTTGAAAATCGATTTAATATGATTAAATTGATTTAAGTTGCAAAATTGATTTACAAAATAATGTTACATTTGAAATTGAATTTAAGAGTTAAATTTTAAAATTTCACAAATCTGAAAAATAAATTTTTTATTTTTCGATTTGAAAATCATGAGATGTTTTTCAAACAAAATACATATTTGCAAAATAATGAGTGGGAGAGGTTTGTATGACAATACTACCCACTAGTCTCCGCCGTTAGCGTAACACCGTGAGATTCAGAAAGGGGCTTTGCGGCGACATTGAATCACCCTCCTAAAGGAGAGTGTCCTTTCCGGATCAATAACAAGGTTGGCTTCCTAGAGATAAGATTTCAGGATGTATTCTGATTTGACTACCCAAAGGTAGCAATCCGGAGTTAAGTCTATGGGATCTGAAACGGTGGGTTACACTCATAAAATATAATCAAATCTGTTGGTTATATTTTGTTGAAAATAATGATAGTTAATAAATATGAAAATATGAGATATTTTGACTATATTTATTAACTGAGAAGAGTCTCGATCTAATTGGCATATAACTTGACTACCCAAAGGTACACTTTATATGTGGAAAATTAGATTATCGTTGGCACCCAAAATTAAAACATGATTTATGTATTTTTCATGTGCATCATGCATCATATTTAATTGTGCCAAAATTAACATGCCTTGATATTCATGCACATAAATTGATTAGATGAATATTCTATTTATTTTCAAAGAATATATCGAATCCCATTATCATGCTACTTTGATTGAAAAATTAGACGGTGATAACTATGCTAAGTGGAAAAGTAACATGAACATACTATTGGTCTGCGAAGACTACAAATTTGTCCTAGCGGAGGAATGTCCTCCTGAACCCGTGGCAAATGCATCCAAAACCGTAAGGGAGCCTTATGATCGCTGGATTAAGGCCAACAACAAGCATGAGGAGATGGAGACTGCTTATGAGATAATGGAGTCTTTAGAAGCCATGTACGGTGTTCCCTCTGAGAAGGCTCGTTTGGATGCCATAAGGGCTTTCATGAATGACAAGATGAAGAAAGGTTCTTCAGTTAAGGTACATGTTTTGAACATGATTGATCACCTCCACGATGCAGAGCTCAATGGTGCCAGAATCAATGAAGCCACCCAAGTTGGCATCGTTTTGGAAAGCCTATCCCCTGATTTTCATGAGTTCGTGAACAATTTTGTTATGAACAAGAAAAAGTCAAATCTCACTGAACTCATGAATGACCTGCAAAACGTTGAATCCACCAATAAAAGAAGGGGAGGAGAAGCAAATGTTGTAGTTGCAAGAAGTTCTGGTAAAAATAAAAGAAAGAACCAGAACCAGGGAAAAGCGAAGAAGGGAAAGAACAAGAGACCTAAGAAGGCAAAGGTCCCCATCCAAAAACCCAAAGGAAAGTGTTTCCACTGCAATGGCGAAGGGCACTGGAAGAGAAACTATCACACGTATTTGAGGAGCTGAAAAAGAAAAAAGAACAAGGTAAATCAGATTTACTAGTCCTTGAAACATGTTTAGTAGAGGGTGATACCTCAGCCTGGATAATTGATTCGGGAGCAACTAATCATGTTTGTTCTTCTTTGCAGAGTCTTAGTTCTTACACCGAGCTAGCCGATGGGGACTACACGATGAAAGCGGGCAATGGTGCAAGAGTTTCGGCAAAAGCAGTGGGAGAAGTTAGTCTTCGATTTAGGGAAAATAAATTTTTAGTTTTGAACAATGTTTATTTTATTCCAAACATTCATAGGAATTTGATTTCTGTGGCTAAGTTATTTGAACAATTATTTAAAGTTTATTTTGATAATGAACTTGTTCATATTTCTTGAAATGGTTTAAATATTTGTTCTGGACGTCTGGATGATGGTTTATATTGTATAAGATCAATACCTAACTCACTGCTGAATACTGAAATGTTCAGAGTTGCCGAACCTAAGAATAAAAAGCAAAAGATTTCTCACAATAACAATACTTATCTGTGGCATCTTAGGCATGGTCATATTAACCTAAATAAGATTGAAAGACTGGTAAGGATGGTCCTTTACTTGAACAAAAAGTTAGTTAGCTTCCGTGCGTGAATCTTGTTTTGAAGGCAAAATGACCAAGAGGCCTTTCACGGCGAAAGGAGAAAGAGCTACAGAACCCCTTCAGTTGATACATTCAGATGTATGTGGACCGTTAAATGTCCAAGCTAGAGGAGGTTACGAATATTACGTCACCTTTATTGATGACTATTTAAGATACAGTTATGTTTACCTAATGCAACGGAAATCAGAAACTTTTGGAAAGTTTAGAGAATTCCGAGCAGAAGTTGAAAAACAATTAGGTAAACCAATCAAGACACTTCGATCAGATCGAGGGAGAGAATACCTAGACCAAGAGTTCCAAGATTTCTTGATTGAAGAAGGTGTGGTATCCCAATTGACTGCACTCGGTACACCACAACAGAATGGTGTAGCCAAAAAGAGAAATCAGACTTTGCTTGACATGATGAGATTAATGTTGAGTTATTCCTCACTGCCTACTTCATTCTAGGGTTATGCCCTAAAAATTGCTGCTTACATTCTGAATAGGGTAGCATCTAAGTCTGTATCTACAACACCCTTAGAGTTGTGGTGCGGTCGAAAACCTAGTTTGAGACACGTGCGCATATGGGGGTGTCCAGCACACGTGCTAAAAGGAAAGACTGGGAAGTTGGAACCCAATTCTAAAGTGTGTATGTTTGTAGGAAATCCCGATGGGACAAAAAGAGGTTTCTTTTATAGTCCTAAAGATCAAAAGGTGTTTGTATCGACAAATGCCACATTTCTGGAGCATGACTATATGATAGATTTTAAGCCCAGAAGTAAGGTAGTATTAGAAGAGTTACTTTCCGATGAGATCGGACCACAACAGACAAGAGTTATCAGACCACTCAAAGAAAAGATCATAGTTCCTGATCAGACTCCTACGGCACCTCGTCGTACTGGGAGGGTAAGCAGGTTACCCGACCGTTATACCGGGGAAGCCCAAATCGTCACTGCTGATGACGGTAAGGAAGATCCATCGACCTTTAAGGAAGCGATGAATGATTTTGATAAGGAAGAATGGCAAGCAGCTATGAAACTTGAGATGGAGTCCATGCACTCTAACTTAGTCTAGCAACTTGTAGATCTACCCGAAGGGGTAAAACCCATTGGATGCAAGTGGATCTTCAAGAGAAAGCGAGGAATGGATGGAAAAGAAGAGACTTATAAAGCAAGGCTAGTGGCTAAGGGTTATACCCAAAAGGAGGGAGTTGACTATGAGCAAACTTTCTCGCCGGTAGCTATGCTTAAGTCCATCCGGATACTCCTGACCATTGCAGCATATTTTGACTATGAGATATGGCAGATGGATGTCAAGACAGCTTTTTTGAATGGCTATCTTGATGAAACCATCTATATAGATCAGCCAGAGGGTTACATAGAGGAAGGCAAACAGCATAAAGTCTGTAAACTGCAAAGGTCCATTTATGGACTGAAGTAGGCTTCTAGATCATGGAACATCAGGTTTGATGAGGCTTTAAAGTCTTATGGATTTGATCAAAACATTGATGACCCATGCGTCTACAAGTACAAGAAAGAAGAGAAAGTGGTCTTCTTAATTCTTTACGTCGATGGCATCCTACTCATTGGGAATGATGTGGGAATGATCACAGATGTAAAGGAGTGGTTAGCCAACCAATTCCAAATAAAATATTTGGGAGAGGCAAGCTATGTTCTTGGGTCAAGATTATTTGAGATCACAAGAAAAAGCTTTTGGCATTATCACAAGTGTCTTATATAGATAAAGTGTTGTTTAGGTATTTGATAAGTACACAAATTGGCACTTTTAATATCATAATTGTCAAATTATTTTATCAAATTTGTGATTTTAGTTTCAAATATTCCTAAATTTAGAGGATTTAATTTTAATTAGATTTATTTTATTTTTCAGGTTTTTGAAGAAAACAATTGGATTTGGGCTAGTTTACCAAGCAAAACCCAAAATTTGAGCCCAAGAAAAGCCCAATTCGGCCCAAACCCCATCAGCCCATCATCTAACCGAGACGAACCGAGAAGCCGCGAGCCGAGCCAAGAAGCTGCCAGCCAACCCAACCGCCACGTGTCGTCCACTGCCGCACCGCAGGAACGTGGGACCTAGTTGTCCCCTCGTAAATGCGCGTCTGGCGCGCACCGCCCGCTCCCCTGCGCGAGTTTCTTCCACGTGCGCGTCATCCAGATCCTTTCCTCTCTGCGTGGGTGCCGTGTGCAGCAGCTCGCCAACCACAACACGCCCCGTGGTCCGTGCCCAGCCGCTTCCCCATGCCAGCAAGCGAGCTTTGCGCGCACGATCTCTCTCCCCGCGTGCACGTTCTCTCTCCCGCGCGACTTCCTCTCCCGCGTGCGTCAAGCCTTCCTCCGCGTGGGCCCAGCCAGTACAGCACTTCTTCCCGCGTGCGAATCCTCTTGCACCACGTGTCCCACCTCTTCAGCCCTCCTTCAGCACGTTTTTACATTTTTAGCTTTCTCAAAATATTATAAATAGGACCATTGTCAAGGTGATTAGAGGTTGATTTTTGGAGAGCCTAAATTCTTATTTTCTTGTTCTTCTTCTTATACTTTTTAGAATTTTATGGGAATTATGTGCAAGCTAGGCTAGAGTATTTAGGTGAGGCTAGAGATGATCCTATATGTGTAGTGAACTTATTTGGATTTTTGGTTCTCCAATGGTTTGTAAGTTTTATACATTTGAGTAAATAATTTTCTTTTATCATATTTCTTCTTCTTGTCAATATATTTTGTTGTCAACTTTCATATAAACCTAGTCAAGCCCTTTTTATGTGATTGTTCCATTATATTATATATTGATAGGTATTGTTTTATGAGTATTCTTTTACTGCATTATTGCCAACGGTATATTGTCGCTCTTAGATTTCTCATAAGATAATTTTTCCTAATTCTAAACGTTAGAATTTTATTTACTCGAATACATTTTTAATTCATATGTTCCTCAAGTATTTATTTTCGGATTGATTGTTTGGGATGTGAAACTTTCAATTGAGTCAATTTATGAATTAGAATCCAAATAGGTGAACAAAGCATATGGAGGATTCTCAAAGTCTTACCACTTTTTATTATTAAAGTTTCTCCATGTTAAATTGTTCAAAAAATCATCAAAAACACTCATTCATTTTCTTTGTTTGATTGCTTACTTTTCTTACGCTTTTTATTTGCTAGTCATTTCTTGTTCAATTTATTACCTCCTCGTGGGATCGACCGTTCAAATTGTACTGCAATTGACCGCTTGTTTTTGTACACGTTTGGGTGTAACCAAATTTTGGCGCCGTTGCCGGGGAGGTGCGTCAACAAGATTATTCAGTAGATAATTAGCCAAAGAGGTAGGTACTATTCATCTTTTATTTATTTATTCTTTGTTTAGTACGTTTCTTAAAAAAAAAAAAAAAAAAAAAGAAAAAAATTTGTTGCTGTGTTGTTTTAGGTTGTAGTCAATTTTCATTTTCCCAGTTGTTTGTTAAGTGTTCTCTAGTGCTGGAACTTTGGACGGGCCGCCCGCGACCGCCCGAAAAGCCCGAGTTTTTGCCCGAGCCCGAGCCCGAGCCGCCCGAGATATTTGGGCCGCCCGCCCGAGCCTGAATTTTACCTTGAACGGGCCGCGGGCTTGTATTAGGCTGCCCGAGCCCGCCCGAATTGCCCGAATTATTTAAACTTTTTTTTTAATATTAAGTTATTTTGTGTTAAAATTTATATATATATATATATATTACAATTTGAAATTTGAAATGAACACACGAACAATGTAAAAAAATTATTTCTTTATTAATTTTTAAATTTATAATTCATGATTACCTCATTAAAAACTTTACCAAGAAAAACCCAATTGGGATAAAAACTTAGCAAGGAAAAAAGAGTGCAATCATATTGTGACGAATTACAAATTTTATAAACTTACAAAGTTATACAATTACAAATACAATGTCAAAGGTAAATACATATTTACAAATTACAAATTTACAATTTAATTTGAAGCTAAAGGATCATCTTCAAAATTAAATGTTAATCGATTAAATTCATCGATCCATTATTGGCTTGCCGGTGAAATTGTATCTTGTAAATGTTGATCGGCCCGATCCCAATCCTTAATGCAAACTAAGGCTTCACCATTGAGTAACTGGTCTTTTAAAATAGAGATCTTTAAATAGCGATGAAGTTATTAAACCAAACCAATCATTGAGTGACTTTTGATAAATTATCAATTTACTTTGGTAGAAAGTTACTTTGATATAGAGTCACAAAGAGAGTGAAGAAAGTTGAAGAAAAAAGAGGATAATTAAGAAGATGAGGAGAGATTGTGAATAGAAAAATAGATAAAGATAGAAAGAAGAGTGATATAGAATAGAAAAACACGAGTATCTATAAGAACAAAACCGGCATTATATAGAAACAACACTTTTTAAAAATAAAAAATAATAAAAACGAGATGGTAATGTGTTTCTTTCCTTGTGTATATTATTTTTTGATGAATCCTTTTATCATGTAATTGATTATAAAAAAGGGTCGAGAATGTGAAAACTGAAATATTAAACTGCTAAAATAGGAATTTGCTCTTTCTATTAAGGAATTGTGTGTTTACCTTAATTAAAAAGTTAAAAATTTAAATAACAAATATGGGCATTGGGTCTAGTGGGATGATTCTTGCTTTGGGTGTGAGAGGTCCCAAGTTCGATTCTTAGAATGCCCCAATTTGTAGCAATTAATATTTTGGGCGGTTTTGGACAAATCGGGCAGCTCAGGCTTCGGGCAAAATTTGGGTTTTCGGGCTTATTTTCGGGTCGGACAATTCGGGCGGTTGGTCAGTTCGGGCATGGTCGGAAAATTCAAAAAAAATTCCGGCGGACGGTGGTAGAGGGCGGTCATACGGCGGCGGGCAAGAGAGTCAGTGTCAAATTCGGGGTGCTTGAGCCCGAACCTGAAAATCTAGCTTGGACTGGCGGGAGATGGGCTTGCCCACCCGAGCCTTAAAAAATTCAGGCTTCGGGCAGCCCGCCGACCCGAACTTCCAGCACTGGTGTTCTCTATTACTTTGTTAGGCTTTCTTTTCATTTATTTTGTTCGCAAAATAAATAAATAAATAAATAAAATAAAAAAAACTTTTAGTTTCCGTGACTTGATTGTAGTGTGTGTGTATATATATATATATATATAGGATTGGTCTTAAGTCCGGCACTCTTAAAGTGGCTGACTGATCCGGTAAAATAATCATAGCCGTTGGATTGGAAATTGAACGGTTCGATTGGAAATTGAGAAACAAAACCCATATCCTCTTTCTCAAACGCACGAGTGAGCACACCAAATTTTCCCTCGACCTCCTCGACCTCCCTCGAGCTCCGTTGACGTCCTCCGCATCCACACCGGCGCCGCGAGTTCCGACAGGCGGAGGAGGCCACGTTCCGACAACTCCCACAAGCAAACCCACCCACTTGTATCTCCTCCTCCACCCGGACATTTCTTCTCTCGTCAAAGACGACAACTGCATCCTCTGTCTCCGTCGCTGCTTCCTCGACGGCCTCCGCCGGGATCTTGCCGTAGGTGACTTCCGACAGGCCGACGAGGAGATTCGGACAGGCCGACGAGGAGACCCACCGCCTAAGGACCACTCCCACAACCAAACCCACAAACATTTTCTCTCTCCTCAAATAGCACGGGTTCATCTTCTCCGCCGCCACTTTATCGACTCGTGTGAAGATCGACGGAGATATTGCCGAGGTAATCTTCGAAACACTTTAAATTTTACAGCATTTGAACTGAATTATACGTCGATGCCGAAATTGAGAAAAAAGGTTAAAAAGTCCCCTGTTCTACATCAATGGGTTAGGCCGAAAATTGTAAATAGAGGAGACGTTTTGGAAGATAGAAATAGTGTGGGTGGGTCGAATTTGTGGTTATTTGAAGCTAATTTGGAGTCGTTAAATTTGACAGCATTTGAACTCAAATATAAAATGGTTTGGCTGAAATTGGAAAAAATGGTTAAAAAGTGGCTTGTTCTCCATCAATGGGGTTAAGCCGAAAATTGTAAATGGAGGGGACGTTTTGGAAGATAGAAACACTATGGGTGGGTCGAATTTGTGGTTATTTGAAGCTAATTTTGAGTCGTTACTTCGAATTGGTAGTTATAGGGTTTGTACATGTGGTTAAACCAAATAGCTATTGGGAAAGTGACTATACTAAGCAACGGTGAAATACTGGCATAGCACTGTGTTAGTAGAAAACCTATGCACACGCAGTAGAAGTGGATTCATTTATTATTTTTTTGAATAACGATGACACCGAAGATGTTTGTCGAGGATAATAGGCAGTATATTAGTTGATTTAGTTGAAAGAGGAATTTGGAAAAAAGTGAAAACCTATATTCATGCAATGTAAGTGGATTTAATTTTAAGTTTTCTGAATAAGTATGTAGTCGTCGATGTTTGTGGCTGCTATATTCTAGTTGAACGAGTTTTATAGTAAAAGTGGTATTAGGTTATAGTGTGTGGTATGCGATATATGGTTTAAGTAGTATGAATAAATTTGTGTGATTATTGCTATTGTCAGCTTGGTGTTTCTTGTGGGTTATTTATTTTTAATCTTTTGGGGAAATGTGTTGAGGACAAGTGCATCGTGTAACATATTAATCAAAATATTTCATTAAGTATTAAATTAGTTGGTTATTCATGCAGTGTATTATGAGTAACAGAGGTAATGCAAAAGTAAGCAATGGTGACTAAACAGGGTCGTAAAAGGCATAGTGTGGATCGTGTAGAAGCGGACAAAGAGCATTTGACCACTTCGGTTTCTAACAAGAAATTAAATGTACAATGCTCCCCGGTGCGGTTTGGTAACATGTGTGCTCATCTTAGTGAGCGTAGACGGGCGTTAGTTAAAGACATGGGGTTTGGGGGGTTGTTGGAAATGGCTAGCGTGCACATATGTCACAAATTGATTATGTGGATGGTGGACAACTTTAAAGAGGAGGATTGCTCATTGACTATTTGCGGGAAGACGTTTGTCCTCACAACGGAGTTGTTTGGGGAAGTTATGGGTTTGTCTAATGGAGGGGATGACTTTGAGCAGCAAGGCACCGATGAGGAAGTGATAAATCGGAAGAAACAAATAATCGATGGAAGGAACTAGCTACAGTTGTCTGATTTGGAGGCTAACTTGTTAGATGATAACCATCCTAATGATATATTTATTGGGAATTTTTTATTGTTTGCTTGTGGAACTATCTTAATGCCGACAACAACCGTTGTGGTTGGAACAACCTTACTTTCTTCCATAAACGGTGTTCATAGTGTGAAGAGCTTAAATTGGGCAACAAAGTGTCTTAGCCATCTTGTTGACGCAATAAGGCATTATAAAAAAAGGAAAGGGGAATTCATTTGTGGCTGTGTGCTTTTTCTACAGGTAAATGCTAGATTACTCATGTTGGAAGTTGAATGTTGTTGATTTGTTTGGCCGGGACGCATCGTTTGTGATTACTAATAACCTTTTTGTCCTTGTAAGGTGTTTTACCTGCACCACTTGGAGGGTCACTCTCAATTCATCGATCGCAGTAAAGTACCAATATCTGCGTGGACAGAGAAGAAGACTAGAGCAGTTATAAGATGGATTAATGCTTCAGGCGGTTACTCTGTTAAGAAGGTAACAAAGTTAAATGACTTGTATTTTAAAGGTGTTTTACCTTGTTTGGGTTTCAATTCGAAACTTAATTTGTATAAATTTTGAACCCGATACTAACGCGTTTTTGTCTTACTTAATTGATGCAGATGCGGTCATCAATGGTGGAAGAATCAGGTGTTGGAAGAAGGACTGTTGAAACGCATGCCGTCAACATAATGACAGAAGTAAACCGAACGAAGGACGTGGTCAGTGGGTTGGCTCAGCAACTGTCCAAGTTTAAAGAAGATATGTTGGATGTGATTAGGAGAGAAGTTCGTGTTGCGACTACCGAAGCATTAGACGAGGCTAATTTCAATGCAGGGAAATCGGATGACGTACGGAGAAGTGTCGCCAACAAGAGTATGGACACGGAGGGTATTGAAGACGTAGCAGGGGCAGCAATCTTAGTACCATCCATTTTTGATATCATGCGTGGAATGGATAATATCGAAGATGACTTCCCACGTGTTTTTAAGTCACTGAAGGGAATACAGTCGAGGTAATCGAAGCGGAAGGTTGGTAGTTCACGTGAGTTGAAAAGCAATGCAAGTGGTTGGTTGGCTGCCATAGATCCTCCGGATAGTATGCGGAGCGATGAAGTTGTTGATGTGACAATGGAGTGTATAAAAATAAGTGATTCAGAAACCCGTATTGCTGAATCCATTCGACAAAACCTTCCCCGTGACCCGACATATCTTCTTAAAGAATACGTAGCAAGCAAGGGTCAAAGAGTAGGAAAGTTTCTGTTGCGCTTTGTGGTTAAGCCAACAGACCTATGTGTTGCTTTGTACGTATATGATGAGTCATTGAAGACTGGGTAAGTTTGGAAATCGGTGGTTATTATTTATATTTACCATTTCATCGCTTTAGATAAATGCAAATAACGTAAGGATGCATCGCTAATGTTGTGATAGTCCTATTTCCGTATGCAGTGAGATCCTTGGCTCGTTTGGAAGATTTTCCTTACGGCGGATGCACCTTCTTGACTTAGCTCCCGGCGGAAATATTTGCGGCGCTGTAAGTAAATGATAATACTTATGTCCTAATTCGCTATGTATTTGAAGAAACACATTGAATGCTCACGCCTTAGTTACATCGTAATTGATCTGTGATTGTGACGTGCAGATTATTGATTGCTACGCCCGTTGTTTAACGGAGGCTCTGCGAAGGGACGTTGAAAACCCTATGGAGAATCCTCTTTGGGTCCTTCCAACTCGAATTTCGGTAAGGAGCTAGTTAAGTAGATTAAGGGGTAAAGTTAGATATGCTAACACTATTGCAATTTAAAAAACCTGTAAAATTTAATGACTATGAGAAGGATATAAAATATGTTTGTCCGGGAGTTGTAATTTGGTTTTTTTATCTATGTACGCAGGTCCTTTGTGCCACACTTAAGGAAAAAGGCATGCAGAGGCACATCTCATTAATGCATTATGCGGAAGCTGAGGAATGGCGTCGTAATTTTCTTGGTGATGTTGGAGCTTGTGATAAGGTATGCTTAGCCAAGAAAGTATTCATCACGTTCGTTACGTGACGCGTTCGAGCTACGGCTATATTATGTGCGAATTGAAATCATGATAAATGTATTGTAGATTGTAATACCGTGTTATTCGTCTGAGGATCTGCACTGGTTTTTGGCCGTTTTGGACTTCAAGCATCAACAAGTTGAGATTTGGGATTCACTGCCTCATCACAAGCGTAGACATCACCGGGGTTCTATTGCCATGGATTCGGTAAGTTGCTTTACTCGGGTATCTAAAAAATGCTGCGGTTTTGTTTTGTTGTGTGATATGCAAAAATTTTGGTCAATTTCTATGGTGATTTATGCTTGTCCATATTTATCTTATGCAATTTTGGCTCGTACACTAAGATTGTGTACCATTGTATTGTGTGTAGCCTTACTTGTGCAAAGGAAGAAAAAAAAACATTATGTATATAGATGTTTCATGTATGCGACAAATGTAAGGAAGTATAATAAGTAATGTGTTACGTCCTATATATATAACACAACTTATTACACTGAACATAGGTGCTACTTGATTTGTTGGATAAAACCTTTGCAATGTAACTACTTTAAACACACATGCAAATGTTGTCATGCAGATTGGCGTGCTTTCCAACTTGCTTGCAACAGATTTGGAATTGGCATATGATGATGGACTGAATATTAGTTTGTTCAAATTTGTACATAAGAAGGATATACCAACCCAAGGGAATGGGAATGACTGTGGCATCTTCGTAATCCAATTCATGTGGGCTGCCGTAACAGGGAACACTATATCTAGTAAGGTATGGAACTTAATAATGTAGTCATGCATGCAACGAACGTCCATATTCACAGTAGGCCCGGTTTGTTAAGCTTGCAAACGTCATACTTTCATGTGGCTTAACTCTTGTTATATAACTGTGAATGCTAGTTCGATTCGGAGGAGGCGCGGTTCTTTCTCGGTCTCAAACTTGTTAGATCAAAAATCAACAATGTTAGGGAAGGCACTCTTAATGCAGCGTACAACCATTCGAAGGACGTTATGTCGAGGTACAGTCAACCGGAGTTGAGCACCACCACGGAAAAAGTAAGTGCAGCATCAGTCGTTGACCCAGAGCCTGGAGTGCAGAATTTGGCGTATGCGACTAAGAAGAAGAGGGCTTTACGCTGGGGTCGCAGGGGGTAATGTTCTGGTGTCGCCGCATCAAGAAGAAGTGGACTGCAGAGCTGTTGAAGTAACATCCACCAATCTTACTTGTCTAATGTTCTTGGACATACGATGTGTGTTTGGAAGGCTGCATGCCTCGAATAAACCATTTACCTGATTTACTATGACAGCATGTACACAAGCATGCTTCTGTTTTGAGTGTATTTGAAAGGCTGAATGGCCCGTATAAACAATTCAATGCTTTAGTATCATGCTTCTGTTTTGAATGTATTTGGTGTTCAAGTGTTATTCATTGTGATGTAAATGGGGTTCCTTGAGGTTTTGTTGTGTCCTCATTTGTGTCTGTGCAATGATAGCTACGTTGAGCGACACTTATATTAAGTATCTATTTTATTAGTTAACCAAGGAATCCATTTGGTTTTGCTTATTTGAGTATTCGGCTATATTACATTGTGCTATGCAAATACTTCTTATCTAAATTTAGGATGCAATTCGTGAAGCCCAACAAATCCAATAGAGCTTGAAGGATTAGTGTAACCTTTAGACCATAATTAGCATGAGACAACAAATGGATGGAAATTCTCCACATAATGGCTGCCGGTTCTAGCTCTGGTGCTCTTAATGTCCATGGGATTTGCAATTCATTTAACTGGGCACTTAATATCAAAAATAACAAAGAAACACCGCAAAGGCGAGACTTTATGATGCCATGAGCTGATTTGAATGTATAACATAAAAGGCAACATATTCCACAAGCACGTTAACAAAAAACCAGAAGCTCATATACATTACACATATATAGGCAGTTAAAACGGACACTGTCACACGCATTGCTATGCAGCCCAAGTTAACCACACCTTAATATGAGCTTCACGTACACGAAGTGCTAACAAAATTGACATAATATATGAATATATCACCTACGATTATCCCTCTATCTCATCTTCAGCAGCGGCATTTGGCGTATGTCCAACGTTTGGCATCGACAGCGACATTCGAAAGTCGACGTGCTCTGAATACCTCGTCAAGCACTCGTTCCTCAGGAAATCAATGGTTTGGTTAAACTTGTCATACGTTGAATCGGCTTCAATCTGAGCAGCAACTATATGGGATGCTTGTGCGTTTATATCTTGTCTGATTTTCTCTACCTCAGAAGTCAAATCTGCATGCTTCTGTTTCAAGTCGGCGTTCTTGGCGAGAAGTTGTTCCCGCTGATGAGACAGTGAGTTCTCGGCCTTCATTGCATTGTTGAGAAGTTGGAGTAGGTGGTTCATGTATTTTAAGGGCTCAGTTTGAAGCTGCTCAATGGGCCACTCAAAAATGTCAACCCACTGAACCCCACTTCGTTCATCTGTCGTCGGAGGTGGACGATTGACAAAGGAACTCATACTGGATTTATGCTTGACTCTCAGTCACTAGGTTTTCTCTTTGTTTTTAATTTTGTTTCCTCCTCACAGTTACGCGGTCTGGGTTGTGGCTTTGGGAAGTTCACATTATATAAATGCCAACCGTGAACCATTTGAGACAGCATGTCAGAGGTTTGGTGCAATAGTCAAAAGCATTAATAAATGTCATTTTCATTCCTTGGCACTAAGATTTGCGTACGTGCATATACATATTGAGTGTGAAGGACGCAAGGTGATTTCCTCCAAATAAGGCAACAGATTTGTGCTAGGCCCGAGGAAGCTGCAACTAGGCACTTTACAGTGCTATCGGAGATTTTTTGAATCGTTTTTATTCTTCATAACTTGAATTCATTTTTTATAAGCATTCTCATACTAATGTATGCAACGTGTATTCCAAATTTCAGATATAGTTTACGTCGTTTCCTATTTTATTTGACTTTTAAAAGACGTAATATTGAAAATAATCGTTCAAAACGGGGAATTCATCAAAACATGCTCTCGTGACTCAGCTAATTTGTTAAAAATCATGCATTTATACGCAGAAGCAAAGGACGTTAGAAATAGTGAATTCGATTTTGCCCAGCCTTGGTAGAGATGTAACAATGGGCCAGGGCCCGTTGGCCGGCCCGGGCCCATCCTGATATATTGATGGGCCGGGCCGGCACGGCTCATATACTATACACGTCACGGCCCAACCAATAAATACTGGTGGCCTGGGCCCAGCCAGCATATATCGGTCCGTGGTCAGGCACGGCACGTTCCATGGGATGGGCCGGCCCATCCTGGCCTTGCCCGTCTAGGCCCATAATGGCTTGTCCCAGCCTAACCCATCCTGGCCCATAATGGCCTGTCCCAGCCCAACCCATCAAGGGCCGCGGCACGGCCCATCATGGCCCGCAGCACGGCCCAGCCTAGACCACGCAAAATTGGCACGTGGGCGGGGCTGGGCCGAGGTCATTCTTATACGGGCCGCCCCGGCCCGGCCTACAAATTTCGTGGCCTGGGCCAGCCCGGCTAGCGACCCGCGTGGGCCTAAAGAGAATGGGACGGGCCACGCCGTGCCGGCACATTCTTGCATCTCTACATCCTTGGAACTCGCCGCTATATTGCGGTTCCGGGATACTTTTTGTGACGAGCCTCGTGGAGGCTGAAATTGTAGCTGTATATTTAATTTGGACTAACGAAAATTGGGTAAAAAATTAGAAAACGTTTTTATTTCTTCTTCTTCTTAAACTCTTATAGTAGGTCGCATAATTCTGTTTCTTGATCGAACTATTCAAACCGTAACTTATTTATTTGTCAAAGCGTATCAATAAATCTATATATATATGTACACTTAAAGTAGACTGAATTACTAGTCGTAATCCGCAGAAGCATTCAACATATACTTGAAGAATCATGATTGCCAAAATTAAGACTTTTTGCTTATAAAGCGAGACTGGTTTTAAATTTCTTTACATTCTGTCACGACAATTCTTCATCTTGTTGCGTTTTAAAATTGCCATTTTCGCGCGAAAATTGAAATAGCAAATAGTCTGGCCATTGGCTTGCCGTGTTCGCGTTCATAGTAACCAGAGAGCTTTTCCTCTAATCCATAATTTGAAGTTTAAAACTATACAGATCACAAAATGCTAACCAAACAAAAACGTTTAAAACACACAAATGCAACATAAAAGTCACACACCCTCATTACAATGCGTCTACGCAGCAACCACAAATCTACATCCATACATTGAAGCTTAAGGTTGGCTATTTAATAATGGAGTACAGTTGGAGAACTTATTGAAGAAGTCTCGGCCATTTGAAAAGAAGCTTTCAACTCCTCTAAGGTTTGTTAACGCCGTGACCTAGAAGAAAAGATATTCCGAATGGGGTTTGAGAACAATATTCCTATTTTTACAACTTTACCATAACATAAAACAAAAAACAAAAATCCAAAATTTAGATTTCTCATAATCCCTGTGATCTCCTTCTTTTTGTTATAGTGTTTGCTTGTGGTTTTTTTCCACTTTCTTCATTTTATCGTTGCAAATTGAAAAATTAAACTAACAATTATTTCTCTCATCTATGTCTGTACTCAGTGCTAGGTCGTAGTGTCGTTAAAGTTAGGGCGTACTGTCATTCGAGAGTCTAAAAATTTAGACTCGCACACCTTATATGCATTCGAACTTCTTCCGTTTTGAAGTACGGTGAGTATTTTATCAATCCTATTTAATTGATCAGAAAAAACGTCTACTTAACGTGAAATTTGATACGGAATTTAGGAATACAGATGTTAATTCTATAAATCCTTCTTTCACAAGATATACCATAATATATTGCCATACACGAAAATAATTGACTTAAATACAATAACACTATTTCGACTCCGGGATTTGATTGGTCGCTTTCCAATTTAATCGAAAGCGACTTCACTTTTACCAGTTCGAGGACATTTTTTACAGGCCGAGGTCAGAACAATGGCCTGTTTGGTATTGTTTTGTTTTCAGTTTTCACGTGTTTCGAAGCTAAAAAATGAAAACAAACTCGAAAAACGTGTTTGGCACAAAACTTTTCTAAAAAAAAAACAATAACATTTTTGTATTTTTGTGAAAAAATGAAAACGACAAAAAGGGGTTTTCATTTTCTCGTTTTCGTTTTCTGTTTTCTGAAAATGGATTTAACTTTCTTTTTTCCATTTTCTTTCCTCTTTTCTAAAACATTTTTGTATTACATATGTTTATTTAATATATTTATTTAATATATTTATTATTTAATATATTTAATAATGTTATTTATTTAATATATTTAATTTATTATTACATGTTTTTAAAAATTGAAACAACTAAATGCATTTTCAGTGTTTTTTAAAACTATTATCAATATCTAAATAAAACTACCAAAAGCTTTTTCAGAAATAATTCAAAAATGATACTAAAAACATTTTCATTTTCATTTTCGTACATAAAAAAAAAAAACGTTTTGGAATCAATTCCAAACGCAACCTTGGTGTGTTGAGCGTTTATGAAGAATTTCGGATAGTTTTGATGTACTCTACAATTTTATTTCATATGTCCTTCTAAGACATCAACAGTAAAATAATTTAAATTAAGAAATCAATACTTATTTCGGTTGCCAGAAGAACCTTTTAAGATTAAGATTAAATTAATCAACGCTTTCACTATCACACAGGTTGTGGACGTAAGGCCATGTTTGGGAATATCGCTTGAAAATTCAGCGACGTCATTTCGACAAACATATATCTGTTATACGGCTTAAGTTGTGATGGGGACTGTATCCATTTTTCAGCCTTACATATGCTACTAGTTATTATTAACCAAAATATGTGAGGAGCAAGGATTACAAAATATTAATATTATGGTAGTATTACGCCAGTCAATACGACAACTTATAGTAAATCAGGTTGCATCATTCTATCAAGCCGGGGCAACCAATTGTAAATGGAAAACGTAAAACCACTTTCCTTACACGGCATTGTGTAAAGATGAAAAACACTTTATCCAACTGTGTTGTGTTTCAACTCACAAGAAACTGTAAATGGGATAAATAAAAGTCACTTCAAATAGTATTTTGCGTACAACATGACAGAGCTACATACCATAGAAGCATGGCCTCCAACTGGAAAGTTCGGCTGAATACACAATATTGGATGTTTGAATATCAAATGGGTGAACACGTCATCATTCGTATTGTACAATTGTGTTTTTTTGACAGCGTACTGTGCACATGAGAAAGCAATTTTTCAAGGCGTTTGAATGTATATGGAATGCTTCCGTAGTCACTTTTTCAATGGAATGCTTCCGTACTAACCTTTTCAATGTACATATGCAGAGGCTCAGCTGAAATATAGAGCACGATTAGTAGGATTAACAACACTGCAAATTATATAATATTGGTTAACAATACAATTATTTTAAAATGGTACAACGCGCTACTAGTTATTTTATGTTATAATGTTGTGTTCAGGACAGTAGGTAACCTAACACAATCTATTCAAGAAGGAAGATTTCATTTGATTTGACCTTGTAGATGAAATGATTAATTAGACAGCTTTTTAATATATATATTTGCGGAATTCATGCGAAAATGTAGATCATGGACTGGTGTGAATGAAGACCATATTAGGCGGGAAAACCATATTGCAAAATTGGCGCGCATACACCACGTTCCCCAAGCTCCACAACACATTATATATAGAGGTGGCCAAATTAGCCCAGATTGAAACACAAACACATTCGTAGCCTAACGGAGCATGATGAAGCCAGTCAATTTGTTCCCGATGAGCAACGTCGTGATCAAAACTGAACCACCATCCTCGCCGGAAATGACAACGCCAGTGTTTGACAACCCAACCCCTAAGGAGTCCCCAAAATCAGACATGCAGTCATGTCTATCAATTAAAACACGTCGTCGCCGTCAAAGCCGTGTTGTCATGGAGGCATGCAAACGATGCAAGTATCTTGAGAATCTTAACGATTCTGAGCGTCGCCTGCGAAGGTCCATTGCTAGGAGGGCAGCACATTCCCGTACCAAATGTTACCAACTCGAGATCCTTCTAGATGATATTCAGAATCTCAAAGATCGCATGCTCAGTCTAGTGAAAGACCTTGGGAATTCAACCGAAGATAACGAGAAGGAAGCCAAACGTGAGCCAGTCTGTGTTGAGTGTATTCCCCTGGACTAGATACGAACCAGATGTCTTATGTTCATTACTTTCTGACTATTATATGTAGCGTAAATCCTGAAAATGTTGTCTATCATTGTTATATTCATGCGAGTGATGCACATGTACTTTTGGGTATTAGTAGTGCATGCATGTTAAAGCCTATGACGTACTATATTGACATGCCATATTTTGTTTTTTGTGTAATGCAATGAGAAGTCAATATTATAGCATATGTGTTAACCGTAAGGATTGTTTTTCTTGATTTATTTCTAAGGGCCATTGCAGTGTCCGTTGTAGAACAGTGTTCGCCGCAGTTGGACACATATATTCTGAAAATCTCCCTCACCTTGTAATGTATAATATGTTAAGCATAGCATTTCATGCTACGAAAAAGTTGGGCTCGTACTTGCTTAAACTTTAAATTCCCCAAAAGAAGTCCATGGCCTCGTGTTCTATATGGGGTACAACTGGGAACACTTTACAATACTCGGCCCATGTGCCGCATAGAGCACGTGCAATTTAATGCTCAAACCCACATGCTCCCCATTTTCAATGGGGATAGGTGTAGTACACATGACAAAACGACACCACACACGGGTTGCAACTTTTCTGGCTTTGGTCATAAATGAGATCAACGCAATTGGTTGTACCAAACCAATTGTTGCATTTAACCGTGGGACAACCCAAAAACACCATTTACATCGTTCACCAGTAACTAAAGAAATAGCAACAAGCTTTGGAGAAACATGCAGTGAGCTAAACGTTAGAGCATTACTTCCGTCGCCAAAGGCTGTTGTAATCGTTTTGCTAGGCAGGCTGAATCGTAGTGGTATTTTACCACAGGTACACTGCTCATTGTCTATATTTCCTATTTTTATGTCCATTGTAAAGTTAACAAAACGCTCTCTGCACAAAAACTCGTTGAAACTTTTTTGATTCAGTAAGGGCTACACTGCACAAAAATCGGTGTCAACAACCTTATTCTTCTGTCATGGCAACACTATACATTAACCCAAATAAAACACTTCCTTCAACAATTAACACGTTTCCATTTAATAGTTGCAATACGAGTCTATGCATGATCACTTTTATTTTTTCACAATTCTGTAATGCAAGCACTTAATACAATCCTCATCTCCTTAGTTTGCAGAATAAATCTCTACAGTAGTCCAAACACGAAGTAGACCGACGGTACATTATGGAGTGGGCAGATTTCTATACCACTTTAGACTTGGTGAAAACGACTTGGGATTTGCTACCGGAAGACTTACTTCGGAAAGAACTTGAAACGAAAGAACTCTGGGATAACTTCTACAAGTTATACTCAAAACATATAGGCTTCAGCTACAGGAAGGATAATACCAGAAAGGAAGAGGATGGTGAACGTTGGGGTAGAAGGTGGTGCTGCTCGAGATAAGGTTTTAGGAGACGGAAGTGGTTGGAACTAGAACACCGCACAAGAGCGGCCGTTTCTGAAACACGTTGTGGGTGCGAAGCTAGTATTCGGGTAATACAAAGCAAAACTACACATAAGTGGGTATGTAGACATTTCAACCCTCACCACAACCACGAATGCGCGTCACCACAAGAAATCAGGTTTCTCAGATCAAATCGCAATGTCACTGATAACGTTGTCGCAAGGTGTGAGTCAATGAAACGGGCAGGCATGAAAAATGTTCAAATAATTGACTTTATCGCATTAGAATCGGGGGGACACGACAAGCTCCCTTTTCCTTGAGAAGGACATCCATAACAAGCTAACGCGAGTGCGCAACGCAAAGGACCAAGATCAAAACATCACCGACTCAGATGGCATGCTTGGTTACATTAGATGCTTGGCGAGGAACCACGGCGGGGACTTTTACTGCGTCTACAATGCCGATGAAGAAAACAGACTGTGCAACATACTATGGTCGGACGGGGTTTCGAGGAGAGATTACGCAGTTTTTGGCGATGTCTTGGCCTTCGACACAACCTACAGGACTAACAAATACCACAAGCCTTTGCTTCTGCTAGTTGGGGTAAACAACCACTGGATGACAACAGTGTTTGGCATTGCTCTCCTGGTCGACGAAACAGTAGTGAAGCAAATTAATTTTGTATAATAAATTTCTGCAAGCGTACGGTGTCAAGTTTTGAGTATAAGGTGAGTGAGTATCGTCTCCACAGGGATTGGGTTTAGAATTGCCATTAAGTACCGCAATTATTGTAACTTAACTTTATCTAGGCAACCTAATAAAATGACAATTAAGAAAATAAAACAAAATAAATATGAAAATAAGAAAATAAAGTATCTATACACAAATGGTCTAGGGACTTGATTTCGCTTTATTATTCCTATTTTCATCCTATTATGTAATCGCTAATCAATTCCATTCAATTAATTAATCAAGTGACTAATATCATCTTGCAACCTCTCCAGAGTGCCTCACAAGAAATTGTATTTAAATACCCAAAACAATATCCCTATTCGAAATGAACATTTAAACACAAATTAAGCTTCGCCTTTATGATTAGAAAATAGGAATGTCGATCGCCTCCCGGCCTCACAACAACCTAAATCCTAATTTGATTATCTAAGCGTTGATCTCCTCCCGGTCTCACAACAACCTAGACTATGCTTCTCAAATCTAGATAAAGAATTCAATCTCTCCCGAGCATCAAATTCGCAATCTAAAATTCATCTAACTCATTGGCAAAATAAATTACAAGCATTAAGCATAGAGAACCATAAATGAATTGGAAATGAAATTAAATTAACAATCAACAAAATATTCAAAACATAGTTCAAATAAAACTACATCAAGTCCTAGATTTAATGTCTAGCTCAACATGGAAAAATAGATGAAAGAAGATAAAACCCAATGTCCATTGAAGAACTTCCAAGGACCTCCAAGATGAAGGATTTCGGCCTCCTTTTGATGTTTTCTTCACTTCTCCGGGCTCCCTTTCCAAATGGCATCTCTTTCCTTTTATACGACAACATTTTGGAGATAGGGATTTAGTTGCGCGCTGGGCAGGTTTTGTTGCGCTGCAGCCCACTTTAGTGCGCTGCAGCCTGCGCCTCCTTTTCTCTCTGGACTTTTTTGTTTTCCGTTGCGCGCTGTAGCCTAAAATGGTGCGCTGCAGCCCGCTTTTTTGCATTCCAAGCCTCCTCTTTTGTGCCTTAAAATCCTCTATTGTCTCCTCTTGCCATTGATTCACAAGTTGGGCAAATATTCTTCTTTGCTTCATGCAAAATCATCCAAGTTCGCATTTATTTATAACTCCTATAAAAAAACACACAAAAGACATTAAACTAACAAAAATGCTTGAAAACTTACAAATATTCAAGCTTAAAAGTACTTGATTTGTTGGTAAAAATACTCGTCATCAAGTAGATACGTTTGTCTGGGTTCTACAGATGTTTCTTCAAGGAATGAATAATAGGAAGCCAAATGTTATCGTTACTGACGGTGACAATGCCATGAAGAATGTCATAGCAAAAGTCTTTCCGGAATCTAAGCACAGGCTATGCGGATGGCATCTAATGGAGAACTTCAAGCGGGACTTCAAGGAAGTTATATACGGATACTACTCCGAACCTGAGTTTCTCGATAGATGGCATTCTTTGATTCTGGCATACGAATTGGAGAACAACTACTGGGCAACATGTATGTTTGAAAAAAGGGAGAGTTGGGCCGAGACGTATCTGCATGGCAATTTTTGTGCAGGCATACGAACCACTCAACGCAGCGAGTCGATGAATAAAACAATCAGACAATTCCTCGACAGTACGAAGTCGCTCACGGACTTTGTATCTTTGGTTGACCACGCCATAAAGAAGCTGCGACACAAAGATTTGCAGGATGACTTCTCCACCCGACATAGTACTCCTTTATTGCGACATGGAGATATTTTAAACCCATACTATCAACACGCTGCATCTTTGTTCACGAGAAGAATTTATACAAAAAAGGTTTCTCACGAAATAAAGCTCATACATGCATACACTGTTAGGCAAGTTGATGAGATCGATGGGTATATGAATTTCTCAATCATCAAGTTCCCAAATGGAGACTCGGAGCACAATGTTATACGCCGCAGCTCTGACAGTCATCTAACGTGCAATTGCTTACTTTTCGAGACTGATGGATATCCGTGCAGACACATATTTTCAGTTCTGAAGTTTCTAAACATAACAAGAATTCCAGATTCCCTTGTTATGTCTAGGTGGGCTGTTCATGCAAAGGCGCAATTCCAAACCACATATCAAACTACCAACGAGGTCCCGCAGGAGATATTAGAACTAACTAGGTTCGGAACCCTCAGTTCTGACTTCAACCAAGTGGCATACTATGCAACAAAAGTGGAGGATTTCTACCAACAAACAAGAACCGAACTTGCAAATTTATGTTCAAAATTTAAGAGCTTGATGGAAACGGAGCCACCGCTTCCGAGGCAAGAAGAGTCTATTGATGAAATCAATCCGTTTGAAGTACTAAAAGATCCTATTGTTGTTCGAAACAAGGGAACGGCAAGGCGGCCGCAAGTGGGTCCGAGTGCTCAGGAGGAAATGGGTTTGGAAAGAGTAAGAAGGAAGTGTGCCCTGTGTAAGGGCCATGGCCACAACAAACAAACATGTCCATTAAAGAAAGACAAGGCCAAAACCATGCTCACTTGTTCAGCAGGGAACGACGACAGCACACACCCAACACAAATGTCTTTAGAAAATATAAGCTCCTCCCAACAGTGCTACTGCCTTCAAATGAATACCGAACACGAGGGATTTACTTTCTCCTTCGGACAACAATCCAAATCACATACTTACTACATCCAAAAGTAGGACGAGTCCCTTTTCAAAGGCAAATGTTATATTAGTAAGACGTATCTGTTTTGCCCTTACTAAGCGTTCCTAATGAAATTGTGTTTTCATTTTCCTCAACACTTCGACATTATCTACCATATTACGATATTGTATTACTTATTTTCTTACCTGATCTGATGTTAATGTCCAAACAAGTGAAGGAACTTATTCAAATGAAAATCATTAAAAATGTCATCCGTAATGCCACAACCTCTAAAAAATTAATTTCTTCCGCAAATCAAACATTCAAAGCCTAGTCTTTTTACAAGATTTAAAGTTACATCACCATGCTTTTTAGTGTACAACAAAACTACAATACAACTTCTCTTTGAACAACAACGACTAACTCATTGTACACATTCTCGCCTCGAGTTATTCACTTATTTATATCGGATCCACATGTCTCATACAAAGCAAATATACAACCCGTAAGAACGGCAACAATATTCAATCTTCAAATGAGTAAACACGTTTTCAAGCAAAAATAACTTCCAAACCAAGTTTAATCAATATACATCTTACTATGTTATATGTTCACTTAATTTAAAAAGAAAAATATATATATTTCCGTTCCCCCTACAAACATTAAAAAAAAAAAAATTCCAAACAACATTCAATACCATGAAATACAACAAACCAGCCATTATACATATTTTTTAGCTATATATTCACGTAATTACTATAAAATATACATATTTTGAGGATTAATATACATTATCATTTTTTATATACAACTTTACATATAAATATATACACGAAACACATATAAATATACACACTTCAGCATAAATGTACAAGTGCCGTTCGGTGGGGCACTTTTGAAAAGTCTTTGACGAGAGACCTATATATATATATATATATATATATATATATATATATATATAGGCAAAGTCTCCAATCCGACTTCGAATTTGTACATTTCTCTGTAAAATATGTATATTTTTTTTAGAACGTGTATATTTTCTCTTAAAAGATGTACAATTCCTTTTACAGTAAAATATACAATATGTACACATTCTAAAGAAGAAATGTACACATTTTAAAGAAGAAATGTACATATTTTATAAAGAAATGTATATATATATATATATATATTTATTTATATATAAAAAAAGTTACCTTTTCTCTTGTTCATTTTCTTTCCGTAGTCGTGTTGCTGCAAAAAAAAAAAAAAAAAAAAAAAAAAAAAAAAAAAAAAAAAAAGTTTCTCGCTTTGACTTTTTGTTTATTTATATTTTTTTAAAAAAAAAAAAAAAAAAAAAACTTTTGTTGCCCGTTCTCACGTTCTCAATTCTAAAAGTGTATTCCTTTATTTCTTACTTTTTTTTTTCACGTTCTCACGTTCTTTTTTTTTTTTTTACAAGACTCTTTTTTTTTGTAGTCTTGTAAAAAAAAAAAAAAAAAAAGAATCTCACACTTTTAGAATTTGTTTTTATTCTTGATTTTTTTTCTTTTTAGTTTTTAAAATTAATTGTGATTTGATTTTGTAATCTTTTATTTTTGGTAAATTAGGATTTTATTTTGTTTCCTCATTTGTATATTTTAATTGTTGCCTTATTTAATTTTTCCTTTTATAGTTTCATTAACTCTTAGGATTATAACTAGGATTGTAATTAATTGACTAATTTAGATTCCTAATCTAGGATTTTCATATTTGGTAGATTTAGGTTTTTGACTTTCGGAATAGTTTCCATTAATTAGATTACATTTCATAATTTACTCAATAAAATTTAATAATTAATATTGAGAATAATTGTGTGGTTACGTGGAAAGTGTAATCTGAGGGAGTTCTGTCTAGGAAAGTTGGTACTTAAGCGGGCTTCGCCCCACCAATCTTTCATGGGAACGTTACTCTGTCAAGGAGATTATTCATTGAGCTAAGAGCTATAGTCTTTCCTGGGAGCACTCTCGGTGGTTACAATTTACGTTACTATATAATTATTTTCTTTTTGATTAAAAAAAACAAAAAAATAAACAAAAAAATAAAAACAAAAAAATAAAAAATAAATAAAAAATAAAAAAAGTGAAACGTTGTAGGGTGAATGAATCATTATAGAGACGAATTAGGGAGATTCACAATAAGGTCGGAGAACCCTAGTGAAGTTTCTTCCCACACGTCTAGTCCTCCCTCGACCCCAGGCTCATTAGCAGTTGCAAATCCATTCGCAATGGCTCAAAACGAGGAGGTCCAACAGAAGACGTTGAACGATTATCTCCACCCTATGCGTACGGCCACACCATCACGCATAATGTTTCCCCCAAATATGCCGAATTTGGATTTCAAGCCAGGCATGATCCAACTCCTACCAACCTTTCACGGGTTAGAGACCGAGAATCCATACGTTCATATTAAGGAGTTTGAAGAAGTAGTGGCCACTTTTCACAACCGAGCTGAAGTCATGGACTCTATGCAATTGAAATTCTTTCCTTTCTCTTTGAAGGAAAAGGCTAAAAGCTGGTTGTATTCTCTGCGACCTAGGTCTATTGGAAGTTGGGAAGAAATGACGACATCATTTTTCAACAAGTATTTCCCTCACCATAAGACCAATGGTCTGAAGCGACAGATCTCAACCTTTACCCAAAAGGACAATGAAACTCTGTATCAAGTTTGGGAACGGTTCAAGGATTTGTTAAATCAGTGTCCCCACCATGGTTACGAGAGTTGGCGCCTCGTCAGTTATTTCTATGAAGGACTCACAATTCGAGAGCGCCAATTTGTGGAGATGATGTGCAATGGTGAATTTCTCCAAAAGGATCCCGAGGAGGCTTTTGAGTATCTCAACGAGTTAGCCAAAAAGGCCCACACTTGGACCAGACCTAGTGCTACTGACAGCACCAATAGGTCCCGACCGGTTGGAATCTATCAATTAAGGGAGGAGGACAACCTCAAAGCCCAAGTCGAATCTTTGACAAGGCAAATCGAGGCCCTCAAAGGCAAAGAAGGTAGAGGAATCCACACGGTCGCAAGGGCAGAGACACATAAGCCATGCTTTGTCTGTGGTGGGGTGGAACATCTAGCTAAGGATTGTCCTACTTATGGTGAAATGAGAGGGGTTTATGAGGAGCAATGTAATGTCTTAGGGGCATACAACAAACCCTTCTCTAACACATACAATCCTGGCTAGAGGAACCATCCAAACTTCAGTTGGAGAGATCCCAACCAAGCACAACCATCAGGAGGACAATGGAGAACTGAGCAACAGCCGCAACCACCAAAGGCGTATTCTGCACCTCAATACAATTTGCATCAGCCAAGGAGTTCTCTTGAGAACACCTTGCAATCTTTCATGGAGGTGCTGAGTAAGACGAATCAAAAGTTTGAGTTACTGTTCATGAAAATGGCGGAGGAAAGTAAAGAAATGAATAGTCAAATCACGAAGCTGACTGGAGCTTTGGCTGTTCAAGAACGCGGCAGGTTCCCTTCACAAGCTCAATCAAACCCAAAGGGTCAACATATGGCGCAAACCTCATGTCTTGATAATCAAAATATTAAGGAGGTGAATGCCATCAGTACTCGTAGTGGTAAGATTATGGAAGAACCGTCAACAAGTGCCACCACTTCAAGTAGTAAGGAAGTTGTCCCTGAAAAAGATAAGCCAACAAATGTTCCGGTAAAGGTACCTTTTCCCCAAGCTCTGCGTTCAACTGGGAAAGTACCGGAACACCAAAGTGAGATCCTAGAGCACTTGACTCAAGTGAAGATTAATCTTCCTTTGCTTCATGTTATCAAGCAAGTGTCTGCTTATGCTAAGGTTATCAAGGATCTGTGCACTATCAAAAGAAAGCACCATGTCAAGAAGACAACATTCTTGACAGAACAGGTAAGCGCGGTGATCGACCAGAAAACACCGCTCAAGTACAAGGATCCCGGTTGTCCCACAATTTCCTGTCAAATTGGGACACATAAGTTCAGCCAAGCTTTGCTTGATCTAGGAGAGATTGTTAACCTCATGCCATACTCTGTCTACTCACAACTTGGTCTTGGAGAAATTAAGCCCACATCCGTGGTTCTGCAGCTAGCTGATCGATCGATCAAGAAGCCTCGGGGGATAGTTGAGGATGTTTTGGTTCAAGTTGATAAGTTCTATTACCCTGTTGACTTTCTAGTCTTGGATACTCAATCAGTGGTGAGTATGGAGTCCAAGATTGCCATTATCCTTGGAAGACCTTTTCTTGCTACAGCCAATGCTCTCGCCAACTGTAGGAATGGTCTGATGAAGATATCCTTTGGGAACATGACTTTGGAGGTGAATGTTTTTCACATTGCAAAGCAACCACGTGATGATGATGAGTGCCACCATACATTTCTAATTGACACACTCGTCTCGGAGGAGGTTCAGTTGTGTAGCAATTCTGATGATCTTGGCGATTTCCTCTGCATTTATGAATCTGAGAGCTCTGGTCCTTGTGAGTTGGCCAACAATGTCACCATTTTCAAAGACTCATAAGGCAGAGGAACCAAGTTTTGGCAACCACGCTTTGAAGAGCTACCTAGAGAAAAAGAAAAGCCAAAACCATCCACCGAAGAGACCCCAAACCTCAAGCTGGCTCAACTGCCTGAGAATCTGAAACATGTCTTCTTGGGAGCTGGTGATACCTTTCCTGTCATCATTTCGTCTAAACTTGATGCATTTCAAGAGCAGCGGTTAGTTGACATGCTGCGTGAACACAAATCGTCATTAGGTTGGACAATTGCTGACATTAAGGGTATTAACCCCTTAATTTGCTCTCATCATATCAACTTGGAAGACGGGGTTAATCCACAAAGGGATCCCCAAAGGAGACTAGACCCGATGATGAAAGAGGTCGTGAAGAATGAAGTCTTGAAGCTTCTAGATGCAGGAATCATCTATCCAGTTGCTGATAGCAAGTGGGTCAGTCCAACTCAGGTAGTGCCTAAGAAATAAGGGGTAACAGTGGTGGAAAATGAGAAAGGGGCTCTTGTTCCCACAAGGACTGTGACGGGTTGGCGAATGTGCATTGACTATCGAAAGCTGAACGCCGCCACCCGCAAGGATCACTTTTCGCTTCCATTCATCGACCAAATCCTAGAACGTGTGGCTGGTCATCCTTACTATTGCTTTCTTGATGGCTACTCAGGCTATTATCAAATCGAGATAGCATTAGAGGATCAGGATAAAACTACATTTACCTGTCCTTTTAGTACTTATGCTTTTCGGCGTATGCCATTTGGGCTGGTAATGCACCAGCCACCTTCCAGAGGTTCATGATGAGCATTTTTAACGACATGGTCGAGAAGTGTATGGAAGTGTTCATGGATGATTTGACCATCTTCGGTGACTTCTTTGACTTGTGCCTTCTCAAATTAGAATTTGTGCTTAAGAGATGTGAAGAGAAGAGTCTCGTGCTTAACTAGGAGAAGTGTCATTTCATGGTGCCATCTGGCATAGTCTTGGGGCATGTTGTTTCTGAAAGAGGGATTGAGGTTGATCAATCCAAAATTGAACTTATCTCAAAGTTGCCCACCCCCAAGACTGTCAAAGACATTAGGTCTTTTCTGGGGCATGCTGGTTTTTACAGGAGGTTCATACAAAACTTTTTAGTAATTTCTCGTCCGCTTTGTAACCTCCTAGCCAAAGACGCCGTGTTCGAATGGACACAAAAGTGTGAGGATTCTTTCCGAATGCTTGTGGTGAAGTTGACTTCCGCCCCCATCATTCAGTCACCAGATTAGAGCTTACCATTTGAGATCATGTGTGATGCAAGCGATTATGCTGTGGGGGCCGTCCTTGGTCAACGAAGGGAAGGGAAGCCCTTTGTTGTGTATTACGCGAGTAAAACTCTAAATAGTGCTCAAATGAATTACTCAACCACTGAGAAAGAGTTGCTCGCTGTGGTCTTTGCACTTGACAAGTTCTGTGCATATCTGATCGGTTCACCCATCACTGTCTTTACAGATCATGCAGCCCTCAAGTATCTCCTTTCCAAAAAGGATGCTAAGGCGCGATTAATTAGGTGGATCCTTCTATTGCAGGAATTTGACTTGACCATCAAGGACAAGAAAGGTGTCGAGAATGTTGTTGCCGACCATCTGTCTCGACTCGAGTTCAATGATCCCGCCGATGGCCCTGCCATCCGCGATAACTTCCCTGATGAAAATCTTTTCACCGTCACTAAGCTGCCTTGGTACGCTCATATCGTAAACTACTTGGTGACGGGCGAACTTCCTTCTAATTGGGATGCACAAGATAAATGCAAGTTCTTGGTCGAAGTGCGAAACTTCTATTGGGATGATCCATATCTTTTCAAGTACTGTCCCGACCAAATCATGAGACGATGCATTCCTGATGATGAGATTACTAGTGTTCTGAACTTCTACCATAACAATGCATGTGGTGGTCATTTTTCTGTGAAAAAGAATCTTACAATGTGGTCTTTATTGGCCTACTTTGTTCAAGGACACTAATCAATTCTATCGTTCCTGTGTCCGGTGCCAAACGTTAGGTGCTTTGTCCCGCCGTCATATGATGCTTTTGAACCCGATTCTCATGATAGAAATATTTGATTGTTGGGGGATCGACTTTATGGGTCCATTTCCACCTTCTTCCGGGTACCTTTACATCCTCCTCGCTGTGGATTACGTTTCTAAATGGGTTGAAGTCATGCCGTGTCGAACCAATGATAATGCGACAGTTGTTAAGTTCTTGAAGGAGAATGTGTTATCTAGGTTTGGCACTCCACGTGCTATCATCAGTGATCAAGGCACTCATTTCTACAACCGTTCATTTGAGGCTCTTATGCCCAAACACGGTGTGCTTCATAAGGTTGCTACTGCCTATCATCCACAAACGAATGGCCAAGCTGAGTTGGCGAATAGGGAGATCAAACAAATTCTGGAAAAGACGGTAAACCCCGACCGCAAGGATTGGTCCTTACGTCTTCTTGACGCTCTCTGGGCATACCACAATGCTTACAAATCCCCTCTTGGGATGTCTCTCTATAGGCTTGTCTTTGGGAAAGCCTGTCATTTACCTGTCGAGCTCGAACATAAAGCTTATTGGACCGTCAAGGCCCTTAACTTTGATCTCAATGCTGCAGGTATTCAAAGAAAGCTCCAATTATCTGAGATTGAGGAGTTAAGGAATGACACATACGACAATTCCAGGATCTACAAGGCAAAAATGAAAGCGGCTCATGACAAGCAGATCCTGAGAAAAATTTTGAGCCAAATCAGCGGGTGCATCTTTATGACTCCCATTTGCATCTCCACCCAGGTAAGTTAAGGTCGCGGTGGAGTGATCCATTTGTGGTGAAACAAGTTTTTCCCAACGGTGCTGTCGAGGTCGAGGACCCAAGCAATGGGAGAGTATTCAGAGTCAATGGCCAGAGACTGAAGCATTACATTGAGCGTGTGAGCCAAGCTAAAGAGATCATTCTCGAGGCTCCAATTTACCAACCTTGAGGAGTTTGCTTCTAACCCTTTTGTATCATATTTTTGTTTCTTTGTTTTGTTTGGTGTGTTTTGTGTGCTTTTATTTTTAGTTTGATTTTGTGTGCTTTTATATTTGTTTGTATTTTGGAGAATCAGTTCAGGAGGCTCGACTTAGTTCTAATGTTCATCATCCAGGTGTTCTCTTTCCCTGTCTTCTTTGTTTTGCATATCTTTTTAGACATTGCGGACACTGCTTGATTTTGGGTTGGGGGTGGTGAGTATATTCATGCGTAAGATTAATTTTTATCTTGTTGTTATTTTGGGTCAAAATTTTTGCGAGATTAACTGAGTATGATTTCGAAATGTTCGGTTTGAGTCAGATTTTTGTTATCTCAATTACCAATAAATGATTTCCAGAGTTATTTTTGAGCACATGCCAGACCTTGTGGTAAGATGGTTGTTGACACATTTAGTTGAGAAAAATTCCCGAGTTTAAGGTTTTCATTTTTAGTGAGTTGTGAGAGTTCAGAAAACAGCTTTTTGAACTTTCATTGATCTTTTGAGTTGGTTGAGTCATTAACGGAGCACCTTTACTTTACTTGTGACATTTGCTTGAGGGATGATTTCTGGTTAGGAATAATTTTTAGAATTTGAGCCATGTGTTGTAGATAGTTATCATTTTTCTTTTGCATTTTAAAAAAAAAAAGAAAAGAAAAGAAAAGAGCAAGAGCAAGAGCATCATTTATCATCAATGTTTACATAGTTTGGTTGCACTGACGTCTTGTGCTGCATAGCGGCCAATCAAAAGAATGCCTTACTACATCAGCTTCATCAAATGTATGTTGTCTCTTGCCTCGAAAAAAAAAAATTTGTGTATATTTGTCTGTATTTTTTGGCTCTTTGTTTGTTCATGAGATCTTCCTTGGACCAGAATGAAATCCTGAAAGTTTGTTTATGGTTTGAGTGATGAATTGTTCCAGATATTTGATTTGCCTATCATTTGATCAATGTTTGCTTAATAGCTTGTCCTTAAATTGCCTTCTCTCACCTGAGCGTTAATTGTGACATTTCCAACTCCATGAGCTTAATTCCTTTGCACTAAAATATTTCCAACCCCCATGAGGTAAATGGAGTTGAGACTTTACCTTGGTGAGTTTTTCAATGCTATTTGTGTTATGGAATGTGGTAAGAAGGATACGGTTTGGTGCGCACACACACGACTCTGGAGTTATGACTGAAGTAGTTTTGATGGCATTTTCTGATGATTTACTAATGTTTTGTTTGGTTGCTTAGATGATTTTGCAGGTTTTGATTTGAATTTTCAGCTTGACATGATTTCTCTTTCGCTTGAATTGCTAGAGACTAGCAATAAGTTGGTTGAGGGTTGTGATAAGTGCACGAATTTGCACTTATAATATTCATAATTGTCAAATTATTTTATCAAATTTGTGATTTTGATTTCAAATATTCCTAAATTTAGAGGATTTAATTTTAATTAGATTTATTTTATTTTTCAGGTTTTTGAAGAAAACAATTGGATTTGGGCTAGTTTACTAAGCAAAACCCAAAAGTTGAGCCCAAGAAAAGCCCAATTCGGCCCAAAGCCCATCAGCCCATCATCCAGCCGAGCCGAGCCGAGAAGCCGCGAGCCGAGCCAAGAAGCCGCGAGCCAACCCAGCTGCCACGTGTTGTCCACTGTTGCACCGCAGGAATGTGGGACCCAACTGTCCCCTCGCAAACGCGCACCTAGCGCGCACCGCCCGCTCCCCTGCGCGAAGTTTCTTCCACGCGCGCGTCCTCCAGATCCTTTCCTCTCCGCGTGGGTCCCGTGTGCAGCAGCTCGCCAACCACAACACGCCACGTGGTCCGTGCCCAGCCGCTTCCCCACGCTAGCAAGCGCGCTTTGCGTGCACGATCTCTCTCCCCGCGTGCACGTTCTCTCTCCCGCGCGTGTCAAGCCTTCCTCTACGTGGGCCCAGCCAGTACAGCACTTCTTCCCACGCACGAATCCGCTTGTGCCACATGTCCCACCTCTTCAGCCCTCCTGCAACACGTTTTTAAATTTTTAGCTTTCTCAAAATATTATAAATAGGACCATTGTCAAGGTGATTAGAGGTTGATTTTTGGAGAGCCTAAATTCTTATTTTCTTGTTCTTATTCTTATACTTTCTTTTTAGAATTTTATGGGAATTATGTGCAAGCTAGGCAAGAGTATTTAGGTGAGGCTAGAGATGATCCTATATGTGTAGTGAACTTATTTGGATTTTTGATTCTCCAATGGTTTGTAAGTTTTATACATTTGAGTAAATAATTTTCTTTTATCATATTTCTTCTTCTTATCAATATATTTTGTTGTCAACTTTCATATAAATCTAGTCAAGCTCTTTTTACGTGATTGTTGCATTATATTATATATTGATAGGTATTGTTTTATGAGTAGTCTTTTACTGCATTATTACCAACGATATATTGTCGCTCTTAGATTTCTCATAAGATAATTTTTCCTAAATCTAAACGTTAGAATTTTATTTACTTGAATACATTTTTAATTCATATGTTCCTCGAGTATTTATTTTCCGATTGATTGTTTGGGATGTGAAACTTTCAATTGAGTCAATTTATGAATCAGAATCCAAATAGGTGAACAAAGCATATGGAGGATTCTCAAAGCCTTACCACTTTTTATTATTAAATTTTCTCCATTTTCAATTATTCAAAATATCATCAAAAACACTCATTCATTTTCTTCGTTTGATTGCTTACTTTCCTTACGCCTTTTATTTGCTAGTCATTTCTTGTTCAATTTAACACCTCCTCGTGGGATCGACTGTTCAAATTGTACTGCAATTGACCACTTCTTTTTGTACACGTTTGGGCGTAATCAGTATTCGATGCAAAACTCCAAGAAAGGGAATTTGCCTTCTAGGCATGGTATTCATCTTTCTAAGGAGCAATGTCTGAAGACCCTACAACAGGAAGAAGATATGAGAAGGTATCCCTACGCTTCGGCTGTGGGAAGCCTTATCTATGCCATGTTGTGTACAAGACAAGATATCTGCTATGCAGTGGGAGTAGTCAGTCGCTACCAGTCTAACCCAGGATTGGATCATTGGGTTGCAATAAAGTGTATTCTCAAGTATCTTAGGAGAACGAGAAACTATATGTTTGTATATTCCGGAGAAGATCTGTCTGACTTCCAATCGGATAGAGATAGTCGACGGTCGACATTTGGATTTGTGTTCACTCTTAATGGAGGAGTCGTGGTATGGAAAAGTATAAAGCAAAAGTGTGTTGCTGACTCTACCATGGAAGCTGAATATGTTGCAGCTTGTGAAGCCGCAAAAGAAGCTACATGGCTCAGGAAGTTCTTAACTGATAGGAAGTTATTCCCGATATGGATAAGCCAATTAAGCTCTACTGTGACAACAATGGAGCGGTGGCTAATTCAAAGGAACCTAGAAGCCATAAGAGTGCGAAACATATAGAAACGAAATATCACCTTATTAGAGACATTGTAGATAGAGGCGATGTAGCGGTTCTGAAGATTGCGTCAGAGGACAACCTTGCTGACCCGTTCACCAAGACATTGCCATTGAATGTATTTGATCCACACTTAGATAGATTTGGGATTAGAGCCATGACACCCCTGCTTTAGGAAAAGTGGGAGATTGTTGGGAATAGTGTCCTAGAAGCATGAGAAGTATAAGGATATTTATTATTTATTTAATAAAAGAGTTTATTCATCATTTTATGTGCATATATTTAAGAATATTTTATGAATATCAAATAAAATTCCTTGATTATTTATGTAACCTTAAACATGGTATATAAGTGTTGTATATGAGAGGATTATGTTTAAGGATAATAATCAAAAGTAAATTGTTCATAATGAATTTAATTAAAGTTCAGAATCTTTAATTAAAACATTATTAATACATGTCATTCCCATTTAGAATGGAACGGTGTTATCCGCACTGTTAATATGGCGAGATATTGAATGAGTGTATTTCGCATAATGAGATTATGTGGAACATGGACGCAGACACAATATGAATTTCTAATAATTTTCGTTAAGCATAGAAATTCTAATTGAGTCTACCGATGGTCATATATAGGATGATCTTAATCCTGAGTTCTTAACAAACTCCTATTTATGGATTTATGTCTTTCAATTTATTCGGTACAGATTCTGAGACCTTGAATCCAATTCCTTGTATTTTGGAGACATAATGAAATAGATAGCTGGGAATGTTATTATACGAGATGGAATCCATTCCTTCTTGAGAAAGAAGCAGATAAAGAATTCTCTTGAGTGTTGATTCGGTACTTGGATTAGTAAGAGCGCTCTGGTTCATGAATGTGTTTTAAGAATCACTATCCATTAGAGAATCAATGGTACTCAAGGATAAATGTGTAATTAGAGAGGTTAACGGATTCTACCTGACTCTAATTATGAATTATTTATGGAGGATTGATCTATATGTAATGACTATATGAAATGGACACTTCGTAGTTTAGAAGTAATTAATGTCTATAATTTTGAGAGTTCAATTCCAAGTTTATAGTGGAGTAACTATTGGAATTAATAGAATTAATTAATTAATTAAAGTGTTTAATTAACTATTAATTTTATTGGAGCTCAGAATTATAGGTCCATTAGTCCCCGTGTCGTCCTTGTAATTCTACCAGACACAAAGGGCAAAATGGAAATTTTAGAATTACAAAATTCTAAAATTATATACTCAAAAAATAATTAATTGAGAATTAATTATTATTTAAATAATGTGATTATTTAAATTTGTATTTGAACACATCTAGATTTATCCATTTAAACTTATTTGATAAGTTGTTCAATTTAGAATTCAAATTAATTTAAGTTTGACTTAAATTCGAATTTGAATCTGAATTAAAATTGGACTACTTGATAAAGGATAAAATCTCTTCCTTCCCTATCTGATATAGGCGCCACACACAGGGTGAAACCCTTGTGTGGTGGCCGGCCACTTAAAGGATATGGGGAAGGGATTTTTTGTTCCAAAATTCAAAATTGGAGATAAGGATTTGATTCTGTTTTGAAGTTTGACTTCTACTCTTTAAATAAGAGAAAGATAGAAAATTGTAAACACAATTTTTGAAACATATTTTCTGCCCTAAGAGTTAGAGTGGCCGAATTCTCTAAGGAAAAAAGAGAACAAAATATTTTTTCTCCAAAACATTCCACATCGTGCATGCGTTGGTGTTTGTGGAAATTCGAGTGTTTAAGAAATCCGTGTTTGTCTCATGTGTACCCACACACACGTCTACGTGGATTCAAGGAATCAATGTGGAAGACTTTGGTATTCTAAACACAAAGCTTGGAGCAAGGACTGTTCGTGGTCAAAGAAATTCAAGTTATCATCCGAGTCGGCTTCCCGGTATTTTTCGGTTGATTCTTGAATAATATAAATTAATGTGATTAATTTATTCGTGTATAAATTAATATAATCTATAGAGTATCTCAAAAGTTTTATGAAAATTTTTGTTATACACGATCCACTGTTTACCATGCTTCCGCCGCCGAATTCGATTCGGCAACCAACATTTGATGCGTGCTATGAGGGTCTCAAACAAGGTACACTAAGTTCAAGAGTACTTCACTTTGTGGATTTGTTTGTTGCCTCGCTTCACTTGTGCCAATTCAATTGGAAGACATTGACACTTAAGCACTTGACCCTTCTAGTGCCCAGAACTGCTTGTTTTCTGCTTGCCATTTGTGGGGGATTGTTGGAAATGGCAGTAGCTTTCCTTGGTGAGCCCGTTTATCCTTTGGGCCTAATTTCTTTAATATATTGGGCCCTAATTAATTGTCTATTGAATTGTTCAAATCAGTTACAATTTTCCAGTTCCTCCACTCTCCCACTAGCGTCTTTCTCCTTTATTTCAGCAAATTTCATTTTCCTTGGGTGGGCACGTTCATATCTGAAAAAATCTATATATGAGTGGGGCTACTGCATTTGATAGACACAGAAAAACTCTAACTTCAAAATCTGCCCTCTCTGTTTTCTCTATTCTCCCTATTCTCTCATATTTGTCCTCTGGGCTATTACTTGATTGATCTCTAATTTTCCTGCAGCGAGTGCACGCATCTGGAGCAGGCTGTGTTAACCTTGTGGAGCGATCGGCGTTCAGACTTGCACCAAGGGTCTGCCGAAATCGCTTTTAAGGCAGTGGACAACCACGGCACAACCATTTGTTTGATAAGCTTATTCTTTTATTTACTGCCTTTTGATTTCGTTTCTTGCCCTGCTAGTCTCAAATTTCAGCTTCTTCTCCAACAATGACCCCCTATCTTGACCTAAAGAAACGATGAACCACTTTGAACTAATTCTGAACTCGTGTTTGTATGGATTGAAAGAACCCGAATTCATGTTAAGTTTAGAAAATCAGAGCGTCTTTTTAAAAAAAAAAAAAAAGAAACGAGACTTTATTAATAAATTGACAAATTAACAAAAGAGAACTAAGAGAGAAGAGGAAGAGTTATCTTCAACCAAACCAAGCTCCCCACTATAAGCTAAAATAGCCCTCCACATTAGCAACCCCCTTTGACTATATCCAGATGAAAGGGAAAAGATCATCACTTCAGAATATCTTTCTAGAGTCGCCCAAGGGAAACCAAAACTCCCTAAGTAAGAGAAACCAAATCTTTTTGGAAAAAATACTGTGAAGAAATAAGTGATCAGTTGATAACTCTATTAAAAATATAATTATTTCACTATTTTTGTGCATTTAAAGTGACTAATTTTAAAAATTTTAACTTATTTTAACTTATTTTACTTTATTTTAAATTTTAATAAATGCTTTTCATTTTAGATTTATTTATTTTATTTTATCTCTTTAGTTTAGTTTTAGTAATTTTTTTTAGTTCTCTTTTCAAAATAATTAGTTTTCTCATTTGTGTAATTGAATTTGGTGTCATATCAATTAAAATGTTATTTTGGAGCAAATTGGAGGCGAAAATATGAAGAAAAAGTTCAAAAATTCGAATTGGGAATCAGCTGTATAATTTTCACACGCTCGCGAGTGTAAAGGATCCTAAATTTTCCATCTCAGCCTTCAAATTGAGAAACGGAGGGTCAAGATGCGTGTGTGATATTCACTCTCCTCTCGGTGAGTTTCAGGCAGATAAATTACTGCTCCAGCCATTCTCCCCATGCCACGTGGCAAGCTTGTCTGCCACTCTTTCCTTGCTCCCAATCTGGCGCTGACACTTGTCTAGGTTTCTTCTCTCCTTTGTGCGTGTAATTAAAGGCAATTTCGGCTTGGTGATAGCAACTCTTCGCAGCAACGAGCAGCCGCAGAAAACAAGAGGGGAAGAGAGAAATGAAGAAAAAGGAAAAAAATTATTTTTAGAGTTGTAGGATTTTATTTTTTGGAGTTACTTTTAGTTTTAGATTTATATAATTTTATTTTATAAACATCATTGAAGAGGGTATTTTGGAGCTTTAAAAAGGAGGAAGATGAAGATTTAAGGAAGAAATTTTAGAGTTTGTAACACCTTCATTTAGTGATTTTTTTTCCATCTTTATTCTCTTTATTTTTGTAATCTCTAAAAATGGTTGATTATTGGTGTTTTTTATTTTTATTTGTGATAATGGTTTGATTTTTCTTGTTCTAGGGTTTTAATATTGCCTGGTTTGTGTTGCTTTGATTTTTCATTTATTCAAATTAATTGTGTTGTCTAAATTATGTTAGATAATTACTCTGTGTGATTTAATGTCTCTAGTTGATTGATCACCAATTAGTTGATTAGGAAGTCATAGATTGCTACCGGAAGGTGGATTTACGTGCTAAGCCAATCATAGAGTGACGTAATTTTAGTGGGATAGGAATATACCCGCTAGAACTATGTAGCCACTAACGAAATTCGAGAACCTAATTAATTGATAATCATAGGAATATAGTTTATTAATTGATGTAGGATATTTCTGATGGACTACCGGGAGGGGCTCTTGGAGTGTTCATGAGATTTTGGCTTTTATTCAACTAGACAATGCAATTGAGATGATTAATGGATGCTCAGTGACATAATTAGGTGAAATTGAATCCCTAGAGCATTTTATTAGTTTTCTTTAGTTATTTTGTTTAATTTTCTTAATTTTAGATTTAGTTATTTTTTTCTTTCTTGGTAATCGGTTGATCAAATAATTTTAGAGCTAATTCAATTTCGATATTTAACACAAATTAAGCACAATCTCCGTGGGAATGATATATGTACTCCGGTACACTTTATTACTTATACGATCCGTGTACTTACAGAATTACACAACAATCGTCTCCCCATCATTCCTACACAAGAAACACCACCCTGGAGATATCAAAATAAGTGGGCTTCGATGTTGCAACGACCCATGAGAATTCACTTTGTTAAGGGCAATCAACCAACATAAGAGTTTAACTTTGCTGGGAGCCCTAGATTTCCATATTATTATATATACTAAAGAAGGGGCGGGATTCACTATTCATTGTACAGTAAATGAACAATGAATTCCCGGTTTTGTCCTTATTTTTGATGCTTAATTTTTTTAATGCCCATTGTGTCCTGTTATGTTATTTTACGTTTTTACCCTTGATTTTTCCTCATTGTCTGGCTTAGTTTGAGGGGCATTTTTGCCATTGCATTTTTAATGTTGATTTTTTCTACTTTCTCTCTCTCTTGGTCTTTGTGTCTTCTGGAGTTTTCTATCATTGTCTTCTAGAGCCTTCCGTCGTCGTTTCCTCATCTTTGTGTCTTCTTCATTTTTTTTTTTCCCCCCCAATTGCTTCTCTCTTCATTTGGTTTCTTTGATTCCATTTGGCCACAAGTGAACATCCATGGTTTATGTGATATTTGTTGTGGGTTCTTTGATTTTTTTTCTTGTGGGATTTTGGCTTGATTTTTGGATGGTTTTTGCTTCGCTTTTTCTTTGTTTTCACCTGATTTTTGGATGCTTTTTACTGCTTTTTCTTTGCTTGCAGGTTTTTGAAAATTTTTCTTGCATGTTTCTTTCTTGGTCCGATTTGCTCATTTAGTTTGGTTTTTTTTTTTTTGTCGAGTTTCCCCTTTATTTTTTTGTCAAGTCCATGTTCTGCTCATTTCTGCCTTTTTCTCTTTTCTTTTTTCCTTTTTTTTTGGTTGGGTAAATATTTTTCTTACATGTTTCTTTCTTGGTTTGATATGCTCATTTAGTTTGGTTTCCCCTTTATTTTTTTGTCGAGTTTTCCCTTTATTTTTTTCTCGAGTCCAGTCCTGCTCATTTCTGCCTTTTTCTCTTTTTTTTTTTTCCTTTTTTTGGTTGGGTTTTGTCTTTGTCGGTTTGATTTGCTCATTTAATTTACTTTTCCCTCTATTTTTGGTTGACTCAATGTTATGTTTTTTTTCTTTTTTTTTTTTTTTTTTTTTGGTTTTTGTTTCAATGTATTTGGTTTCTTTTGTCATTGCCATGCTTCAAGAGATAATTTTTTTCTACTTTTATTTTGGTGGTTTTTTTCCTTTCTTTTTCTTTGCTATTCACTTTTATCATTGATCTATTTCAGGAGATAAATTTGTGCAGAAAGAAGGTTCAATGAGCGTCTTTTGATATTCTTTGTTGCTGACTTCACCTGATTTACAGATAAGTATCATTTTTTTTTTGTTTTGGATTGATTAATTTGTTAATCTGTGATATCTAGACTACTGATTTGGCTACCTAGGTTGTTGATTTGTACCCAAATTATTGCAGACGCATTTACTTAGGTTGATGATCTGTACCTTAAACATATATTCTTTTGCTCTGGATTCATTAATTTGTTGATCTGTGATATGTAGACTGCTGATTTGGCTGCCTAAATTGATGATCTGTACCCATATTGTTACAGACACATTAACTACTTAACTTGAAGATCTGTACCCATATTATTGTAGAAGCATTAAATGAACTATTTCTTCTTTTTTTATCGTTAGTTAATTTCTGAAATTTGTGAAAAATCTGAAAAAAAAAAAATTTGAAAGCTTTTCCTTTTTGTTTTTTTTTCTTCCCTTTTTTCCCTTTTTTGTGTTTCCTGAACTCATTATTATCTATCTATTATTTGGTTTTTGCTTAGTATACCCATACATTGCTTCTACCACCAGATTAAGCAATCTTACTTCCTTAATTCTTACAGACTGACTTTCTTTTGCTACGTGTCCTCTTATAAATCATGTACTGTTGAAATTTTTTCCCTCATTTACTCTTTATAAATGCTACTACTATATCAACATTTTGTTATCTATTTGTCCCTTGCTCTCCCGTGACTTTGCTTTGTGTCCTTCATATTTCATCTCACGTTATTTACTACTCTGCTACATTCTCAATCATTGATTGCTCTTTCTATTCCTGTTCTTCTCCCTTGCGCTTGACTTTTAATCCTTTGCATTTCATCTTCAATCATTTATTACTCTGCTTTAATCCTACTCATTTACTACTCCAACTTCCTACCTTTGTATTTACTCACTTTCTTTGCTAGTTTTTGACTAGTTGCTATTTCATATTTAAGGCAGCGTTTATAGTGCTCCAGGTATTACTTATAACCTTTGCCTATAACCATTCACTATTTGTTAATCTATGTCTACTTTTTTCTTTTATTCTCTTTTCTTTACATCATAATTATGATTGGGATGGATTTTCTGTTGGTTGCCGAATCGAATTCGGCGGCGGAAACGCAGCGGAATAGCGGATCGTGTATAACAAAAATTTTCATAAAACTTTTGAGATACTCTATAGATTATATTAATTTATGCACCAATAAATTAATCTCATTAATTTATAAGATTCAAGGATCAACCGAAAAAATACCTTGTAGCCGACTCGGATGATATCTTGATTTTCTTTGACCACGAACAGTCCTAGCTCCAAGCTTTTGTGTTTAGAACACCAAAGTCTTCCACGTCAATTCCTTGATTCCACGTAGACGTGTGTGTGGGCACACGTGAGACAAAACGGTTTCTTAAACACTCGAATTTCCACAAACACCAACGCATGCACGATGTGGAATTTTTTGGAGAAAAAAATATTTCACTCTCTTTTGCTATATGAGAATTTCAGCCACACACTTTCTCTAGGGCTGAAAAGTGTTTCAAAATTGTCTCACAATTTTTCATTTTTTTCATATTTAAAGAGAAGAAGTCAAACTTCAAAATAGGATCAAATCCTTATCTCCAATTTTGAATTTGGAACAAAAAATCCCTTCCCCTTATCCCTTAGGTGGCCGGCCACACACTAGGGTTTTATCCCTGTGTGTGGCGCCTAGATAAGATAGGGAAGGAGAAGATATTTTATCCTTTATCCAAGAGTCAATTTTGATTGATTCAAATTGAATTTAAGTCAAACTTAAATTAATTTGAATTCTAAATTGAACAACTTATCAAATAAGTTTAAATGGATAAATCTAGATATGTTCAAATTCAAATTTAAATAATCTCATTATTTAAATAATAATTAATTCACAATTAATTATTCTTGAGTATTTAATTTTAGAATTTGTAATTCTAAAATTCCCATTTTGCCTTTTGTGTGCGGTAGAATTACAAGGACGACACGGGGACTAATGGACCTATAATTACGAGCTCCAATAAAATTAATAATTAATTAAACACTTTAATTAATTAATTAATTCTATTAATTCAATAGTTACTCCACTATAAACTTGGAATTGCACTCTCGGAATTATAGACATTAATTACTTCTAAACTGTGAAGTGTCCATTTGATATAGTCATTGCATATAGATTGATCCTCCATAAATAATTCATAATTAGAGTCAGGTAGAATCCGTTAACCTCTCTAATTACATCTTTATCCTTGAGTACCATTGATTCTCTAATGGATAGTGATTCATAAAACACATTCATGAACCAGAGCGCTCTTATTAATCCAAGTACCGAATCAACACTCAAGAGAATTATTTATCTGCTTCTCTCTCAAGAAGGAATGGATTCCATCTCGTATAATAACATTCCCGACTACCTATTTCATTATGTCTCCAAAATACAAGGAATAGGATTCGGGGTCTCGGAATCCGCATCGAGTAAATCAAAAGACATAAATCCATAAATAGGAGTTTGTTAAAAACTCGGGATTAAGATCATTCTATATATGACCATCAAGAGACTCAATTAGAATTTCTATGCTTAACGGAAATTATTAGAAATTCATATTGTGTTCTGCGTCCATGTTTCACATAATCTCATTATGCGAAATACACTCATTCAATATCTCGCCATATTAATAAAGTGCGGATAACACCGTTCCATTCTAAATGGGAATGACATGTATTAATAATGTTTTAATTAAAGATTACGAACTTTAATTAAATTCATTATAAAACGATTACTTTTGATTATTATCCTTAGACATTATCCTCTTGTATATAACACTTATATACAATGTTTAAGGTTACATAAATAATCAAGGAATTTTATTTGATATTCATAAAATATTCATAAATATATGCACATAAAATGATGAATAATCTATTTTATTAAATAAATAATAAATATCCTTTTACATCTCATGCTTTCAGGACACTATTCCCAACATTTCACATCTTGAACTTTATATAAACAATCCCAAAACAACTGTGATTGGATTTATCTCACTTCCTCTTCCTATTCCCTCTAAAGCCGAGAATTGAAACCTGTCCAACTTAGAAAGAGAAAGGCATTCTTGGTTGTTTGTGTAAGTGAACGTTGCTCCATCTATAGGTAAATCCACCAACTGAATTTAGCTTCCAGGTTGATTTCAGTACCACTTATTTCATTCTAATTTTTTGATGACTTTAACTTAGTTTGGTGTATTGGTCATTTTTTCCTGTTGGTGTCAAGATTTTATCTTAGTTTTGATTCTTTGTTCTATTCTTATTATTTGAGTTAGGAAACTGTCTTCATATCATCTTTCTTCTCTCTTTTTACTTGCTCTAACATTTTTTGCTTTTTGGCTTTTTGGTTTCATCTTGGCATAGTTACTACTCATTCTTTTGAACTGGCTCTACCTTATTTCTGTTTCATTGGCTCATACTCACTATTTCAGGCAATATTCCTTACAAGTACTTTCACTAACTCTTGCCCTTCTTTTCTTCATTATCACATACGCATATATCTGTACACATTTTTGCTTAATATATTTAACCCTTACTTGGTTTTGTATATGACAATGATACTTACAATTAAATTTGATCTCTTGACCTCTCTGTAGTCGGTCCAAAATTTGTTGACAAGAAATGCCACCTACTCATATTGAGTAAAATGATTTAAATGTTTTTCCTTTTTTTCTTTTTCTTCTTCTTCCTCTTCTATAGTATGTGGCAATGATGATGATCAGTTTTGGCCTATTAAATTTCATCTAATGTGTTCAAAACTTGCTGTGAACAAATCTATCTTATTTGAATTTCAATTTTTTCTTTTCTTTTGACTAAAATAGTTTAAATCTTTCTCTTTTTCTTTTTCTTTTTCTTTTGTTCTCCTTTTATTTCCCTCCGAAAAATTTAAGACCATTTTTACATAATTTAAATTTTATCTATTTCTATTTACTAAACTCTTCCATATTATTTCTCTTATCATTTTACAAATTTGATTTCCAATACAACAACAATATCACCTCCCCTTGTTTTGGTGTTCATTTTTTTTGTTTATATACAAAAAATGTTTTGAACTTAAATATATTTTTCCTAATCGTTTCTTTGATTAACTTTATATATAAAAAATCATTTTTCTTCTCAATATCTGAGCCACAATTAGACAAAGCTTTATGTTTGTTTCTTTGTTTGTATATAATTTCATCTGACCAAGGAGCATCACGTTGGCTTTGAAGCAGCTGCATGGTACTAGCATTTTGTAGATGTGATTTGGTTATTCCTATTTGTCTCCAATACAACAACAAATATCACCTCCCTGTTTTGGTGTTCATTTTTTGTTTGTATACAAAAACGTTTTGAACTTAAATATATTTTTCCTAATTGTTTCTTTGATTAGCTTTTATATAAAAAATCATTTTTTTCTTCTTAATATCGAGCAGTAATTAGAGAAAGGTTTATGTTTGTTTCTTTGTTTGTATATAATTTGATCTGAACACAATTTTGAAACATATTTTTCAGCCCTAAAGTGTTTGTGGCCGAAATTCTCATTGGAAAAAGAGAGCAAAATATTTTTTCTCCAAAAATTCCACATCGTGCATGCATTGGTGTTTGTGGAAATTTGAGTGTTTAAGAAATCCATTTTTGTCTCACGTGTACCCACACACATGTCTACGTGGAATTAAGGAATCGACGTCGAAGACTTTGGTATTCTAAACACAAAGCTTGGAGCAAGGACTGTTCGTGGTCAAAGAAATTCAAGTTATCATCCGAGTCGGCTTCCAAGTATTTTTTCGGTTGATTCTTGAATTATATAAATTAATGCGATCAATTTATTCGTGCATAAATTAATATAATCTATAGAGTATCTCAAAAGTTTTATGAAAATTTTTGTTATACACGATCCGCCTATCCACCACGTTTCCGCCGCCGAATTCGATTCGGCAACTAACAATTGGTATCAGAGTGGTCTATAGACGATATTAATTTATGCTTTGATTGTTTGATAATCAGTATTGGTATTAAATATGTGATATTTAATTATGTATGTATGTGATGAGTAGGCACTGGCATTTATGGATGTTTATTTTTAATTCATGATGATGAATGTATGGATGGTGGATTTGGTCGTTAACTATATGGTTCCATGGATCAGTGATATTCATTCAATAATAAATTATTTGTAATTTAATTGAGGATTAGAATTATTGTAATTCTAGGTTTTGGATAGAATTACGTTTTTTGATATTGAATCAAAAAGGAAGCCTTGAAGATCAAGTTTGAAGCCTTCAAAGAAACCCAGAAATCTGCTCAGAAAAATTCCAGAAAACGCGCCCCAGTGCGACCAAGACGCGGCCACGACGCGGCCAGGACGCTGCCTAGAACGCGGCCAGGACGCGGCCCAGTGCGCGGCTGGCGGCCCAGGTTCGAGATTTGATCCCGAACGGGCCCGAAGGTTTCCGAAGCCCTCTTAATGTGTACCAACGGGCCCCAGAAAAGTTCCGGATCCCAAGGAAAGTGAAATCCAACCTGGAGACAAAGAATGAAGCCGAAGAATAAAGAATTCAAGAATCAAAGAACCGTTGAAGTAACGGAAGAATATAATTATTGTAATTATTTATTTATTCGATTCGATTGAGTTGTAATTTATTTTTCCATGGGACCCAGTTAAATCCATCTCAATAGTTGATTACATATATTTATATTTTATGTTAATAATTATATATTATATGTCCATGCATATAACATGCCATATAGATATAATGTGCCTACTCATATGTTTTATAACATGCCATGCATACACGCGCATTTGTTATTGTTTATTTTATTTATTATAAAAGTGTTTTAGAAAAATAAAATAAAATAAGACCCATGTGCTGAAAATCGATTTAATATGATTAAATTGATTTAAGTTGCAAAATTGATTTGCAAAATAATGTTATATGTGAAATTGAATTTAAGAGTTAAATTTTGGAATTTCACATATCCGAAAAATAAATTGTTTATTTTTTCGATTTGAAAATCATGAGATGTTTTTCAAACAAAATACATATTTGTAAAATAATGAGTGGGAGAGAGTTGTATGACAATACGACCCACTAGTCTCTGCCGTTAGCGCAACACCGTGAGATCCGAAAAGGGACTTTGCGGCGACATTGAATCGCCCTCCTAAAGGAGAGTGTCCTTGCCGGATCAATAACAAGGTTGACTTCCTAGAGATAAGATTTCAGGATGTATTTCTGAATTGACTACCCAAAGGTAGCAATCCAGAGTTAAGTCTATGGGATCTAAAACGGTGGGTTACACTCATAAAATATAATCAAATCTGTTGGTTGTATATTGACTGAAAATAACGGTAGTTAATAAATATGAAAATATGAGATATTTTGACTATATTTATTAACTGAGAAGAGTCTCGTTCTAATTGGCATATAACTTGACTACCCAAAGGTACACTTTATATGTGGAAAATTAGATTATCGTTGGCACCTAAAATTAAAACATGATTTATGTATTTTTCATGTGCATCATGCATCATATTTAATTGTTCCTAAATTAACATGCCTTGATATTCATGCACATAAATTGATTAGATGAATAAGCTATTTATTACCAAAGAATATGTCGAATCCCATTATCACACTACTAATGACCTAAAAAAATTAGACGGTGATAACTATGCTAAGTGGAAAAGTAACATGAACATACTATTGGTTTGCAAAGACTACAAATTTGTCCTAGCAGAGGAATGTCCTCCTGAACCCACGGCAAACACATCCAAAACCATTAGAGAGCCTTATGATCGCTGGATTAAGGCCAACAACAAAGCAAAGTGCTTTATGCTGGCAAGTATGAGCGATGTGCTTCGCAAGAAGCATGAGGAGATGGAGATTGCTTATGAGATAATGGAGTCTCTAGAAGCCATGTTCAGTGCTCCCACTGAGAAGGCTCGATTGGATGCCGTAAGGGCTTTCATGAATGACAAGATGAAGAAAGGTTCTTTAGTTAAGGCACATGTTTTGAACATGATTGATCACCTCCACGATGCGGAGCTCAATGGTGCCAGAATCGATGAAGCCACCCAAGTTGGCATCATTTTGGAAAGCCTATCCCCTGATTCTCATGAGTTCGTGAACAATTTTGTTATGAACAAGAAAAAGTCAAATCTCACTAAACTCATGAATGACCTGCAAAACTTCAAATCCGCCAACAAAAGAAAGGGAGGAGAAGCAAATGTTGTGGTTGCAGGAAGTTCTGGTAAAAATAAGAGAAAGAACCAGAATCAAGGAAAAGCGAAGAAGAGAAAGAACAAGAGACCCAAGAAGGCAAAGGACCCCATCCAGAAACCGAAAGGAAAGTGTTTCCACTGCAATGGCGAAGGGCACTGGAAGAGAAACTGTCACAAGTATCTCGAGGAGCTGAAAAAGAAAAAGGAACAAGGTAAATCAGATTTACTAGTCCTTGAAACATGCTTAGTAGAGGGTGATACCTTATCCTGAATAATTGATTCGGGAGCAACTAATCATGTTTGTTTCTCTTTGCATAGTCTTAGTTCTTACACCGAGCTAGCCGATGGGGACTACACAATGAAAATGGGCAATGGCGCAAGAGTTTCAGCAAAAGCAGTGGGAGAAGTTAGACTTCGTTTTAGGGAAAATAAATTTTTAGTTTTGAATAATGTTTATTTTATTCCAGACATTCGTAGAAATTTGATTTCTGTGGCGAAGTTATTTGAACAATTATTTAAAGTTTATTTTGATAATGAATTGGTTCATATTTCTCGAAATGGTTTAAATATTTGTTCTGGACGTCTGGATGATGGTTTATGTTGTATAAAATCAATACCTAACTCACTGCTTAATACTGAAATGTTTAGAGTTGCCGAACCTAAGAATAAAAAGCAAAAGATTTCTCACGATTACAATACATATCTGTGGCATCTTAGGCTTGGTCATATTAACTTAAATAGGATTGAAAGGCTGGTGAAGGATCGTCCTTAACACGAACTAAAAGTTGGTGAGCTTCCAGTCTTTGAATCTTGTTTGGAAGGTAAAATGACCAAGAGGCCTTTCACAACGAAGGGAGAAAGAGATACAGAACCCCTTCAGTTGATACATTCAGATGTATGTGGACTGCTAAACGTCCAAGCTAGAGGAGGTTATGAATATTACATCACCTTTATTGACGACTATTCAAGATATTATTATGTTTACCTAATGCAACGAAAATCAGAAACTTTTGAAAGTCTAGAGAATTCCGAGCAAAAGTTGAAAAACAATTAGGTAAACCAATCAAGACACTTCGATCGGATCGAGGGGAGAATACCTAGACCAAGAGTTCGGGATTTCTTGATTGAAGAAGGTGTGGTATCCCAATTGATCGCACCCGTACACCACGTGCAGTAATGGTGTAGCCGAAAGGAGAAATCGAGACTTTGCTTGACATGATGAGATCAATGTTGAGTTATTCTTCACTGCCTACTTTGTTCTGGGGTTATGCCCCAAAAACAGCTACCTACATTCTGTATAGAGTACCATCTAAGTCTGTACCTACAACACCCTTAGAGTTGTGGTGCGGTCGAAAACCTAGTTTGAAACACATGCGCATATGGGGGTGTCCAGCACATTTGTGGAAAGGAAAGACTGGGAAGTTGGAACTCAAGTCAGATGTGTGTATGTTTGTAGGATATCCCGATGGAACAAAGGGAGGATTCTTTTATAGTCCAAAAGATCAAAAGGTGTTTGTATTGACAAATGCCACATTTCTGGAGCATGACTATATGATAGATCTTAAGCCCAGAAGTAAGATAGCATTAGAAAAGTTACTTTCCGATGATATCAGACCACAGCCGATAAGAGTTGTCGGACCACTCAGAGAAAACACCACAGTTCCTAATCAGACTCCTACGGCACCTCGTCGTAGTGGGAGGGTAAGTAGGTTACCCGACCGTTATACCCGGGAAGCCCAAATCGTCATTGCTGATGACGGTAAGGAAGATCCATCGACCTTTAAGGATGTGATGGATGATTCTGATAAGGAAGAATGACAAACAACTATGAAACTCGAGATGGAGTCTATGCACTCTAACTCAGTCTGGCAACTTGTAGATCTACCCGAAGGGGTAAAACCCATTGGATGCAAGTGGATCTTCAAGAGTAAGAGAGGAGTGGATGGAAAAATAGAGACTTATAAAGTAAGGCTAGTGGCTAAGGGTTACACCCAAAAGGAGGGAGTTGACTATGAGGAAACTTTTCTCCGGTAGCAATGCTTAAGTCCATCCGGATACTCCGCCATTGCAACATATTTTGACTATGAGATATGGTAGATGGATGTCAAGATAGGTTTTTTGAATGGCTATCTTGATGAAACCATCTATATGGATCAACTAGAGGGTTACATAGAGGAAGGCCAATAGCAGAAAGTCTGCAAAGTGCAAAGGTCCATTTATGGACTGAAGCAGGCTTCTAGGTCATGGAACATCAGGTTTGATGTGGCTGTAAAGTCTTATGGATTTGATCAAAACATTGATGAACCATGCGTCTACAAGTACAAGAAAGAAGAGAAAGTGGTCTTCTTAATTCTTTACGTTGATGACATCCTACTCATTGGAAATGATGTGGGAATGATGACAGATGTAAAGGAGTGGTTAGCCAACCAATTCCAAATGAAAGATTTGGGAGAGGCAAGCTATGTTCTTGGGATCAAGATTATTCGAGATCGCAAGAAAAAACTTTTGGCGTTATCACAAGCATCTTATATAGACAAAGTGTTGTCTAGGTATTCGATACAAAACTCCAAGAAAGGGAATTTGCCTTCTAGGCATGGTATTCATCTTTCTAAGGAGCAATGTCCAAAGACCCCACAACAGGAAGAAGATATGAGACGGTATCCCTACGCTCTACTGTGGGAAGCCTTATGTATGCCATGTTGTGTACAAGACGAGATATTTGCTATGCGATTGGGAGTAGTCAGTCGCTACCAGTCCAACCCAAGATTGGATCATTGGGTTACTGTAAAGTGTATTCTCAAGTATCTAAGGAGAACGAGAAACTATATGTTGGAATATTCTGGAAAAGATCTGTCTCTCACCGGATACACAGATTCTGACTTCCAATCAGATAGAGATAGTGACAGTCGACATATGGATCTGTGTTCACTCTTAATGGAGGAGCCGTGGTATGGAGAAGTATAAAGCAAAAGTGTGTTGCTGACTCTACCATGGAAGCTGAATATGTTGCTGCTTGTGAAGCCGCAAAAGAAGCTACATGGCTCAGGAAGTTCTTAATTGATCTGGAAGTTGTTCTAGATATGGATAAACCGATTAAGCTCTACTGTGACAACAGTGGAGCCGTGGCTAATTCAAAGGAACCTAGAAGTCATAAGAGTGTAAAACATATAGAAAGGAAATATCACCTGATCAGAGACATTGTGGATAAAGGCGATGTAGCGGTTCTGAAGATCGCGTCAGAGGACAACCTTGTTGACCCGTTCACCAAGACATTGCCAATGAATGTATTTGATCAGCACCTAGATGGATTTGCGATTAGAGACATGACACACCTGCTTTAGGACAAGTGGGAGATTGTTGGGAATAGTGTCCTAAAAGCATGAGATGTAAAAGGATATTTATTATTTATTTAATAAAAGAGTTTATTCATCATTTTATGTGCATATATTTATGAATATTTTATGAATATCAAATAAAATTCCTTAATTATTTATGTAACCTTAAACGTGGTATATAAATGTTGTCTACAAGAGGATAATGTTTAAGGATAATAATCAAAAGTAAATTGTTCATAATGAATTTAATTAAAGTTTGGAATCTTTAATTAAAACATTATTAATACATGTCATTCCCATTTAGAATGGAACGTTGTTATCCGCACTGTTAATATGGCGAGATATTGAATGAGTGTATTTCGCATAATGAGATTATGTGGAACATGGGGCCTTGAGACACAATATGAATTTCTAATAATTTCCGTTAAGCATAGAAATTCTAATTGAGTCTACCGATGGTCATATATAGGATGATCTTAATCTTGAGTTCTTAACAAACTCCTATTTATGGATTTATGTCTTTTTGATTTACTCGGCACGGATTCTCGAGACCCCGAATCCTATTCCTTGTATTTTGAAGACATAATGAAATAGGTAGCTGGGAATGTTATTATACGAGATGGAATCCATTCCTTCTTGAGAAAGAAGTAGATAAATAATTCTCTTGAGGGTTGATTCGGTACTTGGACCAAAGGGAGCTCCGATTCATGAATGTGTTTTATGAATCTTTGTCCATTAGAGAATCAATGGTACTCAAGGATAAAGATATAATTAGAGAGGTTAACGGATTCTACCGGCTCTAATTATGAATTATTTATGGAGGATTGATCTATATGCAATGACTATATCAAATGGACACTTCACAGTTTAGAAGTAATTTATATCTATAATTTCGAGAGTGCAATTCCAAGTTTATAGTGGAGTAACTATTGGAATTAATAGAATTAATTAATTAATTAAAGTGTTTAATTGATTATTAATTCTATTGGGGCTCGGAATTATAAGTCCATTTGTCCCCGCGTCGCCTAGTAATTCTACCAGACACAGAGGACAAAATGGGAATTTTAGAATTACGGAATTCTAAAATTAAACACTCAGAAATAATTAATTGAGAATTAATTATTATTTAAATAATGTGATTATTTAAATTTGAATTTGAACACATCTAGATTTATCCATTTAAACTTATTTGATAAGTTGTTCAATTTAGAATTCAAATTAATTTAAGTTTGACTTAAATTCAATTTGAATCGTAATTAAAATTGGACTCTTGGATAAAGGATAAAATATCTTCCTTCCTTATCTATAATAGGCGCCACACATAGGGATAAACCCTACTAGTGTGGCCGGCCACCTTAAGGATAAGGGGAAGGGATTTTTTGTTCTAAATTCAAATAGGAGATAATTAACAAGCTTTATCTTAGAGATAGAGATTGGATTCCTTTTAGAAGTTTGACTTCTACTCTCTAAATACAATTTTTTGAGACAATTTTCGGAATGCTTTTTTGCCCTAATTTTAGAGGTGGCCGAAATTTCTCTATAGAAATTTTGAAACAATTTTTCCAGCCCTAAAGGTTATGGTTGGCCGAATTTCTCAAGTAGAGAGGAAGGAAAAAATTTTCTCCAAAAATTCCACATCGTGCATGCGTTGGTGTTTGTGGAAATTCGAGTGTTTATTGTAACCCGTTTTGTCTCATGTGTGCCCACACACACGTCTTCGTGGATTCTAGGAATTGATGTGGAAGACATTGGTTTTCTAAACACAAAGTTTTGGAGCAAGGATTGTTCGAGGTCAAAGAACTCAAGTTATCAACCGAGACGGCCTCCAGGTATTTTTCCGAATTGAGTTCTTAATAAATGAATTAATGAGATTAATTTATTCGTGCATAAATTAATATAATCTATAGAGTATCTCAAAGGTTTTATGAAAATTTTGTTATACACGATCCGCCTTTCCATTGCGCAACCACCGAATTCGATTCGCAACCAACAACGCTCACGTGGAATCAAGAAATTGACATGGAAGACTTTGGTATTCTAAACACAAAGCTTGGAGCAAGAACTGTTCGTGGTCAAAGAAATTCAAGTTATCATCCTAGTCGGCTTCCGGATATTTTTCGGTTGATTCTTGAATTATATAAATTAATGCCATTAATTTATTTATGCATAAATTAATATAATCTATAGAGTATCTCAAAAGTTTTATAAAAATTTTTGTTGTACACGATCCGCCTATCCGCCACATTTCCAACGAATTCGATTCGCAACAACCAAGTGATTACTTTCTTTTGCCGCTTCACAAGCTGCTACACATTAACTCTTAATGATAAAATTAGCAATCACACTTTGCTAACAACCTTTCTTGTCGTGACTCCTTCACCTAGTGTGAACACAGACTTGAATGTTGACCTTCAAAATCCACGTATGACTCATAGTCAAAGTCTATGTATCCAGTGAAAGACAACTCTTTCACTGACTAAACTATCTTATAGTTTCTTTATTTTCCTTATATACTTAAGGATACACTACATGACTGCTCATTGATCAAATCTTGAGTTCAACTGACAATGATTGACTACTCCCACTGAATATCATATATTCGGGCTTGTAAAGAATAAGAACATCTTCTTTTCTTTTGTTTGAAACATCTTGATTTTGATCAAATCCATAAGACTTAATAGCTTCATCAAACCTGATATTCCATGATCTAGAAGTTTGCTTCAATCCATAAATGGATCTCTACAGTTTGCAGACTTTTTGCTCTAGGCCTTTCTCTATGTAACCCTCTGGCTGATTGATATAGATGGTTTCCTCAAGATAGCCATTCAGAAAAGTTGTCTTGACATCCATCTGCCATATCTCATATTCAAAATATGTCGTTATGGTTAAGAGTGTTCGGATGGGCTTAAGCATGGCCACCGGTGAGAGAGTTTCCTCATAGTCAACTCTCTCTTTCTGGGTGTAACCCTTAACCACTAGCCTTGCTTTATAAGTCTCTACTTTTCCATCCGCTCCTCTCTTTCTCTTGAAGATCCACTTGCATCCAATGGGTTTTACCCCTTCAGATAGATCTACAAGTTGCCAGACTGAGTTAGAGTATATGGACTCTATCTCGAGTTTCATAGCTCATTGCTACTTTTCCTTATCAAAATCATCCATCGTAGCCTTAAAGGTCAACGGATCCTCCTTACCGTCATCAGCAGTGACGATACATGCTTCCTCAGTATAGTAGTTAGGTAACTTGCATACCCTCCCACTACGATGAGGTGCCACTGGAGTTTGATTAGGAATTGTGGTCATTCTTGCATTCCAACATCTCTTGTCGGTTGTGGTCCAATCTTCTTGGAAAGTAACCTTTTCATAACTGCTTTGCTTTTGGGCTTGATAACTATCATATAGTCATGTTCTAGAAACGTGGCATTTATCGATACAAATACCTTTGATTCTTATGACTATATAAAATAATCATTCTCTTGTCCCCATTGCATATCCCACAAACATGCATATTTATGATCTTGGTTCCAACTTCTCGGTCTCTTTGTTTCACCACATGAGTTTAAAACCCCATATGTGATTATGCTTCAAAACCGACTTTCGATCATTCCACAACTCTAGGGGTGTCTTTGGTACAGACTCAGATGGTACTAGATTCAGAATATACATGGTGGTTCTTAGGGTATAATCCCGGAACGAAGTAGGAAGTGAAGAATAACTCAACATTGATCTTATCATGTCGAGCAAAGTCTGATTTCTCATTTCGGCTACACCATTCTACTGTGGTGTACCGGGTGTAGTCATTGGGATACCACACCTTCTTTAATCAAGAAATCTCGAAACTCTTAGTCCGGTATTCATCCCTCAATCTAATTGAAGTGTCTTGATTGGTTTACCTAACTGTTTTTTTCAACTTACGCTCGGAATTCTCTAAACTTTCTAAAAGTTTCAGATTTCCGTTGCATTATGTAAACATAACTATATCTCCAATAATCATCAAGAAAAATGATGAAATATTCGTAACCTCCTTTATCTTGGACGTTTAACGGTCCACATACATCCGAATATATTAGCTGAAGAGATTCTGTGGCTCTTTCTCCTTTCGTCATGGAAGGCCTCTTGGTCATTTTGCCTCCCATACAAGATTCATAGACTGGACGCTCACTAACTTTTAGTTCGCATAAAAGACCATCCTTTACCCGTCTTTAAATCTTGATTAGGCTAATATGACCAAGTCTAAGATGCCACATATATGTGTTATTTATCGTGAGAGATCCTTTGCTCCTTATTCTTAAGTTTGGCAACTTTTGAATATTTCAACATTACGCAGTGAGCCAAGCATCGGTTTAAACGGTGTAAACCTTTTTCCAAATATCCAAAACAAATATCGGAACAATTCTGAAAGATATGGATTAGATTATTATTTGAAGGCAATTGTTCAAATAATTTGCAATCAGAAATCAAATTTCTCTTAATGCCTGGAGGGAAATAAGCATTCTTCACAACAAGGTATTTTCAAATTGAAGTCTAACTTCTCCCACTGCTTTTACCAATATCCTTGCGGTATTCCTACTTTTATCGTGCAGTCCCTAACGGCAAGTTCTTTGTAAGAACTAATATTTTGTAAAGAAAACCAAACATGATTAGTTGCTCCCGAATCAACTATCCAGGACGAGGAATCACCATCTACTAAAGATGTTTTTAGAATTAGTAAATCTTATTTACTTTGATTCTATTTCTTTGTTTAGGTGGAAACAGTTTCCATTTAAGGGCTCAAACTTAATAAAGAAAACAAACATGACTAGTTATTCCTAAATCAACTATTTAGGATAAGGAATCACCCTTTTTACTAAACATGTTTTAAGAACTAGCAAATCATATTTGCTTGAGTTCCTTTCTTTATTTCGGTTGAAACGACTTTCCTTGTAAGAACTAAGACTTAATAAAGAAAACAAACATGAGTAGGAACTCCCAAATCTACTATCCTGGAATAAGGAATCACCCTTTTTACTAAACATGTTTTTAGAACTAGCAAATCATATTTACTTGAGTTCCTTTCTTTATTTCGGTGGAAACGACTTTCCTTTTGTCTTTTACTCAGGCCCTTAGAGTATTTAGCCAAGCCTTTTGTTTCATGGATTTTCAGATACGGTATCTGATGACTGCATTATCTCATAAGCTGTCTCCATGCCTTCATACTTCTTGTGAATTACCACTACAACCCTAACCAAAAGTTAGCTACTGTGTTTTCGTTAAGGACAGGAGGACAATCCTCCATTTGGGACAAACTTATATTCATCACATGAATGTAAGTTGTTTGTGTTACTTTACCACTTCGCATAGTTTATCTCTAGTCAGTGTTTCAGTTTTGTATAAACTTGGAATTGTACTCTCGAAATTATAAATTTAAATTACTTCTAAACTATGAAGTGTCCATTTGATATAGTCATTGCACATAGATCAATCCTCCATAAATAAGTTATAATTAGTGCCAGGTAAAATCCATTAACCTCTCTAATTATATCTTTATCCTTGAGTACCATTGATTCTCTAATGGACAATGATTCATAAAACACATTCATGAATCGGAGCTCCCCTCTTTTGGTCCAAGTACCGAATCAATTCTCAAGAGAATTATTTATCTACTTCTTTCTCAAGAAGGAATGGATTTCATCTCGGATAATAACATTCCCGGCTACCTCTTCATCATGTCTCCAAAATACAAGGAATAGGATTCAGGGTCTCGGAATCCGTACCGAGTAAATCAAAAGACACAAATCCATAAATAGGAGTCTGTTAAGAACTCAGGATTAAGATCATTCTATATATGACCATCGGTAGACTCAATTAAAATTTCTATACTTAACGGAAATTATTAGAAATTCATATTGTGTCTGTGTCCTTATTCCACATAATCTCATTATACGAAATACATTCATTCAATATCTCATCATATTAACAGTGCGAATAACAGCGTTCCATTCTAAATGGGAATGACATGTATTAATAATGTTTTAATTAAAGATTTTGAACTTTAATTAAATTCATTATGAACATTGCTTTTTGATTATTATCCTTAAACATTATCCTCTTGTATATAACACTTATATACAATGTTTAAGGTTACATAAATAATCATGGAATTTTCATTGATATTCATAAAATATTCATAAATATATGCACATAAAAATAATGAATAAACTCTTTTATTAAATAAATAATAAATATCCTATTACATCTCATGCTTCTAGGACATCATTCCCAACAATTACCTCCAGGGCCTTGATCTTTGACTTCATAGTTACTTTCACTGGGAAGTACTCCCGCATAGGATCCATGATCATCCTTAGATGTCCAATCCCAGGAAGTTCATCTGTGTTGTACTTCGAGAGGTCATATTGAAAAAAAAGAAAAAACACATCAGTCAGAACCGACCAAGATGACAGAATCGACTAGAATAGACCAAGAAACCAAACAAGAACCGACTGAACCGACCATGACCCGACCAAACCGACCAAAACTGACCCGAACTAACCAAGACATACTAAGAACTGACCCCGAACCGACCAAGAGCCGACCTTCACCTAGAACCGACCAAAATGACCAGAACCGATCCTACTCGACAAGAACCGACTAAGAACTGACCCACCAAAATCGACTTAAAACCGACCTAGAACTGACTACGAATATACCAGAACCAAAACTGACTAAGAATCGACTATGAACAGACCAATGTTGCTTATATTAAGTTTTTGTTCTTGCAAAAATGTATAAGAAAAAGTAAAACAAGAATATTACCTGAGCAGATTTCGTTGCCTCATCGACAAGTGTTCGGGAAATGACCATTTTAGTTTAGGAAGAAGAGCTGTTTTGTGATGCCATTTCAGTCTAAAAGTTGCCGATTTTTAGTCGAATTTTGGTGAGGAGGTGGTCGGTTTTTGTGGTCGGGTTTTTGGTGAGTGGTCGGGGTCAGTTTTTGGTTGATTTTAGTGGGAAGGGAGGTCGGTTTTTGGTGAACGGTTAGTTTTTGGTGAGGAGTGGTTGGTCGGCTGACGAGAGAGATCGGAGAAAGTGGATTGGCCGGTGAGAGAACTTCGGTGAGAGAGAGAGAAACAGGTGAGAGGAAAGCCGATAGTCGATGATAGTCGGTCGTGAGGTTGGTGACTGATCGGAGAGAAAAGCCGGCGGTCGGTGAGAGGAGATCGGAGAGAAAAATCGACGAGAGGGTTGGTTGGTCGTGAGAGAGCTCAGTCGGGGGAAGAGAGGGTCGAGTGGTCGAGAGTGTTTTTGAAAATGACCCATACACTTAGACTAATAGGACCCATTTTTTGCCACGTAAGATACACGTCATGATTTTTTTGTTATAAAAAAAAAAAAAACTGGTCAATTTTCTCAAATTCTGTTTTGCTCCGGTCTCTTTTATCAAATTTTCTCGGCTATGGAATGGCTTTTCCATTCAACCCTGATTCACGTTTTCTCCAAAAACTCCCTGATGCCCTAGGCCCCATTTCTTGCTCGACCACCGAGCTCTAGCCATTAACCATCGACGCCATGGCTTCGAAGCTCCCGAACCAACTCCGAGTTCTCTACGCATCCACCACCAGTCGCCGGCTTCTCTCTCCTCGATTCCTGAGCCCTAACGAAGCTCTCCGAGACCAACGAATCTATCATTTTGACTGCAGCTGAACATGTTGGAAAATAATGGCATCGAGTGCGCAGCGGAATTTAAAAATTTTAATCAACATCAAAGCCAAATAAGAACATGTTCATGATGCTATATAACATAAATACTAAAGATCTAAATCATACCTTTTGAGATTTCAGGAAACTGCACGTCTGACAGATCTAAGCATTGCAAACAGCAACCGGAAGAGCCTCAACCAATTGGTGTTCTTTGCTATTCTCGTTTCCACAATCGGTGTGCGGGTGGGCACACTTCGTTTAATCTCCTCTTGGTATTCTTGATCTCCTTCCAATCACAAGAGAGCCAAAAAAAAATTGTTCGTAATAATTAAACAATTTTTCCTCTTGGAATCTCTTATCAATAGCCTCCAAAAAGTCTCTCAAGTAATCTAATGAGTAATGTGACTTAATAGGCTATTTATAGTGTTTAGGAAGTCATACTTCCGTAACAATTAGGTTTCACAAAGTTCTAATCGCATCCAGAGTCGATTTTGCCACGTCAACATGCATTTTATGTTGCAACCGGTCGACCGGTGACAGAGACGTTATAGCTCACCGGTCAACCTGTCTTCAGTGACCGCTCGACCAGACCGATCGACCGGTCTGCACTAACAAAAATTGTTTTCTTAGTTTTTCAATATGGGAAACTTGCATAGAGTCTCAGTTTTGATTCAAACAACCCAATAGAGAAATTGCCTAATCAAAACAGTCATATAATAGTCTTCCCATATTAAACAACTCTTAAAACAATAATTCAACCAATTTATCTAGAATCAATTTATCAATTAATTCACCTGATAAATCACTCATGAATTAAGTTTGCACCTCTTTTACGGAAATAACACAAGTTACTAATATGTAGGAAATACACCGTATCGTTACAGGAAATTATGTGAGCTAGCAAAGGGACCCGATGGACATATATAAATCAAGCTCCTATAATCACAATGCTACTTGTAAGCCAACAAGTCCGTCTCATGATTATAAAACTCTAGCGCTATTCCACTAAAAGCCTAGAGCTGCACTCTCGATTTATATAGCATATTTACAAAGCTCTGATTAGCCCTAGTCCATGACTCAATATATTAGTATATCATCCCCATAGGATATCCATAATCGACTTGAGGTCAAGTTCCGTTTTACCTTCCCGATTACATTTATCTTATGTTCCATTATCATACCATTAGAAAAATACTATTCATACTATTACAAACAATAAACCATTAGATAACACAGAGTAGTCTAATGGCCGAGCGCTCGTATTTTCTAATCCACTGATAATGCATAAAAGGATATCATTGACTCTTTATAGGAGCTATGGATTCCACTATCTATAAATAATGAATCTACGCATACACGAGTCATACCCCCAATGCACCGGCAAGCGTACCTTTACATAATGTCAGGATGTCTCCCTTTAGTACATCAAAGGATACAAGTCAAGTATACGGGTTCATCATCCATCTCAGGATTAAGATGACAACATATAATTCGTCAAAAGTGAATTGTTTTATTCAAACAGAATTATTAATTAAAACAATTCATCTTTGGTCCGATCCAATATAGATTTCACCATCAGAAACTATATCAATGTCTCTACCCATGGAGTCCCACCTCCGACGATCAAGACAAGCCGTTTCCGTTAAGAAGTAGACAACATAACAATCTTAACATGAATAAAGCGCCCAACTTTATTCCCTCGATTGTGGATCATAAGATTTAGACTATCATCTTTAGATTATTGTCTTCCACATGTTCTTCACATTACATGTATGATTTAAAGATTTAGAATGACAGTCTCAGACTTTCAGTTTGCTTATCATACATTCAACTATTATGAACATAAAAAAGACAATACATAGACATATAAAATAAAAAAATCTTTATTAATAGTCAAAATATCTCAAAAAAATTGTTACATTTATTCCTAAGGGCATAAACGCTAGCAGAACAATCAAATAGCTCCAAATTGTCCCTTAAACCAACGAATCTATCACCCACCCTCTCTCTCTCTCTCTCTCATCACCAATCGCACGGTGGCGGAGCCATAGCGGAGGACAAGTACAACCTCAAGAACCCGGCGGTGAAGAGGATTCTTCATGAAATCAAGGAGATGCAATCGAATTCCTCCGGTGATTTCATGAGCTTGCCTCTCGAGGTTTCATTTTCTCTCCGATCCCTATTTTCTTTTTCATGAATTTTTTTTTTTTTTTTTTTTTCTGATGAATTGATCTAGGTCTTTCTCCGAAGTTTATTGATTCGGCGGTGAAATTTGTGGTTTCGATGTGGAAATGTTTAATCTTTTTGAGTTTGTGATTTTAATTTTTGGTTTCTTTCATGGAAGATCCCCAATTTTTTCGATCGAAGAGTGATTTTGTTTGCGATTTGGTTTGGCTTATGCTAAGATTAGGTTGTTCAGTTCTTCATCTTGTAAAGAATTAGGTTTTGTTTCTCTATGGAACGGATCAATTTGTTGAGATTTGGTCGAATTGCTTATTCATATCTGGTTTAATCCTCATCCTATTGAAAGAATTAGGAAATGCATTATTGCTATGGACATTTGTAATGTTACTGTACTATTGTTATGCTCAAAATTCCCTAATCAGTTGTTTTATACTCCTTATGTTTTTGAATAATTTTCTTCTCTGTGGGATTTTTTTTTTTTTTTTTTTTTTTTTTTTTTTTTTTTAAAGAAATGCCATGATTTTCATAAGTTTTATGCTTCATTTCAATATGTATTCCGTTGTTTCATGTTCTTATTTGGTTCAGTTTAACATTCAGTTTTTGAGAAGCACCTCTTGCTTAGGTGTTTGGTTAAAAAAGTTGTGTTTAATTTACGCCCTAGATATTTGAATGTATGTAGTCGTAAGCTCATAAGTTTTGCATACAGGAGAATATTTTTGAATGGCAATTCGCCATCAGGGGTCCCCGTGATACCAAATTTGAGGGTGGGATCTATCATGGACGAATCCAGTTGCCTGCAGAATATCCCTTCAAGCCTCCTTCCTTCATGTTGCTGACGGTATAATCTCGTCTCCCCATTATTTTATTTCTTCTTGTGACCTACATTACACAAACAAATGAGATTGATGTTTGACTCCGCCCGAGTTTATGCAACGGCTATTTATCTTGGATGTGTTGTTCTAGCACTCATCTATGCTCTTTGGGTTAGTATTCAGTCTTAATTCTATAACAAAATGGAAAGAACTTGAGTTAACACTGCAGATCCATAGGTTTTTCAATTATGGTATGCTATGGTAAAAATACTTTCTGCTTCACATTTTCCTCTCATCTTGCAGATACATAGCAAGATTTTAACAATACACACGGTCATTGACGAGATCTGTGCCCTTGTTTGGTAAGTTTTTCCCTTCACATTGACACATCTAACCTCTTTCGCTACTATGATCATGATGGAAATGGGGATGAATGATTGTTGAGTGTGGAACTAGAGCCTATCATTATCTTGACATAGAATTAGCACGAGTTTTTAATGGTTAGTTTTTATGATGGTTACCAATTATTTATATTTGATGAGGTGACTTGACAAAAATTTAATATATATATATATATATATATATATATATATATACACATATATATGTATATAGATATAAAAGGACTTTTGCTAATTGGGTGGCTTTTTGCAGGTCAAAGAGATGGCTGGATTTGCTTACAACCCCTTGACAGGAAGATGGTCTCTTTCTGATGACATCAGTGTAAATTTCATTGCATATTGTACAAAAACAACCTCCGAATAAATATCTGAAGAATTCTGCTATTGGTTTTTTCTTTTGTTTCTGAATATGTGAAATGTTTCGATTAAAGAGATTATTTCACAACCTGTTGTTCATCCACTTTTTTTTTTTTTTTTTTTTTTTTTTTTTTTTAAGTGTTGTGTGGGAAAATGTGATGGAAACCTGGACCAACAACACCACAACACATGGCTATATTTGCTCTCCGCCAAACACACAACCCTCGACGCTTCGTTCCCTCAAGATCAGCTGCAAAGTCTTGAGATGAAGTCTAGATTAGGGCGACGATCCCATGTGGCGTCGACGGGTGCAAACCGCCTGGATCAAGACGTCAAGATCCCTCGACTGCAGAAAAGGTCGCTAGAAAGGACGAAAGAGGCTAAACAACGCTGACGATTAGGGAAGCCTCCCTTTAAGACACAACGGGTTACGAGCGAAAGTGGGAGAGGCCTGACAGCATTAATGGCAAGTTTACAAACCGTCCCACAGGGGACAGAAAAGCATTACGGAGAGTCACAGAGTCGTAATTGAAGACTAATTGGTTGAATGAACAGTACTGATTAGTGGGCTATGTCTGGGCCTAAAAAGGGGGAGCACTTGAGTGCTTCTACTTACGAAGGAAACCCTCCCAGCGAAGGAAGCCCAAGTATAAAAGAAGAAGGACCCCCAATAGAGAAAGGGGCCAGAATTTCCAGAAGAGAAAAAACGAGAATGAGAGATAACAATTTCTGTAAATTGTAATCCCCTCAAAAGAAATACAATACATACACTGTGGATGTAACTCTAATTTTATAGAGTGAACTACTATAAAATCCCCCTTGTTCATTTACATATAGTTCATTCAAACATACAAATACTCAAACCAAACAAGAATCCACACTTTCATTATACCCGTAAGCCGGTAATCCGAAGGGTGACCCCAAGGTAATCCGGTAGATTTATTGTTGACCAAATACAACCGTCAACAATTGGCGACTCCACTGGGGACCCGAATGCGTTCAACCCCCGAAAATATAGTTACAAACAGCCATCCACCCAAAGAGTAGCGGAATGGAAGGAGATTTGCGTCCAGACGGAAATGGAGTCCCACTTCCCGACGCACCGCGGCCGGATCCAATGCAGATGCAAGCCCAAATAGCCACCCTAACCGGGTTGGTACGTGGGCTAGTGACCGTGGTTGAACGACTAGATGGAAGGAACTTCATGTCGCCACTAGAAGATGCCCCGAGACCACAGGGACCTGCCGTAATGGTAAATCCAAATCACGGTGACCGCCCACATATCCAAGAAGGAACCGGGGAAAGCGAGAACCACCAAGGCCCTCCTAGGCCTCGACCCTCCCATTCCTCTGGCAGCCGATTGAGAGCCGCTGGAATCCGAGCCATTGAGGAGCTGCCCCAAAATCCCGAAGGAAACCAACCGGGAGACTCAGGCTCAGTGCAAGCAGGCGGCCAGGCCAGAGGTGGGCCCATCGCTCAAAGGACGGAAGCATCGGGAGCTGCTGGTTCAGTGGTTTCAACAGATGAAGCGCAGACCCTCATGGAACGCATGACCAACCTGGAAAGAAGATTGACCGGGGACGTCGCAGGGCTGAAAAAGAACATTGGACGAGTGGCCGAGGTGGTAAACGTCGACATTACGCCCAGTCGCACTCATGACCATCCGTTCACCACAGAGATAATGGCGCTCCCCTTCCCCGATAAATACTGGTCGCCGTCGATCCCACCTTACGACGGACGATGAGATCCCGACGATCATCTGGAAATGTATACGGGGCACATGCTCTTGCACGGATACGCCGAGGAGATCATGTGCCGAGCCTTTCAGAACCACCTGACAGACTCTGCCCGACGATGGTTCCGGACGCTGAAGCCAAACTCTATCTCCAGCTGGGATGAGCTAAAAGAAGCATTTTTCCTTCAGCTCATCGGGGTTAAAAAATACATACCCCCAAAACAGAATCTAACGACAATATATCAAAAGCCAAATGAGACGTTAAGAGAGTGGCTTGCCAGATACGGCGAGACCGTTGCCGCTATGATGGATATCACAGACAGAGAAGTCCTGATTGGGGCGTTGTCCAGTATGAAGAAGATAACTCCTTTTAAAAGGGAGCTAAACTGAAAACCCCCGTCCAGCTACAAAGAGTTCCTTGCACGAGTACAAGGATACATCAATGCTAAAGAGGCGTATGCTAACATCCCCGATCACAGGTCCAATAAGGGTAAAGGGGCCGAACAGGGGTCGGCGCCATCAAAGCAAGACGGGAAGAAGCGTCGAGGAGGAGGAAGCGGCGACAAGCAACCAACCCCGACGCAAGGAGCGCTGGAGGCCAAGAAGCCAAGACAGGAGGATTCCCGCAGGCCTCGGTTGTTCCAGAAATACGACACTTACCATGAACTGACGGTAGGCGTCGAGGAGATCTTCAACCAGATCGGCCGCGGAAACTTGCTGCGCCAACTTGAACCAATGAAGTCAGATCCTAGCCGAAGGAACCAGAAGAAATTATGTAGGTTCCATGGCGATGTCGGCCACCACACCAATGATTGCGCTGACCTTAAGGATGAAATTGAAAGAATAATCTGCGAGGGAAGGCTATAGGAATTCAGGGCCGAACGAAGACCTCGTAACGACGGCCATGGCAGGCAAAATGACGGTCGACGCCGAGAGGAGAACCACCGCCCGAAAGATCAGGAACCTGTCAGCGTCATACGAACGGTCCTCGGCGGCACCTATATAGGAGGAGACACGCGGAGGTCACAGAAGGACTACGCTTACGAAGCCAAGGGGGTATACCAGGAACGGTTCTGGAATGTCTCCGCCACAAAAGCCCGAGGCATAGCCACACTGACGTGGCCTTCAACGAGGATGACGCCAGCGGAGTCCATTTCCCCCACAACGACGCACTAGTGGTGGAAGCCGTGATCGGAAACCACACTGTGTGTCGAATCTTGGTGGACAATGGGAGTTCGGTGGACCTCCTATATTCTGACTTCTTGGAAAAAATGGGGATCCCTAAGGAGCAGTTTAAAAGAACCACCAGGCCACTGCACGGGTTCACCGGAGATTTCGTCATTCCTCAAGGAACTATCCGGCTACCTATAACCGCCGGAGAAAAACCCCGACAGGCAACAACGATGGCCAACTTTGTGGTTATCAAAGGAGGCTCCCAATACAACGCAGTAATCGGGAGACCAACCCTCCAGGCATTAAGGGCAGTAACCTCCGTCTACCACCAAAAGGTCAAATTCCCCACCCCAAACGGCGTAGGGGAAGTTAAGAGCAACCAATACGAAGCCAGGGTTGCATACTCCGACGCCCTACGCGGATATGACCAACCAGGGAGACAGGAAATGAGGATGGTTCAACAAAGCCTCATTGAGGATATAGACCCCAGGGTTCAAGAGGAAGTTATTTGGTCTCAGCCCGTCGAACAGTTGGTAGAAATCCAAATTGGCGAAGGCGGGATCACCAAAGTACTAAAAATAGGCTCGGACTTAACCCCACCACTCAAAAGCGAAATTGAAAACTTCCTTAGGCAGAACCTGGATGTCTTCGCCTGGAGCCACTCCGACATGGAAGGAATCAACACCAAAGTAATGTGTCATTCCCTAAACGTCGACCCCACATATCCTCCCAAGCGCCAAAAACGGCGGCCGATGAACCCTGAGAGCTACGAAACGCTGAAGGAAGAGGTCTACAAGTTAATCAACAATGGGTTCATCAGGGACGCGCATTATCCACGTTGGGTATCTAATCTTGTTTTGGTAATCAAACCCAACGGGAACTGGAGAACTTGCGTCGACTTCAGCGACCTCAACAAAGCATGCCCAAAGGATGGCTTCCCACTTTCTTGGGTAGATCAAATGGTCGACGCCACGGCGGGACATGAAATGCTGAGCTTCATGGACGCTTACTCCGGATACAATCAGATCCCCATGCATCCAGCCGGCGAGGAGCACACATCTTTTATAACTGATATGGGTCTTTACTGCTACAAGGTGATGCCTTTCGGCCTAAAAAATGCAGGGGCCACCTACCAAAGGCTAGTAAATAAAATGTTCGCTCAACAGTTCGGCAAAACAATGGAGGTCTACGTCGACGACATGCTCATAAAAAGCTCCAGGGCTAGCCATCACGTCGATCATCTGGGTGAGATGTTTGGCATATTAAGAAAGTATCACATGAAACTTAATCCCCAGAAATGTGCCTTCGGAGTCGGGTCGGGGAAGTTTCTCAGTTTTATGGTCAGTAACCGTGGGATTGAGGCCAACCCTGAGAAGATTAGAGCCCTTCAAGACATGCGGTCACCAACAAAACCAAAAGAGGTGTAGAGGTTGACGGGTTGCGTCGTTGCCCTGAATAGGTTCATATCAAAGGCCACTGACAAGTGTGTCCCTTTCTTCGACGCTTTGAAAGGAAACAAGCACTTCGAATGGACACCACAATGCGAGGAGGCTTTTCAAAGGCTAAAGGAGCATTTGGGCAAACCCCAATTTTATCAAAACCAAACACTGACGAAGAGCTCAGCGTATACCTCTCTGTGTCCCAGTACGCCGTGAGCTCCGTACTGATAAGGGAAGAAGGGAAGATACAATTACCGATCTACTATGTGAGCAAAATGCTCCTCGACACCGAGTCAAGATACAGCGAAGTGGAGCGTCTAGCCCTCGCCTTGATGATAGCTTCAAGGAAGCTTCGGCACTACTTCCAGTCCCACACGATACGAGTCCTCACAAAACACCCGTTAAGACAAGCCTTACAAAAGCTGGAAACGTCCGGTCGACTCCTCAAATGGTCGGTAGAATTAAGCCAGTTCGACATAAAGTACATGCCAAGAACCGCAATTAAAGGTCAAGCACTCACCGACTTTCTGGCTGAGTTCTCTCATAGGCCGACCTCCACCTCATCTGAAGAAACCGAGGTTACAAGATGGAAGCTTTACGTAGATGGGGCGTCGAGCGAAAATGGATCAGGAGCCGGCGTCTTACTAATCAGCCCCGAAGGCCACAAAATTACCTTGGCGGTACGGTTTAAATTTAAGGCGTCAAATAATGAAGCGGAATATGAAGCCCTAATTGCCGGACTACGTTTAGCTAACCACTTAAAGGTCGAGAGGATCAGCGTCTACAGCGACTCCCAGCTAGTCGTCGCGCAAGTAAGGGAGGAATACTAAGCACGCGACGAGAAGATGGGGGCATATCTAAGGAAAGTAAAGGAGGAGCTCGTTAAATATAAAAACTATGAGATACTCCAGATTCCACTAGCCGAAAATGCGAACGCGGATGCACTGGCAAAACTAGCATCATCAAGGGATGCCGACACACTAGGCATCGTTCCCATTGAAGAACTAGAACGGCCAACCATCGAGGAGCATGCAAAGGCCTTTAGTGTCCAAGAGGGAGAAAATTAGATGACACCGCTCATACGGTACCTAATGGACGCATACCTACCAGATAATAAAGACGAGGCCCGACGAATCAGGTATAGAGCCGCCAGGTACTTGTTATACGATGGCCTGCTTTACCGACGAGGCTATTCAACACCTCTACAACGGTGTCTAGATGATGCCGAAGGCCAGAAGGTCCTCCAAGAAATACATGAAGGGGTCTGTGGCAATCATACTGGGGGACAATCTCTAGCGCTAAAGGTTTTGAGGCAAGGATACTACTGGCCCACGCTCAAAAAGGACGTTTTTCAGTACGCCCGATGATGCGATAAATGCCAGAGGTATGCCACGATTCCTAGAGCACCCCCGGAAAAGTTGACTTCCATTCTCAGTCCATGGCCCTTCGCTAAATGGGGGATTGACCTGATCGGACCATTGCATCTTGCACCTGGGAGGTTAAAATTCGCAATCGTTGCGGTAGACTATTACATAAAGTGGGCTGAGGCCAAGGCCCTGACTACAACCACGGAAGCAGCCTGCACCAAATTCATGTGGGACCACATCGTGTGCAGGTTTGGGGTTCCCCACTCAATAGTGTCCGACAACGGGAAACAGTTTGACAATGTCGCGACGCGCAGATTCTGCGAAAGTTTGGGCATCCGAAAAGACTTCTCGGTGCCGATCCATCCATAATCAAATGGGCAAGTCGAGGCGGTCAATAAAATACTCAAATATACCCTCAAGAAGAGACTCAATGACCTGAAAGGGAGATGGGCCGAGGAGCTTCTCAAAGTTTTGTGGGCATACATAACAACAAGCCGAACTACAACAGGAGAAACCCCCTTCTCCATGGCGTATGGTGTTGAGGCTGTACTTCCTATAGAAATCGAGACGCCGACTCTGAGAACCGTTGTTCACAACGATGAGGATAACGCGAAGGGCATGAATGGAGGACTCGATTTATTGGAAGAAAAGCGACTCGACTCCCAACTACGTCTCGCCGCTTATCAGCAGCGAACAGTGCGATATTACAATAAGAAAGTTCGACAAAGGAGGTTCATCCCGGGAGACCTAGTATTAAAAAGGGTAACACAAAGCATGAAACCCAAGAATACTGGTCCCCTGGGCCCAACTTGGGAAGGACCCTATCGCATAAGCGAAACACTACGACCTGGCACCTACGTATTAGAAAGCCTCGACGGCAAAAAGGTTCAGCACTCGTGGAATGCTGAGCAACTGAGACTGTACTACCAATAATGTATGAAATTTTTTATACATTTCAATTGTACTTTCTTTGCAAATAGAATAAATTGATATGTTTTCAGCATGAAATAAATTGACCCCTTAATAACGTGTCTAGTTAAAAGAAAACCCAATGGTGTATTTAACAGACATGGGGGGAATGAAGGTGCTCGAAACACTTAGTGAAATTCTAAAAAATTTCCTAAGACGACGACCCTAAGGGGTAAGCTCGACGTCAGATCCTCCAAGGAGGAGAGAAGAGACACTTAGTGAAATTCTAAGGAATTTCTTGAGACGACGACCCCAAGGGGTAAGCTCAATGTCAAATCCTCCAAGGAGGAAAGACGAGACACTTAGTGAAATTCTAAGGAATTTCCTAAGACGATGACCCCAAGGGATAAGCTCGACGTCAAATCCTCCAAGGAAGAAAGACGAGACACTTAACGAAATTCTAAGGAATTTCCTAAGATGACGACCCCAAGGGGTGAGCTCAACGTCAGATCCTCCAAGGAGGGAAGACAACACTTAGTAAATTCCAAGGAATTTTTCTAAAGAGAAAGAAAGAGAAAAGCAATGACTATGAATCAAGGTATGAACAAAACTCATTGCCTCTATATATATATATATGTCAAAATGCGGGTAAACATGAAAATTGTCTAAAGGAAATATTTAATTACAAAGAAATTCCCAAAAGAAATAACAAAAAGAAAGACAAAAGATGGTTCCTCAAGCATCGTCGCCGCCAGCTGCTAGCTCCTCGCCGCCACCAAGGGAGGGAGCATTCTCTTCATCGCCCTCAGGTGGAGACACTCCCTCGTCACTAGCAGGAGTGGGAGAATTGTAAAGGAAGCCCAAGTCCCACTCAGGACGCTCCTTCTTGATCAGGTCAACAATTTGCTGACCCACCGATTGGAAATCCCTGTTGCGAATATCCAGGAGCTCCTGAGAAGCCTTGAACTCCTCAATAATCTCTGCCCGCCTGGAGTCGAAGGTTGCGGCGGCCTCGGCTTCGGCCTCCATCTTCCCGTCGACCTTTCCCTTGGTATAACGATTCTCGGCCTCCACAATCGCCTCAGCCAACTTCTTCTCAGACGAGTCTGCCCGCCGAGTGAGGTCCTTAACTTTGGCCTTCAGTTTGGTTAAGTTGCCTTCTAGGCTTGTTAGTTGGGCCCTCGCCACATCTCTCTCCTCGACGGCGTCGTCCCTGTCCTTATTGGCCTCATCGACGAGGGACTTGAGCTTGGCCTCCAAGTTGTCCATCTCGCCTTTACGCTCCTCAACCTTGACTAGGTCAAGGAGGTTAAGAAGGGAGAGGATGAGGCTTTGAAAAATTGTAAAAAGTCAGGAAAGTTTCAAAAAAAAAAAAAAAAAACCTTACGTGAATCTGGAAGGAGATCTGCTTGCGTTGGCGGCCGACCATGGAAGACTGAGATGTAGCGACCCAATGGGGCTCGAGGAACGACTCGTATAAAGCCTAGAAGATGAGGGAAAAGTGAGGGGGAGTTTTAGCATCGCCCCGACCTCGGCGTTAGAAATATCCGAGACCTGAAAATTTCCATCCATAATCTTCCCCCCCGGGATTAGTACTCGCTCTCTTGGCCCCGAGGGAGCGCGGACATCGGGAATGGGCACCACCACCGATGTCCAGGTTTTATCGGTCGATGCCTGGCCAGGGGCCGACTCCTCAGTCCGCCTCCTCTTATGCTTGCCCTTTTTGCCCTTCGGCGCAGGGCAGGAAGAGCTAGCCCTCTCCTTCCCCTTTGCCCAAGACTGTTGACCTGGCAGGGGCTGCGGGATGGACGGCGGCTGTTGGCTCGGCGCCGGTTGTTGACTCGGCGCCGGCCGTTGGCCCCCGGGAAGTTGGATCCTCAAAGATGCCATCTCTGACGACGAAAAGAAGATACCGTCAGCGTTAGGAAAACATGAATCTTAATTCTACAAGGCATCGAGAGAAGTAGTTACCCTCGTCGCTTAAATGGAAGTACGCACGGACGGCGTTGAGATCCGAGGGGTTGGGGAGGTCTAGAATTAGGCCGGAAGCACAAAGATTCTCTTTGGTCAGGAGCGTTTCGATATGGCGAACCTCCGATGGATAGGAAAAAGCTTCCTCAATCCTCTCTAAACTATTACCAGAGAACTTCGGCCTGTCGTGATTGACTGCAAAACGAAAGAACTCTTCGTCAACGTAAAAATAAAAAAGAAGGAGGGAGCCAAGTCAGATAAAAAGAGAGTCGAGGGGCTTACTCATATTTTCAAATGCCGCCTGCACCAGCCTTCGGCGGGGCCGGCAGTCGTTTGGATGAAAGTTAAAGGGCCCACGAATCATGAAAAACATGGGTTTCCACCCATGTGACGACGAGGGAATGCCCAGAATGAGCTTCCCAAACCTAGGTTGAGCCCTCCCGTGGCCACTCAAAAAGTACCACCCATCGTACTTGGCAACATGGCACAACTTGTACATAAAACGGAACTCATCCAGTGGGAGTTCCATGTCAAACTTCTGGTTCCATAGAATCCAGGCTCCCGCAAAGCAGTACCAGAAGTTCGGTGCCAATTGGGCAGGAGAGATGCCGTAGAAATGGCAGTAGTCTTTTACAAAGGGATGAATCAAGAGTGTCATCCCCGCAGTTACCGCTCTTGTGTAGACCGGAAGGTATCTAGTCGGCGGCATGCTGGTTCTAAAATGCTTGTCTGGGAGGAGGTACTCGAACCACCTCCCGTCAATGCATCCCTCCTTCACAGCCCGAATAATGTCCTTATTTCGAACCCTCGACGCCACATTATCGGCTGTGAATAAGGGCCTATCTGGGTCGCCGCTCATGGCGGCCAGGGGGGCGTCCACCATCGTGGCAGCTACCCCACTTACGCTGCCCCCCGTGAAAGGGATCCGCTCGACCACCTGATCTATTAGCCGTTCGACGCTACCGAATTCACTTCCGAAGTCGTCGACCGGCTCGAAACTTCCCTCGACGTCCTCAATGTCCCTAAGCACAGAGCTGACACTAGAAGACGAAGAGGTCCCTGAGATCTCCACCACCGAAGGGGGGTCAGAACGGACAACAGAAGAAGAATCCTCTCGACTGGGAGAACTTTGGGCCATTGTTCTGGTAAAACAAAGGACAAAAAGCTAAGTTAAAACCCTAACGTCGAGAGGAATAAACGACGACTACTCTAAGCGACGACTGGTTAAACGTCGACCATTCATATAAGAATGGTAACGACGAGTGTTCATAGAAACTGCGGGTTCCCCAAAACCCAGAAACCAAAGACAAACAGACAAAAAACTGTGCATAAAAGCCAGGTCATCCAGTACGACAGAACACTGTAGGATCTAGTTGTGATTTATAGATGAAAAATCATTTGAACAACAACAACATTGTAGGCGGAATTTCAAAAATTTTATCATATCCATTTAATTCCAAATTAAACGTAAACCACAACGAGAGATACATGCATGATATATGTTTATAGACAAAGGATTAGAATAGTGCACATACCTTTGTGACGATTGAATTAAATGACCGCAAGGATCTTGTCTCACTATCTCACGTTCCGAGATGGAGAATTGCCGTGAAACAAGATCGTTGATCTATCGACACGATCACACCAAAAACCACTCGTTGATTCAAGGCTATGACTCTATGGTATTTGGGATGAGAGAGTGGGCTCTTTTTCAAAAACCTAAGGAAACAATTTCCCTTCTATTTTGTCTCTAAAATCCAGCCACCCTAGGAGAGAAAAGTGTGTGATATTTTTTTTCCTTCTAAAAACTCATTGTTAGGGTTTTCAATAAATATCCTTATATAGGAGGAAATTCAAAAACTCAAAACCCTAGATGGGATTTTCGAATTTCCCCTTCACCCTTGGATTAAAATCTGAAAATCCCTACATGGCTAGGGATTTTCGAATTTTTCTTCCCATTTTGGAGCAAAATTCGAAATCCCCTTATGGCAAGGGATTTCTGAATTTTCCCAAAATAATATATCAACTTTCTCTCTCCTTTAGTTGCCAAATAAAATCATGTTTAAATTTTATTTTGAATTTTAAATTAATCTCTATTAATTTCGAAATTCAAAATTCATTCCTTTTATTTTTCAATTATCAAATAAATGAAAAATAACATAATGAATTTTAAACATAATTATATAACAAAACATCAGTTTCTATTTTCCCATTTATCAGAGCTAGACTTGAGACCGAATGGACCCACATGAACAAAGCTATGGAATTACAATATTCGACTAACTTATCCCGATAAGTTATCGACATATTTAATTTTGACATCGCACGACTCCACTAAAAGTTCGATGCCGAATAATCTCTCGATTCATGTGCGCTATTTTTTCTAATGGTGTTGATACAATTTATCACACGGTCCACAGTGTAAATGTTGGTTGCCGAATCGAATTCGGCGGCGGTAGCGCAGCGGAAAGGCGGATCGTGTATAACAAAAATTTTCACAAAACCTTTGAGATACTCTATAGATTATATTAATTTTTGCACGAATAAATTAATCTCATTAATTCATTTATTAAGAACTCAATTCAGAAAAATACCTGGAGGCCGACTCGGTTGATAACTTGAGTTCTTTGACCTCGAACAATCCTTGCTCCAAAGCTTTGTGTTTAGAAAACCAATGTCTTCCACGTCAATTCCTAGAATCCACGAAGACGTGTGTGTGGGCACACATGAGACAAAACGGGTTACTATAAACACTTTAATTTTTACAAACACCAACGCATGCACGATGTGGAATTTTTGGAGAAAAATTTTTCCTTCCTCTCTACTTGAGAAATTTGGCCAGCCTTAATCTTTAGGGCTAAAAAAATTGTTTCAAAATTTCTATAGAGAAATTTCGGCCACCTCTAAAATTAGGGCAAAAAATCATTCTAAAAATTGTCTCAAAAAATAGTATTTAGAGAGTAGAAGTCAAACTTCTAAAAGGAATCTAATCTCTATCTCTAAGATAAAGCTTGTTAATTATCTCCTATTTGAATTTGGAACAAAAAAATCCCTTCCCTTTATCCTTAGGTGGCCGGCCACACTAGTAGGGTTTATCCCTATGTGTGGCGCCTATTATAGATAAGGAAGGAAGATATTTTATCCTTTATCCAAAGAGTCCAATTTTAATTTCGATTCAAATTGAATTTAACTCAAACTTAAATTAATTTGAATTCTAAATTGAACAACTTATCAAATAAGTTTAAATTGATAAATCTAGATGTGTTCAAATTCAAATTTAAATAATCACATTATTAAAATAATAATTAATTCTCAATTAATTATTTTCGAGTGTTTAATTTTAGAATTCGTAATTCTAAAATTCCCATTTTGTCCTCTCGTGGTTCGGTAGAATTACTAGGACGACGCGGGGACTAATGGGCCTATAATCCCGAGCTCCAATAGAATTAATAATCAATGAAATACTTTAATTAATTAATTAATTCTATTAATTCCAATAGTTACTCCACTATAAACTTGGAATTGTACTCTCGAAATTATAGATATAAATTACTTCTAAGCTGTGAAGTGTCCATTTGATATAGTCATTGCATATAGATCAATCCTCCATAAATAATTCATAATTAGAGCCAGGTAGAATCTGTTAACCTCTCTAATTATATCTTTATACTTGAGTACCATTGATTCTCTAATGGACAGTGATTCATAAAACACATTCATGAATTGGAGCTCCTACTGGTCCAAGTACCGAATCAACCCTCAAGAGAATTATTTATCTACTTCTTTCTCAAGAAGGAATGGATTCTATCTGTATAATAACATTCCTAGCTACCTACTTCATCATGTCTCCAAAATACAAGGAATAAGATTCAGGGTCTCAGAATCCGTACCGAGTAAATCAAAAGACACAAATCCATAAATAGGAGTCTGTTAAGAACTCATGATTAAGATCATTCTATATATGACCATCGATAGACTCAATTAGAATTTCTATACTTAACGGAAATTATTAGAAATTCATATTGTGTCTGTGTCCTTGTTCCACATAATCTCATTATGCGAAATACACTCATTCAATATCTCACCATATTAATAAAGGTCAGATAACACCGCTCCATTCTAAATGGGAATGACATGTATTAATAATGTTTTAATTAAAGATTACGAACTTTAATTAAATTCATTATGAACATTGCTTTTTGATTATTATCCTTAAACATTATCCTCTCGTATATAACACTTATATACAATGTTTAAGGTTACATAAATAATCATGGAATTTTTATTGATATTTATAAAATATTCATAAATATATGCACATAAAATAATGAATAAACTCTTTTATTAAATAAATAATAAATGTCTTATTACATATCATACTTCTCGGACACCATTCCCAACAATCTCCCACTTGTCCTAAAGCAGGTAGGATATGTCTCCAATCCTTAAACTTTCTAGGTGTCTATGACTGATCTATGCTCGGAACAATTTCCAGATCAGTTAAGAATTTTCTAGAGTCAGGTTGCTTTCATTTGCTGCTTCACAAGCTGTTATACATTAACTCTTAATGATAAAATTAGCAATCACACTTTGCCAACAACCTTTCTTGTCATGACTCCTTCACCTAGTGTGAACACAGACTTGGATGTTGACTCTCAAAATCCAGGTATGACTCATAGTCAAAGTCTATGTATCCAGTGAAAGACAACTTTTTCACTGACTAAACTATCTTATAGTTTCTTTATTTTCCTTATATACTTAAGGATACACTACACGACCACTCAATGATCAAATCTTGAGTTCAACTCGACAACGACTAACTACTCCCCACCGAATATCATATATTCAGGCTTGTAAAGAATAAGAACATCTTCTTTTCTTTCATTTGAAACATCTTGGTTTTGATCAAATCCATAAGACTTTAATAGCCTCATCAAACCTGATATTCCATGATCTAGAAGTTTGCTTCAATCCATAAATTGATCTCTACAGTTTGCAGACTTTCTGCCCTAGGCCTTTCTCTATGTAACCCTCTGGCTGATCAATATAGATGGTTCCCTCAAGATAGCCATTCAGAAAAGCTGGCTTGACATCCATCTGCCATATCTCATATTCAAAATATGTTGTTATGGCTAAGAGTATTCGGATGGACTTAAGCATGGTCTCCAGTGAGAGAGTTTCCTCATAGTCAACTCCCTCTTTGTGGGTTTAACCATTAACCACTAGCCTTGCTTTATAAGTCTCTACTTTTCCATCCGCTTATCTTATTCTCTTGAAGATCCACTTGCATCCAATGCGTTTTACCCCTTCGGATAGATCTACAAGTTGCCAGACTGAGTTAGAGTACATGGACTCTAGTTCGAGTTTCATAGATGCTTGCCACTTTTCCTTATCAAATCATCCATCGTAGCTTTAAAAGTCAACGGATCCTCCTTACCATCATCAGCAGTGACGATATGTGTTTCCTCAGTATACCGGTTAGGTAACTTGCTTACCCTCCCACTACAACGAGGTGCCACTAGAGTTTGATTAGGAATCGTGGTCATTCTTAGCGTTCCAACAACTCTTGTCGGTTGTGGTCCAATCTTATTGGAAAGTAACTTTTCCAGAACTTCTTTGCTTCTAGGCTTGAAAACTATCATATAGTCATGCTCTAGAAACGTGGCATTTTTCGATATAATTGCCTTTCATTCTTATGACTATATAAAATAATCATTCTTTTGTCCCTATTGCATATCCCACAAACATGCATTACGATCTTGGTTTCAACTTCCCAGTCTATAGTTTCATCACATGAGCCGGACACCCCCTATGCGAATATGATTCAAAACTAGCTTTCGACCATTCCACAACTCTAGGGGTGTCTTTGGTATAGACTTAGATGGTACTAGATTCAAAATATACATGGTGGTTCTTAGGGCGTAATCCCGGAACGAAACAGGAAGTGAAGAATAACTCAACATTGATATTATCATGTCGAGCAAAGGTCGATTTCTCATTTCGGCAACACCATTCTGCAGTGGTGTACCGGGTGTAGTCAATTGGGATACCACACATTCTTCAATCAAGAAATCCTGAAACTCTTAGTCCAGGTATTCATCCCCTCGATCTAATTGAAGTGTCTTGATTGTTTTACCTAACTGTTTTTCAACTTATGCTCGAAATTCTCTAAACTTTCTAAAAGTTTCAGATTTCCGTTGCATTAGGTAAACATAACCATATCTCGAATAATCATCAATGAAAATGATGAAATATTCGTAACCTCCTTTGTCTTGGACGTTCAACGGTCCACATACATCCGAATGTATTAGCTGAAGAGGTTATGTGGCTCTTTCTCCTTTCGTCATGGAAGGCCCATGGTCATTTTGCCTCCCAGACAAGATTCATAGGCTGGACGCTCACTAACTTTTAGTTCGCGTAAAGGACCATCATTTACCAGTCTTTAAATCGTGTTTAGGCTAATATGACCAAGTCTAAGATGCCACATATATGTGTTATTTATCGTGAGAGATCCTTTGCTCCTTATTCTTAAGTTTGGCAACTTTTGAACTTTTCAATATTTTGCAGTGAGCCAGGCATCGGTTTAAACGGTATAAACCATTTTCCAAATATCCAGAACATATATCGGAACCATTCCGAAAGATGTGGACTAGATTTTTATTTAAAAGCAATTGTTCAAATAATTTGGAATTAGAAATCAAATTTCTGTTTATGCTTGGAGGGAAATAAACATTGTTCACAACAAGGTATTTCCAAAATTGAAGTCTAACTCTCTCCCATCGCTTTTGTCAATATCCTCATGGTATTCCCACTTTCATCGTGTAGTCCCTGATGGCAAGTTCTTTGTAAGAACTAATATTTTGCAAAGAAAACCAAAACATGATTAGTTGCTCCCGAATCAACTATCTAGGATGAGGAATCACCCTCTACTAAAGATGTTTCTAGAATTAGTAAATCTTATTTACTTTGAAACGTTTTCTTTGTTTAGGTGGAAACAATTTCCATTTAAGCGCTAAAACTTAATAAAGAAAAACAAACATGATTAGTTATTCCTGAATCAACTATTTAGGATAAGGAATCACCCCTTTTTTTTTACTAAATATGTTTTAAGAACTAGCGAATCATATTTGCTTGAGTTCCTTTCTTTATTTCGGTGAAACAATTTCTTTGTAAGAACTAAGACTTAATAAAGAAAACAAACATGAGTATCAACTCCTGAATCTACTATCCAGGAATAAAGAATTACCCTTTTTACTAAATATGTTTTTAGAACTAGCAAATCATATTTGCTTGATTCTTTTCCTTTATTTTAGTGGAAACAACTTTCCTTTTGTCTTTTACTCAAGGCTCTTACAATATTTAGCTAACCCTTTTGTTTTATGGATTTTCAGATACGGTGTCTGATGACTGCATTATCTCATAAGCTGTCTCTATACCTTCATACTTCTTGTGAATTACCATGCACAACCCTAGCTAACAGTTAGCTACTGTGTTTTCGTTAAGGACAGGAGGACAATCCTCCATTTGGGACAAACTTATATTCATCACATGAATGTAAGTTATTTATGTTACTTTACCACTTCGCATAGTTTATCTCTAGTCAGTGTTACAGTTTTTTATAGTGAGATTATAGGATTTGACGTATTGCTGGAAATAAGTAGAATATTCATCCAATCAATTTATGTGCATGAATTTCAGAAATGTGAATTTAGGCACAATTAAATATGATGCATGATGTACATGAAAAATACACAAATCATGTTTTAATTTTAGGTGCCAACGATAATCCAATTTACCACGAATATAGTGCCGCCGTAGGGTAGGTCAAAATATCGCAAATTGAACCGAGACCTTCTCAATTAATAAATATAATCAAAATATCTCATATTTTCATATTTATTAACTACCGTTATTTTGGTCAAAATTATAATCAACAATTTGATTATACTTTTATGAGTGTAACCCATCATTTTAGATTCTACAAACTTAACTCCAGAGTGCCGCCGTAGGGTAGGTCAAACCGGAAATACATCCTTGAATCCTATCGCAAGGAAGTCAACCTTGTTATTGATCCGAAAGAAAACTTTCCGTAGGGAGTGTGGAATCGGTGCCGCCGCGAAGCCCCTTTCGAATCTCACGGTGTTGAACTAACGATGGAGACCAGTGGGTTGTATTGTCATACAACCCTCTCCCACTCATTATTTTGCAAATATGTATTTTATTTGAAAATCATTGCATGTTTTTCCAATCCCGATAAATAAACAATTTATTTTTCAGATATGTGAAATTCTAAAATTTAACTCTTAAATTCAAATTCACATATAACATGATTTTGCAAACTAATTTTGCAACTTAAATCAATTTAATCATATTAAATCGATTTTAGCGCATGGTTCTTATTTTTATTTTATCCTTTTAAAACTCTTTTAAATAAATAAAATAAATAATAATAAACGCGCATATATGCATGGCATGTTATAAAACATATGAGTAGGCACACTATATCTATATGACATGTTATATGCATGGACATATAAAATATAATTATCAACATAAAATATAAATATATGCAATCGGCAATTGAGATCGATTTGACCGGGTCCCATGGAAAATATAAATTACAACCAAAATCGAATAAATAAATAATTACAATAATTATATTCTACCGTTACATCAACGGGTCTTCGATTCTTGAATTCCTTATTCTTCGGCTTCATTATTTGTCTCCGGGTTGGATTTCACCTTCCTTGGGATCCAGAACTTTTCCGGGCCCTTCGGCACACTTTACGAGGGTTTCGGAAACCTTCGGGCCCGTTCGGGATCAAATCCCGAACTTGGGCCGCCAACTGGTCTGGGCCTGGCCTGGGCCGCGGCCTGGGCCACGGCCTGGCCGCGTCTGGGTCGCGGCGGCCGAAGCGTGGGGGCGCGGCCAGGCCAACTGGGGCGCGTGGGCCGCGTTCTGGCCACGCCTGGGCCGCTTTTTCTGGAATTTTATGGGCAGTTTTCTGGGCTTCTTTGAAGGCTTCAAACTTGATCTTCATCCTAGAATTATAATAATTCTAATCCCGAATTAAATTACAAATAATTTATCAATGAATGAATATAACCGATCCATGGAACCATATAATTAACGACCAAATCCATCATCCATACATTCATCATCATGAATCAAATATAAACATCCATAAATGCAAGTGCCTACCCATCACATACATACATAATTAAATATCACATATTTAATATTGATTATCAAATAATCGGAGCATAAATTAATATAGTCTATAGACCGCTCTGATACCAATTGTTGGTTGCCGAATCGAATTCGGTGGCGGTAGAGCAGCGGAAAGGCGGATTGTGTATAATAAAAATTTTCACAAAACCTTTGAGATACTCTATAGATTATATTAATTTATGCACGAATAAATTAATCTCATTAATTCATTTATTAAGAACTCAATTCAGAAATATACCTGGAGGCCGACTCGGTTGATAACTTGAGTTCTTTGACCTTAAACAATCCTTGCTCCAAAGCTTTGTGTTTAGAAAACCAATGTCTTCCACGTCAATTCCTAGAATCCACGAAGACGTGTGTGTGGGCACACATGAGACAAAACGGGTTACTATAAACACTCAAATTTCCACAAACACCAACGCATGCACGATGTGAAATTTTTGGAGAAAAATTTTTCCTTCCTCTCTACTTGAGAAATTCGCCCAGCCTTAACCTTTAGGGCTGAAAAAATTGTTTCAAAATTTCTATAGAGAAATTTCGGCCACCTCTAAAATTAGGGCAAAAAACCATCCCGAAAATTGTCTCAAAAAATAGTATTTAGAGAGTAGAAGTCAAACTTCTAAAAGGAATCCAATCTCTATCTCTAAGATAAAGCTTGTTAATTATCTCCTATTTGAATTTGGAACAAAAATCCCTTCCCTTATCCTTAAGGTGGCCGGCCACACTAGTAGGGTTTATCCCTATGTGTGGCGCCTATTATAGATAAGGAAGGAAGATATTTTATCCTTTATCCAAAGAGTCCAATTTTAATTCGATTCAAATTGAATTTAACTCAAACTTAAATTAATTTGAATTCTAAATTGAACAACTTATCAAATAAGTTTAAATGGATAAATCTAGATGTGTTCAAATTCAAATTTAAATAATCACATTATTTAAATAATAATTAATTCTCAATTAATGATTTCCGAGTGTTTAATTTTACAATTCCGTAATTCTAAAATTCCCATTTTGTCCTCTGTGTCTGGTAGAATTATTAGGATGACGCGGGGACTAATGGACCTATAATCCCGAGCTCCAATAGAATTAATAATCAATTAAACAGTTTAATTAATTAATTAATTCTATTAATTCCAATAGTTACTCCACTATAAACTTGGAATTGCACTCTCGAAATTATAGATATAAATTACTTCTAAACTGTGAAGTGTCCATTTGATATAGTCATTGCATATAGATCAATCCTCCATAAATAATTCATAATTAGAGCCAGGTAGAATCCGTTAACCTCTCTAATTATATCTTTATCCTTGAGTACCATTGATTCTCTAATGGACAAAGTGATTCATAAAACACATTCATGAATCGGATCTCCTCTTTGGTCCAAGTACCGAATCAACCCTCGGGAGAATTATTTATCTACTTCTTTCTCAAGAAGGAATGGATTCCATCTTGTATAATAACATTCCTAGCTACCTACTTCATCATGTCTCCAAAATACAAGGAATAGGATTCAGTGGTCTCCGGAATCATCGAGTAAATCAAAAGACACAAATCCATAAATAGGAGTCTGTTAAGAACTCATGATTAAGATCATTCTATATATGACCATCGATAGACTCAATTAGAATTTCTATACTTAACGGAAATTATTAGAAATTCATATTGTGTCTGTGTCCTTGTTCCACATAATCTCATTATGCGAAATACACTCATTCAATATCTCACCATATTAATAGTGCGGATAACACCGTTCCATTCTAAATGGGAATGACATGTATTAATAATGTTTTAATTAAAGATTCCAAACTTTAATTAAATTCATTATGAACATTGCTTTTTGATTTTTATCCTTAGACATTATCCTCTCGTATATAACACTTATATACAATGTTTAAGGTTACATAAATAATCATGGAATTTTTATTGATATTCATAAAATATTCATAAATATATGCACATAAAATAATGAATAAACTCTTTTATTAAATAAATAATAAATGTCCTATTACATCTCATGCTTCTAGGACACCATTCCCAACAGTAAATGCATTATTATCCTTCGTAAATATCAGTGATCAGAATGGTATAAAATATTACCGTTTTACCATTCCAATCATTATTTCCTCAACTCCTTTATATGATTTGTGAATAAGAAAGACATATGTTCGTAAGATGTCTCGTGATATGTCACGATGTCTTAATCAATGAATATCATCATTGAATACCAGGCCTGGTTTATTTATTCACACACTCGTCAATAAAGCATGAGGTGATATTATTTTTACGAATTCCATATTCGTGAATCACATAACCCAACTCAATAATGTCATGATCCCAATGACCGAGATGTCGTTCAAAAACTGTGAACTAATCTCATTGGTGAATCAAAGATGATGAGATATTAAGTTGAGCTATGCATTCACTTCAGGATTAAGATAATTACACAAATATACTTAAGTTGTGATAATTAGGATTAGAGTTCTGTAAACGGTTTTTACTCTAACCTAATCAGTCACATGGTCTATTCAACATGTTGCGAGCATGTCTAGATCAACCACAGAGTGCAACTCCCATGCCCCGAGACCAGCATCACATGGTTCGATCTAACAGTCATAATCGGATTCAATTGCCCAATCAATCCTAAGACTGCGAATATCTATTTTAAATTGTATCAGAAGAGTTTGTCCGGCAGGGTTCCCCTGACTCTTCTTTCGTTGGTAACAGTCTATGGACTAAGCAATATCACTAACACTCTTGAGTATGTGTCAAAACATAACTTTATTTCATTTTATAAAATCAGCAAAAACAATAATGTCTGACATTTGTCATTTCACAAATAACAAATTACATCCCACTTTATGGACACATTTCCAACAAACTCCCACTTGGACTTAAAGTAGGTGTGTACAATCTCGGATGCCCAAACTTTCCAGATAGTTATCGAAGACTTTACCAGATAAAGCCTTTGTGAACGGATTGGCCAAGTTGTCATGTGTTGATATCTTTGTCACTTCAACATCGCCTCTTTGTACAATCTCTCGGATGAGGTGGTATTTCCGCTCTATGTGCTTGGACCTTTTGTGGCTTCTAGGCTCCTTAGAGTTTTACAGCCCCACTGTTATCGTAATACGTGTCTGGGCCCAGGCCCTTCGGAGCAACTTCCAGTGAAACAAGGAACTTCTTAAGCCATACGGCCTCTTTCGCAGCTTCACAAGCTGCCACATATTCGGCCTCCATGGTGGAGTCAGCTATACAAGTCTGCTTGATACTCCTCCATACCACTGAAGCTCTATTCAGGACAAACACAGATCCTGAAGTGGATTTCCTGGAATCCTTATCCGATTGGAAATCGGAGTCGGTGTATCCCATCATAGTCAGGTCAGTACCTGAATATACAAGCATATAGTTCCTCGTTTTCCTAAGATACTTGAGGATATGCTTGACAGCAACCCAGTGCTCGGGTCCAGGGTTAGACTGGAATCTACTCACCACGCCCATCTTGCGTAGCATATATCGTGTCCGGTGCAAAGCATTGCATACATGAGGCTTCCTACGGCCAAGCGTAAGGAACTCGGCTCATGTCTTCCTCTTCTTGAGGAGTCTTGGGAGACTGCTCCTTTGAGAGGGATACTCCATGTCCCAAGGGTAGATAACCCTTTTTGAGTTTTGCATGGCGAATCGGTCCATTACCTTATCGATATAGGATGCTTGAGATAGTGCCAAATGTTTGTTCTTCCGATCTCAAAAGATCTGAATTCCCGAACATAAGCGACTTCTCCTAGATCCTTCATGTCAAACGCTTTTGCCCCAGAGCTTAACCTCGGTCGGTCTTCCTACATCATTCCCAATGAGTAGTATGTCATCTACATATAAGACTAAGAAAACCACTTTGCCTTCTTGTATCGGCTTATACACACAAGGCTCATCCATTGACTGAACAAAACCGTAAGTTTTAACCGTCTCATCGAATCTGATATTCCATGATCTGGATGCCTACTTTAGTCCATAAATGGACTTTTACAATTCGCAAACCTTTTCTTCTTGACCCTTTTCAATGAATCCATCTGGTTGTGCCATATAAATGCACTCATCCAGATTGCCATTCAGAAAAGCTGTCTTCACATCCATCTGCCAGATTTCATAATCTAAAGCAGCAGCAATGGATAGAAGAATGCGGATGGATTTAAGCATGGCTACCGGAGAGAAGGTATCCTCACAGTCAATGCCTTCTTTCTGGGTGTAGCCCTTGGCTACTAGCCTTGCCTTGAATGTCTCTACATTCCCATCTGGACCCCTCTTCTTCTTGTAGATCCATTTACACCCTATGGGTTTTACCCCTTCAGGAGGATCAACCAGAGTCCATACGCCATTTTTATACATCGATTGTATTTCGGCGTTCATGGCTTCACGCCATAGGTTTGCTTCAGAACTTTTCATAGCCTGCGAGTAGGAGACAAGTTCGTCGATGTTTAAATCTGAGACTGCTGTCAATGCATCTCCATAAGACATGTACCTATAAGGTTGTCTCATGATACGCGATAAATTTTTTATTGTAAACTTTGCTTAGAATAGCGTATGTGCTCGCAAGTGTACGAATCGCGAAGTAATAATGATCCGAAGATCGAGTATCGTCCTCTGGGATTGTTAACTAGGAAAGAGCTAAGTATTGCTATTAATCTAAATCAATTTTATCTAGACAATATAGAATAAGGGAATTAAAACCAAATTTAACAACGTAACTAATTAAAATATGCAATCAACGGATGCCAAAATGAATTGGATTGAAGGGATCTCTGTGATAAAATGAGCTATGGGGGAATTTGACTTCACCTAATTATGCTATATTTATCTAAATCTGTCACTTAGTGATGTGTTACTTCCAATCTTAAATCATGGGTACTAAAATAATCTCACTCCCTCTCCCGAGTGCTAAGTGAAATAATATGCTAAATTAATTAAACTAATATCCCTATTAATTTAACCAATTATGCATTCATTAAGTTTTGCCCAAATTCGATCTCCTAAGGTTATACTAGCCTCCCGACTCAATTATCTCCTTAGGTTGCGTCTCTTAATTCTCAACGTATGTAATTAACTCTCCCGAGCCTAATTTCATACATCTAAGGTCTCTAATCTAATGGGTAATTAAATTAGAAATTAAGCGCAAGAGATACAAAAGATTTGAGTATAACACATTCAATAAGCAAACAGATTCTTAAAATAAAGCTTTCATTAAATTAGATCAAAACCCCCTAGCATGAGGAGTTTAGCTATCCATGCTCAAAATCAAATACACAATTACAAAATACCAAAAATCCATAGTTAAAGCAGAAAATTAAATGATAATTCAAGAAATACAAAAGGAAGAAAGTAATGAAAAACTCCTGATGGATAATCTCCTCTGAAGCCTTCAAACTCCTTGAATCCTCTTGAAAATCTCCAGAAAAGTCCTTTGTTCCAGCTGCTTTTTCTTTGGTTCTAGGGTTCTTGCCGTGTCTGCTTTCAATCCTCTCTCCCCCTTAATTTCTGTTCCCTTTTTCCTTTTATATGATGCACAACTCTCCAAATTCGAGAAAGGCGTGCTGCAGCCCATGGGTGTGCGCTGCAGCGCACGTCATGTTAGGAGGTAGGGCTTCCAGGTGCGCGCCTAAGCGCGCATTGACTTGCGCTTAAGCGCGCGTCTCATTGGCTCTTGGATGCGCGCTTAAGCGCGCATTGAACTGCGCCTAAGCGCGCGCGGCTGTGGCAGGCGCGCTGCAGCGCACGTTGGTGCGCTGCAGCCTGTAGCTCACTTGCTCCCTGGATTGTTCTCTGGAGGACGCAGGCTGTAGCTTGCTTCTCGTGCGCTGCAGCGCGCACAAATTGGAGATTTTCACGGACTTTTTATCTTTTTCACTTGATTTTCTCCACTTTGCAAATCCTACAAAATAGATTAGCATAAGCGTAAAACTAGTGACAAATTAACTGAAATATGCTCAAAAACTACAATAAATGATGGGGATAAATTGATGAAAAATCAACTTATCAAATACCCCCCCACACTTAAGCTTTTGCTAGTCCCGAGCAAAACAATGTAAATAGAAGAACAAGAATAACTAAAAAAAAAAAAAAAAAAAAAAAAAAAAAAAAGGCTATGCTAATAAATCTAAACCTAACACAAAATAAAATAAACAAAACACAAATAAAAAGTGAGTGTTCTACATATCCCGATGATCATTCTTTGGTCCTCAACATCCCCTAAAATCTCTGAGTTTTTATGCAAGGCAATCTCTTGTGATGTTCTAGAATTTCAACATGTTTGATGAACACAAAAACATTCAAGCCTCCCGCCTCACACTTAACCATTCGCGGATTCACTTATTCAACTACATGATTAAGTAACTCACAGCTTAGGATTCCATAGGCCCAACTCAGTTCCGCTCTCCACTAATGTAGGCTAAACGAGTCTTGGAGATCAAAAGGACTTTGCAAGCTTGTAATGTTCGGCTAGGGCTAAAGGTGGTTGAGAGATGGACTTTTCGGCTCAAAAACCCTAGGCATATAGCTTTTCGACCTCAAGCTCACAATTGGAGTTCCCAACACCCCCACACTTGAATTATTCTCACAATAACCACTTTTGTACAAGCACCAAAACGGAGAGCTTAATAGAAACAAAATAAAATTCTTTTTTTTTCATTTTTTTTATTTTTTTTTCTTTTTTTTTTCCTTTCTTTTTCTTAAGCAAACAAAAAAAATGAATACTTTTATACAGCTTTGCCCCTAAGCAAAATCACCCCCTCAGGTTTGTAGCACATGAGGAAGCTCCGTGCTCCTTCAGCTCAAATGTAGACCAAAACTCACTAAATATGCCTAGAGTCAAAGGGGAAGGAAAAATGATATTTATTGTAATAGGTGAGTGTTGTATAAATGTGGGTAAAGCAAAAATCAGGCTAAGGCTCAAAGGGGACATTCAAGGGTTATAATCCAAAAGGTAGGCATAGAAAGGCTCAATCGATCCAAAAGAATGCCTAAATCATTTCTCCACTGACTAGCTAGCCTAGGATTTCGCCTCGAGTTTCCCTAAGTTGAGTTCTAGAATCCTTAATGTACCATGAACTTGATTAATTGAATAATTTTCCTCTAGGTCCCTAAATGGTTAGTGATAAGGTCTTTTCTTGCGAGAACTAGAGTGTTTCATGCTCACCAATTGTCAAGCACACAGAATTCACAAACGACACATTGCACAAAAACTCAGGAAAATCAAGAGATAATATCATCATTGGTTCGTTGATCACCAGGAGTAGAAAAACAACTCACTAAAAAAAAAAAAAACACAAAAAAACTAACAACACAAACTGAATAACAAGTATTGATACAATACTATAATTCCCCCCCACACTTACATATTACATTGTCCTCAATGTTAATGAATTAGAAACAGACAATGAAAATGTAATTGAAGAATACCTGGGAGGCGAGATATGACTCTCGCCTCCTAAGGGTGGTCGTCATCCATGTCGTGTGGAGGTGGCGGTCGCTGGAAAGCGGCCTGCTGCTGCGGATTACTAGACTGCGGTTGCTGCTGGAAGTCCGGCCAATAAGTACTCCGGATGTGCGCAGGGAAGGGAGGGACATGGGGATAGCTGCCGACGCCGAGACCCGCATCAATGCGAGTCTGGGCCAGTGCTTGCTCCAATGATGCCAAGCAAGCGGTGTGGTGCTCCGCCAACTCAATGATCAGCTTTCTGGTCAAGGCGGACTGACTCTGGAGATCGACAATCTGCTCCTCATGCCGATCAACCCGGCTAGGTAAGACCTCGCGAGACGCAGGGGCTGTCCGCTTCCGCTTTGGCTGTGGAGGCTGCGATGGTCCTGCACCTCCCTCGTGCTCTGAGCACGCCCGCCGAGGCTTTTTATCCGCATGATGCTGTTGAGATCGAAAGCGAATGGGCTTCTCAAGGTGAGCATCCGGCAAGGGCACTCCAGCGTTCAGAAAAAGCTGCGTCGGCCGAGCGGGAATGGGAGGCTAATCTTTGTTTTTGCAGGGCATTGTGAATACCGCTGCTGATGATAGCCCCCACATTCAAGGGCTCTCCCTCTCGATTGCTAGTAAGATCAAAGCCCTATCTTTTTGTAACCTCCGATATGTGGGTCGAAGGAATAAGCCTTGAGCATACAAAATGGAACCACACCTTGGTGTAGTTCGCCAAATATCGAGCCTCAAAGGCGGATTCAGTGTTTTGCTTTATTGTCCACCTCGCAGCCCGTGCAAAAGGGCTTCCAAGATTTCTGCGGATCTCGGTCTGGCAAGTCTTGTTGCTGATCGGAATTGACGGTGGGGATGCCAAAGTGATTGTTAATCGCCCCTAAGCATCAAATTTGATCACACGGCCGCTCACCTTGGTCTTGTTCTGGTACATTTTTTTCGCGTTCGCGAAAAATTCGCGAAACGAGAGTAGTGGACCTGGCAGTGCTCGAACAAAATTTTTCCCAGCCCCTGTCCCTAATAACATTCATGATGCCCGGCGGTAATTCGCCATTTCTTATGTCGAAACCCCTTTCTCGAATGCATGCACGGGTCTCAATGTGTTGTTCATAATGTTCCTGCGCGTCCTTTGACACAAAACGAACAATATCATACTCGGGAGGAGGCACTGCTGGGTTAGGGGATTCTAAAGTGGCAGGGCGGGTGGGCGGTTGCTAGAGCTTGCCCCAAACTTCATCCGGTTGGCAGTTGTCTTCCGCGGCATTTTTCGGTTTTTTTTTTTTTTTTTTTTTTTTTTTTTTAACCGGCAGCCCAAAGTCCAATAAACAAATGCCCCTCAAGTTTCATTCGAAAATCCGATTCTTCCCTCTCTGTTTTTGTTTTTTTTGTTTTTTCTTATGAACGCCCAATCTCCAAAAATAAATTCGGCAGAGTTTCCCCTAAAATCTAGTGTTTTCCATGCTCAAAATTGTAAGTTCACAAGTGCTCGAACTCCCTAGAGAATTCGAGGCCCGGACAAATCCAAATTTGAGGAAAACGGAGAAGAAACACTTACTTGATGCCGTGAAGAAGTGAGAGAAATTCGCATTTAAAAGCATCAAGATCTCCACTAGATTCGGCGCCAAAGTGAGAGTATTAGGTGATTGAAGATGAAGAGTGAAATTTTGGGAGAATTTCAGAGAATTTCGTAGAGTGTTTTTGGCTGAGAAATGGTCGGGTTTGTTGAAACTTTTCGAAGAGGCGAAATGGGGCTAGGGTTTTCACCGAAAAATTCCTAAATTACATAGAATACAGACATCGCTGCACAAAACTGTTTTTCAAGGCCCAAAGACGCAAAAGTCCATCTCTGGCGAATGCGCCGCTTAGGGCGCCACTTTTCACGCCGCACGGCCTTGAAAATGCGAGATGCGACCGCAGCGCATGAACACGCGCTGCAGCCCGCGTTTTTTTTTTTTTTTTTTTTTTTTTTTTTTTTTTTACCGATTCGCGCTTAAGCGCGCTATTTTTCACGCTGCAGCGCGCGTCTTGGAAATGAGAGATGCGCGCTGCAGCCTGCATCTTTTTCATTCTCGGGTTCTTCTTTTTTTTTTATGATGCGCGCTTAGGCGCGCTAATTTCACACGCTGCAGCCTGCGCCCTTTTCTTCCTCGGGTTTTCATCTTAACACAGGTCTGATTCAGCACTTTCCCCTGGAAATCTGCCTGTCGAAATTTTCTAACTTCCAATGACCTGCAATCAACCACACTTATTTTTTTTTAAAACAACACTTGCTATCAAATTCTACTAGAAAAAAAAAAACTAATAACACCCAAACATCTACAAAATAACTCAATGTTAAACAAGTCAAATAAAATTAAACTAAAATAAAAAACAAGTAAAGGGATAGAAACTTGGGTTGCCTCCCAAGAAGCGCTTGATTTAACGTCCCTAGCTGGACATGAACACGACTTCATCCTCCTGGTTCTAGCTCGATAGTACCGAATGAGGACACACGCTTGATTTTAAATGGTCCAGACCATCTTGACTCTACTTTTTCGGGGGAGAGCTTCAATTGAGGGTTGAAAAGCAAGACGCGTTGACCCGGAGTGAGATCTTGCCATGAGGTTCGCTGGTCGGCCTTCTTCTTGACTTTCTTTTTGGCCACCAATTTTTCATTGTTCAACTTTTTCAGGGTTAGGGAATTGGTAGGACCATTCCCAAAAGAATCTTTCGGCGCAACTTCTTGAGTGAACTCCTTGATACAAGATTTCACTTCCTCCACTCGGTTGCAAGTTGGCTTTTCATGTGGAGACCGCTTGGGATTTAAGATGTTGAAGATGGCTTTCTCCTCATTGACCCTTAGAGTCAAGTTCCCACTGTGTACATCTATTAAAGTCCTTCCGGTAGCGAGGAAAGGCCTTCCAAGGATAATGGGGATTTCTTGATCTTCTTCCATGTCCAAAACAACAAAATCCACCGGGAAGATGAACTTATCCACCTTTACCAGTACATCTTCTATGATTCCCCATGGGTAAGTAATGGACCTATCCGCCATTTGCAGCGATATGGTTGTAGGGGTGACCTCTCCAAGCCCAAGCTTTCGGAACACCGACAAAGGCATGAGATTTATGCTTGCCCCTAGGTCGCAAAGAGCTCTCTCAAAAGTTGACCCTCCAATTGTACATGGAATGGTGAAACTACCGGGGTCTTTGAGCTTTTGCGGTAGCTTCCGTTGGAGGATTGCACTACACTCCTCCGTGAGTTTGACGGTCTCATAATCCTCCAATTTCCTCTTCCTTGCCATTATATCTTTCATGAATTTCACGTAGTTCGGCATTTGCTCAAGGGCGTCTGCAAATGGAATATTAATTTGGATCTTTTTGAAGATATCCAAAAACTTTGAAAATTGATCATCCATCTTCTTCTTTTGAAATCTTTGGGGGAATGGGAGCTTTGGTTGAAAGGTAGGAGGATTGTTCGGAAAAGAAATTGACCCTGGATTCACTTTGGGTGCTTCCTCCTTTTTTCTTCACAAGCTCTTCCACCGGTGTGGTGTTCTCTTCAACAACTTTCTTATTTTGAGGAATGGGGCTTTCAACTTCCCTTCCACTTCTCAAGGTGACTGCGTTACATTGCTCCTTGGGGTTTTTCACAGTGTCACTAGGAAAGTTCCCGGATGATAAGCTCTTCATTGAATCGGCAAGTTGGCCAATCTGTGTCTCCATAGTCTTCATAGTAGCGCTCATGTTTGTGCAATGAGTCTCGATACTATCAAGTCTAGCCTCATCTTTGTTGAACCGCCCCCTGGTTTCTACAATGAACGTGCTCAATAAGTCTTCTATCGATGGCTTGCTTTGAGATAACGGCTGGCTAAACCCTGGAGGAGGTTGCAACACATTCTTGTTGTTGCCATATGAAAAGTTTTCATGGTTTCGGAGCCCTGGGTGATAGTGCGTTGGCAGGTTGCTTGGCATGTTATTGCTTCGGTAGTTGAAGTTTCTGTTGTTCACATATTGCGCCTATTCAGTATCACTGCTTTCACCCCCATAGGACGTGCACTGTGACCCACATGCTGCCGCCTTTACTAGATGATGCTTCCCTCGTGGTCATTTCGGATATCTTGTTGGTTAGGCGATACTTGTCTTTGAAAGGGCTACCAACGGGTCAACCTCATGCATACTGCAGCTCTCTTCACACTTGACCGCTCACTCGGCCATTGGGCATTGTTGGAGGCCATCTCCTCCAATAATAATTCACCTCCTCGTAGGTCTTGGACAACATTGTCCCACACGATGCCGCATCAACAATCGTCTGGTTTGTCCATTCAGACCATTATAGAAGATCTGGATTTGGAACCGATCCCGGTATCCATCTTTGCGGGCATTTTCCGATCAACTCCTTAAAAGCGCTCCCGGGCCTCATAGAGAGGCTCAAAGTCCATTTGTCTAAAGCTGTGCAATCTCGCTCCTCAGATGAGCGATCTTTGATGGAGGGAAGAACTTGGTAAGAAACTTCTGCGCCAAATCTTCCCACGTGTCTATACTACCCGCTTGAACTGATTGGAGCCAACCCCTCGCCTTGTCCCTAAGTGAAAAAGGGAACAGGCGCATCCTGATAATGTCCTGGTCCACACCATTCATCTTGATGGTGTCACAGATCTCTAGGAGCATTGCTAGATGCACATTGGGGTCTTCACAAGGCAACCCCCCATATTTGTTCTGCTGAACCATATTTATTAACGCAGGCTTCAGTTCAAAATTGTTCGCATTAATCGCCCTGCACCGATGCCCGAATAATTCTCATTAACCACAGGCTGAAGTAATCTCTCAAAGCTCTTGGTTGGTTGTTGTTATTACCCTCTGCCATTGCTCGGTTTCTGTTCAAATGTTCCTTCTTAATCTTGAAATAGTTCTCTCAATTTCAGGGTCCAAAGGGACAATCTCCAAGCTACGGACTCTCAAGCATAAACCGCAAAACCAACAGGATAGATGAAAGAAATTTAATTAACAAAAATTAAATCAATAAAATACAGAAAAATATCTAAATTAAAATCGATCTATTTCACAGCAATATTAACTCAAATCCTAAGTTTCCAATCCCGGCAACGGCGCCAAAAACTTGATACGCGATAAATTTTTTATTGTAAACTTTGCTTAGAATAGCGTATGTGCTCGCAAGTGTACGAATCGCGAAGTAATAATGATCCGAAGATAGAGTATCGTCCTCTGGGATTGTTAACTAGGAAAGAGCCTTCTATTAATCTAAATCAATTTTATCTAGACAATATAGAATAAGGGAATTAAAACCAAATTTAACAACGTAACTAATTAAAATATGCAATCAACGGATGCCAAAATGAATTGGATTGAAGGGATCTCTGTGATAAAATGAGCTAGGGGGGAATTTGACTTCACCTAATTATGCTGTATTTATCTAAATCTATCACTTAGTGATGTGTTACTTCCAATCTTAAATCATGGGTACTAAAATAATCTCACTCCCTCTCCCGAGTGCTAAGTGAAATAATATGCTAAATTAATTAAACTAATATCCCTATTAATTTAACCAATTATGCATTCATTAAGTTTTGCCCAAATTCGATCTCCTAAGGTTATACTAGCCTCCCGACTCAATTATCTCCTTAGGTTGCGTCTCTTAATTCTCAACGTATGTAATTAACTCTCCCGAGCCTAATTTCATACATCTAAGGTCTCTAATCTAATGGGTAATTAAATTAGAAATTAAGCACAAGAGATACAAAAGATTTGAGTATAACACATTCAATAAGCAAACAGATTCTTAAAATAAAGCTTTCATTAAATTAGATCAAACCCCCTAGCATGAGGAGTTTAGCTATCCATGCTCAAAATCAAATACACAATTACAAAATACCAAAAATCCATAGTTAAAGCAGAAAATTAAATGATAATTCAAGAAATACAAAAGGAAGAAAGTAATGAAAAACTCGATGGATAATCTCCTCTCAAGCCTTCAAACTCCTTGAATCCTCTTGAAAATCTCGAGAAAAGTCCTTTGTTCCACTTTTTTTCTTTGGTTCTAGGGTTCTTGCCGTGTCTGCTTTCAATCCTCTCTCCCCCTTAATTTCTGTTCCCTTTTTCCTTTTATATGATGCACAACTCTCCAAATTCGAGAAAGGCGTGCTGCAGCCCATGGGTGTGCGCTGCAGCGCGCGTCATGTTAGGAGGTAGGGCTTCCAGGTGCGCGCCTAAGCGCGCATTGACTTGCGCTTAAGCGCGCGTCTCAGTGGCTCTTGGATGCGCGCTTGGCGGCGCATTGAAACTACGCCCTGGCGCGGCGGCTGTGGCGCGCGCTGCAGGCGCTGCGTTGATTAACGCTGCAGCCTGTAGCTCACTTGCTCCCTGGATTGTTCTCTGGAGGACGCAGGCTGTAGCTTGCTTCTCGTGCGCTGCAGCGCGCACAAATTGGAGATTTTCACGGACTTTTATCTTTTTCACTTGATTTTCTCCACTTTACAAATCCTACAAAATAGATTAACGCAAACGTAAAACTAGTGACAAATTAACTGAAATATGCTCAAAAACTACAATAAATGATGGGGATAAATTGATGAAAAATCAACTTATCATCTCACAACCCTCCCACTACGTCGAGGCTCTATTGGTGTTAGTTCTTGTTATGGTTCATCTGTTGTCGGTTCAGGAATAGACCGCAGACATGTTGCCTGAACATTTTCACCAGTCAATTCCTCAAGTACAAGCCTGCTTCTAGGCTTCATATTCTTTATAAAATCCTCTTCCAGAAATTGGGCATTCGTGCTGACGAATGTTTTCTGATCAGTAGGACTATAGAAGATGTAGCCTTTTGTTCCTTTAGGATATCCTACAAACAGGCATAGTTCTGAACGGCTGGTTAGCTTACCAGTCTTCTTTCTAAGCACATGTGCTGGACAACCCCATATTCTGGTGTGGCCAAGAGATGACTTCTTGCCACTCCATCTTTCATATGGAGTTCCAGGCACTGCTTTAGATGGAACTTGGTTCAGAATGTATGCTGCTGTTTCCAAAGCATATCCCCAAAAGGAATCTGGAAGAGATGAGTAACTCATCATTGATCTAACCATGTCTAACAGAGTTCGATTCTTTCTTTCTGACACGCCATTCTGCTGAGGAGTACCTGGCGCGGTCAGTTGAGAAAATATACCTTCTTCCTTAAGAAAGTCTTTGAACTCTCCCAGCAAGTATTCACCACCACGATCAGATCGTAGTGTTTTGATCTGTTTGTCTAATTGCTTTTCAACCAAGGCCTTGAACTCTTTGAACTTTTCAAAGGTTTCAGACTTTTGACGCATTAGATAAATGTGACCAAAACGAGAATAGTCATCAGTGAAGGTTATGAAATATTCATATCCTCCTCTTGCTTGGATATTAAATGGCCCACATACATCACTATGTACGAGTTCTAGGCATTCATCAGCTCTACTACCCTTTGCTGAAAAGGGTCTCTTGGTCATTTTTCCTTCTATGCAGGATTCACATGTAGGTAGTGAGCATACACTTAAGGTTTGTAAGGGACCGTCTCTTACCAACCTTTTAATCCTGTCAAGGCTAATATGTCCAAGACGTAGATGCCATTTATAGGTTTGATCAATTGGGTCTAACCTCAATCTTTTACTATCCCTTATTGAATCATCATTCAATTCAGTATCGTAAATCGTTGGAATAATTGGTTTGACGTAGAACAGATTGTTTATCATGACTGTAGAAGTAATCATGAAGCCATTCTTAAGAATTCGAATAACATCATTATTAAAATCCAAAGAATATCCTTGCTCAATCAAACGAGCTACAGAAATAAGGTTTTTCCCAAAAACCGGGACATAATAAACATTGTTCAAAATAATAAAACTGTTCTCAAAAACTAATTTAATACTTCCAGCGAGATGTCGCCGACATCGATGCTCCATTCCCCAGTGGAAGTTGAACTCATCCTTGCTAAGCCTTTTGTTTTCCCCGAACCCTGCGCAGAGAACAACAAACATGATTAGTGGCTCCAGAGTCTACAATCCAAGAAAAAGTAGAGTCACCACAAAACAGCTTCGGTAACAAGTAATGTACCTTTAGCTTTAACCTCCTTGAGGTATGTAGGACAGTTGCGTTTCTAGTGGCCAGCTACTCCGCAATGGTGATATTTGTCATTACTCTTGTCCACCTTTGCAGTGTTTTTGCCTTTTACAGCCGGCTTCTTCTTGTTGTTGCGGGCTTTCTTCTGTTTCTTGGCGCCAGAGGTGGAAGGCTTCGCTTCAGCAAGGTTTGCCTCTCCGTTCCTCTTCTTGCCTTTAAGCAGTAGAGTTTCCACAGTTTGAAGCTCCTTCATGAGTTCTGGGAGTGAATAGCTCAACTTATTCATCGAGTAGTTGAGTTTGAAGTTGTCAAACATCTCCAGGAGAGTCTCTAGGATCATATCCACCTGAGTCTGTCCATCTATTTCAGCTCCCATGAGCTCCATCTCATTTAGGTGACTTATGATCAGTAGCATATGTTCCCGAACAGGAGTGCCGGATTTCATCCGGCAGTTCATGAAGTTACGCACCGCAGCTTGCTTGGCTTGACGGCCTTGGCTTCCGAACATTTCAGAGATGCTATAGATCATATCTGCAGCCCTCAGCATGTTCTGATGTTGCTGTTGCAACACATTGCTAATTGATGCTAAGATATAGCACCTAGCAATCTCATCGGAACGCATCCAAGCAGTGTATGCGTCTCGCTCCTCTTGAGTGGAATCATCATTCGGCTCAAGAGGACAGGGGGTGGTAAGCACATGCTTGTGCTTGCCTACCGTCAACACGATATCGAGGTTACGTTTCCAGTCAACGTAATTTTCACCCACTAATTTGTTCGTACTAAGAATTTGTGCGATCGGGGATAAAGACATAATTGCTGAAAAAATAAAATAAAGTGGCGTTGGCAATTTGCTTATATTTAAGAAAAGTATGATGCATGAATGCAAGCACTTAAACATAAATAAAATCCTTAAAAAATGTTTCATCTATGGTGTTACGATCATAAACGGCAACACGTCCCACCTAGGGGTGGCGTCCGTGAAGCCTCCTATCGCATCGAGACTCCTCTCGTTTGGACCACTTCACAAGATGTCTCCACATCTAGTGCAACCAATCACCATCTCTTTTGGTCACCTCAGATCCATTGCCTAGCTCCTATGGGAGGTTACAATGATCTTTAGTCTAAGTGTTTAACCGACTAATCGACTCTAGAGGTTGTTATGAACTAGCGATCCATCTAGGGATGGTCCTGCCTCACTACTTCCTTTTCGAGTCTTATCTTCTTTAAGCAACCTGATGACTCCTTAGCGACATGTTTCATGGGTTTCTCCCATTGAAGTGAGGACCACTAAGGTGGCTCTTAACCTATCCACATGTCATGATCAGGCTAAAGTCGGAGACCTTGGGAACGTTTCAACGCAAATGACCCTCCCACTTAGCTTTTTGAAAAATAGATTTTGTTTTTAAAAGTTAAGTCCAATTAATAATTCAACAAAATTATAACCCTTATAAAGTTGTTGCATTTTATAACTCTTTATAAAATTTACCCATTGCATTTATTATTATAACAATTTATAATATTAAACTACAATGATGCATGAACATGCTTGCATGGCAATTTGATATTGGCATCTCTATATCCTATATGGCATGTTATAATGATGCGAGATTAAATAATAAATCATACATTTACAATTTAACCTCTCTATGGCTCATTTCTAATTACAACCCATAAAAACAAATGAAAATAATTACAATAATTTTCTTCATCTTGTCTTCTTGGCATCTTCTCAATTTTCTCTTCTCACGATCCCTGAAAAGTGAAAATGTTTTTGTGGAAAAATTTAAATTTTGAAAAACCCAAAAAAATTTTTTTTTTTGGGCTGGGCTCGGGACAATCCCGGGCCCACTAATTTTCCTCGGCAGGGCCAGGCCCTGCCTGGCGCAGCATGGGCTGCCAAGCCAGGCAGCCCTTGCGCGCTCAGCATGGGCCGCGGCCCCTGCCTGGGCAACCCCAGCGCCAGGGCATGCGGCCCCTGCCTGGGCAGGCCCTGCAGGCCCGCTAGGGGGCCGCGGCCCTTGCCTGGGCAAGGCTAGCGGCAGGGCCTGCGGCCCCTGCCTGGGCAGGGCCTGCAGGCCCGCTAGGGTTTCAGAAAACCCTAGCGCACGCTAGGGTTTCTGAAACCCTAGTGTGCCGCACAGCCAAACCCAGGGAAGGGTGGCAAGGCTAGGCTTTGGCGGAGGCTGGGACTCGTCTTGGCGGCGTCGCAACGGCAACGGCCGGGCGACGCAAGGCGGCAAAAAAAAAAAAAAATTTTCGGGAATTTTAAATTACAAAATTTCCTATGCCCTTTAATGGCTTACATTATTTTCTAGAGAAAAACATAAACCACTGACTTGGTGTAATCAAAACCTAGAGCCAATCGATCGGGATCCAATCACATATATAATCAAAACAATTTTGAATTCATCACATATTCATGCAAGATGCCAATATCAACACATATCATACATTCAATCGCATAAACATAAATCATGCATGATCATAAGCCCTAGGCTCTGATACCAATTGTAGGATATAGTTGTGATTTATAGATGAAAAATCATTTGAACAACAACAACATTGTAGGCGGAATTTCAAAAATTTTATCATATCCATTTAATTCCAAATTAAACGTAAACCACAATGAGAGATACATGCATGATATATGTTTATAGACAAAGGATTAGAATAATGCACATACCTTTTGACGATTAAATTAAATGACCGCAAGGATCTTGTCTCACTATCTCACGTTCCGAGATGGAGAATTGCCGTGAAACAGGATCGTTGATCTATCGACACGATCACACCAAAAACCACTCGTTGATTCAAGACTATGACTCTATGGTATTTGGGATGAGAGAGTGGGCTCTTTTTCAAAAACCCAAGGAAACAATTTCCCTTCTATTTTGTCTCTAAAATCCGGCCACCCTAGGAGAGAAAAGTGTGTGATATTTTTTTTCCTTCTAAAAACTCATTGTTAGGGTTTTCAATAAATATCCTTATATAGGAGGAAATTCAAAAACTCAAAACCCTAGATGGGATTTTCGAATTTCCCCTTCACCCTTGGATTAAAATCTGAAAATCCCTACATGACTAGGGATTTTCGAATTTTTCTTCCCATTGTGGAGCAAAATTCGAAATCCCCTTACGGCAAGGGATTTCTGAATTTTCCCAAAATAATATATCAACTTTCTCTCTCCTTTAGTTGCCAAATAAAATCATGTTTAAATTTTATTTTGAATTTTAAATTAATCTCTATTAATTTTGAAATTCAAAATTCATTCCTTTTATTTTTCAATTATCAAATAAATGAAAAATAACATAATGAATTTTAAACATAATTATATAACAAAACATCAGTTTCTATTTTCCCATTTATCAGAGCTAGCCTTGAGACCGAATGGACCCACATGAACAAAGCTATGGAATTACAATATTCGACTAACTTATCCCGATAAGTTATCGACATATTTAATTCCGACATCGCACGACTCCACTAAAAGTTCGATGCTGAATAATCTCTCGATTCATGTGCGCTATTTTTTCTAATGGTGTTGATACAATTTATCACACGGTCCACAGTGTAAATGCATTATTATCCTTCGTAAATATCAGTGATCAGAATGGTATAAAATATTACCGTTTTACCATTCCAATCATTATTTCCTCAACTCCTTTATATGACTGTGAATAAGAAAGACATATGTTCGTAAGATGTCTCGCATATGTCACGATGTATTAATCAATGAATATCATCATTGAATACCAGGCCTGGTTTATTTATTCACACACTCGTCAATAAAGCATGAGGTGATATTATTTCTTACGAATTCCATATCTGTGAATCACATAACTCCAACTCAATAATGTCGTGATCCCAATGACCGAGATGTCGTTCAAAAACTGTGAACTAATCTCATTGGTGAATCAAAGATGATGAGATATTAAGTTGAGCTATGCATTCACTTCAGGATTAAGATAATTACACAAATATACTTAAGTTGTGATAATTAGGTTTAGAGTTCTGTAAACGGTTTTTACTCTAACCTAATCAGTCACATGGTCTATTCAACATGTTGCGAGCATGTCTAGATCAACCACAGAGTCCAACTCCCATGCCCCGAGACCAGCATCACATGGTTCGATCTAACAGTCATAATCGGATTCGATTGCCCAATCAATCCTAAGACTGCGAATATCTATTTTAAATTGTATCAGAAGAGTTTGTCCGGCAGGGTTCCCCTGACTCTTCTTTCGTTGGTAACAGTCTATGGACTAAGCAATATCACTAACACTCTTGAGTATGTGTCAAAACATAACTTTATTTCATTTTATAAAATCAGCAAAAACAATAATGTCTGACATTTGTCATTTCACAAATAACAAATTACATCCCACTTTATGGACACATTTCCAACAAACACAACAAAGTAAGTCTCTTTAAACTAATATATATTTTCATTTTCTACACGTATGCTTATATATTCCAGGTACACAACGGGGGAGACCCCGCGAGTACACAAAGTGAGAAGAGATTTAGAAACTCACCGGAGAAGAAGTATGTCCGGGTCGGTTTGTAGCGCACTGCGGAGAATAGGAAGAATAAACGTCAGAAATTCAGCAAATGGAGTTCCGGCACAATGCAAATGTCTCGGCAACAAAGCAGCAAAGAGTTCAAAGTTTTGAAAATGGAAAAATGGCTCTCGGGTTTTTCGAAGGGTATTTAAAGGAAAAGACATCCTTGACCCCGACCGTTGGATGAAAATTTCAAAATCCAACAGCTAGGGATTTCTGCCCAGATCTAACGGTCATAAAGGAGGACGGGAAATCAAAGGGACGCAAATCTGACGGTCAAGACTCATTCTCTTGAAAAACGGACACCCATCATTAGGCCAGACCGATCGACATGACGGTTACACTCCCGAAGCACCCAGGCCATCATTACGGACGAAGGCTCGGGACCGGTTTCCCACACCCGAAGCACAAAAGGACAACCAAACCTAGAGCTCGAGGCCGCCTAAAAAAGGAGCCCTCGACCTGGGGGGTAGCTGTTGTGTGGGAAAATATGATGGAAACCTGGACCAACAACACCACGACACGTGGCTATATTTGCTCTCGGCCAAACACACAACCCTTGACGCTTCGTTCCCTCAAGATCAGCTGCAAAGCCTGGAGATGAAGTCCAGATTAGGGCGACGACCCCATGTGGCGTCAATGGATGCAAACCGCTTGGATCAAGGCGTCAAGATCCCTCGACTGCGGAAAAGGTCGCTAGAAAGGACGAAAGAGGCTAAACAGCGCTGACGACGAGGGAAGCCTCCCTTTAAGACACAGTAGGTTACGTGCGAAAGTGGGAGAGGCCTGACAGCATTAATGACAAGTTTACAAACCGCCCCACAGGGGACAGAAAAGCATTACGGAGAGTCACAGAGCCGTAATTGAAGACTAATTGGTTGAATGAATAGTACTGATTAGTGGGCTATGTCTAAGCCTAAAAAGGGGGAGCACTTGAGTGCTTCTACCTACGAAGGAAACCCTCCCAGCAAAGGAAACCCAAGTATAAAAGAAGAAGGACCCCCAATAGAGAAAGGGGCCAGAATTTCCAGAAGAGAAAAAAATGAGAATGAGAGATAACAATTTCTGTAAATTGTAATCCCCTCAAAAGAAATACAATACATACACAATGGATGTAGCTCTAATTTTATAGAGTGAACCACTATAAAATCCCCCTTGTTCATTTACATATAGTTCATTCAAACATACAAATACTCAAACCAAACAAGAATCCACACTTTCATTATACCCGTAAGCCGGTAATCCGAAGGGTGACCCCAAGGTGATCCGGCAGGTTTATTGTTGACCAAATACAACCGTCAACAATAAGCATGTTCATCTACATTTTTTTTATAAGCATGTTCATCTACATTTTTCCCTTCTAAAAGGCACAATCGTCTTTGTTTAGCAAAACAAATGTTTGTCGAAAAGTTATTTATTTTATAACTAAAATTGAGCTTCCCAAGACCACCAAATCGCCGCGTTATGAGGCTAAAATTATATTTTTCAAGAAACATATCATTATAGATGTCAAAAGTTATCATATTTGAGTTTATAATAATTTATTATTACATAAAAATATCAAATATTATTTTTTGACAATTGAAATATAATTTTTAAATTATTATCCTTCAAATAAAAAGTTTTTTTCAACAATTAAATTATTTTTTTACTATTTTAATTAATAAAATATTAAATTATTTAGGATTATTAATCAAGGGTAATTTTGTCAAAATGCAGTTTATTTTCATTCTATTCTGTTATCAACCAAACAACATAATTCTCATTCAGGTATTAATTTCATAACTCTAATTAAGTAAAAGAATCAATTTATGATTCTAACACATTTTAATTCAATTCTATTACTGTTCTTATTATCATTTCTATTATCATTCTGTTACTGTAACTAAACGCATCTTTACATACGTTTTCTCCAACTTTGATTTCCACAATTCCACTAACGTCTGCAGGAGAAAAAAACACATATATCATTTATATATAAATAATGTTGCCATAAAAAAAAAAAAAAAAAAAAAGTAATCTCTCAAGTTTTCTGAAAAGCTGCTGTTGAAAGCTGTTGTTGAAAGCAGAAAAGAAGAGAATAAGAGGAGAAAAGAAGAGACATTTGTAATCGGCAGCAAGCGGCGGTTTTTAATCGAAATGGTTAATGATTTAGTTAGAATTTAACTTTTTTTTTACATCAATTATTCGCTGAATAATTTATTATTTTAGAGAATTTATTTTATACTAATTAAATTTAAGAGATGTTTGAAAATTAGAATTATAAGATTAAAATTATTTTTAATTAACGTGTATTTTTTATGAGAGAAAATATTATAACGAATCGTGAATTATGATTCAAATTACAGTATGAATCTTCTTACTAAACGCCTCCTTAATTAGTAAGAAGTGACTAGTCCTTTAATTTTTTATATTATTTTATTATTTCAAACAATAATAATTGTAAAAATTCTTTTTAAATTTAATAAAATTATTTATATTTTTAAACTCAATAAATATTAAAATAATCTATCCTTAATTAAAATAAAGAATGTGTTTGTAATCATTTTAATTAAAATTTAATTAAAATTTAGAGTATTTTCTTAGAAATACTCTTTACTCTTAAAGTTAAAGAAAAGAATGCGCTTTTTTAAAGGGCAATTTAGTAAAATTATTGCAATATTAAATTTGATTTTATTAATAAAGTGGACAGTGGGGGTTGGATTGTAATTATAGTGGAGTCAAAGTTGTAATTTTACGCCGTGAATTGGCCAAGTAATGTTTTAAAGGTGAAAAGTAATGAAGAAGAATTAGAAATGATTCGTTCATTTTACCGATTTGAGTTTTCAGTTTTAAGTTTTTACAGGAAAAAATTTTAAGAAAATATCATATTTAATTTTTTCTACTACAATAAAAAGTTCTCATAAAATGTCACATATCAACTCGAATTGAAAACTCGAATCCGCGAAGTAAACGAGGTCAAAGTAACTTTCATGGGTACACGTGTAATGTAAGAAAATAAATATTTTAGGGGTTGTTCTTTTACATTTTTGAGTTAGAGTGATTTGAGTGATAATTTTGAGTTAAGTTTGAGTTATAATTTAAGTTGAAGTTACAACTTGAATTTGTATTTGGATGTGCACATTTGAGTTATTATTTGAATTAAGAATCTTTTTGAGTTTGTGTTTGGATGGGTCAAAACTTAAATTTATATTTAGATAGTATTTTAATAAAAATTCAATGGTGATAAAAAATTTTAATAGAGTATATAAGTGGGGTTTTATTCGTCTTTTTGTTGTGAATGCATGGAAAAAAAATCATTTCAATCAAAATTAAAACGAAAAAGTTATGACATTTTTAAGAATAGAACAAATATTGTTCATTAATTTGAGTTCGAGTTTCTGAACTCGAGTTGAAGAGAAAACTTAAACTCGAGTTTAGCACCAAACTTGAGTTCAAATTCAAGTTTAAACTCGAGTTTAAACTCAAATTTTACAAAAAAATATGAACTTGAATAAAATTGTAACTTGAGTTTGAACTTTTTCTGAGTTTTATTTTAAAAGAACAACCCCTTAGTTATTAGACAAAAATGGATTAAGTTCTGTACAAACTAAACAATGGATTAAGTTATCGTGATATTATTTTTTAACGGAATTGTCGTATTAATTTTGAATTACAGGACTCTAGTAGTGTTTTGGCTGGCGGAGAAATGTTTTATAGTCATTTTTTTATTTGTGCAAAATAAATAATTATTTAAAATGTGGGTTGTAGTTAAATATAATGGCCTATAAAGTATAAGCAATATGTGATGGATTAATTACATAATTTCCTCATGAATTATGATATTTGTAACACTTTGGGGTTGTTCTTTTGAAACAAAATTCAAAAAAATTTTAAACTCGAGTTACAATTTTATTTAAGTTCATATTCTTTTATAAAATTTGAGTTTGAACTCGAATTTGAACTCGAATTTCAGGCTAAACTCGAGTTTAGAAACTCGAACTTAAATTAATGAATAATATTTTTTTCTATTCTTAAAAATACCATAACTTTTTCGTTTTAATTCTGATTGATATGATTTTTTTCTATGTATTCACAACAAAAAGACGAATAAAATTCCACCTATATACCCTATTAAAATTTTTCATCACCCTTGAGTTTTTATTAAAATACTATCTAAATACAAATTTAAGTTTTGACCTACCCAAACACAAATTCAAAAAGATTCTCAGTTCAAATCATAACTCAAATGTTCACATCCAAACACAAACTCAAGTTACAACTTCAACTCAAGTTATAACTCAAACTCAACTCAAAATTATCACTCAAATTACCCTAACTCAAAAATACAAAAAAAAAAAACAACCCCTTTATTTCTCGATTTTCAAAACTTAACATATGTACCAATTGAAGAATGAACATTAACAAAAATTCTCATTCTATTATAATTTTTAACGAAAAGTCCACGTGTCAAACAAATAATGATTGCTAATTAATAATTTGGTACACAATTATTCTTCTACCCATCTATCTTAATTTATATTTTTAAAACAGATTTTACTTTGCATTTAATATGAAAAAAAAAACCATTAAAACCAAAAATTGTTCATCTTCTTCCAAACCTTCCCTTTGACATTCGATCCCCCACCTCGCCATTGATGTCGAGACATTAATGGAAAAAAAAAATAATGTTTTTTCATTTTACTTTTCATTATTTTTTTTAATATCATTAGTATTTTCTTAATGGCTCATTATTATTAAATGTATTCTAATAATCAGTTTTTTTAGATTAAAACTAGTGATGAACGCGCGCGTTTGCGCGCATTGCAGTAGATGATAATTTTGTATGTTAGAAGAAGATAATAATTTATTTATATATGAATATATACATAAGATATTGTTATATGAAGTTATTTACATATACATATGTATACTATATAAAGTTATTTACAATATATTTACAATTCTTTCTTCTTCTTTTTTTTTTTTTTGTTGTAGCTCATTTTTTTTTTTTTCACCTGCAAAATGTAAATATTAAAAAATGTTAGTATTAGTAGTTGAAAAAATTTAATATAATAAGATTTAGATGTAGTTATATTACCTGGTCCGTGGACACTTTTTTTTGGTTGTTCTATGTCCTTGCCTTTGGAGCTGGAATAACACAAAGTTGATAAATTCGAGTAATTTAAAATTATAAGTATTGTTTTTAATTTATAAATAATGTATTTTTTTTTTTTTAATTTATAAATAATGTAAATTGTTAAATATGTATTACCTAGTAGTTGATTTTTTTTGGGTCGGTGTATGCGGATCTATTGATGATGTTGTAGTTGAGCCGGGGGCTACGCTTTGTGAAATGTTGTTTGAATATGTATTTAAAGTAAGATATATGTTTGTTTTTATATAATTAATAAACATGATTAAATATGTTTTACCTTGTTGATATTGCAGGTGCTGATATTTGTGGTGGAGCTGTTATGAACTCAGTTTCGTCAAATATTTTTGAGACAATTGTGGCAATTTGGGGCCCTTTTCTTTGAAAATATATTTGGAAGATCTTTGTTTCACCTCGTAATTGGTTGATGGCTGGTGGGATTGTGAATGGATCTGTAAATCCTTCGTCAATTGTTAGTGTTGAGCAGGATTTTTTATCGGGCCTGTGCTGCTCTACCAAATATGATGATATCCATGTTGCCAGTATGGTCTTCAATAGTTGCATTTAGTTTATACCGCAATTTATAACATAATAGATAATTTAGGTTATAAAATATTTATTATTGGTAGTCAAAGTAAATAAGTTTTAGTTATTGCTTATTCATAATTTTGATTACCATGGGGATGGTGTTGTCTTTATGTGTCCATGGCTATCGTACCACCAATTGGTTCTCGCTTGTGCGAGTTGTCGATAACATCTAGGGCAGGAATTATAATACCAGCCTTGATTTGTTGAGAATGTAGTTATAGTGGCTTTTACTGTGAATTTAGTTTCCTATATACATGTAGAAAGATTTTTTACATTAAATTTGATATACACATGGGAAGATGTTTAGATTAAATGATATAATTAAAGGAAAAGAAATAGACAGAATATTATGATACTAACCTGGTTATTTTCTTGATCTAATGTCTTTAGTTCATCAATTGTTCTTCTATTCAGTGTTTTTTGTTCTTGAATAGATTGTGTTGGTGTTGTTGGTGCTGTTGAGAACTCAATTTCTTGAGGTTGCTTGGAGAACCTATATATATATATATATATATGTGTGTGTGTGTGTGTGTTATTAATTATTATTATGAAAAAATTTTCATAAAATTTATTGTTTTTAAAGTTTTGGGATTTGATTCTTACCTTGTTTTCAATGTTTGCATTTCTGGTATCTCTGGATCAAGGTAGAAGATTGTTGCAAAGAAGATACTTGATACATATGCATTACCTAAAAAATGAACAATAAAGTGGTTAATATTTTAATTTATTAGATGTAAATAGTTTATGTTATATGTTATTATTTTTATAAGTTGTTAAAAGAAATACCTAGGTATTGTTTCACTAACATTCTTTGCAAAAACTGCAACTCATTGGTCCTTTCATTGATCTAATGATATTTTCATCAAATTGATCCGCTTTGTGTCCCCATAATGTGATCTGAAGTCGTTTCGTTTTGTGAGAAAAAAAGTGGTAAAACAAAAAGTTAGAATAAAGGGTTTTAAATGAGGTAATAGTTTTATACTTTTATTAAATAAAATTTTTTATATGATTATAGTAGTGATTATGAAAAGTTAATTTACCTTATATTTTGTATCATTATTGTTCGCCGAGATGTTTGTTTGCCACTGATATTTGTTTGTTCAATTGTCTGTACTCTTGTGATGACACCAATAACATCTGTTGAAAAATAAATAGTAAATGTTAATGGCATTAATTAAAATATTGATGATGTAATTTTTTTTTTTTTTTTTTTAGAGAAAGTAATGTTATCTTACCACTTAGGATATCAATTGATTGAATTCTGTGCTGGAGCTGATCGAATTCAATGAAGTAAAATCTATGATATGGAATAGGTGGTGCCTCTTACGTGGATCGAGAGCAAATCTTTATTCTTGCGGGCAAATTGTAGCATTGCAATGTGTGGGACAACTTTGTATGTTGGTTTGTTCTCCATGACGAAGAGTTCTTCGATATCATATATATTGCCTAATTGAATTTTTTGGTAGATAGTATTTGAGTCTCGTGCCCGAATTGATCCTTGAATTGCTTCATGCTGTAGATATAAATGGTGGTATTGTTATTTGATTTATAATATTTGGTATTAAATGAAGATAATAAAATATTGTATCTGGTAAAAAGTATTACCTCTTCGTCAACTAAAACACAGTCAAGGCTGATCAAACATCCAGTGCTTAAATCATTATTTGTCCATAGTCTGCATATTCTGGCTCTGATAGTTTCATAAACTTCATTTGGTTTTAGCGCTCGAATTAATGTCGTCATTTTGGCTAATTGCTGATAAAAGAAGGTAATCGTTTTAGTGTATAAAAATAGAAAGGTATAGTTGATGTGTTTTTGATAGATTAATGATAAATAATTTTGATTATAAGGGAAAAATTATGAATCTAATATTCGATTTATTATAATATTTATATTTTTATATAGTGTTTTATTTTTTTATTTGATACTATGTAGAATTTCTTTGTAAACAATATTTTTTACATAATTTGTATATTTATTTATTGAATCATGAATTAGTATATGTAATCCCTTTGAGTTGTAGCTCTTGATAAAGCAACATATAGTTGTCCATGAGTAAAAATTTCACTATCTAAATATAATCCTATTTTATTTAATGATTGTCCTTGACTTTTATTTATTGTCATTGCATAGCAAATTTTAATAGGAAACTGTCGTCTTTTTAATGTAAATGGCCATTTAGATTCATGTACAGTCATTTCTATTCTTGGGATATAGACTTTTTCATTAATGTTGCTTGAGTTTATGATTTGTCCTTCTATAATTTTATTTGTTAATTGGGTGATAATAAGTCTTGTTCCATTGCATAATCCATTTGATTGATTTAGATTTTGTAATAACATTATAGGTGTTCCTAGTTTAAGTTTTAATTCATGTGGTGGTATTCCATTAAAATTAAGAGTGTGCAAAAATTCTTGAGGATATAAAAGATTAAGTTCGTCTATGTTTTCGGATGAGGATGCAATGGTGTCATAGCTGTAATAACATTTTTCTTGTTCAGGGATTAAGGATAATATGTAATTATTAATTTCATCAGCTGTTTTATTTCTTGGTGTTATTATTGCTCGTTCTTTCAAGTATTCGATATTGTTAAAGTAAATGTTTAAATTATCATATACTAAACTTGAAATTTTTTCAATTGGATTTGATTCATAATGTAGTATGTATTTTTTTTGGTATTTTTACCCATGTAGCATCTTCATTTTCTAAATCTTTTATTCCTTCAGCAATACCATCTCCAACATTTAATATCCATTTCGAAAATGTTACAATTTCATTTTTTTTTTCTTCTTCTCTATGATTGTATTGTTTTAATCTCATGTTTTCTGTCAATTTTAAAATTTTAAAATATGGCCATAAATAAGAATTATTTATAGTTGCATTGATTATATCTTCCTTGTTCCTGTGAGGAATAATCGGTAAAATTTGTCGGAAGTCACCTCCTAGCACAATTGTCATGCCACCAAATGGTTGTTCAAAGTTATTTCTCAAATCTTGAAGTGTTTTATCTAATGCTTCAAAGCAATATTTATTAGTCATAGGTGCTTCATCCCATAATATAAGTGATGTTTTATCAATTAATTTTGCTAACTGAGTTCCTTTTTTAATATGGCAGGTAGAAAATTTATCTATTGACAATGGTATTCGGAATCTAGAATGAGTTGTTCTTCCTTTAGGCAATAACAATGATGCTATTCCAGAAGATGCGACAGCTAGAATTATCTCGTTATTTGATCTAATTTTTGTGATTATTGCATTCCATAAATATGTTTTTCCAGTTCCACCATGACCATATATAAAAAAGAGATTATTCTTTTTTTCATGGAGTGATTGTAAAATTTGTTGATAAATAAATTGTTGTTCATTGTTTAGATTATTCACTAATTTAATGTTTTCTTCTTTTAATTTGTGTATATCATAATCAAGTTCTTCTCTTAAGAACTTATTATTTAAATCATCTATTAATGATCCAGTTGGAAGAGGTAAGTTAAAATGTGTTAAGGTTGATGAATTTGTGTTTAATATTTTTTCTAGTTCATATAGTACAAAATTGTATAATTTCGCTTGTGTACTTGAAAATTGGGGTTGTTAAATAAAGTTTTAATTTTTGTATAATATATCATCGTCATAAGCTTCCAATGTTTTTCAAGGAATTTTATTGGGTTATTTACATTGCAAAATAATAAAATTACGACAAATAATTGTCGTAGTTGAGTTGCTGTTGACCAAAATGAAGCTTCTTGTATAGATTCATCCCATTCTCGATCATCTCCTAATAGGCCTAGTGCATAGCATGCTGTTTGATTTGTTGGATATATTATGTCATTAACTGTTCGAAGAGCTTCGTAACTTGTTGCGCCTTTTTGATGATTTAATAATAATTTAAGATAATATAATTCCCCAGATTTTGGATGGACGTGAAAAGTTCGTCCAATTGTATGTCCCATCTGTCTTGGAGACCAATATTTATATTTATTATTCCATACATATTTAATAGGAAATTCTGTGTAAGTTAATTCTCTTGCGTTAGTATCATATTTGTTTATTTCCATCCATTCAAGAAGAGTTGTTTTATCAATACCGGTTGTCTTATTATGTTATTTAGACGTTGATTTGAATTGAATGTTATGTTTTGCATTTTTGGTAAATGTATTGATAATCTTTGAACAATTTGGATTTCTATGATGTATTGAAAATTCAAATAGTCTCCAGATTGCTTCATATGGTGTTATGTACCGCAATTAATATAGTTTTTTTTATTTCATCTATTTCTTGATAATTGGTTTCTCCGTTATTTTCTGCAGCATATTATCTTCTATTCTTCGCTCTTATTCTATCTCGGTCCTTTTGTTAAATATTTAAATAAATATTTTATAAGCATAGATTGCGAACAAAGTTCTACATTAATATGAGCATGAAATTTTAGGCATAAAGTTTTATTGTATGGAACTACATATCTATTATCTAATTTAATGCCTTGTTTTTCAACATAGAAGGGTGTGTTTCTTCGTTAATAATTAACAAATCCATTTTCGTCAATTGTTGTTTCATTATTAAATTTTTTAGGAAATTTTTTTGAACATTCTGAATTTTTCATACATGGAGAATTTGTCTTAGCTATGCCACATGGCCCATGCATCATAAATTCGGTTATAATGTTGTATTCCAAAGAAATTATTATGAGGATTAGGTATTTTGCAGAAATAAATTTGTCTATTTGTGATGGCTCACGTAGTTTGTCATCATGGTGAAGCCTTTTAAGAGGAAATGAGAATGTGGTAGGCCTCGTTTTTGAAATTCAACAACATATAAATCTACAAGATCAAAAAAATATTTTATCATAATTTTTTTTTGTAGTGTAGAAAAAAAAAAAAAGAGTGTTTTTTTTTTTTCTTATTAGGAAACTAAAAAAGCTTTAGGAGAAGAAAACTAACCTGCTATGATTACTCCAAAAATGTTTTTATTTTTAATAGTGGATAGAAGACTATCTAATTTCATTTTAAAAATTCTGGTGATAATATCTGGTCTATCTTCAGGTTTTTGTCCGGGTATTTTTGCTAAGGCTCTAGTAATTTCAGGCCATTTTGGATTACATGTAAATATTATAAATAAATCAGGGTTTCCATAGCGTCTGCAAATTGCCATTGCATTTTGATAATTTTGAATCATATATCTAGGGCTTCAAAGATGGCTTGAAGGAAGGATAATTCTTTTTCCTATTGCTTGTGCATTTGTATCTCCTCTTGTAATGGCGTCTTGAATTCCTTGATAAATTTCGGATCGCAAATTTTTTGATTTTTTCGAATATAATCTAGTCTATCTTCTTCTAGAAGCATATGCATAAACTATATATTGTTGAAATAATCTACCCCCTCGAAAAAAGTGTATTGCCTTGAGTTCTACGTTCTTGTAATTGATAGCAATAAAATTCTCGTGATAGAGATTTTTTTTTTCTTTTATATTTATTACTTAAGTTATTTATATTATATTTTAAGTTTATTGTGTAACCATCTTCTCCATATGGAAATAATAAAGGATATTGAAGGGCCATATAACATGGGTGTAGTTTTGTAATTCTCCGCAAGCTATCTGTTCTATCTTGGATAATAATGTCTCTTCCTTGTTCATGTTCACCAATGTCTCCAACAATTAGTGCAGCTATATCGTTTGATGTGGGTAAGTCATATTGGTTATTATCTGTATTTCTTTGTCCTATGAGTCTTAGTTTCATAGATGGTATCTCATCTTGTTGATATCTATCCCTTATCATTCGAAAAACTTTGACTAATTTATTTGTTTTATCAAGCATCCTGGTAAGATTTTCAATTATAAATTGTCTTATGTTTTTGGATTCATTATCAAATGAGAATAATGCCATTCGGTTTTGGACTTCATTTTGTGTGTCATATATATAGAGTTGTGCAAATTTTGGAGGATTATTATTAATTGGCAATAGAGACCCTATAAGATGATGTACTTGCCCACTTATTTTAAAAATATTTGGTCCATTTGAATTTTGTGTACTTGTGTCTATATTAGCACCAAATGATGTAAATGCAAACATAGAGTTATATGTTCGAATGTTTCTTCGGAAATGTGTACTTATTAATCCTCCATGATAATTAAGAAGTGTATCAAGTGTTCGAGGTGTTTTTTTAATTAAGGGCAAGGTTATTTTTCCATCTTTGCAACAAAGATTGTATTTAGGAATAGTACTATTGCTAATTTGTTCGTTAAGCCAAAAGAGAGCGCTACAATGTTGACAGATATAGGAGCAGTCTCCGAGATCGATGTAGAGATTAGCAATGCCTATAAAAAAAGTTTTAAGAAAAATGACAACAATATGTAAAAAATTAGTATTGTCATCGTATGATTTTTTTTTTTTTTTTTTTTTTTTTTTTTAGTTTTTAAAAAGAATAGCTAGAATGGATGAGAGAATTACATTCTCTATCATGGTTTTCGGATGTTGATGGCATCGATGATTCAAAAATCTCATCTTGAGACCGTGTAAGTTGTGTTGTCCGAAGATTGAGGTGAGAAGCTCTTGCCCGCCAAGGTATAGCTATTTCATTTATTTCAATTGAATCTCGTTCGCTTATGCCGAATAATTTTGATTCATCCGAGAATGATAAATGTGACACGCTTGTTTGATTGTGTTGTTTTTGTTGAGTTTTTCTCTTGTCCATTTGTTTCTCACGATAGAAGGTTAATTTGATTAGAAAAGAGAACAAAATATATTTATGTAAATAATTTATATGTAATTAATATTTTTATTATAAGATTACTTATAGGAAATTAAGCAAATAATTTTTTCATAATAGTATTTATCATATTTTGTTATTTTAATTATGATTTATGGGTAGAAAAATGATATAGTAATATCAATAGTATTAAAAAAAAGATTATTAACAATATTAATTGCGACAATAATAATTATGGGCAAAAATGAATTAATAAAATAGAATTTGTAATAATATTTGTGATATTCTATTATTTTAATTATAAATTTATTGGAAGGAAAATAATGTAGTAGTATTAATAATATTAAAATAATAATATTGATAATGCTAACTTTATGATAAGATTAATGCTAATTATAGGCAAAATTAATTGATAAAGTATAAATAATTTATTGATTAAATTGGTAAACAAATGATATATAAGGTAATAAATACATATGTATATTTGTATCCTTTTCAAATAAAATAGGTGATGTAAATATATTTACAAAGATAGAAGATAATAAACTTACAACATTAGGTGTTATTCAGTGGAAAATAAATTTATCAAATTTTTATTCGAATAAAATGGATTTATTAATAAATAGTAAATAAATAAATAAATCTATATGAATAGTTAATAGTTTTTAATTTCTTAAGTTATAGGTAAAGAAAACAAAAAATTATTATCTCTTTAATGTAAATGACAAAAATTTAAAAAGTTATTTTTAATTTAAAATATAAACTTTTTATTAATGAAATTCTTAAAATATAAATGGTTTTTTTTTTTTTTTTTTTTTTTGTTCTTTTGTTTATGGTGACAATGAAGATTTTTATCCTATTTTTTTTGATATTTTTAATTTATTTTATTCAAAGATTGTCTTTGATTTTTATTTATTAATATTTTTTAATAAAAAATTATTATCTTTTTAATTTTAAATTTATACACAATTATTTTATTCTTAAAATATAAACTTTTTATTAATAAAATTCATTAGTGTTACAATAGTTATCCTTTTTTTTTTTTTTTTAATGAAGATGAAGATTTTTTAAGTTATTTTACCCTTAGATTTATCTTGTTGATTTTTTTTTTTTTTTTTTTACATAAAGATTAATCTTTTGTTTTTTTTTTTTCTTTTTTTTTTTTTTTTGATTCGTTTTTATGGTGAAGATTTTTTAAGTGTTATATGACAATAATTTGGTCTTTTTTTTTTAATCAAGATGAATCTCTCTCTTTTTTTTTTTTTTTTTTTTCTTCCTAATACATAAAGATCAATCTTGTCGTTTTTTTTTTTTTTTTTTTTTTTGTTTTCCCGTTTATGGTGAGGTTTTTTTTTTTAAGTGTTATTGCCTTTGTATTATTGTACTTATTGTTTTATCCTTTTTTTTTCATTATCTCCTATTTATGGTAAAGGATTTTAAATTTTTTTTTGCCCTGTGAATTACTCTAAGTTATGATTATAACATTTATAAATAAATATGATAGTACAAAAATACCTAGAAAGATAGAAAGCAATAAATTTACAACATCGATATTATTGAGGGGCAAAAAAATTAATTACATATTAACACTAAATAGGCTAAATTTATTAGTAAACACTAAGTAAATAAATGAATCAGTATAAACCATTAGCTGTCTTTAATGTCTTCACATCATTGTGTTTTTCATTACGAGATGAGGGAAAAAAATTAAGTGTGAATAACGGTCATAAAATTTATCTGAAAAAAAAAGCGTGGAAAGAAAAAAAAAAAAAAGAAGAAAAAATAAAGGAACAATATAATACTCAGTAGATGATAGAAGATGTAGGAAATACCTCAAGTGATGTTATAAGTCCCACGTTAAACTGAATGTCAACGAATCAAGGTCGAGCAATAACCAATATAAAGGCAACAGAATAGGACTGTGTGCAACAAATGAGACCTTAGAAAACACAAATAATCAAGTAAACAAATGAATTAAGTAAATAGCAGGAGAAATAAATTTAAAAAAAGTAACAGATATGGACATAACAAAATTATCGGCAGAGATTGATACTAATAGGTGAAGTACTCAGATTTTGAGTAAACTGGTGTATATGAACATGAAATATCACCAATAATGTTCAGTGAAAGAATAACATAATGAATAAAAATGGTGGCTCATGTATTTAATCTTTTCAGCAATGTGTGACAAATACATAATGGCTTCCTGCTAAGGCAACTGCACAAAGGGTAACACATTGTATCTGTCACACAGATTATAATTTTGATGTAACGGAAGATAGATAACTTGAGTAAGATATGAAATTGTTCAAAGACTACCAGGTGAATTAAATACAAAACCCAAAAGGAGGAAAAAACAATGTAAGAAGGATAGTATAATATAAATTATATGATGACATAGAATAGGAAGACTAAAAAAAAAGAGATTGTAAGCAATAGAAAATAGAAAAATAAAAAACGTGATCAATAGAATAAGGAGAAGAGAGTGAAATAATAAAGCCTACATTACGTGTGTGTTTTTGGGGGGGTTTTTTTTTTTTTTTCCCCCCCTCTCTGCAGGGAGATTTTTTCATGTGTAAAATAATAGGAATGGAATAAGAAAGTCAAGGTGAGTAATAGAAAAAGAAAGGTATTACACATAGAAAAAGGTCCTGAATGAAACTGCGATAAGAGGGGGGGAAAAGAAAGAAAGAAAGAAGAAGAAGAAAGAACAAATATAAAACTTTTTTTTTCCCCAAATGGTAAGAACAAAATGAAAAAACCAGGGCTCAACGATTGGAAAAAACAGAGGCAAACAAATGGATATTCACAGCAATCTTTGAACAAATTACATAGAACTCAATATATAAATATTGATTATACTCATCATCGCCACCAAAAAGAACTTACCAGGAGTAGAATATGTGAGATAAACATGTATATATATATATATATATGTATGTATGTATGTATATAAGTCTGCGAGAAACAAATAAAAAAAGGGTAAACATATTAGCATTATAGAGTAAGGAAATACAAAGAGAGGTAAACATAGTTAATAAAATGCAAAGGACAAAAATTAATGCCACCAGAGGAAAACAATATATTTAATATCAGTATGAGAAATTAAAGAGTTACGGATAGGGTTTATAAATAATACCTGGAACAGTCTTGTCTTATTTCTGAGATATCAGCCAAACCACTATAAGCAGAGAGAGTAAAAACATACAGAGACAAATAAACAGGGCAGTAAATGAGAAAACAACGTAGTAAATGATGGAAAGTGAAATAGAGAAGGAAAGACGTGAAATGCAAGGAAGGGGCGAATAGAGGCGTAGATGACAACTCTGGTGTACAAGAAAAGAAGGCAAAGGCATAGGCAATAAATTGAGGTGCAGGAGTATTTATAGATGAAGAATAGAAAGAAGAAATATAAACAGTTGACAGCCCATAATAACATTACACGTAGAAGTTGTAAGTCGGTGAATAAAAATAATGGGGCAGAAATTTAACAATGAGAGAGAGAGGCAATTTATAATAAGAAAAACAGGAAATAAATATAATATTACAATAACAATGAGAGAGAAGAAAGAGAAACGGGAATAAATAAAAAAAAGTCATGATTAACCGTGGTTTCATTTAATACATCTGCAAAGATAATAAATATAACTAAGCAAGGTGGCACGACAAATCACCGCCATCCATAACACGTATCATCAAGTCAAGAATAGGAGGAAAAAAAAGAGCAATATAGATATATGTAGAACCATCTGGATACATTTTTTTTTTATTCCATAACACGTATCATCAACTCAGTAAATAGGAGGAAAAAGAAAAAAAGAGCAATATAGATATATGTAGAACCATCTAGATACAATTTTTTTTTTATTCCATAACACGTATCATCAAGTCAGTAAATAGGAGGAAAAAGAAAAAAAGAGCAATATAGATATATGTAGAACTATCTGGATACATTTTTTTTTTTTTTTTTTTTTTTTTATTTTTTATTTTTTATTTTTAAGATTCATTCAACACATCCGCAAGATAAAAAAATGAGTACAATTAAGCAAAATGGCAAGATAAATAACTACCGTCCAAAACACGGATCATGAACATAATTAAACAGAGGATAAAAAAAAAAAAGAATCAAGATAAATAAAAAAACTCAAAGCGGAAGCTAAAATTAACATTTAAACGAATATAAAGACAAACCAGGGGAAATAAAAAAGCAAAAAGAAGAAGCCTGGGCCAAAATGTAGATGAATCGAAAAAAGCCCCGCATCAAAACGAAAAATAAAAACAAATGAGGAGAAGAAGAAGAAAAAAAAGAACCAAAATCAAATGGGGGAGGAAAAAAAAAAATAAAAAAAAGGAAAAAAAAAAAAAAAAAGAAATCCAAACCCAAATGAATGAGAGAGGAAAAATCCAAAAAAAAAAAAACCCGCACGGGATCCAAATAAATGAGGACTAAAAAGATCTACCAAAATCATCACCACTAAGAAGGAAAAAAAATAAATAAAAACCATCAAAGAAGAAGAAGAAGAGAAAAAAGGGAAAAAAAAGGGAAAAATTGTCCAAAATGGCGAGAGAGGAGGCGTCCAAACAAAAGAAAAAAAAAAATAAAAAAAAATAAAATAAAATAAAAACGCAAATCCATTTATACAGAGAAATCGCCAAGAGGAAGAATAAGGAAACCGAAAACAAAAAAGGTCGACTCCATTTACGACATAAATCACCAAAGAAAAGAGATAAAAATCCCCAGATTTCCACCCAAATCTCAAAGGAAAGAGGGCCAAGGAAATAAGAGAATCGAGAGAGAAAAAGAAACTAAAGGCCAAGGAGATGAGAGAATTGAGAGAGGCGATCTCGTAATCACACTAAGAAGAAGAAAAGGAAAATAGGGTTTCAGAGAGGAAATGAGAGAATCGAGAGAGAAGAGGAAAGTAGGGCAAAGAAAATGAGAGAATCGAGAAATCGTGAGAATCGAGAGAGAAGAGGAAAGGAAAATCTCTTTAATCACACTGAAGAAGAAGAAAAGGAAAATAGGGTTTCAGAGAGGAAATGAGAGAATCGAGAGAGAAGAGGAAAGTAGAGAATCGAGAAATGAGAGAATCGAGAGAGAAGAGGGAAGGAAAACCTAAGAAGCCGGGAAAAGACCAAAAAGCCCCTGGACGAGACCATTTAAGAAGTGCAAAGTAAATCGGGGGAAAAACGGTAGAAAAAAAAAGTTTGAACTCGAGTCTGCGTGAACAGTAAACCCCAACTCTCCTTTAGTATATTTATAATTAGATTCCAAATTGAAATTGCATTTTAAAAGTGGGTTTACGAAAATACCCTCGCATTATGTAACGGAAATTAATTTTTCATCAAAATTGTAACAGAAAGAGTATTTTTGTTAACGTTTCATTCTTCAGGAGCACAAATACTATGTTTTGAAGTTCAGAGAGTCCGAGGAAATTTTTGTAATTAATCTTTGGTACTTATTATTATTTATTTTTTTTGAACATAGATGGATGATCATTAAATTGAGCAAGAAGTTGAGATAAATGCATAAAGGTATGTAGTTAAGTAGCATTTTATAATGACCTGCATGTCCACTTAGTATTAAATTGTTCGTTTTGAGCCTAAGGCTGAACGGTTTTATTTTGGGTTTCACACCAGAAGGCCTCATTTTATTAGAAAGATGGTGTCATTCCTTATAAACCATCACCTATATCTTTCCCCAGGCGATGTAGGATTACACAACTTACATTTTCTTGAACCTTTTGTCTCAAGGGATTGATAACTGTCACGATCAGATGGTATCAGAGCCTGAATCCAGTCGGAAGTGTGGCTAACAGGGAAGTTGGGGGTTCAAATGGAGGGGTGATTGTAATAGTAATCAATCTCTTACGATAAGATGTCCAAGAAAAGGTAAGCTATGCAGTCCCACATTACCTAGAGAATGATATAAGTTGTGATTTGTAAGGAATGACATCACCTCTTAATAGTTTGAGGTCTTTTTAGAGGTAAAACTCAAGCGTAAAATCGTACGGGCTCAAACCTGAAGCAGAGAATATCATACTAAGTATGTGTACAAGTTGTTACACATTTTGAAAAGAAATGTTACAAGGCATTACATAGTGTTTTTATTTAAAATTCAAGGTAAGAACTAGGGTAAAATGTAGTAAAGTAGTAGGAGTAATCAGATGCGACAAAGAATGGGATCATAACGTAAGAGAATGTATGAAGCCTCCTGAATTTAGGCATATACTACAAGAAGATTGAGTTTTAGTAACGACAAAAATGGTCTCTAAAAGTTAAATAAATGGGTGTCATTGATTATTTCACGGATGATTTTTCACATTGTCATTAAAAGTATTATTCAACAACAAACAATCGTCATTAAATAAACAAATCTTTGGTTATTGATTACTTTTAGACGACAAAGACTTGCGTCAATAAAACATTACAGTGACAAGATTGGCGCCATTAAAAGTACTATTTTTAGCAACAAGCAATATTCACCAACAAATTGCGCAACGTCGTTGGTTTGCATTTTTTAACGACAAAACAGAGTCATCGAAAGTATTACCAACGATTTTCCCATATTTAACGACAATATTAATGTTGTCTTTACGAATAATAATAATAATAAAATACCAACGATGACGACGATGACAATAATGCATCGTTTATTTTGTGGATTTGAGTTTTTAATTCGAGCTGAGATGTGATATTCTCTGAAAGCTTTTAACTGTAGCAGAAAAAGTTAGATGTTGTTGACAGTGAAATTTCGTCAACAAAAATAGGCCGGGAGACCTCTAGGTATCCCGTTAGGTTGCCAGCCTAATATTTATCTGTGTGCTAGAATTTGTATTGTGAAGAGTTCTTGGAGGGGTGAGCAATACGAGAATAATGGCTAAAAAAAAAGAACACTCAGAATTTTTATAGTGGTTCACTCTATTAATCAAGAGTTACTTCCATTGTAGCTTTGTATTTCTTTTGAGATGGTTACAAGCAAATGTTGTTCTCTCATTTTTTTCCCTCGTAGAAATCACCCACCCCCTCTCTGCTTTGCCCTTTTTATAGCCGAGTTTACCTCGTGGGGTGGTTCTCCTTTGTAGGCAGAGACACTCGAGTGGTCTGCCTTTCTAGGCCCAGACCGTAGCCCACTAATCACCTTTTTCCCTGTTCACTCAACTAATTAATCTCCCATTACGGCTCTGTAGGTACCTGTAACCCTTTTCTGTCTCCCGTAGGGCGGTTTAAGGATTTGTAATTAGTGCCTGTTATGCAGACATCCCCCATTTCTACACGCAACTTGTGATGTCAATCTTTCCCCTTTAGGGCCTTCCTCTAGTCGTCTGCGCTTGTTTAGCCTAGTTGTCCTTTTTCGCAGTCGACTCTTTCCCGAGGAGTTTCTGTCGTAAGGTCGACGGTTTGACTTGTCGACATCTTGAGAAGTCGACGCCTTAAATTGGACTCTTTGCAATGGAGGGGGAATAAGGCTCAAGCACCAAGGGTTGTTTCCTTTTGAGGAAAAGTAAGGCCATGTGTCACACCGTCATCCTTCCACGTGTCACGTACATTTTCCCACACGACAGCTGGCCCCCAGGTCGAGGATTTCTTTAAGGCAGCCTCAAGCTCAGGTTCGGGTGCATTCCGTGCCTCGAGTGTGGGAATCTAATCCCGAGCCTTCGTCTGCAATGATGGCTTTGACGCTTCAGATTTCCTCGAGGAACGTAACTGTTGCGTTGGTCACTTCCCCAGGCTGACGTGAGACCTCATTTTGAAACGACGAACACGGGCCTTTGGATCGCGCCCCTTCATTTTCCCGCCTTTGTCTGCTGTCGTCAGATCTAGGTGAGATGCCCCTGCTGTTGGATCTTATGAGCTTCATCCAACGGTCAGGGGTTGAGGGTTTGCTTCCCCTTAAATACCCTTCAAACCGAGGCCATTTTTCTGAACACGTATTAAATTGTCGTTATGCTGCCGGAATTTTTCCCTACAAATTCCAACCTGCATTCCCTGCTCCGCTCGGCACGTTGCTAAGCCGTCTCAGTTCCAGACTTCACCCAGAATCTGACTTACCGGTAAGCCTCACCATCATCTGTTTGTATTGCTTTTACGGGCTTTCTTGTTGAATCATATGCATGTGTTGATACGCGAAATGTAGTGGATAGAAACTTACTCTGCTTTATTTACCCGCGTAGGATAGTTCATTTTCTGATTTTTGGTTGACTGTACGCCTTTGGCTCCTAGGTTCTGATAAACCTTAGTTATCATGAACATTCACCGTTACCATTTTTATATGATTGGTCGATGTTATGCTGAGGCATTTGAGCAGTCGTCGTCTAGAATGGTCGTCGCTTAGAATGGTCATCTTTTTCTTCTTCCTCTCGACTTTAGGATTTTGACTCAGTTCCTTGTCTTTTTAATTACCAGAACAATGGCCCAAACCCCACTCCCCCCTCGTCGAGAGGATCCTTCCACCGTTAGACTAGACTACCCTTCTATGGAGGAGATTTCATGGTCATCTTCTTCTTCTTCTTCAGGCGTCAACTCTTTACTGAGGGAAGTAGAAGACGCTAAGGTCGTATTTGGACCAGGTGATGACTTCGGCAATGACCTCGGTAGTGTCGACCATATAATAGATGAAGTGGTTGACATAATTTCCTTCGTAGGTGGCAACGTAAGTGGGGTTGCTGCTTCGTTGGTAGATGCCCCACTGGCTGCTACGAGCGAAGATCCGGACAAGCCTTTCTTTACGGTTGATATCGTGGCGTCGAGGGTCCAAAACAAGGGCATTATCTGGGCCGTTAAAGAAGGCTGCATTGACAGGAAGTGGTTTCGTTGCATCAGGTAAACATAACCATATCTCGAATAGTCGTCAATAAAGGTGACGTCATATTCGTAACCTCCTCTAGCTTCGATGTTTAACGGTCCACATACATCTAAATGTATCAACTAAAGGGGTTATCCTTTCGTCGTGAAAGGCCTCTTGGTCATTTTACCTTTCAAACAAGATTCACAGACTGGAAGCTCACCAACTTTTAGTTCATGTAAAGGACCATCCTATACTAGTCGGTCAATCCTTTTTTAGGTTAATATGACCAAGCCTAAGATGCCACAGATATGTATTGTTATTGTGAGAAATCTTTTGCTTTTTATTCTTAGGTTCGGCAACTCTGAACATTTCAGTATTAAGCAGTGAGTTAGATATTGGTTTTATACAATATAAACCATCATCCAGACGTCCTGAACAAATATTTAAACCATTTCGAGAAATATGAGCAAATTCATTATCAAAATAAACTTTAAATAATTGTTCAAATAATTTAGCCACAGAAATCAAATTTCTACGAATGTCTGGAATAAAATAAACATTATTCAAAACTAAAATTTATTTTCCCTAAAATGAAGTCTAACTTCTCCCACTGCTTTTACCGAAACTCTTGCGCTATTGCCCACTTTCATCGTGTAATCCCCATCGGCTAGCTCGGTGTAAGAACTAAGACTCTGCAAAGAAAAACAAACATGATTAGTCGCTCCTGAATCAATTATCCAGGCTGAGGTATCACCCTCTACTAAACATGTTTCAAGGACTAGTAAATCTGATTTACCTTATTCCTTTTTCTTTTTCAGCTCCTCGAGATACTTGTGACAGTTTCTCTTCCAGTGCCCTTCGCCATTGCAGTGGAAACACTTTCCTTTGGGTTTCTAGATGGGGCCCTTTGCCTTCTTGGGTCTCTTGTTCTTTCCCTTCTTCGCTTTTCTCTGGTTCTGGTTCTTTTTTTTATTTTTACCAGAACTTCCTGCAACTACAACATTTGCTTCTCCTCCCCTTCTTTTGTTGGTGGATTCGAAGTTTTGCAGGTCATTCATGAGTTCAGAGAAATTGCACTTTTTCTTGTTCATAACAAAGTTGTTCACTAACTCATGAAAGTCAGGGGATAGGCTTTCCAAGATGATGCCAACTTGGGTGGCTTCATCAATTCTGGCACCATTGAGCTCCGCATCGTGGAGGTGATCAATCATGTTCAAAACATGTGCCTTGACTGAAGAACCTTTCTTCATCTTGTCATTCATGAAAGCCCTTACGGCATCCAAACGAGCCTTTTCAGAGAGAGCGCCGAACATGGCTTCTAGAGACTCCATTATCTCATAAGCAGTCTCCATCTCCTCATGCTTCTTGCGAAGCACATCACTCATACTTGCCAGCATAAAGCACTTTGCTTTGTTGTTGGCCTTAATCCAGCGATCATAAGGCTCCCTAATGGTTTTGGATGCGTTTGCCGCGGGTTCAGGAGGATATTCCTCCGCTAGGACAAATTTGTAGTCTTCGCAGACCAGTAGTATGTTCATGTTACTTTTCCACTTAGCATAGTTATCATCGTCTAATTTTTCAGTCGCTAGTAGTGTGATAATGGGATTCGACATATTGCTGGAAATAAATAGAATATTCATCTAATCAACTTATGTGCATAAATATCAAGGCATGTTAATTTTGGCACAATTAAATATGATGCATGATGCACATGAAAAATACATAAATCATGTTTTAATTTTAGGTGCCAACGATAATCTAATTTTAATTCACCGCAAAGCCCCTTTCCGGATCTCACGGTGTTGCGCTAACGGCGGAGACTAGTGGGTCATATTGTCATACAACCCTCTCCCACTCATTATTTTGCAAATATCTATTTTGTTTGAAAAAAAATCTCATGATTTTCAAATCAAAAAATAAACAATTTATTTTTCGGATATGTGAAATTCTAAAATTTAACTCTTAAATTCAATTTCACATGTAACATTATTTTGCAAATAAATTTTGCAACTTAAATCAATTTAATCATATTAAATCGATTTTCAGCGCATGGTTCTTATTTTATTTTACTTTTCTAAAACATTTTTATAATAAATAAAATAAACAATAACGAATGCCCGTGTATGCATGGCATGTTATAAAACATATGAGTAGCCACATTATTTCTATATGGCATGTTATATGCATGGACATATAATATATAATTATCAACATAAAATATAAATATATGCAATCAACTATTGAGATGGATTTGACCGGGTCCCATGGAAAAATAAATTACAACTCAATCGAATCGAATAAATAAATAATTAAAATAATTATATTCTTCCGTTACATCAACGGGTCTTTGATTCTTGAATTCTTTATTCTTCGGCTTCATTCTTTGTCTCCGAGTTGGATTTCACCTTCCTTGGGATCCGGAACTTTTCCGGGCCCATCGGCATGCATTACGAGAGTTTCAGAAACCTTCGGGCCCGTTCGGGATCAAATCCCAAACCTGGGCCGCCATTCGCGCTGGAGCGCACTGTGTCGAGGCCTGGTCGCGTGCTGGGTCGCGGCCTGTCCGCGCCCTGGGCCGCATCTTAGCCGCGTCCTGGGCCGCGTCCTGGTCGCGCTGGGACGTGTTTTCTGGAATTTTCTGGGTAGATTTCTGGGTTTCTTTGAAGGCTTCAAAATTGGTCTTCAAGGCTTCCTTTTTGATTCAAAATCAAAAAAAAAAAAAAAACTAATTCTACCGAAAACCTAGAATTACAATAATTCTAATCCTGAATTAAATTTCAAATAATTTTGAATGAATATAACCGATCCATGGAAACATATAATTAACGACCAAATCCACCATCCATACATTCATCATCACGAATCAAAAATAAATATCCATAAATGCAAGTGCCTACTCATCACATACATATATAATTAAATATCACATATTTAATATCAATTATGATTACAAAATAATCGAAGCATAAATTAATATCGTCTATAGACCGCTATGATACCAATTGTTGGCTGTCGAATCGAATTGTTGCAGCTTGTGAACCCGCAAAAGAAGCTACATGGCTCAGGAAGTTCTTAACTGATCTGGAAGTTGTTCCAGATATGGATAAGCCAATTAAGCTCTACTGTGACAACAGTGGAGCGGTGGCTAATTCAAAAGAACCTAGAAGCCATAAGAGTGCGAAACATATAGAAGGAAATATCACCTGATCAGAGACATTGTGGATAGAGGCGATGTAAGCGGTTCAAGATCGCGTCAGAGGACAACCTTGTCGACCCGTTCACCAAGACATTGCCATTGAATGTTTTTGATCGGCACTTAGATGGATTTTGGATTAGAGACATGACACACCTGCTTTAGGACAAGTGGGAGATTGTTGAAAATAGTGTCCTGAAAGCATGAGATGTAAAAGGATATTTATTATTTATTTAATAAAATAGTTTATTCATCATTTTATGTGCATATATTTATGAATATTTTATGAATATCAAATAAAATTCCTTGATTATATATGTAACCTTAAACATGGTATATAAGTGTTATATACGAGAGGATAATGTTTAAGGATAATGATCAAAAGTAATTGTTCATAATGAATTTAATTAAAGTTCGGAATCTTTAATTAAAACATTATTAATACATGTCATTCCCATTTAGAATGGAACGGTGTTATCCGCACTGTTAATATGGCGAGATATTGAATGAGTGTATTTTACATAATGAGATTATGTGGAACATGGCCTTGAACACAATATGAATTTCTAATAATTTTCGTTAAGCATAGAAATTCTAATTGAGTCTACCGATGGTCATATATAGAATGATCTTAATCCCGAGTTCTTAACAAACTCCTATTTATGGATTTATGTCTTTTTAATTTACTCGATGCACGGATTCCGAGACCACGAATCCTATTCCTTGTATTTTGGAGACATAATGAAGTAGGTAGTTGGGAATGTTATTATACGAGATGGAATCCATTCCTTCTTGAGAAAGAAGCGAGATAAATAATTCTCTTGAGTGTCGATTCGGTACTTGGATTAGTAAGAGCGCTCTGGTTCATGAATGTGTTTTATGAATCACTATCCATTAGAGAATCAATGGTACTCAAGGGTAAAGATGTAATTAGAGAGGTTAACGGATTCTACCTGACTCTAATTATGAATTATTTATGGAGGATCGATCTATATGCAATGACTATATCAAATGGACACTTCGCACTTTAGAAGTAATTAATGTCTATAATTTTGAGAGTGCAATTCCAAGTTTATAGTGGAGTAACAATTGGGATTAATATAATTAATTAATTAATTAAAGTATTTAATTAATTATTAATTTTATTGGAGCTCAGAATTATAGGTCCATTAGTCCCCGCGTCGTCCTTGTAATTCTACCAGACACAAAGGACAAAATGGGAATTTTAGAATTACGGAATTCTAAAATTAAATACTCAAAGAATAATTAATGAGATTATTTAAATTTGAATTTGAACATATCTAGATTTATCCATTTGAACTTATTTGATAAGTTGTTCAATTTAGAATTCAAATTAATTTAAGTTTAACTTAAATTCGAATTTGAATCTGATTTAAAATTGGACTACTGGATAAATGATAAAATATCTTCCTTTCCTATCTGATATAGGCGCCACACACAAAGGGATAAATCCCTAGGGTGGCCGGCCATTAAGAGGATAAGGGGAAGGGATTTTTTGTTCTAAATTCAAAATTGAAGATAAGGATTTGATTCTATTTTGAAGTTTGACTTCTACTCTTTAAATATGAGATAGATAGAAAATTGTGAAACAATTTTTGACATATTTTCAGCCCCAAAAACCTAGTGGCCGAAATTCTCATAGAGGGAAAAGAGTGAAAAAATTTTTCTCCAAAAAATTCCACATCGTGCATGCGTTGGTGTTTGTGGAAATTCGAGTGTTTCAGAAACCTGTTTTGTCTCGCGTGTACCGACACACACGTCTACGTGGAATCAAGGAATTGACGTGGAAGACTTTGGTATTCTAAACACAAAGCTTGGAGCAAGGACTGTTCGTGGTCAAAGAAATTCAAGTTATCATCCGAATCGGCTACCAGGTATTTTTTCGGTTGAACCTTGATTGATATAAATTAATGAGATTAATTTATTCGTGCATAAATTAATATAATCTATAGAGTATCTCAAAAGTTTTGTGAAAATTTTTGTTATACACGATCCGCTTTTTAGCTGCGTTTCCGCCGCCGAATTCGATTCGGCAACGAACAGTTTCGTATGGGCTTTTGGGCAGAAATTGTGTGGGCTTTTGGGCTGGATTTGGGCCTCTTAATTGTAGGCCTTTCTGGCTAGCTGGCTGACGCGCTACAGCCCACACAAAAGGTGATTTTCATGGAATTCTTTATCTTTTTCGCTTGATTTTCTCCACTTTGTAAATCCTACAAAATAAATTAACATAAACGTAAAACTAGTGATAAGTTAACTGAAATTTGCTCAAAAACTATATTGTATGACGGGGATAAATTGATGAAAAATCAACTTATCAAATACCCCCATACTTAAGCTTTTGCTAGTCCTGAGCAAAACAATGTAAACAAAAGAATGAAAATAACTAAAACACAAAAGGCAATGCTAACATATTTAAACCTAACGCTAAACGAAACAAACAAAACAAAACAAAACAAAGAATGAGTGTTCCACATATCCCGATGATCATTCTTTGGTCCTCAACATCTCCTCAAAATCTCGAGTTTCTGTGCAAGGCGATCCCTTGTGATGTTCTAGAATTTCAACATGTTAGATGCACACAAAAACACTTAAGTCTCCTGCCTCACACTTAACCATCCGGTACCCGGATTCACTTATTCAACTTAGAAATCCATGATTAAGTAACTTAAAGCTTAGGATTCCATAGGCCTAACTTAGTTCCGCTCTCCACTAATGTAGGCTAAACTAGTCTTAGAGATCAAAAGGACTTTGCAAGCTTGTAATGTTTGGCTAGTGCTAAAGGTGGATGAGATGGAAATTTTAGGCTTAAGATCACCCTAGGCATGAAGTGCATCCCCTTGGATCTTGCATGAATGATTAGAAACTCACACTCTGACTCCCACTTTGCTCAATTCTCTATTTACCATCATTCCCACAAAACTTTATTCATGAATAAACTTGAAACACAAAAACAAGAAATTCATAAGAATTTATTTTCTTTTTCTCTTTTTTTTTTCCTTTTCTTTCTTTCTTTTTTTTTTTTTTTTTTGAATTCCTAAACCACAAATGAAATGCTCAACACTTTCATGATTGCTCTCAACAATTATATCTTCAAATTCATGCAATGATGCAAACAAGCCCATAAATGATAGGTTAAGTGAAGGAGATTCATAAAATGGCTAGGTTAATTTATGTGGGTAATGAAAGAAAATGGGGTCACATAGGCTCAATGGGGGAGACTAGTGGTAAGTTTTCCATACGTTAGCTATTTAAGGCTCAAATGATCCAAGAAAATGCCTAAATCATTTCTCCGCTAACTAGCTAGCCTAAGATTCTGCCTCGAGTTTCCGTAAGTTGAGTTCTAGAATCCCTAATGTACCATGGACTTGATTAATTGAATAATTTTCCTCTAGGTCCCTAAATGATTAGTGATAAGGTCTTTTCTTGCGAGAACTGGTTCATTGATCATCAGAAGCAGAAAAACAACTCACAAAAAGGATTTTTTTTTTTTTTTTTTTGGGTATGTTCTTCCCAACACCCCCCCCAAACATGTATACAACATTGCCCTCAATGTTGGAATAAATCAATTTAAGCACAAGGGAACAAGAATACATACCGGGGAGGCGAGACAATCTCGCCTCCTAATGTGGTTGGCGAAGATGCTAAGGGCATAGTGGCATATACTTGGGTTGTTGCGGGCCTTCCTCCATAAATTGCATCTTGAGGCTCATTTATTCCAATGCCGTGGAAGCTCATCAAAGAGTGGCTTCCGCCCATAGTATGTGCCGTACAACATGACATATGGGTCTTGATTTTTGATGCCCTCAACCTTGCTAGGATATTGAATTAATTGGCTCTTTTGCTCAATTTGACTTGGCTCAGGCTCATAAGCTTGGTAGGCTGGAATGAACAGTGGTAGAGATGGTGGACAAGGTGACAGCCACATTGGATCTTCATAGATGTGTTCTTCTTTGATTTGTGGTGGCATAACAACTTGGATCTCAAAAGGTGTAGACTCTTGAACTTCATCTTGTGATTCCTCATCATCGATGAACACTTCTCGAGTCTCTTCCTTAATTGAATCATCATCATCGAACAAATCCAAGTTCCACCTACTTGTACTCGGCTCTGCACGATGGCTTTCATACATGTTGGTGACTTGTGAGTCCTTTATTTCCACCGTCCTTGTCATGGCTTCAATTGGATCATTTGAAGACTCCTTCATTCTTGATAACTCCGATTGAAGTCGGGCAAGTTCATTTTGTAGGTTACGAAGGGTCTCCATCTTCTCCAACTTCTCTCTACTAAGCCTTGTCTCCTCTACAAATTAGGCAAGAATCTCCTTAAGGTCTAGAGAAGACTCTGCTTGCTGGGGTTGAGTGTCATACCATGGCTCCAAAATGTTAGAATTCTCTTCCCAACCTTGGTTGTTTGGAGAATTATTCCAACACCAATTGTCATAATCCGCCATGTCTTCCAAAAACCAATACACTTCATCCGCTGATAATTGGTAGAGAGAGGTGGTACCATTTCCTCCTTCCACCCAAGTTCATGTTGCGGCGTTTAACCCATCTAGGAAGTTTTGTAGTTGACACTCTTTTGAGAGACCATGCTTGGGGAGGCCAATGAGCAATTCCTTATATCTATCCCAAGCACGATAGAACGGCTCCGAGTCTCATTGAGCAAATCTTAAGAGGATTAGTTGATGTGACATCTCCAAGTACCTCACAAAAATAAAGCATCACAATATTAGCAACAATCTAAAATGCCAATCCCCAAGCAAACAAAAATTTAAAAGAGTTTAAAAATAGAAAAATAAAATAAAAATAAAAACATCTAAATTAAAGTATGTTACTTCGTCACAATATTAGCCAAGTTTTAATAACAACCAATCCCCGGCAACGACGTCAAAAACTTAATCGGTACGAAAATAACACCTATTTTCTACTCACAAGTGCACGAGGTCGACAAGTAATAAAGTAGTGAGTGAGTGTCGTGTCCCATGAGGATTGTGTTCCTAAAATCTAGCTAAGTATCACAACTAGAATAACCCAGTTTTATCTACACAAGTCCAATCATGAGAATGAGATCAATCAAAACAAAAATAAAATGCTAAACTAATTAGATGAGCAAATTAAACAATGGAAGAAACTTTTGGGATCGAAGGGGGCTCTAATGATAAGGTAGCTAGGGTCCTTGATTTCACCTTGCCTAATTATTCTAATCATTTTTAATGCTATTGATTTCCCTCAAGCCAAACATTAATCATGAATTTCCTAAAATAATCCAACTCCCTCTCTCGAGTGCCGAGTCAAATATATGCAAAACCACCTAATTAATACCCCTATTAATTAAGTTAATTGTGCATTCATTAAGCTCTAATTCATTTGTGATTACCTAGCTCATATTCATCTCTCGATTCCAATACTCACTAGGCTGTGTTCAACAAATCCAACATGTGCAAGTGACTCTCTCAAGCCTAAATCCACATATCTAAATATTCTAATCAATCTTTCAATTTATTAAAGCATTAAGCAAAGAAGAGCACAAATGTTTGGGCATGAAAAACATCAAATAACATCAAATATTCATAGCATAATCGTAGCAAGGTTACCTCAAGTCCCCTAGCATGAGGAAATTAGCTATCCATAATCGAAATCAATTCCACAATTACAAAATACTAAACATTCATAGTTCAAGCAGAATAACAAACGATTCCAGAAAATACAAAAGGAGAAAGTAATGAAAAATCCCTGTTGGATAATCTCCTCCAAAGCCTTCAAACTCCCGTGAATCCCCTTGAAAATCTCCAGCAATTCTTGTTGATCAAACTGCTTTTTCTTCAGACTTTAGGTTCCAGCCGCCTCTCTCCTTATGTGGTTTTTCTCTCAGGCCATGTCTCCCAAAAAGTCCCGTGTCTGCACTCTCTCCTGTGACTATCCCCTCCTTTGTCTTTTTATTTTCCAAGCCTTAATATCCCTCCGTGTAATCTCAGACCCCTCCCGTGAGTCTTGGGCTTCCCTGGGCTGAATTGGGCCTTTTTCTTGTGGGCTAAAACCTGGCAGATTACTGGGCTAAAACCGTGGAGGCTGATTTGGGGTCCCCTGTGTGTGGGCTTCTGGGCTGGTTTTGTATGGGCTTTTGGGCTGAAATTGTGTGGGCTTTTGGGTTGGATTTGGGCCTCTTAATTGTAGGCCTTTCTGGCTAGCTAGCTGGCGCGCTACAGCCCACACAAAAGGTGATTTTTATGAAATTCTTTATCTTTTTCGCTTGATTTTCTCCACTTTGTAAATCCTACAAAATAAATTAACATAAACGTAAAACTAGTGATAAGTTAATTGAAATTTGCTCAAAAACTATTATATGACGGGGATAAATTGATGAAAAATCAACTTATCAATCGTCAAACCTCGTCGTACAACACGTACCTAGCAGCTCAGTACCTGATTCGTCTGGCATCGTCTTTATTGTTTGGGAGTGTTGCATCCATTAGATATTGGATGAGTGGTGCCATCCAACTTTCGCCTGTTTGGACGATCATCGTCTCAATTTTTTCCTCAATGGTCGGCCGCTCAAGTTCTTCAATGGGAACGACTCCCAGCATGTTGGAGTCCTTTGAAGATGCTAGTTTTACCAGGGTGTTGGTGTTGGTGTTCTCGGCTCGTGGTGTTTGAAGTTTTTCATAACTTTTGAACTTAACGAGCTCTTCCTTTACCTTCCTTAAGTATGCACCCATTTTCTCATCGTTTGCTTGGTATTCTTCTTTTAATTGCCCAACGATTAGTTAAGAGTCGCTGAAGATGTTGAGCCTTTCAATTTTCAAGTGACTGGCCAGTCGCAGCCCCGCAATTAGTGCCTCGGATTCAGCCTCATTGTTCGACGCCTTGAATTTAAATGGAACCGCCAGGGTGATCTTGTGACCTTCTGGGTTGATCAACAAGACGCCAACTCCTGACCCATTTTTGCTCGACGCTCCATCAATGTAGAGCCTCCATTCTGTCATCTTGACTTCCTCTCGTGTGGCGGAGTCGGTCTGTGAGAGAATTCAGCTAGGAAATCAACCAGCGCTTGGCCCTTGATCGCTGCTCTTGATATCGAACTGGCTTAACTCCACCGACCATTTGAGAAGTTAACCAAAAGTTTCAGGCTTTTGTAGTGCCTGTCTCAATGGGTCGTTTGTGAGAACCCGTATTGTGTGAGATTGAAAATAGTGTCGAAGCTTCCTTGAGGCTACCATCAAGGCGAGGGCCAATTGTTCCATTTCGGTATCGGCGTCGAGGAGTCTTTTTGCTTTCATAGTAGACCGGCAGTTGTACCCTTTCTTCTTCTCTTATTAGCACTGAGCTCACGGCATGTTGTGACACGGAGAGGTATAGGCTTAGCTCTTTGTCAAGGATGGGTTTTGACAAGATTGGGGGCCTGCCCAAGTGCTCCTTCAATTTTTGAAAAGCCTTTTCACATTGTGGTGTCCACTCAAAATGCTTGCTCCATTTCAAAGCATCCAAGAAGGGGACGCACTTATCCATCACTTTTGATATAAACCTGTTTAGAGTGGCAACACACCCTGTCAGCCTTTACACCTCTTTTGGTTTAGTTAGAGACCGCATATCCTGCAAGGTTTTAATCTTTTCAGGGTTAGCTTCTATCCCCCGGTTACTGACCATAAAGCCAATGAATTTCCCTAATCCAACTCCAAAGGTGCATTTTATGGGGTTTAGTTTCATGTGGTATTTCCTCAGCACACTAAACATTTCACCTAAATGGTCGACGTGTTGGGTGGCCCTGGCGCTCTTTACAAGTATATCGTCGATGTAGACCTCCATTGATTTGCCAAGCTGTTGAGCAAACATCTTATTCATGAGCCTTTGGTATGTAGCCCATGCGTTCTTTAGGCCAAAAGGCATCACCTTGTAGCAGTAGAGGTCTCTGTCGGTTATGAAGGATGTGTGCTCCTCATCGGCTGGATGCATGGGGATCTAGTTGTATCTAGAATAGGCATCCATAAAACTCAGTATTTCATGTCATGCTGTGGCGTCGACCATTTGGTCTATCCGAGGAAGTGGAAAACCATCCTTCGGGTAGGCTTTTTTAAGATCACTGAAGTCGACACATGTTCTCTAATTTCTGTTAGGTTTGACCACCTAAAATGGGTTTGAGACCCAACGTGGGTAATGAGCCTCCCTAATGAACCTATTGTGGATTAACTTGCCGACCTCTTCTTTCAGTGCCTCGTACCTTTCTGGGTTCATTGGTTGGCGCTTCTGGCGCTTGGGGGGATATGAGGGGTCAATACTTAGGGAGTGGCATATGAGCTCAGCGTCGATCCCCTCCATGTCAGCATGATTCCAGGCGGAGACATCTAGATTTTTCTTGAGGAAGCCCTCGACCTCAACCTTAAGTGATAGGGTTGAGTCTGAGCCCACTTTTAGTACTTTGGTTGGCTCGCCCTCTTCGACTTGGATCTCCACCAGTTGCTCGACGGGCTGGGACCATGTGACCTCTTCTTGGACCTTGGGGTCTATGTCTTCGACGGTGTTTTGATAGACCATTCTGGCCTCCTGCCTTCCCGGCTGGTCATATTTGCGCAAGGCATCGGAGTATGCAACCTTAGCCTCGTATTTGTTGCTCTTCATTTCTCCCACGCCGTTTGGGGTAGGGAACTTGATCTTCTGGTGGTAGATGGAGGTTATTGCCCTCAGCGCCTGAAGCGTTGGCCTCATGATTATGGCATTGTACTGAAAGCCTCCCTTTATCACCACAAATTTTGCCATTATGGTGGCCTATCGGGGCTTCTCTCCTACAGTTATGGGCAGCCAGATAGTCCCCTGAGGGATGACGGAGTCCCCGGTGAAACCATATAACGGCCTGGATGTCTTTTCTAACTGTTCCTTTGGAATTCCCATATTTTCCAGGCAGTCAGAGTATAGGAGTTCTACCGAGCTCCCGTTGTTCACTAGGATTTGGCACACAGTGTGGTTCCCAATCATGGCTTCTACCACCAACGCGCCGTTGTGGGGGAAGTGAACTCCTGGCGTCGTCCTCATTAAACGCCACGTCGGTGCTACTGAACCTTGGTGTTTTTGCAGTGGAGACACTCCAAAACCTTTTCTGGTAAACCCCTCTGGCCTCATATGCGTAGTCTTTCTGAGATCTCCTTAAGTCTCCTCCTATATAGGGGCTGCTGAGGACGGTTCATATGACTTCGACGGGTTCTCGGTCCTCTGGGCGTTGGTTCTCCTCTCGGCGTCGATCGTCATTCTGGCCACCGTGGCCATCATTTCTAGGTCTCCGCTTGGCCTTGAACTCCTGCAACCTTCCCTCGTTGATTACCCTCTCGATCTCATCTTTAAGATCGGCACAATCATTGGTGTGGTGGCCGACGTCACCGTAGAACCTGCAAAATTTCTTCTAGTTCCTTTGGCTGGGGTCTGACCTCATCAGCTCCGGTCGGCGTAGTAAATTCCCACGACCAACTTGGTTAAACACTTCTTCGACTCCTACTATCAGTTCGTGGTAGGAATCATACCTTTAGAAAGATTGAGGCTTACGATTCTCTTCTTGCCTCGGCTTCTTGGCCTCTGGAGCATTCGGCGTCAAGGCTGGCTGCTTATCTCCGCTTCCTCCGCCTTGTTGCTTCTTTCCTGTTGGGAATGGTGTCCTAGAAGCATGAGATGTAATAAGATATTTATTATTTATTTAATAAAAGAGTTTATTCATTATTTCATGTGCATAAATTTATGAATATTTTATGAATATCAATAAAAATTTCATGATTATTTATGTAACCTTAAACATTGTATATAAGCGTTATATACGAGAGGATAATGTTTAAGGATAATAATCAAAAAGCAATGTTCATAATGAATTTAATTAAACTTCAGAATCTTTAATTAAAACATTATTAATACATGTCATTCCCATTTAGAATGGAACGGTGTTATCCACACTGTTAATATGGTGAGATATTGAATGAGTGTATTTCGCATAATGAGATTATGTGGAACAAGGACACAGACACAATATGAATTTCTAATAATTTCCGTTAAGTATAGAAATTCTAATTGAGTCTATCGATGGTCATATATAGAATGATCTTAATCATGAGTTCTTAACAGACTCCTATTTATGGATTTGTGTCTTTTGATTTACTCGGTACGGATTCCGAGATCCTAAATCCTATTCCTTGTATTTTGGAGACATAATGAAGTAGGTAGCTGGGAATGTTATTATATAGATGGAATCCATTCCTTCTTGAGAAAGAAGTAGATAAATAATTCTCTTGAGGGTTGATTCGGTACTTGGACAAGTAGGAGCTCCGATTCATGAATGTGTTTTATGAATCACTGTCTATTAGAGAATTAATGGTACTCAAGGATAAAGATATAATTAGAGAGGTTAACGGATTCTACCTGGCTCTAATTATGAATTATTTATGGAGGATTGATCTATATGCAATGACTATATCAAATGGAAACTTCACAGTTTAGAAGTAATTTATATCTATAATTTCGAGAGTACAATTCCAAGTTTATAGTGGAGTAACTATTAGAATTAGTAGAATTAATTAATTAATTAAAGTGTTTAATTGATTATTAATTTTATTGGAGCTCGAAATTATAGGTCCATTAGTCCCCGCGTCGTCCTAGTAATTCTGCCAGACACAAAGGGCAAAATGGGAATTTTAGAATTACATAATTCTAAAATTAAACACTCGAAAATAATTAATTGAGAATTAATTATTATTCAAATAATGTGATTATTTAAATTTGAATTTGAACACATCTAGATTTATCCATTTAAACTTATTTGATAAGTTGTTCAATTTAGAATTCAAATTAATTTAAGTTTGACTTAAATTGGAATTTGAATTTGAGTCAAAATTGGACTACAGGATAAATGATGATTTTTCTCTTCCTTTCCTATCTGATATTGGCGCCTACACAGGGATAAAATTCCCCTAAGGTGGCCGGCCATAATAGAAAGGATATGAGGAGATTTTGTTCCAAATTCAAATAGGAGATAATTAACAAGCTTTATCTTAGAGATAGAGATTTGATTCCTTTTTGAAGTTTGGCTTCTACTCTTTAAATATGAGAATGATAGAAAATTGTGGACACAATTTTTGAAATAATTTCTCAGCCCTAATGGTTAGTGCTGGCCGAAATTCTCAAGCAAAAAGAAAGGAAAAAAATTTTTTCTCCAAAAATTCCACATCGTGCATGCGTTGGTGTTTGTGGAAATTCGAGTGTTTATTGTAACCCGTTTTGTCTCATGTGTGCCCACACACACATCTTCATGGATTTTAGGAATTGACGTGGAAGACATTGGTTTTCTAAACACAAAGCTTTGGAGCAAGGATTGTTCGAGGTCAAAGAACTCAAGTTATCAACCGAGTCGGCCTCCAGGTATTTTTTCGAATTGAGTTCTTAATAAATGAATTAATGAGATTAATTTATTCGTGCATAAATTAATATAATCTATAGAGTATCTCAAAGGTTTTGTGAAAATTTTTGTTATACACGATCCGCCTTTCCGCTGCGCTTCTGCCGCCGAATTCGATTCGGCAACCAACATTTTCGTCCTGTTTTCCTGCCGTCGACCCTTGCTCGATGCCTTTGTTCTTGTTGGACCTGTGTTCAGGATCGTTCACATCTGCTTCCTCGACGTTGATGTATCCTTGGGCTCGTGCAAGGAATTCCTTGTAGCTGGACGGAAGCTTTCGGTTCAGCTCTCACTTGAAGGGGTAATTTTCTTCATGCTAGATAATGCCTCCATCAAGGCCTCTCTATCAGTTATGTCCATCGTGGCGGCAACAACTTCCCCATATCTTGCAAGCCACTCTCTCAATGACTTGTTTGGCTATTGGTATATCGTCGTCAGATTCTGCTTTAGGGGGATATATTTTTTAACCCCTATGAACTAGAGGGAAAATGCTTCCTTCAACTCATCCCAGCTTGAGATAGAGTTTGTCTTTAGTGTTCAAAACCATCTTTGGACAGAGCCCATTAAATGGTTTCGGAAGGCTCGGCACATAATCTCCTCGGCATACCCATGTAAAAGCATGTGCCATGTGTACATCTCCAAGTGATCGTCGGGATCCCTTCGACCGTCATATGGTGGGATCGACGACAACCTGTATTTATCGGGGAGAGGTGACGCCATTATCTCTGCCATAAATGGATGGTCGTGTGTGCGGCTAAGTGTGATGTCAATGCTCTATTTTAGATCGGCAACGTCGCCCGTGAGCTTTTGCTCTAGGCTGGCCATGCGTTCCATGATGGCTCGTGCCTCCTCAGTTGAGATTGCTGAACCGGCTACTCTCGACGCCTCGGCCCTTTGTGGGTTGGGTACACCCTTCGCTTGTCCGCCCCCTTGAACTGACCTTGGGTCTCCTAGTAGGTTTCCTCCTGGATTCTGGGGTGGTACTTCGGCAGCCCTTAACCGATTGCCGGGGGAGTGGGAAGGTCCGGGCCTTGGCTCGCCCCTATGATTTTCACTGTCCCCGATTCCTTCTAGGGCATCTTGGTGGTCACCAGGATTCTGGATTCTAGCCATGGCAGCCCCCGATAGCCTAGGGGCGTCCTCTAGGGGTGGCATTGAGTTCCTCCCACCCAGGGGCTCGACGACGGCCATCAGTCCTCGTACTAGGTCGATCAGAGTGGTTAGCTAGGCCTGCATTTGCATAGGGTCTGACCACGGCACGTCTAGAGGCGGGACTTCATTCTTGGCCGGAGGTGGACCTTCATCCACCCCGTCATTCACTGGATGTGTGGCGGTTTCATCCATCTGACTGCCTTGGTTGATGGCCTCAACTCTTTTCCTTGGAGGCATGCTTGATGACTATGTTGTTGTTGAGGGTCAAACGAATCAACCAGAGATTCTGAGTTTGGTCCCCAGCGGAGTCGCCAATTGTTGGCAGTGAAATTTTGTCAACAAAAATAGGCCGGGAGACCTCTAGGTATCTCGTTAGGTTGCCATCCTAATATTTATGTGTGTGCTAGAATTTATATTGTGAAGAGTTTTTGGAGGGGTGAGCAATATGAGAATAATGCCTAAATTAAAAGAACACTCAAAATTTTTATAGTGGTTCACTTTGTTAATCAAGAGTTACTTCCACTATAACTTTGTATTTCTTTTGAGATAGTTACAAGCAAATGTTGTTCTCTCATTTTTTTCCTCGTAGAAATCACCCACGCCCTCTCTGTATGGGACTTTGCCCTTTTTATAGCTGAGTTTACTTCGTGGGGTGGTTCCCTTTTGTAGGTAGAGGCACTCGAGTGGTCTGCCTTTCTAGGCCCAGATCGTAGCCCACTAATCACCTTTTCCCCTGTTCACTCAGCCAATTAGTCTCTCATTACGGCTCTGTAGGTACTTGTAACCCTTTTCTGTCCCCCGTAGGGCAGTTTAAGGATTTGTAATTAATGCATGTTCTGCAGACATCCCCCATTTCTACACGCAACTTGCAATGTCAGGCTTTCCCCTTTAGGGCCTTCCTCTCGCCGTCTGCGTTTGTTTTAGCCTAGTTGTCTTTTTCGCAGTCGACTCTTTCCCGAGGAGTTTCTATCGTAAGGTCGACGGTTCGACCTGTCGACGTCTTGAGAAGTTGACGCCTTAAATTGGACTCTTTGTAGTGGAGGGGGAATGAGGCTCAAGCACCGAGGGTTGTTGCCTTTTGAGGAAAAGTAAGGCCATGTGTCACACCGTCATCGTTCCACGCGTCACGCACATTTTCCCACACGACAGATGTGATATTTTCTTAGAACTGTTAACTGTAAACACCAAAAACTAAAAACTCAAATCGATGAAATGAACAAGGCATAAATACGACAATAAAAAGTTGAACAATTTTTTATTTTCATAATAAATAAATGAAAATTTTTTTTTTTAGGTTGTTCTTTTGCCACAAAACTCAAAAAAAGTTTGACTTCGAATTATAATTTTATTTAAGTTCATGTTTTTTTTTTTATAAAATTTGAGTTTGAATTCGAGTTTGAACTCGAGTTTGAGACTAAACTCAAATTCAAGTTTCCCCTTCAACTCGAGTTCATAAACTTGAACTCAAGTTAATGAATAATCTTTTTTCTATTATTAAAAATGACAACATTTTCGTTTTAATTCTGATTGGCATGATTTTTTTATGCATTCACAATAAAAAGACAAATAAAACCCTATCCATATACCTTATTAAATTTTTTCATTACCATTAAGTTTTTATTAAAATACTGTCTAAATACAAATTTAAATTTTGACACACCCAAACATATACTCAAATAAATTCTCAATTCAAATCATAATTCAAATATACACATCTAAATATAAACTCAAATTATAACTTAAACTCAATTTAAAATTATCACTTAAATCATCTTAACTAAAAAATATAAAAGAACAACCCCTTAAACATTAACGAATTAGTCAAAAAAAAGTTAAAAATTATTATTAACCCAAAACAGGTACAAAAGTTTCTATCCTTGAGAAAAAGCACAAAAGTTTTTGTCGTCAATGTGTGGAAGATAAAAAGAAAATTAAATACAATCATTGCTAGGCTATGTCTGATCCACTCTGTGATGACTGAAACTAGCATTTAGGCTCTATTACATTTTTTTTTTGGCAGATTGGAATTGCTTTGACCACACATTATAAATATACTAAAGGAGAGCTCCGGTTTACTGTTCACGCAGGCACAGTTCACTGTTCCTTCTACAGTGAAATTACGATTCTGCCCTTATGTCCCTATTGTTCTTTTTTTTTTTCTGTGTGGGTTTTTTTGTCTTTTGCGTGCCTAAAGCATTTCTATTTTGGTATGTAATTTCATTTGATTTTACGGTTTTGCCCCTGGTTTTTGTTCTTCTTTTGCACTTTTCCCTTGAGGGTTTTTTGGTAATTACCCTTTAGAGGTTGCTTTCCTCGGTTTGCTTGCAATTCCGGATGCCCTAAATTGTTTTTTTTTTCTTTCATTTTCTCTTCTCGCCGCCTCCTTCATTCGGTTTCTCTCTCATTAGAGAAACCCTAAATTATTTTGCCTCTTTTCTTTGTTCTTTCTCTCCGCCTCCTTCACCTGTTCCATTTTTGTTCCCTTTATTTTTGGTAATTACCTTTTAGAGGGTTGCTTTCCTCGGTTTGCTTGCAATTCCGAATACCCTAAATTGTTTTTTTTCTTTCATTTTCTCTTCTCGCCGCCTCCTTCATTCGGTTTCTCTCTCATTGGAGAAACCCTAAATTATTTTGCCTCTTTTCTTTGTTCTTTCTCTCTCGCCTCCTTCACCTGTTCCATTTTTGTTCCCTTTATTTTTCTTTGGCGAGTATTTTGGGTTTTTTAATTCATGGATTGATGTTTGCCTCTTTCATTTGTCCTTTTTCTTGGCCTCCTTCATCTGCGTTGTGCCTCTGCTTCCTTCACTATTGTTCGGCCATCTGCTCTTTGCCTCTATCTCCCTCATTGTTGTTCGGTTACTATTGTAAGTTTTTTCCCTCATGACTTCAAAGTTTTGTCGGTTTTTTTTTTCTTTTTTTTCCCCCTTCTTTGATTTGTTGGAGCATTTTTAGTTTTAGATTTGATTTGATTTCTTTCCCTTTTTTTGTGCGTGGTTATTTTGTGGATTTGGTTTAATTTCCCTCTGTTATTTTTTTGCATGATTATTCTGTGCTTTGCAATTTCTAACTAAATGGTCTATTTAGGTTTTGAAAAATTCATTTCTAATGTTTTCTTCTTTTTCGGGATTGGTCATTTTGTTCAGAGACTAATTTTTATTTCTCTGTTTTCGTGTTGTCTTTGGCTGATTTGTTTGATGTCCTCGGTTTCTTTGCCTTTTTCACCCCCTTTGTGTTTCCCTTATTTCCTTTCCCTCCTCATTCTCTCGGATATGGTCATGATTTTTCGGCCAATGTCGTGTATCTTTTATTTGTTGTATTGATTTTTTCTCTTTTTCTTATCTGATTTAGGGCGAACTCATATGATTTTATGGTTTCCGTTTCCTGATTTTTTTGATTGTGTTTATTTATTGTTTTAATTTGATTTTTTCCTGTCATTTTAGTAAATAATGTTTTGATTTATTTATGTTTTGGTGCAGGTATCTTCAATATTGGTTTGCTGAGATTGCATCTTCAATCTTCCGTTTCCTATTGTATTCCATCTCATTTTCTATGTTTTTTTTCCTTTGTTTGTCTCCGGGCCTAAACTGTTTAAATTTTTCACTGTTTGGCAAAAGTATGTGCAATTTCTGATTGGATAGCATATATATGTTTATCAAGGATTTTTTTCCTTCTTCTTCTTCTTCTTCTTTTCTTCTTCTTCTTCTCTTTACACAGAGTTCTATATGTCGGTGCTTCTATATTGTCTTTGCCTGATCTTCATGATAGAGATTGTTAGGTGAATGGTTACGTGTTGTCTTTGTCTAATTTTCATTTTATTTACTAAACTGATTTTATCTTCTAACGTGTCCTGTTGTTATAGGTTCCACGTTTGATCTCCCTTCTCTATCTAATGATCTGTTGTCTCCTCGGGTGATTTCGAATATCTCTGGTATTTATTTCTCCTGCCACGTGGATGAGTTATATTAATCCTGCTGTACAGCTATTAAGTCAATCAGTGATCTTTTTTTTATTTGTTTTGCCACATTCATGAGTTACATTAATATTGCTGGACAGTTATTAAATCAATTACTGATTTGTTCTGCCATGTTGATGAGTTATATAAATATTGTTGTACAAGTATTAAATGAATTATTGATTTGTTTTTCTCTTTCTTTCTCTCCTCCTCTCTTTCTTTTTTTTTTACTCAGTTTTTTGTTTCTTATTTGTCCTGCCACGTGCATAAGTTATATTAATTTTCCTGCACATGTATTAAATGAATTGCTGATTTTTTTATCTTTCTTCCCCTTTTTTTCCCCCTTATCTTCTGTAATATATTAATTTTATTGTTTTGTTAGAAAATTTTAGCTTCAACCGACTTTACGGTCTTACGTGTCCTGTAGTCATAGGTTATCTATTGATATGCCATTCTCTATTTAAACATATTATTGAATATGAATGTAATATGTATATTCCTGTTTCTTTTTCTTTCATTTGCCCTCTTTACTCTACTATTTCATCTAACATCATTTACTGCTGTATTACACTGTCCATCAATCACCACTTTATCTCATTTACTCCCTTATTCATCATTTACTGCTCTGTTTATTTGTCTCTGTGCCTTTTTACTCTTTCTGCTTATAATCGTTTGGCTGATATCTCAGAATTGAGACAAGACTGTCCCAGGTATTATTTATAAACCCTATCCATAACTCTTTAATTTCCGATACTGATATTAAATATATTGCTTTCCTCTGGTGGCATTAATTTTTGTCCTTTGCATTTTATTAGCTATGTTTACTTCGCTTTGTATTTCCTTACTCTATAATGCTGATATGTTTACCCTTTTTTAATTTTTTTCTAACAGACTTATACATATATATATATATTTATATATATACACGTTTATCCCACATATTCTACTCCTGGTAAGTTCTTTTTGGTGGCGATGATGAGTATAATTAATATTTATATATTGAGTTCTATGTAATTTGTTCAAAGATTGCTGTGAATATCTATTTGCTACCTCTATTTTTCGACTACTGAGCCCTAGTTTTTTCATTTTGCTCTTATCATTTGGAAAAAAAAGGGTTTTAAACTGTCCATTTTTTTTATGCCTCTTGGCTATTTCATTCAGCACCTTTTTGTACGTGTAATACCTTTCTTCTCCTGTTACTCACCTTCGGCTTTCTTATTCCATTCTTATCATTTTGCACAGAAAAACCTCCCTGGAGAGAGGAAAAAAAAAGCAAAACACAGGCTTTATTATTTCACTCTCTTCTCCTTATTCTATTCATCACGTTTTTATTCCTCTATTTCCTATTGCTTACTATCTCTTTTTTCTTTACTCTTCCTATTTTATTTCATCATATAATCTATATTGTACTATGCTTCCTACATTGTTTTCTCCTCCTTTTGGGTTTTGTATTTAATTCACCTGGTAGTCTTTGAACAATTTCATATCTTACTCAAGTTATCTATTTTGTGTCACATAAAAATTATAATCTGTGTGATAGATACAATGTGTTACCCTTTGTGCAGCTGCCTTAGTAGGAAGCCATAATGTATTTGTCACACATTGCTGAAAAGATTAAATACCTGAGCCACCGCTTTTATTCATTATATTTTTCTTTCACCGAACATTATTGTTGATATTTCATGCTTATATACACGGCTTTACTCAAAATCTGAGTGTTTCACCTATTAGTATCAATCTCTGCCCATAATTTTATTTTGCCTATATCTGTTAATTTTTTAAATTTATTTCCTCTCCTATTTACTCATTCATTTGTTTACTTGATTATTTGTGTCTTCTAAGGTCTATTATTGCACATTCTCCTATTCTGTTGCCTTTATATTGGTCATTGCTCTTGACCTTCAGTTCGTTGACATTCCAGATTTAACGTGGGATTTACAGGACTTGAGGTATTTCTGGCATCTTTTATCCTCATTGATTTTATTGCATTGTTTTATTTACTATTTTCTATTGTTTTGTTTTGTTTAAATTTGACCATCTTTGTTTATTACACTGAATATTATATTGCTCCTTTATTTTTCTTTTTTTTCTTCTTTTTCTTCCTTCTTTTTTCCCGCTGCCTTTTTCTCTATAAATTTTATCCTTCTTATTCAGACTTAATTTTTTCCCTCACCTGTAGCAGAAGACACTGTAACATAAGACATTGAAGACATTGAAGACAACTAATGATTTATATATATTCATTTATCTATTTAGTGTTTACCCATAAATTTAGCTTATTTGGTGTTAATATTTAATTAAATTTTTTTTTTCCACTCAGCAATATCAAATGTTGTAAATTTATTGCTCTCTATCTTTCTAAGTATTTTTGTATTATCTTATTTATTTACAAATGTTGTAGTCATCAACTAGAGTGATCCAAAAGACAAATGGACTTAAAAATTCTTTACCATAAACAGGAGATAATGAAAAAAGGGACAAAACCATCTTACAGTTATAAACTAGAATGATAGAAAGGTAAAGACTTAAAAAATTTTCACCATAAACGGGAGAACAAAAAAAAAAAAAAAAAAAAAAAAAAAAACCAAGAAGATTGATCTTCATGTACTAGGAGAAAGGAAGGAAAAAAAAGGGACTCATCTTCGCAAAAAAAAAATCTTGATCTTCATGTACTACGAGAAAGGAAGGAAAAAAAAAAGGATTCATCTTCCGAGAAAAAAAAACCGAGCAAGAAAGGCATGTCTGCCTTGCAAATCTAAGGGCAAAAGAACTTAAAAAATCTTCACCATAAACGGAAGAACAAAAAAAAGACAAAATCATCTTAATACTATACAAATTACGTTAATGAAAAAGTCTATATCTCAAGAATAGAAATGACTGTACATAAATCTAAATAATCATTTACATTAAAAAGATGACAATTTTCTATTAAAATTTGCTATGCAATGACAATAAATAAAAGTTAAGGATAATTTTTAAATAAAATAGGATTATATCTAAATAGTGAAATTTTTACTCATAGACAACTATATGTTGCTTTATCAAAAGCTACAACTCCAAAAGGATTACATATACTAATTCTTGATTCAATTAATAAATATACAAATTATATAAAAAAATATTGTTTACAAAGAAATTCTACATAGTATCAAATAAAAAAATAAAACATCATATAAAATTACAACTTACATTTAGCTTACATTTAGATTTAATTGTAGCCTTGATCATCATGCATTACAATTAGATTTAATTTCTTTCTTCACCTATAACTTAAGAAATTTAAAACTATCAACTACTTATATAGATTTATTTATTTATTTACTATTTATTAATAAATCTATCTTATTTAGTATTAAAATTTGATTAATTTATTTCCCACTAAATAACACCTAATGTTGTAAGTTTATTATTTTCTATCTTTGTAAATATGTTTACATCATCTATTTTACTTGAAAAACATACAAATATACATATGTGTTTATTACCTTATATATCATTTGTTTATTAATTCAATCAATAAATTACTTATACTTTATTAATTAATTTTGCCTATAATTAGCATTAATCCTATCATAAACTTAGCATTATCAATATTATTATTTTAATACTGTTGATACTACTAGATTATTTTCCTCTCAATAAATTCATAACTAAAATAATAAAATATCACAAATATTATTACAAATTCTATTTTATTAATTCATTTTTGTCCATAATTATTATTGTCATAGAATTAAAATTGTTAATAGTATTGTTTTAATACTATTGATATTGCTATATTATTTTTCTCCCCATAAATCATAATTAAAATAACAAAATATGATAAATGCTATTATAAAAAAAATAATTTGCTTAATTTCCTATAAGTAATCTACAATAAAAATATTAATTACATATAAATTATTTACATAAACATATTTTATTCTCTTTTCTAATCAAACTAATTTTCTATTGTAGAAACAAATGGACAAGAGAAAAACTCAACAAAAAACAACACAATCAAACAAGCGTATGCGCTGTATCATTTCTCAGATGAATCAAAATTATTCCAACATAAGCGAACAAAATTCAAATGAAATAAATCAAATGATTGCACCTTTGCGGGCAAGAGCTTCTCAACTCAATCTTCGGACAACACAACTTACACAGTCTCAAGATGAGATTTTTGAATCATTCATGCCATCAACATCTGAAAATCACGATAGAGAATGTAATTCTCTCATCCATTCTAACTATTCTTTTTTAAAAATTAGAAAAAAAAATCATACAATGACAATACTAATTTTTTACATATTGTTGTTATTTTCTTTAAACTTTTTTTTATAGGCACTGCTAATCTCTACATCGATCTTGGAGACTGTTCCTATATCTGTCAACATTGTAGCACTCTCTTTTGGCTTAACGAACAAATTAGCAGTAGCACTATTCCTAAATACAATCTTTGCTGCAAAGATGGAAAAATAACCTTGCCCTTAATTAAAAAAACACCTCGAACACTTGATACACTTCTTAATTATCATGGAGGATTAATTAGCACAAATTTCGAAGAAACATCCGAACATATAACTCTATGTTTGCATTTACATCATTTGGTGCTAATATAGACACAAGTACACAAAATTCAAATGGCCCAAATATTTTTAAAATAACTGGGCAAGTACATCATCTTATAGGGTCTCTATTGCCAATTAATAATAATCCTCCAAAATTTGCACAACTCTATATATATGACACACAAAATGAAGTCCAAAACCGGATAGCATCATTCTCATTTGATAATGAATCCAAAAACATAATACAATTTATAGTTGAAAATCTTATCAGAATGCTTGATAAAACAAATAAATTAGTTAAAATTTTTTGAATGATAAAGGATAGATATCAACAAGATGAGATACCATCTATGAAACTAAGACTTATAAGCCAAAGAAATACAGATAGTGACCAATATGACTTACCCACATCAAACGATGTAGCTGCATTAATAGTTGGAGACATTGGTGAATATGAACAAGGAAGAGACATTATTATCCAAGATAGAACAGATAGTTTGCAAAGAATTACAAAACTACACCCATGTTATATGGCCCTTCAATATCCTTTATTATTTCCATATGGAGAAGATGGTTATACAATAATCTTAAAATATAATATAAATAACTTAAGTAATAAATATATAAGAAAAAGAATCTCTATGCGAGAATTCTATTGCTATCAATTACAAGAACGTAGAATTCAAGGCAATACACTTTTTCAAGGGGGCAGATTATTTCAACAATATGTAGTTGATGCATATGCTTCTGTAGAAGAAGATCGACTAGATTATATTCGAAAAAATCAAAAAAATTTGCGATCCGAAATTTATCAAGGAATTCAAGACGCTATTACAAGAGGAGATGCAAATGCACAAGCAATAGGAAAAAGAATTATCCTTCCTTCAAGCCATACTGGAAGCCCTAGATATATGATTCAAAATTATCAAGATGCAATGGCAATTTGCAGACGCTATGGAAACCCTGATTTATTTATAACATTTACATGTAATCCAAAATGGCCTGAAATTACTAGAGCCTTAGATAAAATACCTGGACAAAAACCTGAAGATAGACCAGATATTATCACTAGAATTTTTAAAATGAAATTAGATAGTCTTTTATCCATTATTAAAAATAAAAAAAATATTTGGAGTAATTATGGCAGGTTAGTTTTCTTCTCCTAAAGCTTTTTTACTTTCCTAATAAGAAAAAAAAATAACACTCTTTTTTTCAACACTACAAAAAAAAATGATAAAATATTTTTTTTCATATTGCAGATTTATATGTTGTTGAATTTCAAAAACGAGGACTGCCACATTCTCATTTCCTCTTCTGGCTCCACCATGATGACAAACTACGTGAACCATCACAAATAGACAAATTTATTTCTGCAGAAATACCTAATCCTCATAATAATTTACTAGAATACAACATTATAACCGAATTTATAATGCATGGACCATGTGGCATAGCTAAGACAAATTCTCCATGTATGAAAAATTCAGAATGTTCAAAAAAATTTCCTAAAAAATTTAATAATGAAACAACAATTGACGAAAATGGATTTGTTAATTATAAACGAAGAAACACATCCTTCTATGTTGAAAAACAAGGCATTAAATTAGATAATAGATATGTAGTTCCATACAATAAAACTTTATGCCTAAAATTTCATGCTCATATTAATGTAGAACTTTGTTCGCAATCTATGCTTATAAAATATTTATTTAAATATTTGACAAAAGGACTAGATAGAATAAGAGCAATAATAGAAGATAATATACATACAGAAATAACTGGAGAAATCAATTATCAAGAAATAGATGAAATAAAAAACTATATTAATTGCAGATATATAACACCATATGAAGCAATCTGGAGACTATTTGAATTTTCAATACATCATAGAAATCCAGTTGTCCAAAGATTATCAATACATTACCGAAAATGCAAAACATAACATTCAATTCAAATCAACGTCTAAATAACATAATAAGACAACCAGGTATTGATAAAACAACTCTTACTGAATGGATGGAAATAAACAAATATGATATTAACGCAAGAGAATTAACTTACATAGAATTTCCAATTAAATATATTTGGAATAATAAATATAAATATTGGTCTCCAAGACAAATGGGACATACAATTGGACGAACTTTTCATGTCTATCCAAGCTCTGGAGAATTATATTATCTTAAATTATTATTAAATCATCAAAAAGGCGCAACAAGTTATGAAGCTCTTTGAACAGTTAATGACATAATATATCCAACAAATCAAACAGCATGCTATGCACTAGGCCTATTAGGAGATGATCGAGAATGAGATGAATCTATACAAGAAGCTTCATTTTGGTCAACAGCAATTCAACTACAACAATTATTTATCATAATTTTATTATTTTGCAATGTAAATAACCCAATAAAATTCCTTGAAAAACATTGGAAACTTATGACAGATGATATATTATACAAAATTAAAATTTTATTTAACAACCCTAATTTTCAAGTACACAGGCGAATTATACAATTTTGTACTATGTGAACTAGAAAAAATATTAAATTCAAATTCATCAACCTTAACACATTTTAACTTACCTCTTCCAACTGGATCATTAATAGATGATTTAAATAATAAGTTCTTAAGAGAAGAACTTAATTATGATATACACAAATTAAAAGAAGAAAACATTAAATTAGTAAATAATTTAAATAATGAACAACAATTTATTTATCAACAAATTTTACAATCACTCCATGAAAAAAAGAATAATCTCTTTTTTATATATGGTCATGGCGGAACCAGAAAAACATATTTATGGAATGCAATAATCACAAAAATTAGATCAAATAATGAGATAATTTTAGCTGTCGCATCTTCTAGAATAGCATCATTACTATTGCCTAAAGGAAGAATAGCTCACTCTAGATTTCGAATACCATTGTCAATAGATAAATTTTCTACCTGCCATATTAAAAAAGGAACTCAATTAGCAAAATTAATTGATAAAACATCACTTATATTATGGGATGAAGCACCTATGACTAATAAATATTGCTTTGAAGCATTAGATAAAACACTTCAAGATTTAAGAAATAACTTTGAACAACCATTTGGTGGCATGACAATTGTCCTAGGAGGTGACTTCCGACAAATTTTACCAGTTATTCCTACAAGAGCAAAGGAAGATATAATCAATGCAACTATAAATAACTCTTATTTATGGCCATATTTCAAAATTTTAAAATTGACAGAAAACATGAGATTAAAACAATACAATCATACAGAAGAAGAAAAAAATGAAATTGTAACATTTTCGAAATGGATATTAAATGTTGGAGATGGTATTGCTGAAGGAATAAAAAATTTAGAAAATGAAGATGCTACATGGGTAAAAATACTAAAAAAATACATACTACATTATGAATCAAATCCAATTGAAAAAATTTCAACTTTAATATATAATAATTTAAACATTTACTTTAACAATATTGAATACTTAAAAGAACGAGCAATAATAACCCCAAGAAATAAAACAGCAGATGAAATTAATAATTACATATTATCCTTAATTCCTGAACAAGAAAAATGTTATTACAGTTATGACACTATTGCATCCTCATCCGAAAACATAGACGAACTTAATCTTTTATATCCTCAAGAATTTTTGCACACTCTTAATTTTAATGGAATACCACCACATGAATTAAAACTTAAATTAGGAACACCTATAATGTTATTACGAAATCTAAATCAATCAAATGGATTATGCAATGGAACAAGACTTATTATTACCCAATTAACAAATAAAATTATAGAAGGACAAATCATAAATTCAAGCAACATTAATGAAAAGTCTATATTCCAAGAATAGAAATGACTGTACATGAATCTAAATGGCCATTTACATTAAAAAGATGACAGTTTCCTATTAAAATTTGCTATGCAATGACAATAAATAAAAGTCAAGGACAATCATTGAATAAAATAGGATTATATTTAGATAGTGAAATTTTTACTCATGGACAACTATATGTTGCTTTATCAAGAGCTACAACTCCAAAGGGATTACATATACTAATTCATGATTCAATTAATAAATATACAAATTATATAAAAAATATTGTTTACAAAGAAATTCTACATAGTATCAAATAAAAAAATAAAACACCATATAAAAATATAAATATTATAATAAATTGAATATTAGATTCATAATTTTTTCCTTATAATCAAAATTATTTATCATTAATCTATCAAAAACATATCAACTAAACCTTCCTATTTTTATACACTAAAACGATTACCTTCTTTTATCAGCAATTAGCCAAAATGACGACATTAATTCGAGCGCTAAAACCAAATGAAGTTTATGAAACTATCAGAGCCAGAATATGCAGACTATGGACAAATAATGATCTGAGTACTGGATGTCTGATTAGCCTTGACTATGTTTTAGTCGACGAAGAGGTAATATTTTTTACCAAATACAATATTTTGTTATTTTCATTTAATACCAAATATTATAAATCAAATAACAATACTACCATTTATATCTACAGCATGAAGCAATTCAAGGATCAATTCGGGCACGAGATTCAGATACTATCTACCAAAAAATTCAATTAGGCAATATATATGATATCAGCAACTTCTTCGTCACAGAGAACAAACCAACATACAAAGTTGTCCCACACATTGCAATGCTACAATTTGCTCGCGCAACAGTATTTGCTCCAGTCACAGAAGAGGCGCCACCTATTCCATATCATAGATTTTACTTCATTGAATTCGATCAGCTCCAGCACAGAATTCAATCAACTGAAATCCTAAGTGGTAAGATAAAATTACTCTCTCTAAAAAAAATTACATCATCAATGTTTTAATTAATACCTTTAACATTTACTATTTATTTTCCAACAGATGTTATTGGTGTCGTCACAAGAGTACAAACAATTGAACAAACAAATATCAGCAGCAGACAAACATCTCGACGGACAATAATGATACAAAATATAAGATAAATTAACTTTTCATAATCACTACTATAATCATATAAAAAAAATTTTACTTAATAAAAGTATAAAACTTTTACATCATTTAAAACTCTTTATTCTAACTTTTTTGTTTTACCACTTTTTTGCTCATAGAAACGAACAGCTTCAAATCACATTATGGGGACATAAAGCAGATCAATTTGATGAAAATATCATTAGATCAATGAAAGGACCAGTAGTTGCAGTTTTTGCAGCAATGTTAGTGAAACAATATCTAGGTATTTTTTTTAACAACTCATAAAAATAATAACATATAACATAAACTATTTACATCTAATAAATTAAAATATTAACCACTTTATTGTTCATCTTTAGGGTAATGCATATGTATCAAGTACTGCTGCAACAATCTTCTATCTTGATCCAAAGATACCAGAAACACAGACATTGAAAACAAGGTAAGAATCAAATCCCAAAACTTTAAAAACAATAAATTTTATGAAAATTTTTTCATAATAATAATTAATTACATATATAAATATATATAGGTTCTCTCAGTAACCTCAAGAAATTGAGTTCTCAACAGCACCAACAATACCAACACAATCTATTGAAGAACAAAAAACACTGAATAGAAGAACAATTGATGAACTAAAGACATTGGATCAAGAAAATAACCAAGTTAGTATCATAATATTCTTTCTATTTCTTTTCCTTTAATTACATCATTTAATCTAAACATATTTCCATGTGTATATCAAATTTAATGTAAAAATCTTTCTGCATGTATATAGGGAACTAAATTCACAGTAAAGGCTACTATAACTACATTCTCAACAAATCAAGGTTGGTATTATAACTCCTGCCCTAGATGCTATCAACAACTCAGACAGGCAGGAACTAATTGGTGATGCGATAGCCATGGACACATAAAGACAACACCATCCCCATGGTAATCAAAACTATAAATAAACAATAACTAAAACTTATTTACTTTGACTAGCAACAATAAATATTTTATAACCTAAATTATCTATTATCTTATAAATTGCAGGTATAAACTAAATGCAACTATTGAAGATCATACTGGAAACATGGATATCATCATATTTGGTAGAGCAGCACAGGCCTTGATAAAAAAAAATCCTGCTCAACATTAACAATTGACGAAGGATTTACAAATCCATTCACAATCCCACCAGTCATCAGCCAATTACGAGGTGAAACAAAGATCTTCCAAATATATTTTCAAAGAAAAGGACCTCAAATTGCCACAATTGTCTCAAAAATATTTGACGAAACTGAGTTGATAACAACACCACCACAAATATCAGCACCTACAATATCAACAAGGTAAAACATATTTAGTCATGTTTATTAATTATATATAAACAAACATATTTCTTACTTTAAATACATATTCAAACAACATTTCACAGGCGTAGCCCCCGCTCAACTACAACAACATCAATAGATCCACATACACGGACCCTCCAAAAAAATCAACTACTGTGTAATACATATTTAACATTTTACATTATTTATAAATTAAAAACAATACTTATAATTTTAAATACATAATTTATCAAGTTTATGTTATTCCAGCTCCAAAGGCAAAGAAATAGAACAACCAAAAAAACGCCCACGGACCAGGTAATATAACTACTTCTAAATCTTATTATTTTAAATTTTTTCAACTACTAATACTAACATCTTTTAATATTTATATTTTGCAGCTGAAAAAAGAAATAACGGAGCCACAACAGCAAAAAAAAATAAAAAAAAAAAAAAAGAAAGAATTGTATATATATTGTAAATAACTTTATATATCAATATTATATATATATATATATATTGTGTATACATATGTATATGTAAATAACTTCATATAACAATATCTTATGTATATACTCATATATAAATAAATTACTACCTTCTTCTAACATACAAAATTATCACCTACTGCAATGCGTGCAAACACGCACGTCCATCACTAGTCATGAAACTATTGGAGTCAATAAAAGGGAAGAAAGTTAACAAACCAGAACAATTGGAAAAATATCTATTTATTGTAATAGATTTACTTTCTAAAACTAATAATTAGACTGTTGTCCTATAAAATACATATCAAAAGCATATTCAATAAAAATTGACCTTAGAGATAAAAAAACTAAAATGTAAATTGATACATCTTAGAATAACTGCTAAGTATCCATAAAAAAAAAAAAAAAAAAAGTTAACAAACTACCTTATCACTCTCTCCTAATTTAGGTTTTCCACCAAATCTGGTCATTGCAATGGCAATTGCCTCAAAGTTCGACCCAAAAAAAAATCAGATATAGAGAGCAAAATTTAATCATAATACTGTTAATATTAATTTAGCACACCAAAAAAGAACAGAGAAATTATACTGTTTAAAAAAAAAAAAAAAAATTACACCAGGGAGACTAACCATAACAACCCAAAAAAGTTCCTACTTGCAGCTTATTGCCTAATTTGGAATGGGCAACAATAGCTACCATTTGGAGTCACCGAGGCAGTGAAACAAGAGACATATAATCCATCATTCCCTATTGATTTCTGCCCCGTATCTTCTATACTTTGCAAAAAGACATTTGCAGACAAAGTCGTATTAGATACTCACCATATCTTTCATACTTGGGAAAAAAAAAACGTTTGCAGATAAGGAAGTATTAGATACACACTCTGAATGACTGTTAACTACTATATTTGTTCCTGGTAGGAGAAAATTATGCATTAAATTTAGAAATTGTTAAATATTAGCAACTGGAACCTGTGCTAGAGAATAATCTAGTTGAAGTAAAACATACACATAGTAGTGAAAACTCAAAAACCAAGGAATCTAGTAGTTTTCTTACCTGGGTCCTCGTCTTGACACTCTTCCTCATGACGCATTACACAGTCTTTACTTAGCTTCATTTTCGAGTTTTCAAAGTTTCTGAACAGCTGCTTTTAAGTGTTTCCCACCAGTTTCAGGCTATGTGGATAGGAACCTTATAGTAATGTGATGTCTCAAGTTATTAGAGGCATCGCATACAAAAACCACCGTGTTCCATATTGCAAATACATAAAATAAATATATCTGATTAAAACCGCAAATTGTAACTCTGCAATGAAAGCTGCGAGAAATGGAAAATATTAAGTTCAGCTCGTATGACAAAATGACAAATTATATTCTTGGTTAAATCGTTTTACAGTTTAAGCTTCTTATCCATCTCATAAAGGTTGACTTTATCATGCAAAACACACACAGACACGAAAACCGTAAGCCATTCATTCATGATAGCTCATCTTAGAATTTCTAGGGAAAAAATCCCAAAATGGAGACAACAATCAAGCAACATTATTGAAACCTATAGCAGTTCAGGTGAAAATGTGAGATAAGCTGCTCCAAAATGAAAGCATTGAACTCTTATCTAAGCCAACTTTATACCTGTTTATATTCACAAGTCAAAACCTAAATTATTTTGGCCAAAGTTCTTACTGTCAAGTGTCAAGACAAAGCTGAGTTATATATACAAGAAACACAAAATACCCCAAATTAACTTGATGCTCCTCCAGTTAGCCTCACGATGAAGGGTAAAAGCTAAGTTGTAACATATCATAAATGGACAGAAGGACAAAAATAGAAGTTAGCTCATATTTAATCATGACCAATCACAATATGTGCAGCAAAAAAGTTAAAAAAAAAAAAAAAAACAAAAGTCTAGCTTTAAACTCACCAGCTCCCATAAGAAAGGTAAAGCAACCAGCTTCCTTGGCAAAGTAACAATTGCTCATTTTGGGAAAAAAAAAAAAAAAAAAAAGGAAAAAAGCATATAGAAAATTTGAATATGTTAGAATTAGGCAAGGAAAATGAAGAAAACGTGAGTATTTTTTCTTATTGATCTCAGAGTAATAGTACACTATATATATACATAAGAGGATAAGATAAAGCTAGGCCTAACATAACAATTATGTTCCTAAATATCAGGGAACCGATCCTAGAGGATAGATCACGTAGGATCTTCTTTCTAGAACTAAATCCTAACTTTGACTAATTATTCTCAACACTCCCCCTCAAGCTGGTGTGTGTATGTCATACAATCCCAGCTTGCTACTTAGGTCTTCAAAGTTAGATCTTTGTAATGCTTTGGTAAGGATGTCTGCAATCTGCTGTTGAGTAGGAACGTAACTCATTAGCACGGTTCCACTAGTAATCTTCTCGGAGATGAAGTGCTTGTCAATTTCGATATGTTTAGTTCGATCATGATGCACAGGATTCTTAGCAATACTGATTGCAGCTTGATTGTCACACATCATCTGAATGGATGAAGAGTCGTTCATGCCTAGTTCGCTGAGTACCCTTTTTATCCAGATTCCTTCACAAATTCCTTGTGCTAAAGCCCTGAATTCTGCCTTAGCACTGCTTCTAGCTACCACTGACTGTTTCTTACTCCTCCAAGTCACTAAATTTCCCCAAACATAGGAACAATAGGCTGATGTTGATCTCCTATTAGTAGTGTCTCCTGCCCAATCTGCATCTGAGTAAACTTCTATGTTTCTATTTCCTGACTTCTTGAAAAACAATCCTTTCCCAGGTGTCCCCTTCAAATACTTCAATATCCTAAACAACGCATCCATATGCTCTTCCGTAGGATTGTGCATGTATTGACTCACAACACTAACTGCAAAGCCTATATCCGGACGTGTATGTGAGAGATATATTAACCGGCCAACAAGTCTCTGATATCTCCCCTATCGACTGGTGCACTCTCTTTTACTGAGCCAATTTTCTTGTAGGGATCCATAGGTGTATCAACAGGTTTGCACCCTAGCATGCCCGTCTCCTTTAGTAAATCCAAGATGTATTTCCATTGAGAAATGACAATTCCCTTTCGAGATCGTGCCACTTCCATTCCGAGGAAATATTTGAGACTCCCTAGATCCTTGACTTCAAATTCCTGTGATAGGCATACCTTCAATCTCTGCAACTCTTCCTCGTCATTTCCTGAGAGAATGATGTCATCGACATACACTATCAAGAGAGAGATCTTCCCAGTTGGTGATGTTTTAATGAAGAGAGTGTGATCTTCCTGGCATTGAGTGTACCCAAGTTTCAAGACTGCCTTTGCAAACTTATCAAACCATGCCCGGGGCGATTGCTTGAGTCCATATAGGGATTTCTTAAGTTTACAAACTTTACCTCCAGCAAGGTTTAGGTCAAGACCGGGAGGAACCTCCATAAACACTTCTTCTTCAAGGTCTCTGTTGAGAAATGCATTCTTTATATCCAATTGGTGTAGACACCAATCAAGATTCACTGCCACTGAGAGCAATATTCTGATGGTGTTGAGTTTTGCCACTGGAGCAAAGGTTTCTTGATAGTCAATCCCATATGACTGGGTGAATCCTTTTGCTACAAGGCGAGCTTTGAGTCTCTCAACACTCCCATCTGCCTTGTATTTGATCGTAAATATCCATTTACACCCCACTGTTCGTTTTCCTGCCGGTAGTTCAGTTATGGTCCACGTTTCATTCTTCTCTAGTGCATTAATCTCTTCTTGAACTGCTTTCTTCCACCCAGGATGAGTAAGAGCCTCCCGGATGTTATTGGGAACCTGTATACTGTCCAGAGAAGACACAAATGCTCGGTATGATGCGGACAAACCATCATATGAAACATAGTTACCTATTGGATGGCTAGTACATCTTCGGATCCCTTTCCTTTCTGCAATTGGCTTGTCCAAATCCTCAATGCAAGGTGCCATGGACTCACTCGAGACTAGGCTGCCCATATTTATGGCGTCTTTAAGGGAACTTGGACTTGTTTCGGACTCTTGAACATGTGATTGTGCTCTGTGCTCTATTTCCCCTCTGGATTGTCGCCTTCTATATACTCGAAGATTTTCAATAGCAAGTTGTGGGAAGGTGGAGATATTTGGTTGTGATTGGTGAGATGGAGAATGAGAGGATGGACTAATGAGTGACACCGGCTGAGAGGGAGTCTCAGATGACTCTGGAGGTTGTGAAGACAGTGGCTGAAATAACTCTGGAGGGTGTGGAGACAATGGGTAGGGTGTTTGTTGAACCGGCAGATGGGAGTTATCAAGTAATGATTCCCAGAATGATTCCCAAGGATGATGTTCACTCATTCTCTCCCCCTGAGCATCAGTTTTGGTATAGAAAGGTATTTTTTCAAAGAATGTCACATCTCTAGAAGTGTACGTTTTTTTGGTGTTCGGTGAGTAGCATTTGTAACCCTTTTGGTTTGGAGAGTATCCTACAAAGATGCATTTAATGGATCTAGGATCGAGTTTGCTTCGATGTTGTGGATGAACATGGACAAAAGAGGTACAGCTAAATATTTTTGGGGGTAAATCTGTGGAGACAGCCCGAGTGTGGGGAAAGGAATGAAGGAAGACTTTGCTGGGACAATGAAACCCCAGGGTGCGAGAAGGCATTCGGTTGATTAAGTATGTTGCAGTGAGAACTGCCTCACCCCAGAAACTTTTTGGGACATTGGCAGAGAATAAGAGACAACGGGCAACCTCTAGAAGGTGTCTGTTCTTACGTTCAGCCACACCATTTTGTTGTGGAGTGTCGACGCAAGAACTGATGTGGATGATGCCTTGATCTAGGAGATAGGAGCTGAGAGAGTCTTTGAAGTACTCTTTGGCATTGTTTGTTTTGAGGATGCGGATTTTAGTGGTGAATTGAGTTTGAATCGTGTTGTTGAAACTTTGAAAGATTTGACCCACTTCGGACTTGTTTTTCATAAGGAACACCCAGGTAAGGCGAGTGTGGTCATCAACAAATGACACAAACCAGCGAGCCCCTGAAATATTTTTGATTCTTGAGGGGCCCCACACATCACTGTGGACTAGGGAAAATGGAGTGGAAGGCTTATATTGGAGACGTGGAAAACTCGTTCGAGTATGCTTTGCAAATTGACATATTTCACAATGAAAAGACGAAGGACTTTTATTAATAAATAAATTGGGGAAAAGTTTTGCAAGATACATGAAGCTAGGGTGACCCAATCGATAGTGTAACAAGACTATTTCACTATTGTTATTGACACTAGACCTAGAAAATGAACAAGTTGACAGATTCTTGGACTCGACACAATTTGCTCTTGAATCTTGTATTGAGGTGACTTGAGTGCTTTTGAGTAAATAGAGTCCGGAGCACAATTCAGCACTGCCAATCGTCTTCCCTGAGTCCAAGTCTTGAAAAACACACATATTTGGATAAAATTTAGTTACACAGTTCAAGTCACGTGTCAATTTACTGATTGAAAGTAAATTACAATCCAAATTGGGCACATGAAGGACAGAATTAAGGTGTAACTCCTTTGTGAGTTTAATGGAACCTGTCCCTGCAATTTTTGAGTGAGAGCCATCAGCAATCCGCACTAAGGATGAGGTGTCATTGCTGTTTTTGTAATCCTGAAACAATGAGGCATCTCCTGTCATGTGATCTGAAGCACCTGTGTCAACAATCCAGGGTTTGTTTAATCCTTTATTGGCTGTGAGTGCTGAATGAGACTCTCTCTGTGCTACTAGACCTGTCCCTCCAGCTTGATTGAACAGTTTCTGGAGAATCTCCATTTGTTCCTTGCTGAATGCATTGGACTCGGGCTGGGACTGATTGTCTGTGTTGGCTGCCATATGAGCACGGCTGTCTCGGTCATTCCTGGGCCGTGGTTTCCAGTCAACTAGCTTGCCATGGAGTTTCCAGCAAGTTTCTTTGCAGTGGCCTGTCTTGTTGCAATATTCGCACCATGGTCTTCCCCCTTTCGGACGGTATTCACTGCTTCTTGCAGTGTTGTTCCTGCGGACAGCAAGGGCAGAAGCATCCAGTGTCGGTTCTAATAATCCCATCATAATCTTCTTCCTGCTTTCTTCACGTTTGACTTCCGAGAAAGCTTCACGAAGGTTTGGTAGGGGTTTCATTCCAAGAACACGGCTTCGAACCTGATCAAGATCTTTATTAAGTCCGAGGAGGAATTTAAAGATTCGCGTTTGTTCAACGATCTTCTTGTATAAAGCCGAATCATCTGGGCACTTCCATGAATAAATTTCAAATAGGTCAAGATGTTGCCAATGTCTGGTGAGGGTGTTGAAGTATTGGGTGACAGTTTGGTCTCCTTGGCGGAAGTCTTGGAGAATGGTGTCAATCTGGAATAACTCTGTTGTGTTTTCATGGCTGGAGTAGGTTTCCCTTGCTGCATCCTATATTTCCTTCGCTATTCCAAACAGAAGGAAGTTCTCACCAATATCATTGTTCATGGAATTGATAAGCCATGACATGATCATGTTGTTTTCTGTTTTCCACTTTCTGAAACCGGGATCGGATGTCTCTGGCATGACCGCCTCCCCTGTGAGATAATCATCCTTGCCCTTCCTGCAGATGAACATCATAACCAATTGTGACCACTGGAGAAAATTGTGGCCATTCAGTTTATGACTTGTGATCAAGACAGGCGAGGAATCAGTGCCACCATGATTTGTGATTTCCATATTCCCTCCAGACCGTGAGGTTGAATCGGATGAGGTTTTGGATGTGTGAGAAGAAGCCATCCCATATTTAGTCATCCAATCAAAGATGAAAGAGGAGTGGAGGAAATAGGTTCTATCGGAGAAGATGGTGGCTGAAGAAACAAGGTTGAATGGCGGCTGCAGAGGAATTAGGGTTCAGAGAAGTGGCTCTGATACCATGAAGAAAACGTGAGTATTTTTTCTTATTGATCTCAGAGTAATAGTACACTATATATATACATGAGAGGATAAGATAAAGCTAGGCCTAACATAACAAATCTGTTCCTAAATATCAGGGAACCGATCCTAGAGGATAGATCACGTAGGATCTTCTTTCTAGAACTAAATCCTAACTTTGACTAATTATTCTCAACAGAAAATGTTCTTATTCAATCTGTCATCTTTCAGAGAAAACATATAGAGATTATATAGGCCAGAGAAGGCCTAATCTATTCCCTAAACTAAGGAACAAAATTTGTAAAACAAGGAAACAAATAAAGTCAAATATCCTCCTAATATTCCTATCTCCTAATATCCGGTGTACAGCTAATCATACCCGGATTACAACCTCATTACAATCCCTAATTTACCGGCATAATATTTCTAGCACATTTATAACTCTAAAAATAATATAAATTGCTTGAGATAACTGCAACGACCTGTTAGTGAATGATGCTTAGATTAGTTTGTTGTGTATAAACTAATTTTGTTACTCTTGTAACAGATTCATTAAGTTTGTTGATTATCGTGCTGGCGGGAAGCAAGGTGTTGTTTTTAAGATAGAAGCCTTACGACCATGTTGAATGGGAATTTCTGGATTTTGTTTTAGAGAGGAAGAGATTCGGTGAGAAGTGGAGGAAATGGATTAGAGGTTGCTTGTCCTCGGTATCTTTCTCCGTGATGATAAACGGCAGGCCAAGGGGAAAATTTAAAGGATCAAGAGGTTTGAGACAAGGGGACCCATTGTCTCATTTTTGTTCACTTTGGTGGCAGACACACTTGAAAGGTTAGGGGATAAAGCCGTAAATCTTGAAGTAATTTGGAGTTTGAAAGTGGGGAGAGCGGGTCTTAAGGTATCCCATTTACAATTCGCCGATGACACCCTTTTCTTTTTGGAAAATGGGGAAGAAAACTTATGCTCACTTATGACTGTTCTTCTTGTTTTTTGTATAGTTTCTGGTTTTAAAATAAATTTGGGAAAAAGTGTCATATTAGGTAAGTGCTGGAAGTTCGGGTCGAGCCCGAAGCCCAAATCTTTTCGGGCGCAGGCGGGCAAGCCCATCTCCCACCCGCCCAAGCTAGATTTTTGAGTTTGGGCTCGGGCAGCCCAAATTTGACATTGACTCTTTTGCCCGCCGCCGTTTAACCGCCGTATACCGCCGTCCGCCGGAATTTTTTTGAATTTTTCTGACCATGCCCGAACTACCTAACCCGAATTTTGCCCGAAGCCCGATTTGCCCAAAAACCGTCTGAAAATATTTGTTGCTACAAATTGGGGCATTCTGAGAATCGAACTCGGGACCTCTCACACCCAAAACAAGAATCATACCACTAGACCCAATGCCTATATTTGTTATTTAAATTTTTAACTTATTAATTAAGGTAAACACATAATTCCTTAATAGAAAGAGCAAATTCCTATTTTAGTAGTTTAATATTTCAGTTTTCACATTCTTGACCCTTATTTATAATCAATCACATGATAAAAGGATTCCTCAAAAAACAATATACACATGAAAAGAAACACATTGCCATCACATTTTTATTATTTTTTTTTTTTAAAAAGTGTTGTTTCTATATAATGCCGGTTTTGTTCTTATAGATACTCATGTTTTTTTATTCTATATCACTCTTCTTTCTATCTTTATCTATTTTTCTGTTCATAATCTTTCCTCATCCTCTTAATTATCCTCTTTTTTCTTCCACTTTCTTCACTATCTTTGTGACTTTATATCAAAGTAACTTTCTACTTGCATACCAGTAAATTAATAATTTATCAAAAGTCACTCAATGATTGGTTTGGTTTAATAACTTCATCACTATTTGATGATCTCTATTTTAAAAGACTAGTCACTCAATGTTGAAACCTTGATTTGCATTAAGGATTAGGATCGGGCCGATCAACATTTACAAGATACAATTTCACCGGCAAGCCAATAATTGATCGATGAATTTAATCAATTAACATTTAATTTTGAAGACGATCCTTTAACTTCAAATTAAATTGTAAATTTGTAATTTGTAAATATGTATTTACCTTTGACATTGTATTTGTAATTGTATAACTTTGTAAGTTTGTAAGATTTGTAATTCGTCACAATATGATTGCACTTTTTTTTCTTGCCAAGTTTTTATCCCAATTGAGTTTTTCTTGGTAAAGTTTTTAATGAGGTAATCATAAATTATAAATTTAAAAATTAATAAAAATAATAATTTTTTTATATAGTTCGTGTGTTCATTTCAAATTTCAAAAATTATATATATATATATATAAATTTTAACACAAAATAACTTAATATTAAAAGAAAAGTCTAAATAATTCGGGCAATTCGGGCGGGTTCGGGCTGCCCGGCCAGGCTCGGGTGGGCGGCCTGAATTTCTCGGGCGGTTCGGGCTTAGGCTCGGGTAAAAATTCAGACTTTTCGGACGGTCGCGGACGGTCCGTTTAAAGTTTTAGCACTATTGAGTTTGGCCGACCGGGTGGGTTGTGCGGCTGGCTCTTGGCCAATCAAATACCTTGGTCTCCCACTTGTCATCATCCTTTTGGGAACCGGTAGTTTCTAAAGTGACAAAGAGGCTTGAAGGTTGGAAAAAAGCTTTTCTGTCTCGCGGGAGAAGATTAACTCTCATAAGATCGGTTTTGTCATCCCTACCGATTTATTTCTTCTCTTTGTTTAGAATTCCCAAGGGAGTAGCGGAATCCATTGAAAAACTTAATGAGGGATTTTTTTAGAAAGGCAACGAGAAGTCAAATTCTGAGCACCTTATTGCTTGGGAGGAAGTTTGCAAGCCTCAAGATAAAGGTGGTCTGGGAATAGGTAATTTAGAGGTTGTTTTGGAACGAAACTCAGAAAAAATTTAAATTCGAGTTACAATTTTATTTAAGTTTATGTTCTTTTATAAAATTTAAGTTTGAACTCGAATTTGAACTCGAATTTAGAGTTAAACTCGAGTTTAAGTTTTCTCTTCAACTCGAGTTTATAAACTCGAACTCAAATTAATTAACAGTATTTTTTCTATTTTCAAAAATGTCATAACTTTTTCGTTTTAATTCTGATTGAGATGATTTTCTTTTCTATGTATTCACAATAAAAAGAAGAATAAAATCTCACTTATACATCCTATTAAAATTTTTCATAACCATTGAGTTTTTATTAAAATACTATTTAAATATAAATTTAAATTTTAATCCACCTAAATACAAACTCAAAAAAATTCTCAATTCAAATCATAACTCAAATATATACATTTAAATACAAACTCAAATTATAATTTTAACTCAAATTATAATTTAAACTCAATTTAAAATCATCACTTAAATCACTCTAACTCAAAAATATAAAAGAACAACTCATTAATTTTTCGGAATAAAGCACTATTCGCTAAATGGTTATGTAGATTTCCAAGGGAGATGAATCGCTTTAACATAAAGTGATAAAAGGCAAAATATGGAAGCACAGTCGGTGGCTGGTGGTGAACGGCCAGCAATAGAGTGACATTTAGATGCCCCTAGAAGGCCATTAAAGAAGTAAAAGTTGACTTTTCTGCCAATGTTAGATTGAAGGTGGGGGATGGGAGTAGAGTGAGATTTTGGGAGGATGTTTGGGTTGGAGGGACTTCCTTTTCTAATCAGTTTCCGAGACTATATAGAATTTCTAGTGTCCAAAATGAATCAATTCTTTCCTTTTATTCATATGATGTTGATAATAATTCGTCATGGAATTTTCATCTATGTAGGGATCCAGGTAAAGAGAAATTGAAGAGGTCATTGTGTGCGATTGTGTGTTAAAAATGTGAGTCTGATCTCTGCAATGGCAGCTGAGTCTCTGGAAAAGCCGTTTGAAGAGGAAGAAATTAAGCGAGCAATTTTCAGTTGCGATGGCAATAAGGCTCCCAGTCCGGACGGGTTCACTCTTTCTTTTTTTCAAGAATGCTGGCCTTTTATGAAAGGTGATATTCAAAAAGCTTTCAATGAATTTTGGAGCTCGGGGATTATTAATAAGGTTACCAACGAAACATATATATGCCTCATCCCTAGAAAGGCCAATTCATGCATAATCAAAGATTTTAGACCAGTAAGTTTGGTCTCGAGCCTATACAAAATCTTTTCGAAGGTATTGTCGAATAGACTTAAAGAGGTGTTGGAAGAGACAATTTCTAAAGCTCAAGGGGCTTTTGTGGCTGAGCGTCATATTTTAGATCTTGTTTTGGTGGCCAACGAGGTGGTGGAGCATTATACGTCCTCAAGAAAAGAGGGGGTGGTGGTAAAGATTGATTTTGAGAAGGCTTATGATCATGTTGAATGGGAGTTTTTAGATTTTGTTATGGAAAGAAAAGGGTTTGGTGCTAGGTGGAGGAAATGGATAATGGGTTGCATCGGATCGGTCTGTTACTTGGTAATGATAAACGGCAGGCCAAGGGGAAAATTAGCAGGGTCGAGAGGGCTTCAACAGGGAGACCGTTTGTTACCGACCTGTTTACTTTAGCGGTTGACGTGTTAAGCAGGCTCGTCGACAAGGCTGTTGAAGACTCTCTCTTTCAGCCGTTTAGTGTGGGCAGAACTAATATTAAGGTTAGTCAGTTATAATTTGCTGATGACACCTTGTTTTTTAGTTCTCCGGAAGAGAATAGCCTGTCAAACCTCTCTTCGATTATGGAGGTCTTAAGTTTGATATCCGGACTGAAATTAAACTTGGAGAAAAGTATAATTTTGGGCATATATTTGGAGGAAAATAAGCTATCTACGTTAGCAGGAGTTATTGGTTGTTCTATTGGGTCGTGGCCAGTCAAGTATTTGGGATTACCTTTAGGAGGAAATCCCCAGCATGAAATTTGAGATCCTGTGATTACTAGGGTGTCGAAAAGATTGGATGGGTGGAAGAAAGCTTTCTTATCTAAAGGAGGAAGATTAACTCTAATTCAGTCAGTTTTAGCATCTTTACCCATATACATTTTATCAGTGTTTAAAATTCCCGTTGGAGTGGCAGACGCGATTGAGAAGGTAATGAGAGATTTTTTTCATTGGAGGGATTCTCAGATGATAACTCGTCTCACTTGGTGGCTTGGGAACAGGTGTGTAAATCAAAAGAATTGGGAGGTTTTGGGAATCAGAAACATCAGGAAGAAAAAGAAGCCCTGCTACCGAAATGACTGTGGAGGTTTCTGCTGGAACCAGAAGTATTGTGGCATAAGGTTATCCTTGGGAAGTATGGGTTAAGTAGGAATGGTTGAACTCGGGGGAAGCTGTGAGAGTGACAAGCAGATGCCCTTGGAAATCAATTCTTTCGGTAGCTGATTTTTGTTTTTTTTCTTTTGTTTTTCCAAAGGGTTAAATGGAATATAGGATTGGGCGAAATTGTTTGGTTTTAGGAAGATTGTTGGAGCGAGGGTGAACCTTTGTGTTCAAGATTTCCTACCCTATATAGGATTTCCTCATTAAAAGAGCAGCCAATTGTATGATTTATCTTTAAAGACAATTCCTTAAATGACAGCTTGTGGAATTTTGGGTTCATAAGGAAGTATATAGGCCAATTTTGAGAATTGAGGGAGGTGTCAGAATTAAGAGAAATAGTAGAAAATAGGCCAATATGAAAAGCTTAAGAAAGTATATAGGCCAATTTTTAGTTATAAAAATTAATAGGCCATAACTTGTCAAGTTATGGTTCATAACCAGATAAGTTATGGACAAACTTGTCAAGTTATGGTTCATAACCGGACAAGTTATGGACAATTATGAATAATAACTTGTCAAGTTATGGTTCATAACCAGACAAATTATGGACGAAAATAATAATTTGGCCTATTTATTAACTTAGGTAAACTATTGGCCTATTAATTTTAATTCATCTTAAATTTTGACCTATTTTCCTTTTTCTTCCCAGAATTAACAACTATCACGGAGAAGGTAAGAATTCATAGCTCAATTCAAGACAACAAGGTGTGGAAGCCGGACACTGATGGGATATTCTTAGTCAAATCACTTTTCAATTCATTGACATGTGATCCTTCATTTATGCGATTCCCTTTCTTCGAAAATACTAGTTTTTTTGCACGCGCGTTGCTGCGGAAAAGATTGTTATATTATAGAAAAAATCATGAATTTTTACATTACAACATTAATTTATATATACATGCATATACACACACACACACACATATATATATATATATATGTATTTGTTTAAAGGTCTACTAAAAAGGTCTAGTAAAAAGGTTTGTACATTACATTACATTTTTTACTTTTCTTTTTTTATGGTTCTTTGGAGCTGTAGCTACAAAATAGGAATTTTTGAAAATATTAGTATAATAATTAGGAAAATTAAAATAAAAAATTTAGAAATAGTGATATTACCTGATTTTTGGTCTTTTTCTAGATGGCTCAGTCATCTGTTTCTCTTTTCAATTGCTTGGATATTTTTGATGACTTTAATAACATCTGTTATTCAGTCAATAAAAAGTATTATTAATATGTTGATATGTTAATAATTTTGATGTACTAATATGTTGGTTTATTTTAGGCAATAAAGAAATTACCAATATTATATATTCTGCCCTGTTCTATATTTTTGACAAATGATATTTGAATCTCATGCCCATATCAATGTTTGTATAGCTTTATGTTGTAGATAAGAAAGATTAAAAAGTTAGTTATATTACAATGTTCAGTACTGTATCAAATAGTATGTAATTTAGTATTCATAAAAATTGTTACTTCTTTGTCAATTAAGATGCAATCATGATTTATTAAACGTCTTGTAGTAAGGTTGTTGTTCGTTCATAATCTGGAGATTATTACTACGATAGTGATGTACACTTTATTTAGTTTTAATGCATGAGTAGGTATAGTCATTTTTCTTAATTGTCAAAAGTAATGAATAAATGTTTAGTATATGAATAAATTATTTTATTGTATCGATATGTGAATTATAGTGAAAGAGGTGTATTAATGCTGTAAAGAATTTGGTATTATACATATTTCTATGTTATGATCTATATTCTTGTGTAATGTTTTGTACAATTTCTTTGTAGACTACATTTTTAATGTGATTTGGATATTTATTGATCGAATAGTGTATTAGTATATGTAATCCTTTTGGGGTTGTTGCTCTTGATAAAGCAACGTATAGTTGGCCATGGGTAAAAATTTCATTTTCCAAGTATAATCCTACTTTATTTAATGATTGTCCTTGGCTTTTGTTTATTGTCATTGCATAACAAATTTTTACGGGAAATTGTCGTCTTTTTAATGTAAAGGGCCATTTAGATTCATGTACAGTCATTTCTATTCTTGGACTATAAATTTTTTCATTAATATTGTTTGAGTTTATTATTTGTCCTTCTATAATTTTATTTGTTAGTTGTGTTACAATAAGTCTTGTTTCATTGCATAATCCAATGGATTGATTTAGATTTCTTAATAACATGATTGGTGTTCCAACTTTAAGATTTAATTCATGTGGTGGTATACCGTTGAAATTTAAGGTGTGTAAAAATTCTTCAGGATATAAAAGATTAAGTTCATCTATGTTTTCTGATGATGACATAATTGTGTCATAACTGTAGTAAGTTTTTAATTTAGTTGGTACCAAGGATAGCATATGATTATTAATATCGTCAGCTGTTTTATTTTTGGGTGTTACTATTGCACGTTGTTTCAAATATTCAATATCATTAAAGTAATAATTAAAGTTATCATAGATTAATGATGAAATTTTTTCAATTGGATCTGATTCATAATGTACTATATATTTTTTGGTATTTTTATCCAAGTAGCATCTTCATTTTCTAGGTCTTTTATTCCTTTAGCAGTGCCATTTCCTATGTCTAATATCCAATTTGAAAATTTTGTGATTTGTTTTTTTCTGCTTCAGTAATGTTATAGCGTTTTAAGCGCATATTTTCTGTTAATATTAGTACTCTAAAATATGGCCATAGATAAGAATTATTTATTGTTGCATCAATTATGGTTTCTTTTGTTCCGAAAGGAATTACTGGCAAAATTTGTCTGAAATTGCCACCTAGTACAATAGTCATGCCACTGAATGGTTGTTCAAAATTATTCTTCAAATCTTGAAGTGTTTTGTCTAATGCCTCAAAGCAATATTTGTTAGTCATTGGTGCTTCGACCCATAGTATGAGTGATGTTTTTTCAATTAATTTTGCTAATTGAGTTCCTTTTTTGATGTAACATGTGGAAAATTTATCTATTGATAATGGTATTTGGAATCTGGATTGAGCGGTTCTTCCCTTAGGTAATAATAGCGATGCTATTCCATAAGATGCAACATCAAGAATTATTTCATTATTTGATCTAATCTTTGTGATGATTGCATTCCATAGATATGTTTTTTCAGTTCCACCATGATCATAGATGAAAAAGATATTGTCTTTGTTATGATTGAGTGATTTTAAAATTTCTTCGTAAATAAATCTTTGTTCATTATTCAAGTTTTGTACTAATACAATATTTTGATGTTTTAATTCATTTGTGTCGTAATTTAGTTCTTCTCATAGTAGTTTATTATTTAAATCTTCAATTAATGATCCAGTCGGAAGTGGCAAATTGAAATGTGTTAAAGTTGATGAATTTATATTTAATGATTTTTCTAATTCATATAGTACAAAATTGTATAATTCAATTTCGGGTATTTGAACATTTGGATTATTAAATAAGGTTTTAATTTTATGCATGATATCATCTGTCATAAGATTTCAATGTTTTTCAAATAATTTGATCGGACCATTTACATTACAAAATAGTAAAATTGTGACAAATAGTTGTCGTAATTGGATTAATGTTGAGGAAAATGCAGCTTTTGATATTGATTCATCCCATTCTCTATCATTTCCTAATAAGCCTAGTGCATAGCAAGCGGGTTAGTTTGTTGGATATATAATATTGTCAACTGTTCGAAGTTCTTCATAATTTTTTATTGCTTTTCGGTGATTTAGTAATAGTTTTAAATAGTATAATTCTCCAGTATTTGGATGTATATAAAAGGTTCATCCAATTGTATGTCCTGCTTGTCTTGGGGACCAATATTTATATTTATTATTCCAAACATATTTACTTGGAAATTCAATTTAAGTTAATTCTCTAGCATTGATATCATGTTTATTAGTTTCCATCCATTCAGTAAGAGTTGTTTTATGAATATCAGGTTGTCTTATTATGTTATTGAGGTGTTAATTTGAATGAAATGATACATTTTGCGATTTTGGTAAATGTATTGATAATCGTTGAACAACAGGATTTCTATGGTGTATAGGATATTCATATAAATGCCACATTGCTTCATATGGCGTTGAATATCTACAATTAATATAATTTTTTTATTTCATCGACTTCTTGATAAATAATTTGTCCAGATTTTTCTATACATATGTTGTCTTCTATAACAGCTCTTATTCTATCTGGTCCTTTTGTTAAATATTTAAATAAATATTTTATAAGCATAGATTGTGTACAAATTTCTACATTGATGTGAGCATGAAATTTCATGCATAGGTCTTTATTGTAGGGAACTACGTATCTATTATCTAATTTTATGCCTTCTTTTTGTACATAAAAAACTATATTTCTTCGTTTATAATCTACAATTCCATTTTTTTGGATAATTGTTTCATTTCTTAATTGTTTTGGGAACTTTTTTGAGCATTGTGATTTTTCATGCATGGAGCATTTGTTTTAGCCATACCACATGGTCCATGAATCATAAATTCAGCAACAACATTATGCTCTAGTAAATTCTTTTCTGGATCTAGTATTTCTGCAGAGATATATTTATCTATTTGTGATGGCTCACGCAATTTTTGATCAGGCTGTAGCCAAAACAGGAAGTGAGAATGTGACAACCCCCATTTTTGAAATTCAACAACATATAGATCTACAAAATGAACAGGAAAAAATAAGAGAAAATTGGTTAAATTTTGATTAAATGGAAAAAAAAAGAAAATGAACAATTATTTCTATTTTTATTCATAAAATTCATAAAATTTTGAAAAAGTTTACTAACCTGCTATGATTGCGCCAAAGATTTTCTCATTTTTGATAACTGATAAAAAGTGGTCCAATTTCATTTTAAAAATTCTTGTAATGATATTTGGCCTGTCTTCAGGTTTTTGTCCAAGTATTTTTGTTAAGGCTCTAGTAATTTCATGCCATTTTGGATTACATGTAAATGTTATGAATAAATTAGGATTTCCATAGAATCTACAAATTGCCATTACATCTTGATAGTTTTGAATTATATATCTTGGACTTCCAATGTGACTGGAAGGAAGAATAATTCTTTTTCCTATTGCTTGTGCATTTGTATCTCCTATATTTATAGCATCTTGAATTCCTTGATAAATTTCAGATCTCAAATTTTTTTGATTTTTTCTAATATAGTCTAGACGATCTTCTTCTACGGAGGCATATGCACCAACTATATACTGTTGGAATAGTCTCCCTCCTCTAAAAAGAGTATTACCCTGAAATTTGCATTCTTGCAGTTGATAGCAATAAAATTCTCGCATAGAAATTCTCTTTCTTGTAGATTTATTATTTGTGTTATGTGTAATTATTTTTAGATCTGTTCTAAAACCGTCTTCGCCATAGGGAAATAGTAGAGGGTATTGTAAGGCCATATAAGATGGATGTAATTTAGTAATTCTTTGTAAAGTATATGTTTTGTCTTGAATTATTATATCTCTTCCTTGTTCATATTCACCAATATCACCAACTATTAGGCCACCTATATCGTTCGAGGTTGGCAATTCATATTGGCTACTATCGGTGTTTCTTCGGCTTATAAGTCTCAATTTCATGGATGGTATATCATATTCTTTATATCTATCTCTTATCATTCGAAACATTTTGACTAATACATTTGTATTATCTAGCATTTTAATAAGACTTTCAATTATTAATCTACTGAAATTCTGTGATTGATCATCAAATGAGAATGATGATAATCAATTTTCAATTTCATTTTCTGTATCATATATATAAAGTTGTGCAAAGTTTGGACGATTATTATTAACTGGTAATAGAGATCCAATAAGTTGATGCACTTGTCCACTTATTTTGAAAATATATGGACCATTAGAATTTATTGTATTTGTTTCTATGTTTGCTCCAATGGATGTAAATGCAAACATAGAATTATATGTTCGCATATTTATTTGGAAATGTCTACTTATTGGACCTCCATGATAATTAAGTAATTCATCTAATACAATAGGTGTTTGTCTAAGTAAAGGCAATTTTATTTTGCCATTTCTGCAACAAAGATTAAATGTAGGAGGATTACTATTTTTTATTCGTTCATTAAACCAGAATAGAGCACCACAATATTGACAGGTATAAGAACAATCTCCAAGATCAATATACATATTGATAGTACATATAAAAGAAAATCAATAGTGATTATGGAACCAACATATAAGGAGTTAATTTTATTATTATAAAGAAGAATTTTAATTGCTAAAATATAGTAATTACTATAGATAAGGAAATAAGAAAATTACATTGTTCATTACAATTGTAAGATGTTGACGGGAGTGACATGATATTATTTGGAGACTGTGAAGAAATCAACATTGCATCAAATCTAGATCGAGAAGTCGTTGATACGGATCCACTATTTTGATTGATTTGGTTTTGATATTCATTAATCACATTCTTGGAACCTCAATCCACCTCTGAAATAATACGATGCATATGCTGATTTGATCGTGATCGTTTTTTTTCCAATCTTTGTTTTATCCATTTGTTCAATAGAATATGATATTATTTTGGCTGTTAATAAAGGAAGGAAAGTATTAGTTTGCAGTAAGTAATATAAGTTTATAATTTAAATTTCTATCTTAAGCTAAAAACTATCAAAATTTTATTTGTTTATAAAGAGTTAATTTAATATCTGAAATTTTTGTATAAATTTAACTTAATGTTTTTTACTATATTATTAAACATAAGATTGCTTCAGCAATTATAAAGAAAATATAAAATTATTTGCCTAAGTAATGTAACTATAACTGATTTTATAATCTATTTAAAGAAACAATTAACTATTATATCAAAGTTAGTACTAAATAATCCAGCAATTAATTTTCTAATATTATTCAATCAAAATTTCTTTTTATACATATCAAAAATGTTGAGTCATAGTGATTGATTAGTAATTAATTGAAGGAATAAATTTATTTATTACATATATTTTACTATGATGTAAATTAAATGAAATAATAAAAATTTATGTATTTATGATGACAAAAAACTGAAATTAATAATACTCAATACAATTATATAAAAGACATATTAATAAAATGAAAAATATACGTAAATCAAATTATATACAAATAAAGAAACAAACATAAAGCTTTGACTAATCAAAGAAACGATTTTGGTTTTATCTAATCAGATCCTATTACAAAAATAGACTTTGGCTTAAATAGTTAAAACAAAAATAGCAAAAGTCCCAAGAATAAAGAATTGTATATTGGACGAAATAATGAACACCAAAACAGGGGAGGTGATACTATTGCTGTATTGGAAATCAAATTTGTACAATGATAAGAAAAATAATATGGTCCACTCTTTCCTTCTTTGATATACCTCCAATAGATACAGACAAATAGAAATAACGAAATCACATCTACAAAATGCCAGTACCATGCAGCTGCTTGAAAGCCAACGTGATGCTCCTTGTTTACAATTTTCTATCTATCTCATATTTAAAGAGTAGAAGTCAAACTTCAAAACAGAATCAAATCCTTATCTCCAATTTTGAATTTGAAACAAAAAATCCCTTCCCCTTATCCTTTTAGTGGCCGGCCACCCTCTAGGGTTTTATCCCTGTGTGTGGTGCCTATATCAGATAGGGAAGGAAGAGATTTCATGAACTAGAGCACTCTTACTAATCCAAATACCGAATCAACACTCAAGAGAATTATTTATCTGCTTCTTTCTCAAGAAGGAATGGATTCCATCTCGTATAATAACATTCTCAGCTACCTATTTCATTATGTCTCCAAAACACAAGGAATACGATTCAGGGTCTCAAAATCCGTACCGAGTAAATCAAAAGACACAAATCCATAAATAGGAGTTTGTTAAGAACTTAGGATTAAGATCATCCTATATATGACTATCGGTAGACTCAATTAGAATTTCTATGCCTAACGAAAATTATTAGAAATTCATATTGTGTCTGCATCCATGTTCCACATAATCCCATTATGCAAAATACACTCATTCAATATCTCCCCATATTAACAGTGCGGATAACACCGTCCATTCTAAATGGGAATGACATGTATTAATAATGTTTTAATTAAAGATTTCGAACTTTAATTAAATTCATTATGAACAATTTACTTTTGATTATTATCCTTAAACATTATCCTCTCGTATACAACACTTATATACCATGTTTAAGGTTACATAAATAATCAAGGAATTTTATATGATATTCATAAAATATTCATAAATATATGCACATAAAATGATGAATAAACTTTTTTATTAAATAAATAATAAATATCCTTTTACATGTCATGCTTCTAGGACACTATTCCCAACAGCAACCTGACTCTACAAAATTCTTAATTGATCTGAAAGTTGTTCCTGGCATAGATCAGTCATAGACACCTAGAAAGTTTCAGGATTGGAGACATATCCTCCTACCTGCTTTAGGATAAGTGGGAGATTGTTGGAAATGATGTCCTAGAAGCATGAGATGTAATAGGATATTTATTATTTATTTAATAAAAGAGTTTATTCATTATTTTTATGTGCATATATTTATGAATATTTTATGAATATCAATGTAAATTCCATGTTTATATAACCTTAAACATTGTATATAAGTGTTATATACGAGAGGATAATGTTTAAGGATAATAATCAAAAAGCAATGTTCATAATGAATTTAATTAAAGTTCAGAATCTTTAATTAAAACATTATTAATACATGTCATTCCCATTTAGAATGGAACGATGTTATCCGCACTGTTAATATGGTGAGATATTGAATGAGTGTATTTCACATAATGAGATTATCTGGAACAAGGACATAGACACAATATGAATTTATAATAATTTCCATTAAATATAGAAATTCTTATTGAGTCTACCGATGGTCATATATAGAATGATCTTAATCCTGAGTTCGGCAACCAACAGTAATAAGGCAGAATCTAGACCCCGAAACAGAAATGCCAATTTTCAAGGAATCGGCCTTCGGACATTTTATTTCGATGTCTAAAAATATGATTTATTTTGGAGTGTTCACACACTATCTACTTTTGAGTCAGATAGAAACAGAAAAGAGACATGAGGTGTGGTTCATGGTTAATGGAAAACCAACTAGGTTCGGAATGAGAGAATTTGCTTTAATCACTGGAATGAACTGCGGGGAAACCCCAGAGCCGGACGTGGTGTTGAAAGCTTCGAAGAATATAAGATTGTTGGAGCATTTTAAGTCCCACGTAGTACTTGTTGCTGATTTAAAGAAATTACTCACAGGGAAGAAGATAAAAGGTAGCGATAAAGCAAATATCGCTATCATTTATTTTTTAGCACAAGTATTACTATCTGGGGACGAGAAGAACACCGTCCCACTGGATTGGCTATCTTATGTCGACAATTTAGAATTCTTCAATAGCTATCCATGGAGCAAGGTGTCTTTTGAATGCACTCTGTGGGCTTTGAAGAAGAACTTGAAAGTAAAATATTAGAAATGGGTTTGGAAAGGACGTAATAAGAGTATCAAGAAAACCTACTCAATATGTGAGTTTCCTTGGGCCTTCCAGGTATGTCATACAGTTATATGTATAATTTTCTATGGTCTTATAGTAAATAATACCTTGTTTTTTGTTTACTAGACTTAAAAAAATTAGTTTAACGCAGGTTTGGGCATTCGAAACATTTCCAACCATCGATGCCACGTTTGCAAAGTTGGTTGATGGACATCTTCCCAGAATCCTCAAATGGGAGGCACGCCAGGTTTCATTGGTTGAGGTTAGACAGATAGACAACCTCATGTAAAGTGGTGAGGTAAGGGTTTAAATGTTGGGATCTATATGTGCCCTAAGGATAGAAAATCGATTCTAGGGATTTTCTGTAGATTGACATTTTGATATTAATAAAAGAGGTTATTCATGTTTCATAAGTGGTGTCCTATTTACTTTCATTTGTTGAATGTATGATTAATTGAGCAAACATAAATACTCCTAGGCTGTTGGTAACATATCGGATTACCGTTGTATATGGGGTATACATAGAAGACATGATAATTCGATAACAGTCTAAATAAAAGGTCCGCAATCGATGGAATAAGATTTGGGGATCTTATTCATGTTAAGATTGTAAAGGTTGTCTACTTCCTTGGAGGGATGGTTTGTCTTGACCATCGGATTGGTTCCGAGTAGAAACCTTGATGTATACCAGTATTGAGGTATGACATTGGACTGGACCTAAAATGTTAATTGATTCGGTTTAATAATTCCATTTATAAGAATCAATGACGCTTTGATTATCATCTTTCATTAATCTTAATCCTGAAATGGATACTTGAGTTCGCATCCATGACTCATGCACTTTGATCCACTATAGGTGAGACACTGATCATTGATGGTTAATATACTTGTGTGTTGGGTGTATGACATATGGATGGAGAAATCAAGATTCATAGATACGGAAACCATAGCCATCTAATAGATGGTAAATGTTATCTACTTGAAGGCATTATTCGGGGATTGAAAGACAGTATAACAAGGCCTTGGCCATCGGTTTACTTTGTGTCCTCTGGTGGTTTATCGATTGTATGGTTTTACAATCGGTGGTTCTTTCAATGGAGAATAATGGAACTTTAAGTTAAAATGATTGAAAAGGTAAAACGGAATAAGTCCTTAATTCAATCATGGAAAACATATTGGGGATTAAGCGAGTGATGAATAATCATGGAAGAAGCACTACGTAAGAGAGCTTTTGTAATACGGTATGTAAACGGGAGTTCAGCTTTAGACTTTTAGTGGTATAGTCCTGAAGTTGATAATTGTTGAATAATTAATCGGGGATTAATTTTTCACAATTATAGAAGCCTCTTTACATATTTCCATCGGGTCCCTCTACTAGCTCATATAGTTCCACAAAGCGTCTCGGGATTCGTTCTTAATGAGATCGGTAAGCTAAATAGAAATTAAGTAGTGTCTGATAAAGACATGATACTCTCTTGCATACAATTCTAAAAGGATTGGACATGTGAAATTAATGTGGACAAACATAATGATTTGTCGACATATGATTGGTTGTGGATAAAATAATTATTTGTTAATTATTTTGGTTAATTGAATTTTAGAAATAAGATTGTGTTTGAATTGTTTAATTTTGGAAAAACAAAATTTATTCTCTCCTATTTAAAGTGAATGAATTTTAATGGACGGAGAGAAATAGATTTTGTTTCAAAATAGTTTAAAATATATTCCTAATATTAATTATTAATTAGTTTAAACAATTGAGCTTATTTGACAGATTTTCTTCATTTAAAAAAAGATGGTTCACGTTTTTTTTTTTTTTTTTTGAGAGTAAGAAAATCTAGAATATTCCATTTGATTAAATTAATTAATATGGATAATGTTTGTGGAAAATATTTATGTAAAATCCAAACAAGAGAATCTTATTTAAATTCAAATTTTAAAAGGAGTTTGAATCAAGATAGGATTTGGACTTTTGGAAGATCAAAGGATCTTGATTTGAATTGCCAACAACCTTATCTCCTAAAGATAAGTGCACGAATTTTTGGAGTCCTTCTCCTAAGGAAATTCGTGGATAAGGTTCATAGAACCTAGCCCAAAAAATGTGTGATCTTTTGGTTCAAAAAGATTTTCTAGTAAAAATAATTATTAATTATTTTTGGGTAGAAAATTTGTTTTTTGAAAAAGGATCTAAATATTATATTAGGGCTAGTGCTTCATGAAACATGTGATAATGAGAGATCACAAAAGGTGAACACAAATTTTGGGAGAAAGAGAGAGAAAAATGTTTTTGGCTTTCTTCAGGATAAGGGGAAAACGTTTTTTGGGATTTTCTAGACTTAAGAATTCGTTCATGGTGTGAGGAAAAATAAGAGAGAAATTTCCATTGAATCAAAACTAAGAGGAAAGGTTTTATCGAGTGAAAAAGATCGAGGTCAACTTGTTTCTGTCTTGAAGTTTTGAAGAACGAATCTAGATCGCTATCTTAACAAAGTACGTTAAGGTTGAGAAAGTGGGATCTAGGGTTCGCAGTACAATACCGATCGCTTGGAACCTTAGCACGTGTGCCCACACACACTCTGAGACAAGGAGCTCGAGAATAGTGGAGAAGATTCGTTGGTGGACGCTCTAAATATTCTGGAGTCCAAGAAACAAGGTATGTTTGATCATGCATTTAATTTATTGTTATATACATCATGAGTCTTCTTTCCTTGTTCGGCATTAAATTTTTAAAACGTTCGCTGCGCCGTAACTCTGATAACCGGATTCGTTTCTCCAACAATTAGTATCAGAGCCAACTCATGATCATGTATATAACATAAATTATTTGATCAAATAAATTTCTCTCTATGCATTAATGAAATAGTTTTAGAGAGTTGGCACTCTAGGTTTAATTTGTGTATGTTAAATATATTGTGAAAGGATGTATGAATGAATGCTTTATATTATTTTTTTAATATAAGATGCTTATTCAATTTTGCCAGTCATGATTCCATAGAGGTTAGAACTTGTACCTAGGTTTTTTGAATGTAATAGATGCGGTCTATTATCACCGCTAGGTCATTCTTTCAATTCCTAGAATTTTTGTAAGCCGGAAACGGCGTAGGAATTTTTTTTAAATTCAGGCTACAATGGATTCAAGGAGATTGAAGATGAATGAAGGTATGAGAAATTTTCGAAGGATGTGATTTTTGGAAATTTGGAAATTTTAACTAATGCAAATTTCATGTTATTGACGTTTTCTTAAAGAAAAATCACATTAAATCCTTTTGAAAATTTTAATTTTCCAATGATATGTGATCTTGATAATTTGGAAAGTCAAAATTCAAAATTTAAATTTTAAAATTTAATGGACGTTTTTTTATTTTTTGAAAATTTTAAATTATGTGATTTTAATTAAATTGGAAAATCACATTTATGAAAATTTAAAATTTGAATTTTAAATTAAAAAGGAAATTTAGTTAAATTTTTGATATTTTGTAATTTTGATTAAAATCAAAAGTCACATATAATCTTTTTAGAAATTTAAATTTAATTTAAATTTAAAAGGACGTGACATTGGAGAAGGATGATGCATTGAAGGATACAACGCATGGATCTACAAAAGAAGGCCGATATATGCTTCGGTTAATTTTTGTAAATTTTGCACTTTTCTTTTCTCTAGGATGGAATCATGATCCACGGCTATTTACATATTTTGCAAACCATGGATGATGCGATGCTAGATAAATATGATCTACTATTTCGTGATGTATTGATAACATGCCATATAGACTAGGGAGTGCCACTCAATAAATATTGTTTATGCATGAAAAACAAAAACCCTAATTCAAAAGATTGAGTGGGAGAAGGTTTTACACACTAAGACCTACGACCTCCATCGTTGGTCCAATAGTTATGCATGGTAGTGCCTATTACTCAGTTTCGACCCGGGAATTCCCTTCGGATGGGTATCTAACCTAGAGCGCACACTGATTTGGATTTCCGAAAGGATAACAATTTTGTGCATATTTTATATTTAGATCACCCCTCGGTGGCGGATGTAAAATATGGATTCAAAATTAGAAACGATGGTTATACACTCACACTATTTTTTTTATTAACCCTCCTTCGAGGCTCTGTTATTGAAAGTGGTGGCCAAATAACTGATAGTTAATATATATTTAATGAGGTTATGCTTCATGGAAAAATATATATTAATTGGAACGGATCCATGTTCTTGGCTAGTTCTTCCATGACTACCCCTCGGTAGCTTGGAAAGCAGTTGCTAGGAATTATCAATGTAAGGTATGTGTTTTTAAGGGCTTTACACATAAACATTTAGATTGCATTTAGATCTTTTTGTTTCATTACAAAACTAAATTTTTTAAAATAAAAAAAAGGATGTTTGCTCATACCTATTACATGTTATCTTATTATTATAGATCAAAATGTCGAGCCAATTATCTGTGATACTTACACAAAACAAATTAACCGGGGAGAATTTCAATGACTGGCAAAAGGAACTTGTTTATCGTCCTTAATTTTGAGAAACACAGTTTCGTCCAAACCCAACCTCGATTGCCCACGCCTGCGATCGATGCTCCAGATAGGGAATTTGTAGCGCTTGATCGCTGGGACAATTCCAACCTTAGTGCTATGTGCTATATTCAGGCGAGCATGTCTAACGTGCTCCAGAAATAGCATGAAGAGCACCAAACTGCTAAGCAGATCATGGACAACCTGGAGGAGATGTTTGGTGAACAAACTATCCAGGCTAAGATTGATGCTATCAAAGGTCTCATGAACTGCAAGCAAAAGGTTGGAACACCCATCAAGGAGCACATGATGAAAATCATGGCTTATTTATCTGAAGCTCAGATGAATAGAGCTGAGATCGATGCTTCAACCCAATTGGTCATGGTTTTCCAGACCTTGTCCAAAGATTTCGATCTGTTTCAGGCATCCTACAACCTTAATCGGAAGGAGATGTCTATAACGGAATTGATGAAGGAGTTGCAAGCCTTTGAGAACATTTTTAAGGGTTCTGGATCTAAGGCTGAGGCAAATGTGGCTGAACCTGGTTCACTTGCACCTAATCCTAAAAGGAAGAAGGCAAAGGGGAAGAACAAAGGAAATAAGCTTGCGGCGAAGGCACCTGCTCCTAAGAAGTCTACCATGACTAAGAAGCGGAAGGTGGATCCAAAGAAGGCCAAGTGCTTTTTCTGTGGGAAGAAGGGACACTTCAAGAAGGATTGCAGAGACTACCTGACTATGCAAAAGCAAATAGGTAATTTTGATATCCTGTATCTTGAGGCTTGTTTAGTGGAAGAATCTAAGAAAACTTGGATTATAGATTCTGGAGCCACTAACCATGTTTGTATTTCTCTGTAGGGGTTCAAGGTAACGAGAAGTCTGCTTGAGGAGAACTTCACGTTAAGAACCGGTGATGGGACGTTGGTGCGAGCTGAAGCAGTGGGAGATGTGCATCTTTATTTTGATGAATTTAGATTTATTGTTTTGAGACATTGTTTTTATGTTCCTAGTTTCAAGAGGAACTTAATTTCGGTAGCTTGTTTAATTAAAGACTCCTATTCAGTTTCTTTTAATGATAAAGTTGTTATTAGGAAAAACAATTCTCTTATCTGTAATGGATGGATGCATGGAAATCTTTATTTTATCAAACCTAAGATGCACTCACTGCTTGATACAAAATTGGAGAGGAGCTCCAAAAGACATAAGTCTTCTCACTCTAACAAATCATATCTTTGGCATTTACGACTAGGTCACATAGGCCTTAACAGAATTCAAAGGATGGTAAAGGAGGAATGCCTTGACTTGTACGAGGTTGAACCTTGGCCACAATGTGAATCCTGTTTGGAGGGCAAGATGACCAAAAGGCACTTTGCTGCCAAAGGTAGTCGTGCCGAAGAACTTTTAGAACTTGTGCATACGGATGTTTATGGTCCCATGAACAAAGAAGCATGTGGTGGGTATGAGTATTACGTCACATTTATTGACGATTACTCGAGGTATGGATATGTCTATTTGATGACCCGCAAAAGCGAAACCTTTGACAAGTTCAAAGAATTTCGAGCTGAAGTGGAGAAACAATTAGGCAAATCTATTAAGTCACTTTGATCGGATCAAGGTGGGGAATACCTATCGGATGAGTTCTTAGGACATTTGATAGAGAACGGGATACAATCCTAGTTGACTGTACCTGGTACTCCTCAACAGAATGGTGTAGCTGAGAGAAGGAATAGGACCTTATTGGATATGGTCCGGTCTATGTTGAGTTACTCCACATTACCTTTGTCATTTTGGGGGCATGCCATACAAACTGCATGCTATCTTCTGAATAACGTTCCCTCTAAATCGATTCCTAAAACTCCTTTCGAGTTGTGGACGAGTAGGAAACCTAATTTGAATCATATTCGAATTTGGGGTTGTCCGGCACACGTCCTGGATAAGGAAGCAAAGAAGTTGGATTCACGATCAGAAGTGTGCTTGTTTGTTGGCTATCCAAAAGGGACAAAAGGTGGCCTATTTTATAACCCAAAACAAAATAAAGTCTTCGTCTCCACACATGCAACATTCCTTGAGGAAAGTTACATGGAAGACTTTAAACCTCGTAGCAAAATGGTGCTTGAGGAGATGACTTCGGGTTTGGATGTTCCTAAAGTCACTGGAAACCCTGTGGAAAAACCACTAGAGAATCAACAACCGCGGGAGCTTCGTCGTAGTGGGAGGATTATCAGGGAACCTGATAGGTATGTATTCAATGGTGAAGCCTTCGAGGCAGAAAACATAGAACATGTTGACAATCCGGCTACGTACAAGGAAGCTATAGAGGATGTTGATTCTAGTCCTTGGCAAAAGGCTATGAACACCGAGATGGAATCAATGGATTCCAACGGGGTCTGGAATCTTGTAGACTTACCTCAAGGCATAAAACCGATTGGGTGTAAGTGGGTATACAAGAGGAAGAGAGGGCCGGATGGGAAAGAGGAAACTTTCAAAGCAAGACTTGTAGCAAAGGGCTATACGCAAAAGGAAGGAATCAATTATGAAGAAACCTTCTCGCCTGTAGCAATGTTAAAGTCAATCCGCATTCTCTTATCCATTGCGGCTGCTCTCAATTATGAGATCTAGCAAATGGATGTCAAGACAGCTTTCTTGAATGGCTCTCTTGAGGAGGATATCTATATGATACAACCAGATGGGTTCAAGGTAAAAGGCCAAGAAGACAAGGTATGCAAGTTGTTTAAATCCATCTATGGATTAAAGCAAGCATCTCGTTCTTGGAATATTAGGTTTGATCAAGCGATCAAAACCTATGGATTCAAACAAAACGTTGATGAACCATGTGTTTATAAACGTATCAAGAACGAGAAGGTGGTTTTCCTTGTGCTTTATGTGGATGATATCTTGCTTATCGGAAATGATGTAGCAACTCTATCATCTGTCAAAGTTTGGCTGGCCAAATAGTTTGACATGAAGGACTTAGGAGAAGCTAGTTATGTTCTTGGAATTCAACTCTTTAGAGATAGAAAGAACAAAATGATAGCACTCTCCCAAGCTTCATACATTGACAAGGTACTTGAGAGGTTTTTTATGAAAGATTCCAAGAAAGGTGCTCAACCTTTCAGGATGGGAATCAAGCTCTCTAGAGATGACTGTCCAAAGACATATGAGGAAAGAGAGCGTATGAAAGATGTACCTTATGCATCTGCGGTAGGTAGTCTTATGTACGCCATGTTATGCACCAAGCCTGACATTTGTTTTGCGGTTGGTATGGTAAGTCAATATCAGTCAAATCCGGGACCAAACCATTGGGCTGCGGTCAAGCATATACTCAAGTATCTACAGAGAACGAGGGATTATATGTTAGTGTATTCCGGTCAGGAGCTTGTTCCTATAGGGTACACAGATTCTGATTTTCAATCAGACAAGGATTCTAGGAAATCAACTTCAGGATCTGTCTTTACCCTTGGGGGTGGTGTCGTTGTGTGGAGGAGTGTTAAGCAATCTTGCATTGCTGACTCGACCATGGAAGCCGAGTATGTGGCTGCTAGTGAGGCATCTAAGGAAGTGGTATGGCTCCGCAGGTTCCTTAGTGACCTTGAGGTCGTTCCTGGTATGGATAAAGCTACGGGGCTCCACTTTGGACAACAAAGGCAAAAGAGTAGCTAATACCAAGGATCCTAGGCATCATAAGAGGAGTAAGCACATTGAGAAAATATCACATTATCGAGGCTGACTAAGAGAGAGTGGAGATGTGACGGTTTACAAAATCGCATGGGAGGACAATCTTAGACCCGTTCACTAAGACTTTGGCGGAAGGAAGATTTAGTGGAAGAGGAACATGTCAAATGCATGGGGATACGCAATATGTCACATTTACTCGCTTAGGGCAAGTGGGAGATTGTTGGGATCTATATGTGCCCTAAGGATAGAAAATCAATTCTAGGGATTTTCTGTAGATTGAGATTTTGATATTAATAAAAGAGGTTATTCATGTTTCATAAGTGGTGTCCTATTTACTTTCATTTGTTGAATGTATGATTAATTGAGCAAACATAAAAACTCCTAGGCTGTTGGTAACATATCGGATTATCGTTGTATACGGGGTATACATAGAAGACATGATAATTCGATAACAGTCTAAATAAAAGGTCCGCAATCGATGGAATAAGATTTGGGGATCTTATTCATGTTAAGATTGTAAAGGTTGTCTACTTCCTAGGAGGGATGGTTTGTCTTGACCATCAGATTCGTTCCGAGTAGAAACCTTGATGTATACCAGTATTGAGGTATGACATTGGACTGGACCTAAAATGTTAATTGATTCGGTTTAATAATTCCGTTTATAAGAATCAATGACGCTTTGATTATCATCTTTCATTAATCTTAATCCTGAAATGGATACTTGAGTTCGCATCCATGACTCATGCACTTTGATCCACTATAGGTGAGACACTGATCTTTGATGGTTAATATACTTGTGTGTTGGGTGTATGACATATGGATGGAGAAATCAAGATTCATAGATACGGAAACCATAGCCATCTAATAGATGGTAAATGTTATCTACTTGAAGGCATTATTCGGGGATTGAAAGACAGTATAACAAGGCCTTGGCCATCGGTTTACTTTGTGTCCTCTGGTGGTTTATCGATTGTATGGTTTTACAATCGGTGGTTCTTTCAATGGAGAATAATGGAACTTTAAGTTAAAATGATTGAAAAGGTAAAACGGAATAAGTCCTTAATTCCATCAGGGAAAACATATTGGGGATTAAGCGAGTGATGAATGATCATGGAAGAAGCACTACCTAAGAGAGCTTTTGTAATATGGTATGTAAACGGGAGTTCAGCTTTAGACTTTTAGTGGTATAGTCCTGAAGTTGATAATTGTTGAATAATTAATCGGGGATTAATTTTTCACAATTATAGGAGCCTCTTTACATATTTCCATCGGGTCCCTCTACTAGCTCATATAGTTCCACGAAGCGCCTCGTGATTCGAGGTTTCTTAATGAGATCGATTCAAGCTAAATAGAAAGTAAGTAGTGTCCGATAAAGACATGGTACTCTCTTGCATGCAATTCTAAAAGGATTGGACATGTGAAATTAATGTGGACAAACATAATGATTTGTCGATGATATATGATTGGTTGTGGATAAAATAATTATTTGTTAATTATTTTGGTTAATTGAATTTTAGAAATAAGATTGTGTTTGAATTGTTTAATTTTGGAAAAACAAAATTTATTCTCTCCTATTTAAAGTGAACGAATTTTAATGGATGGAGGGAAATAGATTTTGTTTCAAAATAGTTTAAAATATATTCCTAATATTAATTATTAATTAGTTTAAACAATGGAGCTTATTTGATAGATTTTCTTCATTTAAAAAAAGATGGTTCACGTTTTTTTTTAGAGTAAGAGAATCTAATATATTCCATTTGATTAAATTAATTAATATGGATAATGTTTGTGGAAAATATTTATTTAAAATCCAAACAAGAGAATCTTATTTAAATTCAAATTTTAAAAGGAGTTTGAATCAAGATAGGATTTGGACTTTTGGAAGATCAAAGGATCTTGATTTGAATTGAAACCAACAACCTTATCTCCTAAAGATAAGTGCACGAATTTTTGGAGTCCTTCTCCTAAGGATATTCGTGGATAAGGTTCATAGAACCTAGCCCAAAAAATGTGTGATCTTTTGGTTCAAAAAGATTTTCTTGTAAAAATAATTATTAATTATTTTTGGGTAGAAAATTTGTTTTTTGAAAAAGGATCTAAATATTATATTATGGCTAGTGCTTCATGAAACATGTGATAATGAGAGATCACAAAAGGTGAACACGAATTTTGGGAGAAAGAGAGAGAAAAATGTTTTTGGCTTTCTTCAGGATAAGGGGAAAACGTTTTTTGGGATTTTCTGGACTTAAGAATTCGTTCATGGTGTGAGGAAAAATAAGAGAGAAATTTCCATCGAATCAAAACTAAGAGGAAAGGTTTTATCGAGTGAAAAAGATCGAGGTCAACTTGTTTCTGTCTTGAAGTTTTGAAGAACGAATCTAGATCGCTATCTTAACAAAGTACGTTAAGGTTGAGAAAGCGGGATCTAGGGTTTGCAATGCAATACCGATCGCTTGGAACCTTAGCACGTGTGCCCACACACACTCTGAGACAAGGAGCTCGAGAATAGTGGAGAAGATCCGTTGGTGGATGATTACGCCCAAACGTGTTGAAAATAAAGCGGTCGCGGTAGCACAGTTAGGGCGGTCGTATCCACAAGGAGGAGACAAATTGAACAAGAAAAGATTAGCAAATAAAAAGCTTTAGGAGATAAATAATAAAGTAAGAAGAAAAGAGAATGGAATTTTTGTTGAGAAGTTAAAGTTTAAGAAAAATATAGGAGAAAATTATATTTAAAACCGGTAAGGCGTCGAGATTTCCCTATACGCTTCGTTCACCCGAATGGATTTTGATCTTCAAGATTACTCAATTGAAAGTTTCACATCCCAAACTAACAATCGGAAAATATATATTTGAAGAACATGTGAATTAAAATGTATTCGAGTGAGTAAAATTCTTACGTTTAGTATTAGGAAAAATCATCTTAAGAGAAATCTAAGAGTGACAATATACCATTGGCAATAATGCAGTAAAAGACTACTCATAAAATAATATCTATCAATATATAGTATCATGCAACAATCACATAAAAAGAGCTTGACTAGATTTATATAAAAGTTGACAATAAAATATATCAATATGAGAAATTAGAAGAAGATAGAAGAAAATTAATCACTCAAATATATAAACTTTGGAGAACAAATGGAGAATCAAAATCCACTCAAGATCACTTCACATATAGGTTCCTCTCTAACCTCACCAACTAAAGAAAAATGTATCAAAATTTAGACTAAAAATTCAACCCCCCTACACTTAACAAAAGGCCCTATTTATAGAGTTTTTGAGGATGTCAAAAAGTAAAGAAAACAGAAAAACGTTTTCCAATTAATTTGGAATTTACAGGGCTTAATTAGGAGAGTAAAAAGTGATTAACGGAGGAAGTTAAACCATCGGAACGTTAAGAACCGAAGAGCACAACAGCTAGTACACGTGGCACGATCTGAGAATGAAACGTTACTGTGCACTGGACACATGGCGCGAGCTGATAGGCGGAAGGAGGAAATGGCCGACAGCTGTGTCCCACGCTGAACACGTGGCGAGCTATGGAAGAAGAGCTGCGCACGCGGACCCACGCGGAAGATGACCTGACGCGCGCGTGGAAGCAACTCGCCTAGGGAGAAGGAGTTGCGCGCCAATCGCGCGTGTGTGTGAGAGCAGATGGGTCCCATGCAATGCGTGGCGGAAGCTGGTTGGTGAGCTTTGGACTGCGGGACCCACGCGGAAGATGATAAAAAAACTGGCTGAGACGCGCGTGGAACCAACTCGCCCGGGAAGGAAACCGTGCACGCCAAGCGCGCGTGGGAGTAGCTGCAGCTGGGGTTCACTAGCCTGCGACGCGGCAGACAGTGACACGTGGTGCGTTGGAGAGGCTTGCGTGGCTCGGCTCGGCGCGGCTCGGCGCTGAGGAAGGCTGGCTGACGGGCTGTTTGGCTGATGGGCTTCAGATGGGCTTTTGTCTTCTTTTTCTTTTTAGTTTTGGCCCAAATGTCTTATTTCCCTACAAAATTAATTAAATTAAATTAAAATCAAATACTTTCACATAAAATTAATTCCATGAAAATATTTAATTAAAATCTAATTTATCTAACAATTATGAACAATTTAAGTGCAAATTTGTGCCCTTATCAGTGGACGCTCTAAATATTCTGGAGTCCAAGAAACAAGGTATGTTCGATCATGCTTTTAATTTATTGTTATATACATCATGAGTCTTCTTTCCTTGTTCGGCATTAAATTTTTAAAACTTCCGATGCGCCGTAACTCTGATAACCAGATCCGTTTCTTCAACATTAAATATAATGTTTTTATAGGTATTTTTTTACAAAATAGGCATATTTGTTTTTTTTACAATATGTTTCCACCTAAATAATCGTTGAATGTGTGTTCTTTTAATATATAGGGAATGGGCGTACCAATTCTTTATCCCACTGAGGAGGAAATGAATAGTATGTGCATGAGGTTGTATCTGCCTTATGCCGACCAAAAAGATCCTGAGATTGACCAGCTTCCATCGTTTTTGGACTCTGGTGCAAGAATGGTCCAGGTCCAGCAACCGAAGCCTACTAAACAATTGGCTCATCTCCAACTACTTCCCCAACAACAACAACAACTTTCCTAACAACAACAACAACAACAACAACAACAACAACAACAACAACAACAATAACCTCGTCCATAGGATGGTATGTCTATTGATTACATACTTGACATACTCTATCACAGGATGGTAGAGTACAATGGTAGACTTTTTGAAGCTATCCACAAGAGGTTAGACTCGCTAGACCAATCTGTTAGAGAAATTAAGGACAATGTAGCATGTCTAGCAAAACAACAATTATAGCCACAGCTAGTGCCTGAGGAAGAACTTGAGCTACAGGTTCAGCCAGAGCCTGAAGAACAACTTGAGCCACAGGTTCAGCAAGAGCCTGAGGAAGAACTTGAGCCACAGGTTCAGCCAGAGCCTGAGGAACAATATGAGCCACAAGTTCACCCAGAGTCTGAGGAACAACTTGAGCAATAGGTTCATTTAGCGCCAGAGTCTGAATCCAAGAATGAAAAGCGACTTAAAAAGCCCAGCAAGTATTTTGAGTTGCCTTACACAGATCCCCTGCGTAATATGATGAAGAAGATGTGGACTTTTAAAGATGTTGTCGAGGCCTTCATAAAGTGGTTCGCTGATACTAGTACAAACTCTAAGTTGATTGAGTGCGGTTTTAGAGATTGGAAGAAGGACTTCTTCCGGATCATCTTGAAGCCAGGTGAATGGATGTTCAATGATGTAAGTAATCACAACATATTTTCTAAATTTATAGTCTTATTTTTTATACCATTATCATTATACTAAATTTATTTTTTATGACTTATAGTAAATTGACAAGGCATGGGGTCTTCTATCTATGAGAAGGTCACAGGCACCCGAAGGGCAGTTCAATAACAATATTATCATCCTAGATGATGTATTTTGCCAAAAATTGAGAGGACGATTCATCACCAACAAAAAGAACTTGGCCACGTATACATTTGACAACGACCTGGATGAATATGTCTGTGAAAAAAAGTGCATAATTGGCCAGAAATGGGATGGCACACAGGGCTTCACTATGCCTCTTAACATTAAGAGGAAGCATTGGGTTGCGCTTTATGTTGATTTATCTGAATCAACATCAAGGTGTATCACTCAGCTGTTATGATGTACAGAGAACAACAGATGCAAAAACACGTGGAGCCAATCTCTGTCATGATGCCCAAGTTCTTAAAGTACACAAGTTTATTTAACCATCTGGGCGATAAACTTAACTGTGCGTGGCCAATCATTCGTCCCATGTGGCTGGTCCACAACCTTAGATCAAGTGACTGCGGACTTTACACATACAAATTTATCGAATACATTGTCTGCAGAATTCCTTAGAAGACCTCGTTGAAGAACAAGTAAAAACTTACCGGTTGGAACTTGTGGTCGGAATTTGGAGCGAGTACAAGCTTAAGAGGCCCGTGAGTAGTAGTATATGAATGTCGGTTGTTTTGCTTGTTATAAAATGTATACACAACATTATTAGTGTTGCAATGTTTTTATTATTGGCGTTGCAATGCATTTATACTTATTATATTCAACAGGTTATTTTGGCTTCGGGGAAGCTTATATTTATGGGGAAATGCTGCCCAAATTTTTACACAATGATTTTTTTTTTTTTGGAAAACTTCGAACTAGTCTCGAAGATGGCAAAACGAGGTTTCATTGTAAAATCGGGTAAAATCGGGGGGCACTAGTGCACGTAGGGGTTGGGAAAGGGGGAGCACTAGCGCGCGGGGAGGGGGCATGGGCATGGGCGCGACGCAAGGGGCGGGGCGCGGCAGGCGGGTGCGGGCGCGGGCGGGGGCGGGGCGGGGGTGGCGGGGGTGGGGTGGCATGGCATGGCGGGGTGGGCATGCGTGGGGTGGCATGGGCATGCGTGCGGGGGTGGCATGCTGAAGCGGGCCTTGGGTCCAAAAAGAAGGGCAGTGCCCCACCTCCGATTCATGGAATAAGTTAAATAATGTTAAAATAATCGAGAACAGACCATTAAAAGACCAAACAGACCAAGAACGGACCATAACCGACCGAACAGACCAAGAACAGACAACCAGGCTAAGAATAGACCAAGAACAGACCAGAACTGACCGAACAGACCAAGAACAGACTTTAATAAAACATTAAAAACATACATTTTTTACATATTTTTTTACTTTTTGGGTATTAATAACAATTGTAATTTATAAAAGAGAAAAAACCTAGAACTGACCAAGAACCGACCAAGAACAAACTTTAATAAAACATTAAAAACATAGATTTTTTACATATTTTTTTGACTTTTTTGGTATTAATAACCATTGTAATTTATAAAAGAGAAAAAAAATTGGTAAGAAAAGAAAAAACCTAGAACAGACTAAAAACAGACCAAGAAAAGAAAAGGATGGTTCTTGGTCTGTTCTTAGTATGTTCTAGGATTTTTCCTTTTTTACCAATTTTTTTCTCATTTATAAATTACAATGGTTATTTATACCCAAAAAGTCAAAAAAAAATATGTAAAAAATGTATGTTTTTAATGTTTTATTAAAGTTTGTTCTTAGTTTGTCCATGGTCTGTTCTAGGTTTTTTCTTTTTTTATCAATTTTTTTCTCTTTTATAAATTACAATGGTTATTAATACCCAAAAAGTCAAAAAATATGTAAAAAAATGTATGTTTTTAATGTTTTATTAAAGTTTGTTCTTGGTCTGTTCTTGGTCTGTTCTAGGTTTTTTCTTTTTTTACCATTTTTTTTCTCTTTTATAAATTACAATGGTTATTAATACCCAAAAAGTCAAAAAAATATGTAAAAAATGTATGTTTTTAATGTTTTATTAGAGTTTGTTTATGGTATGTTCTTAGTCTGTTCTTGGTCTATTCGGTCGGTTCTGGTCTATTCTTGGTCTGTTCTTAGTATGTTCGGTCGGTTTTGGTCTATTCTTAGTCAATTCTTGGTCTTTTTGGTCGGTTAATGGTCTGTTCTTGGTTATTTTAATGTTATTTAACTTATTCCGTGAATTGGAGGCGGGGCACTGCCCATCTTTTTGGACCCAAGGCTCGCCCCGGCGTGCCACCCCCCGCGCGTGCAAACACGCATTTTGCCATCTTTGGGACTGGTTCGAAGTTTTCCAAAAAAAAAAATCATTGTGTAAAAATTTGGGCAGCATTTCCCCATAAATATAAGCTTCCCCAAAGCCAAAATAACCTGTTGAATATAATAAGTGTAATTACATTGTAACGATGAAATTTTTTTTCATGAGTACATTGGTGTCTTTTTACATTTCTTCTGATAATGTCTATATTGCCCACACCTAGCACATTGGTTCTGTTTTCGTGTGAACTCACCCATGCTGGGAATGCGTTTTTACTCTGGCCTACCCCTCTTTGGTACAACTCGCGGTGGAACAAGGTGAACTTCCTTTACGTGATTCAGAATATCCCATTGCACTGTATCCGGCACAGGATAGATCGTCTCAGCATACGCAAGAGCCCAAACTTCTGTCCTGTAGTATTTTGAGCATAAATCATAGAGAGATATTCCTGCTTCTCTACAACATGATATTGCATGCTCGCATGGTATCTGCTAAAGGTCGAACACATGACAAGTGCAACTCCTCGCTCCAATGTTGACAATTACAGTGGCCTCTCCACCTGTCACTTGGAACTTAACAATATTAAGTCTTGTGGCTGTTAGAAATCCCACTTTGTTATGCCTCCCACGAAGAGTTTTTTCCACACTTGGTGTTAATAATGTTTTAGTTTTAGAAGCTTCGACCCACCTATTATTAAACCACTCAGACATCTTCGCTTGTATAAAATTAAAGAGGGCAATGACAGGGTAATCTCGAACATCTTTGATCATTGCATTAACTGACTCAGACATGTTTGCGGTCATAATATTATTTTGATTTCCTTTAAAATGAGCACGATACCACATTTCAAAACGTACCTGCTCCTGTAGATATCTGGCAATACTGGGATATCTTGCAAACAACTCATCAAACAAGATAAAAAACTCATTAATGCGGTAGGCCTCAGCGGTTTTAAAGAACAATGGCAGAACACCGCTACATCTGAAATTACTCTTGATGTTTTGAGACACATGTCATGTGCAACAACCTTGATGTGCTAATGTATAAACTGTAGACAATGCATTACTTATACTTTGATTCCTATCGGAAATAAAAACTAATTCCACAGAATCAATGATAATTTCCTTCAAGTTTGAGAAGAACCATGTCCAGGATGCATCATTCTCTGAGTCTACAATGGCCCATGCGATGGGATAACAATGACGTTCACTATCCTGTACAGTGGCAACTAACAACGTACCTCTGAATTTTCCTTGCAACCACGTTTCATTAACACTGATAACTTTCCTCATGCAACGAAAACCTTGTATACAAGGTCCATATGCTAGGAAAAGATAGATAAAATGGTTATGTTCAAAAAATGAATATTGGTGATACTGTCGTGATTAGTAAGAGACACCATATGAAAGTATGATGGGAGCTTAGTGAAGCTTTCTTCGGCCATACCTCTTAGGAGTTGAAGTGCATGCTCACGAGCCTTCCATCCTTTGTAATAACTGAAGTCCGTCCCGAATTCGTCATGGGCATATTTCTGAATTGATTTGGTGTTTGACGCCTATGAATTGGTTTTTCATGCAACTTCCAATAATGGAGTACGTTGCTTACCTGTGCCTCGCCGAACGCTTTTCTAATGAGCAAGAGTGAACACCATTATACTTACGGATTACAAACATGTTCGATAGTCTCAGTTTGCAGGCTCGGATACGCCACACACATTTCAGATCCACACACTCTACTATAAGCACGTCTTTATTTGATTTTGTTGTTCGAAATTCAAAACTTCCCCTTCAAAGCTATTAAATGCAGCTTTTCCTTCAAATCATTCTTACTTGTAAAGTACTGACCAACTTCTAAACTAGATTCGTCACTGAAGATAGATCCATGAGATGATCCAAACTCAATCTTGTCGATACAAACTAAAGGACCAGTAACTCTACTTCATTTATAATGGCAAGTGGTTGTGGCTCTAGCTGTGGCTGTGACTCTGGTTGTGGTTGCGACTGTGGTGGAATATTATTACGAGTCAAAAACTCATATGTAGCTACAATACCCATAAAATCACGATCAAAAAAATCGTCATGCAAAGGATTTCTCCTAATTTTGACAAAATCAATATGTTCTTCTGGATTCATAAACTTCTCATCCCCTATCACGTGTAGCGGTACCCGTGGGCTATATCCCTGAAGAATAAGAAATCATCATTGTCTTTTATTACAACGGGCAACAATTTCTATTTCAAATTCGGTACCCATGATAACTGCAAAGAATGCTTTTGTCCATCAATTCCACATTTTCTACAAATCTTATCAACGAAGGTTTCGAGAGTATCTTTCTCATCCATACATATGCCAATTAAATTACAGTCTGTATGCCACACCCAACAACTTTCATTCTCCTCCCATTTTCCTCCAATGTAAAAAAAAATCCTCCACTGAGGCATTATTTAGGTTTTAAAACTGCAAAAATTTAATCAAGATAATAATATGTCATTAAAGCAAACCAAATATCCCACGAACAGACTAAGAACATACCATAAAATGAGAACAGACTAAGAACATACCATAAAATGAGAACAGACCAAGAACATACCATAATTAATAAGAACAAATCACGAACAAATCAAGAACAGACTATTAACTGACCAAACAGACCAAGAACAGACAAAGAACCAACCTCCAGACCAAGAACAGACCATTAACCGACCGAACAGACCAAGAATAGACTAAGAACTGACCACCAGACCAGGAACAGACCAAGAACAGACCAGAACAGACTAGAATCGATTGAACAGACTAAGAACAGACCACAAACCGACCATATTATAAGAACAGACCACGAACCGACAAGAACAAACCTTTTTTTTTCTAAACCCAGCATATCTTCATCATATCAGACAATGTAAACTGGTCTTTTACCATGTAAAATTACTATTTGAATGGATTTTAAACATTTTTAACTACATTCTCATCTTAAAAACATATGAACAACAACGAAAAACACCATTAGAAATATAGAAAAAGAAAGACTTACTTAGTAGCTCTTCTTCAAACTTCGTTTTGGACGAGAAAAAAACGCTGAATGGGCAAGATAATAATGTTAATGAGGTTGAGAAGAAATGGAAGGCGGCTGGGAGAAGAAAATGACGCGAAATGGAAGAGGAGGAGGAGAAAGAAAACCCTAAAAACATAATTGATGACGTGGAATGCTAATGTGGAAGTTGGGCTACTTACCCAATTTAATTTTTTGGTGGTTTATTTACTTAAAAATACTTTTTACTTAGTCTATTTTCATTGATATTCATAAAAGAGTTTATTCATCAATTTTATGTGTATATATTTGTGAATATTTTATGAATATCAATAAAAATTTCATGATTATTTATGTAACCTTAAACACTGCATATAAGTGTTATATACAAGAGGATAATGTTTAAGGATAATAATCAAAAAGCAATGTTCATAATGAATTTAATTAAAGTTCAAAATCTTTAATTAAAACATTATTAATACATGTCATTCCCATTTAGAATGTAATGGTGTTATCTGCACTGTTAATACAGCGAGATATTGAATGAGTGTATTTTGCATAATGAGATTATATGGAACAAGGACACAGGCACAATATGAATTCCTATGTCGAAAGGAGAAAGAGCCATATTACCTCTTCAGCTAATACATTTGGATGTATGTGGACCATTAAACGTCCAAGACAAAGGAGGTTACGAATATTTCATCGTCTTTATTGATGATTATTTGAAATATGGTTATGTTTACCTAATGCAACAGAAATCTAAAACTTTTAGAAATTTTAGAGAATTATGAGCAAAAGTTAAAAAACAGTTAGGTAAATCAATCAAGACACTTCGATTAGATCGATGGGGTGAATACATGGACCAAGAGTTTTAGGTTTTCTTGATTGAAGAAGGTGTGGTATCCCAATTGACTGCACCCGGTACACCACAACAGAATAGTGTAGCCGAAAGGAGAAATCAGACTTTGCTCGACATGATAATATCAATGTTGATTTATTCTTCACTTCCTACTTCGTTCTGGGTTTATGCCCTAAGAACCACCGTGTATATTCTGAATCTAGTACCATCTCAATCTATACCAAAGGCACCTCTAAAGTTGTGGAATGGTCAAAAGATAGTTTTGAAGCATATTCGCATGTGGGGGTGTTCGGCTCATGTGATGAAACAATAGACTGGAAAGTTGGAACCAAGATCAGAAGTATGCATATTATGTGGGATATGAAATAGGGACAAAATGATGATTATTTATATAGTCACGAGAATCAAAGGGTATTTGTATCAACAAATGCCACGTTTCTAGAGCATGACTATATGATAGTTTTCAAGCCTATAAGCTAAGTATTTCTGAAAAGTTACTTTCCAATAAGAGTGGACCACTACCGACAAGAGTTGTTGAAACGCTAACAAGTAAGACAACGATTCCTAATCAAACTCTTGTGGCACCTCGTTGATTACGCCCAAACGTGTACAAAAACAAGCGGTCTATTGTAGTACAACTTGAACGGTCAATCTCACGAGGAGTTGTTAAATTGAACAACAAATGATTAGCAAATAAAAAGCGTTAGGAAAGAAAGCAATGAAACAAAGAAAAAGAATGAGTGTTTTTGATGATTTTTTTGAACAATTTAAAAATGGAGAAAATTTAATAATAAAAAGTGGTAAGGCTTTGAGAATCCTCCATATGCTTTGTTCACCTATTTGGATTTTGATTCATAAATTGACTCAATTGAAAGTTTCACATCCCAAACAATCAATCGGAAAATAAATATTTGAAGAACATATGAAATAAAAATGTATTCGAGTAAATAAAATTCTAACATTTAGAATTAGGAAAAATTATCTTATGAGAAATCTAAGAGCGACAATATACCGTTGGCAATATTGTAGTAAAAGACTACTCATAAAACAATACCTATCAATATATAATATAGTGCAACAATTACATAAAAAGAGCTTGGCTAGATTTATATGAAAGTTGACAATAAAATATATTGATAAGAGGAAGAAATATGATAAAAGAAAATTATTTACTCAAATGTATAAAACTTACAAACTTTTAGAGAATCAAAATCCAAATAAGTTCACTACACATATAGGATCATCTCTAGCCTCACCTAAATACTCTAGCCTAGCTTGCACGTAATTCCCATAAAATTCTAAAAAGAAAATATGAGAATAAGAACAAGAAGATGAGAGAAAATATGTGAAAATTTAGACTCTAAAATCAACAACCTAAACACTTTGACATGCCCCTATTTATAGAGTTATTAGGCCAAACTAAAAATTACAACCAGAAATAAAATAAAATTAACAACAAAAATAAAACAACAAAAACGTTGCATGAAAATTTACTACACTTAATTTTGTGAGTAAAAATTGATAAAAGAAGAAGGCAACGGAAGAAAACGCCTGAGAAGAAACCCAAAAGACTGGACATGTGTCGCGCGGAGGAGAGCTACGTTGGGCTCTGCGGAAGTGTCGGACACGTGGCAATATGGGAGAGGGCGGAGGTGAGTAATTTGGCCAACAGCTGGATCCACGCAGGGGAAGCTGGGACACGTGGCGGGCGTTGATTGGTGGAGAAGAAGAAGTGGCCGACAATACTTCTGCTCGCGACACGTGGCGGACGTTGATTGGGAAGAAGCAGCACGCGGGACCCACGCGGAGAAGAAATGCTGAACGCCCAAACGAGCGCGTGAAGGAGACTCGCTCGGGGAATGGGCAATGCGCGCCAAGCGCGCGTGTGCAAGGGGACAGGAGGGGCCCACGCGGATCTGCGACGAACACGAAATAGACACGTGGCGGGATGGACTGACGCGGCTTGTATGGCTCGGCGCGGCTCGGACGCTTGGCGCGGCTCGGATGCTTGGCTGGCATACTGGGCTTCTTAGTGGGCTGAATTGGGCTTTTCTTGGGCTCAACTTTTGGGTTTTGCTTGGTAAACTAGCCCAAATTCAATTATTTTCTTTAAAAACCTGAAAAATAAGATAAATTCAATTAAAATTAAATCCTCTAAATTTAAGAATATTTGAGATTAAAATCACAAATTTGATAAAATAATTTGACAATTATGAACATTAAAAGTGCAAATTTGTGTACTTATCACTTGTCATAGTATAAGGATAAGCAAGTTACTTGACCGGTATATCGGGAAAGCACAGATCATCACTGTTGATGACGAGAAGGAGGATATGTTGCCCTTTAATGTTGCGATGGACGATTTGATAAGGAAAAGTGGCAAGCATCTATTAAACTCGAGCTAGAGTCCATGTACTCTAACTCAGTCTGGCAACTTGTAGATCTACCCGAATGGGTAAAACCCATTGGATGCAAGTGGATCTTCAAGAGAATAAGATGAGCGGATGGAAAAGTAGAGACTTATAAAGCAAGGCTAGTGGTTAAGGATTACACCTAGAAAGAGGGAGTTGACTATGAGGAAACTCTCTCACCAGTGGCCATGCTTAAGTCCATCCGAATACTCTTAGCCATAACAACATATTTTGAATATGAGATATGGCAGATGAATGTCAAGACAGCTTTTCTGAATGGCTATCTTGAGGGAACCATCTATATCGATCAGCCAGAGGGTTACATAGAGAAAGGCCTAGAGTAGAAAGTCTGCAAACTGTAGAGATCTATTTATGGATTGAAGCAAACTTCTAGAACATAGAATATCAGGTTTGATGAGGCTATTAAGTCTTATGGATTTTATCAAAACCAAGATGTTTCAAATGAAAGAAAAGAAGATGTTCTTATTCTTTATAAACCCAAATATCTGATATTCAGTGGGAGTAGTCAGTCGTTATCAGTTGAACTCAAGATTCGATCATTGAGTAGCCGTGTAATGTATCCTTAAAAGTATAAGGAAAACAAGAAACTATAAGATAGTTTAGTTAGTGAAAGAGTTGTCTTTCGCGGGATACATAGACTTTGACTATGAGTCATACGTGGATTTTAACAATCAACATCCAAGTCTGTGTTCACACTAGGTGAAGGAGTCATGACAAGAAAGGTTGTTGGCAAAGTGTGATTGCTAATTTTATCATTAAGAGTTAATGTGTAGTAGCTTGTGAAGCAGCAAAAGAAATCAACCTGACTCTAGAAAATTCTTAAATGACCTGGAAGTTGTTTCAGGCATAGATCAGTCATAGACACCTAGAAAGTTTTAGGATTGGAGACATATTCTACCTGCTTTAAGACAAGTGGGAGATTGTTAGGAATGATGTCCTAGAAGCAAAAGATGTAATAAGATATTTATAATTTATTTAATAAAAGAGTTTATTCATCAATGTTATGTGTATATATTTGTGAATATTTTATGAATATCAATGAAAATTCCATGATTATTTATGTAACCTTAAACATTGTATATAAGTATTGAATACGAGAGGATAATGTTTAAAGATAATAATCAAAAAGCAATGTTCATAATGAATTTAATTAAAGTTCAGAATCTTTAATTAAAACATTATTAATACATGTCATTCCCATTTAGAATGGAATGGTGTTATCCGCACTGTTAATATGGCGAGATATTGAATGAGTGTATTTCGCATAATGAGATTATGTGGAACAAGCACGTAGACACAATATGAATTTCTAATAATTTCCATTAAGTATAGAAATTCTAATTGAGTCTACCGATGGTTATATATAGAATGATCTTAATCCTGAGTTTTTAACAAACTCCTATTTATAGATTTGTGTCTTTTGATTTTGCTCGGTATGGATTCTGAGACCCTGAATCATATTCTTTGTATTTTGGAGACATGATGAAGTAGGTAGCCGGGAATGTTATTATACGATATGGAATCCATTCCTTCTTGAAAAAGAAATAGATAAATAATTCTCTTGAGGGTTGATTCGGTACTTGGACTAGTAGGACCTCCGATTCATGAATGTGTTTTATGAATCACTGTCCATTAGAGAATCAATGGTACTCAAGGATAAAGAAGTAATTAGAGAGCTTAACGGATTTTTACTAGCTCTAATTATGAATTATTTATGGAGGATCGATCTATATGTAATGACTATATCGAATGGACACTTCATAGTTTAGAAGTAATTTATGTCTATAATTTCGTGAGTGGAATTCCAAGTTTATAGTAGAGTAACTATTGGAATTAATAGAATTAATTAATTAATTAAAGTGTTTAATTAATTATTAATTTTATTGGAGCTCGAGATTATAGGTCCATTAGTCCCTGCGTCATACTAGTAATTCTACTAGACATAGAAGGCAAAATGGGAATTTTAGAATTACGCAATTCTAAAATTAAACACTAAAAAATAATTAATTGAGAATTAATTATTATTTAAATAATGTGATTATTTAAGTTTGAATTTGAACACATCTAGATTTATCCATTTAAACTTATTTGATAAGTTGTTCAATTTAGAATTCAAATTAATTTAAGTTTGACTTAAATTGGAATTTGAATTTGAGTCAAAATTGGACTACAGGATAAAGGAAGATTTTCTCTTCCTTCCCTATCTGATATTGGCGCCACACAGGGATAAGAATCCCCTAAGGTGGCCGGCCACACTAAGGATAAGGAATGAAAGATTTTGTTTCAAATTCAAATAGGAGATAATTAACAAGCTTTATCTTCGAGATAGAGATTGAATTCCTTCTAGAAGTTTAACTTCTACTCTATAAATAAGAGAATATTAGAAAATTGTGGAGACAATTTTTTGATACGATTTCAAAACAATTTTTCAACCCTAATTGTTAAGGCTGGCCGAAATTCCCTTGGTAGAGATGAATGAAAAAATTGTCTCCAAAAATTCCACAAAGTGCATGCGTTGGTGTTTGTGGAAATTCGAGTGTTTATTGTAACCCGTTTTGTCTCATGTGTACCCACACATTCGTCTTCCTAGATTCTAGGAATTGATGTAGAAGACATTGATTTTCTAAACACAAAGCTTTGAAGAAAGGATTGTTCGAGGTCAAAGAACTTAAGTTATCAACCGAGTCGGCCTCCAGGTATTTTTCCTAATTGAGTTATTAATAAATGAATTAATAAGATTAATTTATTTGTGCATAAATGAATATAGTCTATAGAGTATCTCAAAGGTTTTATGAAAATTTTTGTTATACATGATCCGCCTCCCGCCACGCTTCCGCATCCGAATTCGATTCGGCAACCAACATAGCATATATTAATAATCGTTCTCTTTGGCCATTAATTTAATTAGCAGAGCTCCTAGGAGAGATTAATAATTAAATTAATCTTGAGTGTATAAGCATCATTTCAACTATTTGATCCATATTTTATAATTGTTACCTATGGGTGTACAACCATAAAATATGCTCAAATAAATTATCCTCTCGGAGATCCACACCGGTGCATAATGAATCCCTTCCTAGGGGTCGATATCTATTGGGAATAATGTCCTGAAAGCATGAGATGTAAAAGGATATTTATTCCCAATTTAATAAAATAGTTTATTCATCATTTTATGTGCATATATTTATGAATATTTTATGAATATCAAATAAAATTCCTTGATTATTTATGTAACCTTAAACATGGTATATAAGTGTTATATACAAGAGGATAATGTTTAAGGATAATAATCAAAAGTAACTATTCATAATTTAATTAAAGTTCGGAATCTTTAATTAAAACATTATTGATACATGTCATTCCCATTTAGAATGGAAGCGGTGTTATCCGCCTTTATTAATATGGCGAGATATTGAATGAGTGTATTTCGCATAATGAGATTATGTGGAACATGGACACAGACACAATATGAATTTCTAATAATTTCGTTAAGCATAGAAATTCTAATTGAGTCTACCGATGGTCATATATAGAATGATCTTAATCCCGAGTTCTTAACAAACTCCTATTTATGGATTTATGTCTTTTGATTTACTCGCACGGATTCCGAGACCACGAAACCTATTCCTTGTATTTTGGAGACATAATGAAATAGGTAGCTGGGAATGTTATTATACGAGATGGAATCCATTCCTTCTTGAGAAAGAAGTAGATAAATAATTCTCTTGAGTGTTGATTCGGTACTTGGATTAGTAAGAGCGCCCGGTTCATGAATGTGTTTTATGAATCACTATCCATTAGAGAATCAATGGTACTCAAGGATAAAGATGTAATTAGAGAGGTTAACAGATTCTACCCGACTCTAATTATGAATTATTTATGGAGGATTGATCTATATGCAATGACTATATCAAATGGACACTTCACGGTTTAGAAGTAATTAATGTCTATAATTCCGAGAGTGCAATTCCAAGTTTATAGTGGAGTAACTATTGGAATTAATAGAATTAATTAATTAATTAAAGTGTTTAATTAATTATTAATTTTATTGGAGCTCGTAATTATAGGTCCATTAGTCCCCGCGTCGTCCTTGTAATTCTACCGGACACAAAGGGCAAAATGGGAATTTTAGAATTACGGAATTCTAAAATTAAAACTCGAAGAATAATTAATTGAGAATTAATTATTATTTAAATAATGAGATTATTTAAATTTGAATTTGAACATATCTAGATTTATCCATTTAAACTTATTTGATAAGTTGTTTAATTTAGAATTCAAATTAATTTAAGTTTGACTTAAATTCGAATTTGAATCTGAATTAAAATTGAACTACTGGATAATGGATAAAATATCTTCCTTCCTTATCTTATTTAGGTGCCACACACAAAGGGATAAAACCCTAGGGTGGCCGGCCAACTAAGGGATAAAGGGAAGGGATTTTTTGTTCCAAATTCAAAATTGGAGATAAGGATTTGATCCTATTTTGAAGATTGACTTCTTCTCTTTAAATATGAGATAAATGAAAGATTGTGGGACAATCTTGAAATCACTTTCAGCCCTAGTTCCCCTAGTGCTGGCCGAAATTCCTCATAGCAAAAGAGAGAAAATATTTTTCTCCAAAAATTCCACATCGTGCATGCGTTGGTGTTTGTGGAAATTCGAGTGTTTGAAACCTATTTTGTCTCACGTGTGCCCACACACACGCTCACGTGGAATCAAGGAATTGACGTGGAAGACTTTGGTGTTCTAAACACAAAGCTTGGAGCTAGGACTGTTAGGTGGTCAAAGAAAATCAAGATATCATCCGAGTCGGCTACAAGGTATTTTTTTCGGTTGATCCTTGAATCTTATAAATTAATGAGATTAATTTATTGGTGCATAAATTAATATAATCTATAGAGTATCTCAAAAGTTTTATGAAATTTTTGTGATACACGATCCGCCTTTCCGCTGCGTTTCGCATCCGAATTCGATTCGGCTTCCAACAATTGGTATCGAGCGGTCTATAGATTTATATTAATTTATGCTTCGATTATTCGATAATCATAATCAATATTAAATATGTGATATTTAATTATGTATGTATGTGATGAGTAGGCACTTGCATTTATGGATGTTTATTTTTATTCATGATGATGAATGTATGGATGATGGATTTGGTCTTTAATTATATGGTTCCATGGATCGGTTATATTCATTTGTTAATAAATTATTTGTAATTTAATTCGGGATTAGAATTATTGTAATTCTAGGATTTGGGTAGAATTAGGGTTTTTGAATCAAGAAGGAGGCCATGAAGATCATATTTGAAGCCTTCAAAGAAGCCCAGAAACTGCCCAGAAAAATTCTGGAAATCGCGGCCCAGATGCGTCTCGGACGCGGCCCAGGCGCGGCCAGGACGCGGCCCAGGTGCGTCCCGGACGCGGCCCAGGCGCGGCCAGGACGCGGCCCAGGCGCGTCCCGGACGCGGCCAGGACGCGGCCCAGGCGTGTCCAGGCCGCGCCCCAGCGCGTGGCCAGGCCGCGGCCCAGCGCGCCTGGCGGCCCAAATTCGGGATTTGATCCCGAATGGGCCCGAAGGTTTCTGAAACCCTCGTAAAGCGTGCCGATGAGGCCGGAAAAGTTCCGGATCCCAAGGAAGGTGAAATCCAACCCGGAGACAAAGAATGAAGCCGAAGAATAAAGAATTCAAGAATCGAAGACCCGTTGATGTAACGGAAGAATATAATTATTGTAATTATTTATTTATTCGATTCGATTGAGTTGTAATTTATTTTTCCATGGGACCCGGTCAAATCCATCTCAATAGTTGATTGCATATATTTATATTTTATGTTGATAATTATATATTATATATGTCCATGCATATAACATGCCATGTAGATATAATGTGCCTACTCATATGTTTTTATAACATGCCATGCATACACGCCGCCAATTGTTATTATTTATTTTATTTATTATAAAAGTGTTTTAGAAAAATAAAATAAAATAAGAACCATGCGCTAAAAATCGATTTAATATGATTAAATTGATTTAAGTTGCAAAATTGATTTGCAAAATAATGTTACATGTGAAATTGAATTTAAAAGTTAAATTTTTGAATTTCACTTATCCGAAAAATAAATTGTTTATTTTTCGATTTGAAAATCATGAGATGTTTTTCAAATAAAATACATATTTGCAAAATAATGAGTGGGAGAGGGTTGTATGGCAATACGACCCACTAGTCTCCGCCGTTAGCGCAACAACCGTGAGATCCGGAAAGGGGCTTTTGCGGCGACATTGAATCCCTCCCTAAAGGAGAGTGTCCTTGCCGGATCAATAACAAGGTTGGCTTCCTAGAGATAAGATTTCAGGATGTATTTCCGAATTGACTACCCAAAGGTAGCAATCCGGAGTTAAGTCTATGGGATCCGAAACGGTGGGTTGCACTCATAAAATATAATCAAATCTGTTGGTTATATTTTTGTTGAAAAACTTGGTAGTTAATAAATATGAAAATATGAGATATTTTGATTATATTTATTAACCGAGAAGAGTCTCGGTCTAATTGGCATATAACTTGACTACCCAAAGGTACACTTTATATGTGGAAAATTGGATTATCGTTGGCACCTAAAATTAAAACATGATTTATGTATTTTTCATGTGCATCATGCATCATATTTAATTGTGCCTAAATACATGCCTTGATATTCATGCACATAAATTGATTAGATGAATATTCTATTTATTTCTAGCAATATGTCGAATCCCATTATCACACTACTAGCGACTGAAAAATTAGACGGTGATAATTATGCTAAGTGGAAAAGTAACATGAACATACTATTGGTCTGCGAAGACTATAAGTTTGTCCTAGTGGAGGAATGTCCTCCTGAACCCGCGGCAACTGCATCCAAAACCGCAAGGGAGCCTTTTGATCGCTGGATCAAGGCCAACAAAAAAAGCAAAGTGCTTTATGCTGGCTAGTATGAGCGATAAAGCCGCAAAGAAGCATGAGGAGATGGAGACTACTTATGAGATAATGGAGTCTCTAGAAGCCATGTTCGGCGCTCCTTCTGAAAAGGCTTGTTTGGATGTCGTAAGGGCTTTCATGAACGATAAGATGAAGAAAGGTTCTTCAGTCAAGGCACATGTTTTGAATATGATTGATCACCTCCACGATGCGGAGATCAATGGTGCCAAAATCGATGAAGCCACCCAAGTTGGCATCATCCTGGAAAGCCTGTCCCCTGACTTTCATGAGTTCGTGAACAACTTTGTTATGAACAAAAAGAAGTGCAATCTCACTGAACTCATGAATGACCTGCAAAACTTCGAATCCACCAACAAAAAAGGGGAGGAGAAGCAAATGTTGTAGTTGCCGGAAGTTCTGGTAAAAACAAAAGGAAAAACCAGAACCAGGGAAAAGCGAAGGAGAAAAAGGAACAAGGTAAATCAGATTTACTAGTTCTTGAAACATGTTTAGTAGAGGGTGATACCTCAGCCTGGATAATTGATTCGGGAGCAAGTAATCATGTTTGTTTTTCTTTGCAAAGTCTCAGTTCTTACACTGAGCTAGCCGATGGGGACTACACGATGAAAGTAGGAAATGGCGCAAGAGTTTCGGCGAAAGCAGTGGGAGAAGTTAGACTTCGTTTTAGGGAAAATAAATTTTTAGTTTTGAACAATGTTTATTTTATTCCAGACATTCGCAGAAATTTGATTTCTGTGGCCAAATTATTTGAACAATTATTTAAAGTTTATTTTGATAATGAATTTGTTCATATTTCTAAAATGGTTTAAATATTTGTTCGGACGTCTGGATGATGGTTTATATTGTATAAAACCAATACCTAACTCCGCTTAATCTTTGAAATGTTCGGAGTTGCGAACCTAAGAATAAAAAGCAAAAGATTTCTCACGATAACAATACATATACATGGCATCTTAGGCTTGGTCATATTAACCTAAAAAGGATTGAACGATTTGGTAAAGGATGGTCCTTTATGCGAACTAAAAGTTGGTGAGCTTCGACCGTGAATCTGTTTGGAAGGTAAAATGACCAAGAGGCCTTTCACGACATTTAAAGGAGAAAGACCTACAGAAGAACCCCTTCGGTTGATACATTCGGATGTATGTGGACCGTTAAACGTCCGGGCTAGAGGAGGTTCTGAATAATACGTCACTTTTATTGACGACTATTCGAGATATGGTTATGTTTATTCGATGCAACGGAAATCAAACTTTTGGAAAGTTTAGAGAATTCCGAGCGAAGTTGAAAAACAATTAGGTAAACCAATCAAGACACTTGATCGGATCGAGGGGGTGAATACTTGGACCAAGAGTTCCGGGATTTCTTGATTGAAGAAGGTGTGGTATATCCCAATTGATCGCACCGGCACACCACAGCAAAATGGTGTGGCCGAAAGGAGAAATCGGACTTTGCTTGACATGATGAGATCAATGTTGAGTTATTCTTCACTACCTTCTTTTTGGGGTTATGCCTAAAAAAACCGCTATGTATATTCTGAATCTAGTTCCATCTAAATCTATACCTAAGACACCCCTAGAGTTGTGGAATGGTCAAAAACCTAGTTTGAGACACATTCAAGATATGGGGGAGTCCAAGACACGTCTTTGAGGCAAAAGACGGGAAGTTGGAACCAAGGTCGAAGTATGCATCTTTGTGGGATACCCACAAGGGACAAGAGGAGGACTGTTTTATAGTCAAGCAGATCAAAAGGTGTTTGTATCGACAAATGCCACATTTTTCGGAGCATGACTATATGATAGATTTCAAGCCCGAAGTAAGATAGTATTAGAAGAGTTACTTTCCGATGAGATCGGACCACAATCGACAAGAGTTGTCGGACCACTCGGAGAAAAGACCACGGTTCCTAATCGGACTCAGCTGGCACCTCGTCGTAGTGGGAGGGTAAGCACGTTACCCGACCGTTATACGAGGAAGCCCAAATCGTCACTGATGATGACGGTGAGGAGGATCCATCGACCTTTAAGGATGCGATGGATGATTCTCGATAAGGAAGAATGGCAAGAAGCTATGAAACTCGAGATGGAGTCTATGCACTCTAACTCGCCCCGGCAACTTGTAGATCTACCGAAGGGGTAAAACCCATTGGATGCAAGTGGATCTTCAAGAGAAAGAGAGGAGCGGATGGAAAAGTAGAGACTTTTAAAGCAAGGCTAGTGGCTAAGGGTTATACCCAAAAGGAGGGAGTTGACTATGAGGAAACTTTCTCGCCGATAGCCATGCTTAAGTCCATCCGGATACTCCTGGCCATAGCAAAGATATTTTGACTATGAGATATGGCGGATGGACGTCAAGACAGCTTTTTTACGAATGGCTATCTTGATGAAACCATCTATATGGATCAGCCAGAGGGTTACATAGTGGAAGGCCAACAGCAGAAAAGTCTGCAAACCGCAAAGGTCCATTTATGGACCAAGCGAAGCTTCTAGATCATGGAACATCAGGTTTGATGAGGCTGTAAAGTCTTATGGATTTGATCAAAACATTGATGAACCATGCGTCTACAAGTACAAGAAAAAAGAGAAAGTGGTCTTCTTAATTTTTACGTCGATGACATCCTACTCATAGGGAATGATGTGGGAATGATGACAGATGTAAAGGAGTGGTTAGCCAGCCAATTCCAAATGAAAGATTTAGGAGAGGCAAGCTATGTTCTTGGGATCAAGATTATTCGAGATCGCAAGAAAAAGCTTTTGGCATTATCACAAGCATCTTATATAGACAAAGTGTTGTCTAGGTATTCGATGCAAAACTCCAAGAAAGGGAATTTGCCTTCTAGGCATGGTATTCATCTTTCTAAGGAGCAATGTCCAAAGACCCCAGCAGGGGAAGAAGATATGAGAAGGTATCCCTCACGCCTTCGCCGTGGGAAGCCTTATGTATGCCATGTTGTGTACAAGACCAGATATACGCTATGCAGTGGGAGTAGTCGATCGCTACCGGTCCAACCGAGGATTGGATCATTGGGTTGCAAAGTGAAGTGTATTCTCAAGTATCTTAGGAGAACGAAACTATATGTTAGTATATTCCGGAGAAGATCTGTCTCTCACGGATACCTGATTCGATTTCCAATCGATAGAGATAGTCGACAGTCGACATCCGGATCTGTGTTCACTCTTAATGGAGGAGCCGTGGTATGGAGAAGTATAAAGCAAAAAGTGTGTTCTTGACTCTACCATGGAAGTTGAATATGTTGCAGACTTGTGAAGCCGCAAAAGAAGCTACATGGCTCGGGAAGTTCTTAAGCGATCCGGAAGTTGTTCCGGATATGGATAAGCCAATTAAGCTCTCTTTGTGACAACAAAGTGGAGCGGTGGCTAATTCAAAAGAACCTAGAAGCCATAAGAGTGCGAAACATATAGAAAGGAAATATCACCTGATTAGAGACATTGTGGATAGAGGCGATGTAGCGGTTCTGAAGATCGCGTCAGAGGACAACCTTGCTGACCCGTTCACCAAGACATTGCCATTGAACGTTTTTGATCGGCACTTAGATGGATTTGGGATTAGAGACATGACACACCTGCTTTAGGACAAGTGGGAGATTGTTGGGAATAATGTCCTGAAAGCATGAGATGTAAAAGGATATTTATTCCCAATTTAATAAAATAGTTTATTCATCATTTTATGTGCATATATTTATGAATATTTTATGAATATCAAATAAAATTCCTTGATTATTTATGTAACCTTAAACATGGTATATAAGTGTTATATACAAGAGGATAATGTTTAAGGATAATAATCAAAAGTAACTATTCATAATTTAATTAAAGTTCGGAATCTTTAATTAAAACATTATTGATACATGTCATTCCCATTTAGAATGGAACGGTGTTATCCGCACTGTTAATATGGCGAGATATTGAATGAGTGTATTTCGCATAATGAGATTATGTGGAACATGGACACAGACACAATATGAATTTCTAATAATTTCCGTTAAGCATAGAAATTCTAATTGAGTCTACCGATGGTCATATATAGAATGATCTTAATCCTGAGTTCTTAACAAACTCCTATTTATGGATTTATGTCTTTTGATTTACTCGGTACGGATTCCGAGACCCTGAAACCTATTCCTTGTATTTTGGAGACATAATGAAATAGGTAGCTGGGAATGTTATTATACGAGATGGAATCCATTCCTTCTTGAGAAAGAAGTAGATAAATAATTCTCTTGAGTGTTGATTCGGTACTTGGATTAGTAAGAGCGCTCTGGTTCATGAATGTGTTTTATGAATCACTATCCATTAGAGAATCAATGGTACTCAAGGATAAAGATGTAATTAGAGAGGTTAACGGATTCTACCTGACTCTAATTATGAATTATTTATGGAGGATTGATCTATATGCAATGACTATATCAAATGGACACTTCACAGTTTAGAAGTAATTAATGTCTATAATTTCGAGAGTGCAATTCCAAGTTTATAGTGGAGTAACTATTGGAATTAATAGAATTAATTAATTAATTAAAGTGTTTAATTAATTATTAATTTTATTGGAGCTCAGAATTATAGGTCCATTAGTCCCCGTCGTCCTTGTAATTCTACCGCAGACACAAAGGGCAAAATGGGAATTTTAGAATTACGGAATTCTAAAATTAAATACTCAAGAATAATTAATTGAGAATTAATTATTATTTAAATAATGAGATTATTTAAATTTGAATTTGAACATATCTAGATTTATCCATTTAAACTTATTTGATAAGTTGTTTAATTTAGAATTCAAATTAATTTAAGTTTGACTTAAATTAAATTTGAATCTGAATTAAAATTGAACTACTTGGATAATGGATAAAATATCTTCCTTCCTTATCTTATTTAGGTGCCACACACAAAAGGGATAAAACCCTAGGGTGGCCGGCCAACTAAGGGATAAAGGGAAGGGATTTTTTGTTCCAAATTCAAAATTGGAGATAAGGATTTGATCCTATTTTGAAGATTGACTTCTTCTCTTTAAATATGAGATAAATGAAAGATTGTGGGACAATCTTGAAATCACTTTCAGCCCTAGTTCCCCTAGTGCTGGCCGAAATTCCTCATAGCAAAGAGAGAGAAAATATTTTTCTCCAAAAATTCCACATCGTGCATGCGTTGGTGTTTGTGGAAATTCGAGTGTTTTGAAACCTATTTTGTCTCACGTGTGCCCACACACACGTCTCACGTGGAATCAAGGAATTGACGTGGAAGACTTTGGTGTTCTAAACACAAAGCTTGGAGCTAGGACTGTTCGTGGTCAAAGAAAATCAAGATATCATCCGAGTCGGCTACAAGGTATTTTTTCGGTTGATCCTTGAATCTTATAAATTAATGAGATTAATTTATTGGTGCATAAATTAATATAATCTATAGAGTATCTCAAAAGTTTTATGAAATTTTTGTGATACACGATCCGCCTTTCCGCTGCGTTTCCGCATCCGAATTCGATTCGGCTTCCAACAATATCACCATGTGTTACTTGCGGATCAACGATGGAAGCCATAGGTCTTTTCTTCAAAAGCCCTCACCCACTCAATCTTTTGGAAAACAAGGTTTTATGTTAAATAATATGCATGAACAATTTTAATGAGCGGCACTCCCTATTCTACATGACATGTTATCACTGTTGGTAACTGAATCGAATTCGGATGCGGAAGCCCGGGGAAAGGCAGATCGTGTATAATAAAAATTTTCACAAAACTTTTGAGATACTCTATAGATTATATTAATTTATGCACGAATAAATTAATCACATTACTTTATATGTCAATAACTCAATTAGGAAAAATACCTAGAGGCCGACTCGGATGATAACTTGAGTTCTTTGACCTCGAACAATCCTTGCTCCAAGCTTTGTATTTAGAAAACTAAAGTCTTCCACGTCAATTCCTTGATTCCATGTAGACGTGTGTTTGGGCACATGTGAGACAAAACAGGTTTCAAAAACACTCGAATTTTCACAAACACCAACGCATGCACGATGAGAAATTTTTGGGAGAAAAAATTTTCCTCTCACTCTCTCTTGAGAATTTCGGCCAGCCTTAACTCTTAGAGCAGAAAAATTATTTCAAAAATTGTATTCACAATTTTCAATCATTCTCATATTTAAATAGTAGAAGTCAAACTTCAAAAAATAATCAAATCTCTATCTCCTATTTGAATTTGAAACAAAAAATCTCCCTCTTCCTTATCCATTGTGGCCGGCCACCCCTTAGGGTTTTTACCCTGTGTGTGGCGCCAATTACAGATAAGGAAGGAAGAGAAATCATCATTTATCCTGTAGTCCAATTTTAATTCAAATTCAAATTCGAATTTAAGCCAAACTTAAATTAATTTGAATTCTAAATTGAACAACTTATCAAATAAGTTTAAAAGGATAAATTTAAATTATGTTCACAATTCAAATTCAAATTTAAATGCATGGTGTCTTGAAAGGAATGGGCCTATTTTTTGCAAAGTCTAAACACTACTTTCAGAAAGAGAGAAATAGGCCAAAACTTGAGATGAATTAAATTTATAGGCTAATAATTTATATAAGTTAATAAATAGGTCAAATTATGATATATTCAAATTTATCTACACATAAAATTTCAAAAATGCTCTTTTCAATCAAAAAAACCCTAATACCTTTCTCTCTCCTCTATGTCTCAGCTCTCTCTCTCTCTCACTAACCTCCGCTCTCTCTCTCTCTCTCTCATCGACCTCCATTCTCTCTCTCTTCCCTTCGGCACTCTCCGGCGAACTGTTTCTTCCCTCCGCCGCTCTCCCACGATCACTTTCTCTTCCCTCCGACACTCTCCAGTGAACTGTTTTTTCCCTCCGCCGCTCTCCCATGATCACTCTCTCTTCCCTACTAAAACACGATCTGTCTCTCTTCCCTCTGCATCTCTCTCTTTCTGTCACGCCCCCGAAACCGGGGTTGGTGACGTGGAGGCTCGTTTAGAAACTTAAACCTGTTTAAAAGAGAGAGATTAGCAAAAATTTTAATTTCATTCAAATCCAAAACATCCAGGTATTTCCAAACGAGTCCCCCTTCGATACAGGAGAGATTTAATTTCAAGAACGGTGGTGGAATTTCCAACCAAACCAGTTTAAAACCACGTCACTGGTATCATATCAGGAATTCCCACAGGTGTTTAGCATACATGAATATAACATAAGTAAGTGTGACATCAACCACAATCTAGCAACATTTAAGTTTACAATCGATAATCTCTTATACATGCCTGAAGATAAAAGATAGAGGGAATACAACTCTTTGCTTCCCGAGATCAAGTCCACGACACCGGTGAAAGCTACCTATTCCGCACTACTCCTCGCGTCACCTGGAGGGGTTTAATACATTTATAAACAGGAAAAGGTGAGCGAAAGGCCCAGTAGGATATAATTTTATAAAACATTTAAAATAAAGGCACTCATGGTCTGAAGATGTACACTCGGAACTGATCATCCCTTTTTTTTTTAAAAAAAAAGGAAACACTCACATAGTAGAATATGTCTATATAATGAAAATGTGCAGCTCATCATACCACTAATCAAGAAGCGGTAAAATGTCTATCTCGTAAAAAGTGCAGAGCCATAGTTCCACTAAACAAGAAGCGGATCCGTACGGGTTTCGGGACCTGCCCCCAAGGATGCGATTCCCACATCCCGATCTCTGAGGCCATCATGCATTGTATCATTCCTTAAAATATTTCATTTTAAGAAATGATACGCTTTGAAATCTCATTTCCAAAATCATTGGAAAACTTAATAGCATTAGTCATGCTATTTCCTTTTAAAATCATTTTCTTTAAACATGTTTTGTTCTAAAACATTTTCATAGGCCAAAATCATTTAAAATGAAGCTAACAAGGATATGGACAAGAATATCCTACCTGTTGGATATCAAACCTGGGCTAGTCTTCAGTTCTCCTAGCCTTCGCTTTCCTTAAGCCTTAATGCTTGACTTCTCCACTAGCTTTATCACAAAAGCAATATCTTAGGAAGTATTTCTCATTCCTAAAACGAATTAAGGTCAATCATGTTTAATTGTTTCCTATTAGTGTGCCCTTACTCAAATCCAAGTTTCACAATGACTTTATAATTCTATTTAGAGTTCTTTAAAATTTAGAATCCAATCCATAGGTTTGGTTTTCCTATTTAATTTCAGTTTAAAAACAAGTTTCTAGGGAAATTTCGGCAGCATGCCGGCATAAATAGGAAAAATGCCAAACCTGCAATTCAAATCCAATTTCAATATATATTCTCCAGAATCCATCAAAATCAGTTTCTAATCAATTAAACAAGTCCAATAACTGAAAATCCCCAAATTTCATCCAATTCCAACAATAATTGTTCAAATCCAAACCCTAACTCAAAATTATTCAAATCTAACCAAAATCAAACTTTCTCAAGCTTATAATTCGAATCAGAGAGTGGGTTTCAAAGGGTTTTACCTCAATTTAGTTGATGAAGCTTTGTTTCCCTCGGTTTCTCCCAATTATTATTATTATTTTTTTTTGTGCTTCTCGGCCAAACCGCCGAGAGAGAGAGAGAGAGAGAGCAAGGAAGAGAGAGAGGACGCCGGCGGGAAGAAGATCCCGGAGGAAGGAGGCGGCCCGCGTGGAAGAAAATGGAGAAAGAGAGAGAGAGAGATGGCTGCGCGTGGGAGAACCAGAGAAGAAAGAAGAAAAGAAAAAAAAGAAAAAAGGAGAGAGAGAGGGGCTGGGCGCACGGGAAGGAAGGAAAGGAGGAAAAGAAGAAAAAGAAAAGAAAAAAAAAAGAAAAAAAGAAAAAGAAAAGGAAAGGAAAAAAAGAAAAAGAAAAATGGAAAAAGGAAAATGTATTAAATTTTAAGTGTATTTTCTAAAAATCTTTGGGGTGAAATTTTAATTACTAAAAATAACTTAAAGTCCCTTTATTAATTGTGAAAATCAAATTAGGCACACTAATAATCCACAGTTTAGCATAATTAAACATGTTTAATTCTAGAGGGCGTTACACTTTCATCCCTCCACCAATCTCAGATTCTTGTCACTTGTGGTTCCTCTCTCTTCCGTCCGCTACTCTCCAAAAACCTCGCGGTGTCGTGGAGGCGAGAAATCGATGATGAGACCACATTTACTTAAAATTAACAAAAGAATAAGGTAAATTCGTTCATCACTAGCTGGAAAACCACTAATTCAAGTTATGTTTTAGGTTGACACTTGAATGAACAGAAGCTCGTTACTTTTTATTTCCCTGTAAGTGGAACATATCGTATAATAATGCTCTATTCATAAATCGACACAACTTCAAAAATCAAGTTATGATCAAGTTATGATAATAACCTGTCGAGTTATGTCATTATTGAATTTGAAAATTACTTTTTGTTTCACTGTCAAGTTATGGTCATTTTGAGAGAAATAAATCATGATGAAGTTCAAAAAGAAATGCCACCAGCAGCATCAACAAAACTGGACAAGATGGAAATTCATCTAAGTAATCTGCTTAACAAAGTAAAAGATTTTGAAGCCAACCAGGTAGCCATGAAATAGGATCTGAAAGAAATAAAGGCAATGGTTGTGAATTCTATGGACATTATGAGAACCATTCAACAAGATGTGCTTCTATTTCTCAAAGAAATACCAAACAATCCAGCTTTTGAGGTAATGAAACAACGCAAATTGATGTTGAATTTATTTTTAAAATGTTTCCTTAATGCTATACTAATTTGTACCACAATGAATAGGAGGACAAAGAAAAACAAGTATCTGCAGAGCTAGGAGAACATGAGGGAGAATTCGGTTATACTCCATTCACATACTCGTTTGATATCAGTCAACAAACATTGGACAGAACATTTGAAGAAGCTGAAAAGATAATAGCAATGAGAAAAGTTGCGGCTCAAGGAATAAAAAAGATATGAATGTTCTTAATACTACTTGGAAAAGGAAAAAAAACAAACCCACATCAATACTAGTTGAGAAAAAAAAAACAAAAAAAAAAAACAGTTTCTTACAACTAATCAAAAACTTATTATTGCAGGAGGAAGATTATGAATAAAGAGAAAATGAGGAAGAAGAAAAATCAATGAAGAAATACAAAAGAAAAGGTGCAAAGGAACAGAGGGAAAAAATGGAAGAGCTTGGCATTCCTTCATTCATCCTCTTCACCAAAAGTTCTAATGACCCAGACTCGTAAAAATCAGAAGATATTAGTGTTGGGAATAGTGTCCTAGAAGCATGAGATGTAATAGGATATTTATTATTTATTTAATAAAAGAGTTTATTCATTATTTTATGTGCATATATTTATGAATATTTTTTGAATATCAATGAAAATTCCATGATTATTTATGTAACCTTAAACATTGTATATAAGTGTTATATACGAGAGGATAATGTTTAAGGATAATAATAAAAAAGTAATGTTCATAATGAATTTAATTAAAGTTCGAAATCTTTAATTAAAACATTATTAATACATGTCATTCCCATTTAGAATGGAACGGTGTTATCCGCACTGTTAATATGGTGAGATATTGAATGAGTGTATTTCGCATAATGAGATTATGTGGAACAAGGACACAGACACAATATGAATTTCTAATAATTTCCGTTAAGTATAGAAATTCAAATTGAGTCTATCGATGGTCATATATAGAATGATCTTAATCCTGAGTTCTTAACAGACTCCTATTTATGGATTTGTGTCTTTTGATTTACTCGGTACGGATTCCGAGACCCTGAATCCTATTCCTTGTATTTTGGAGACATGATGAAGTAGGTAGCCGGGAATGTTATTATACGAGATGGAATCCATTCCTTCTTGAGAAAGAAGTAGATAAATAATTCTCTTGAGTGTTGATTCGGTACTTGGATTAGTAAGAGTGCTATGGTTCATGAATTTGTTTTATGAATCACTATCCATTAGAGAATCAATGGCACTCAATGATGAAGATATAATTAGAGAGGTTAACAGATTCTACATAGCTCTAATTATGAATTATTTATGGAGGATTGATCTATATGCAATGACTATATCAAATGGACACTTCACAGTTTAGAAGTAATTTATATCTACAATTTTGAGAGTGCAATTCCAAGTTTATGGTGGACAAACTATTGGAATTAATAGAATTAATTAATTAATTAAAGTGTTTAATTGATTATTAATTTTATTGGAGCTTGGGATTATAGGTCCATTAGTCCCCGCGTCGTCCTAGTAATTCTACCAGACACAGAGGACAAAATGGGAATTTTAGAATTACGGAATTCTAAAATTAAACACTCGAAAATAATTAATTGAGAATTAATTATTATTTAAATAATGTGATTATTTAAATTTGAATTTGAACACATCTAGATTTATCCATTTAAACTTATTTGATAAGTTGTTCAATTTAGAATTCAAATTAATTTAAGTTTGACTTAAATTCGAATTTGAATTTGAAATAAAATTGGACTACAGGATAAAGGATGATTTTCTCTTCCTTCCCTATTCAGTATTGGCGCCACACAGGGATGAGAGTCCCCATCTTGGCCGGCCACACTAAGGGATAAGAGAATAGGAGATTTTGTTTAAAAATTCAAATAGGAGATAATTAACAAGCTTTATCTTAGAGATAGAGATTGGATTCCTTCTAGAAGTTTGACTTCTACTCAATAAATAATATTTTTGAGACAATTTTCGGAATGGTTTTTTGCCCTGATTTTAGAGGTGGCCGAAATTTCTCTATAGAAATTTTGAAACAATTTTTTCAGCCCTAAATGTTAAGGCTGGCCGAATTTCTCAAGTAGAGAGGAAGGAAAAATTTTTTTTCTCCAAAAATTTCACATCGTGCATGCGTTGGTGTTTGTGGAAATTCGAGTGTTTATTGTAACCCGTTTTGTCTCATGTGTGCCCACACACACGTCTTTGTGGATCCTAGGAATTGACGTGGAAGACACTGGTTTTCTAAACACAAAGCTTTGGAGCAAGGATTGTTCGAGATCAAAGAACTCAAGTTATCAACCGAGTCGGCCTCCAGGTATTTTTACTAATTGAGTTCTTAATAAATAAATTAATGAGATTAATTTATTCGTGCATAAATTAATATAATCTATAGAGTATCTCAAAGGTTTTATGAAAATTTTTGTTATACACGATCCGCCTTTCATTGCGCTTCGCTCATGGCACCGAATTCGATTCGGCAACCAACAATTGGTATCGAGCGGTCTATAGACTATATTAATTTATGCTCGATTATTTGATAATCAATATTAAATATGTGATATTTAATTATGTATGTATGTGATGGGTAGGCACTTGCATTTATGGATGTTTATATTTGATTCATGATGATGAATGTATGGATGATGGATTTGGTCATTAATTATATGGTTCCATGGATCGCATTAAATTCGTTCAAATTAAATTATTTGTAATTTAATTGGATTGGAGAATATTGTAATTCTAGGTTTTGGGTAGAATTAGGGTTTTGATTTTTTGAATCAAGGAGGCCTTGAAAGATGCCCGAAACTGCCCGGAAAAAAAATCGCACGGATGGCGCCAGCGCCCCACCAGCAACCCGTACGCAACGCGGCGGTGGCGCCAGCTGCGGCGGCGGCCTACGGCGATGCGCGGCGGCGCGCGTAACCAGCGTCGGCGGCGGATAGTCGCGTATTGCCCAGCGCGGCGGCATGTGGCCAGCGGATAGTCAGCGCGCCCCACCACGACCGGCGTGTGGCCAGCGCGGCGGCCAGCCGTAGACACACCGGCTCGGTCTTGCGGCCATTTCAGCTCGCGTGCCCCAGGCATGGCTGGTGGCCCAGATTCGGTCAATGGGCCCTAAACGGGCCCAAAAGGGTTTTCTGAAGAAATTTTGTCATTGAAATCTCTGAAGGAAGAAACTTCATCAACCAAACTATCAGTTTTTGCCTCCAAGGAAGCAAAGCGTGCCACAATTTCGGAATTATCAACAACACCCTAAAAATGCAATGATAAGAAACAAAAAAGTCAAATCAAAATGAAAAACACAATGTATCAAACTATGGAACATAACCAATCAAGTTATGTGAAAAAAACTTGTCAATTTAGAGCATAACCTATCAACTTATCGACCATAACCGACAATTAATGGACCATAACCGCACGTTATGCGGGGATAACTGTCAAAGTTATGGTCCATAATTTATGAAGTTATAAGATTCCAATGGTAAAGAAAGCTCTAAGATTCCAATGGTGTACTTGGTAAATCCATGGATTTACTAAGAAAAATGCTACTAGCAACCTTACAATGAGCAAAAATTAAACAAAAACAAAAACAAAACAAATCTGATTTTTTGGAAGAGGGATAAATGGAGGAGGAGGGACAATGTCAAAATCTTTGTCATCCTCCTCCAACTTACAGCCACTAGAAGACAAAACATCATTCACCGAATTCTGAAAAAACCCATCTAAATATTTACAGCGACGCTCCGATTCAAATGGTTCAATTGAAAAACAAGAGAACTGAAATTAAAAAATCAAAACATTAAAACAAAAAATAAGCAAAAGATATTAATAAAAACAGTAAAATATGAAAATTTACTATAAAAAAACTATAAGACAGAAGTCTAACCTGACCATCTTTGCTCTTTAACACATTAAATAGCTTTTGAATAATTTTCGTCCGTCGACCATTTGAAAATTCACAGAATGGGCTCATCAATCAATTTTTTCATTGCACAAATACCACCAATGTGTGGTAGACATTCATAAGCCCAAACTTGAAAAGTAAAGGCCAAACCGTCGATCTTATAACCATCTACGCATCTCTTTTCATTTCGAATAAGAACCTTATCGTCATGCTTGTAAAAAGTGTCAATACCAGATTTCAAACTTGCAAAAAGTAAATTAAAAGACAATTTACCCCACGAAAAATCGTTAAAACGAGGGCTACCAACAATTCTAATCAGGTCATCACTAACCCCCACCTCCTTGGGCTTAGCTAAAAGAAATAATGACACAAAATATAACAAACCCATTTTTACAGCTTCCTCATCACTATCAAAATATACAGACTCAAAACACTTCTTAATTGTACCCCTCTTTACAAGCCCTGTACAGTGATCCTGGAAATATTTGTTACGTCTTGAAAAATCAGATGTATTTACATAACTTGAGAAGTTTACATCTCCTGTACACTTTAAACCACTAATTAACGCAAACTTCTCAATAGAAAACTTAGTAAAAGAATCACCAAATTTGAACCATAACTCATTTGGATTTGTATTATGAACCACATGAAATAATAACTCATGTATCAGCTGACACTGGTTATTGTACTTAACCAAATCAAAAAACGGACCAAAAATTGTTTTCCTGAACAATTTCTTCTGAGTTTTAGAAAACTTTTTGTTTAATTTCTCTATAATAGCAAAAAAGGATGATACATTAACCTGGCCACAAAATCTCTTCTCAGGATTAATACGATAATTCCAAGGCTGTAGAAATGAAAAAAAAAAAAAACTGAACAAAAACCATATGAGGATAAACCTAAGAATCAACAATCAAAACACAAAAATAAAACTATTCTATAAACTAAGTAAAATAAATCAAAATACCTCCAAAATGTTACAAGTGGGAGAAGGAAGACAAACTTCTTTCGAACTTTTCTTCTCCCGAACAATTTCCTTGTTCAGAACAAAATGTTCTTCCTCTTGCTTTGTGATTTCGCCATATCTTAAACAATAATACATGAAATCGCAAGATCAGACAAAAAAATGAAAGGAACGCGAAAAAAAACACTACTCATACCGAAAAAGAATAATGTCAGAAAATGCATAATGTCAGGGATGAAAGAGAGAGTTGCAAAGTGAAGAGAGACAAATCACCGAAGACCAACAGAAGGAAGAGAAATAAATTGCCAAAGAACGCCGGTAGAAAGAGAGAGAAATTAGGAAAGAGAATACTGAGTCTTAGAGAGAGAAAATAGAGAGCACAAGTTATGAAGTTCCGACCGACTAGGGTTTTATTTAAATATATAACCGAATAATAAAAAAATCTGTAAATTATGGACCATAACCTGTCAAGTTATGGTCCATAACTTGATAAGTTATGGTTCATAACAACTTAAGTTATGATCCATAACAGCACAAGTTTTGGACAAAAACTGACTAGAATTTTAATATATAACCGAATAATAAAAAATCTATAAATTATGGACCATAATCTTTCAAGTTATGGTCCATAACTTGACAAGTTATCATCCATAACAACATAAGTTATGGTCCATAACAGCACAACTTATGGACAAAAACTTGTCAAGTTAGACCATAATCTGTAAATTATAGTTTTTTTTTCCTTTTAAATGCACAAATTTCTTTTATTATTCGACAAATTTGAATGTTTTTCCTTCAAATCATACAATTCCAACAAAAACAAAATAATATTTTAAAAATAAATTGTTCTACCTCCTCTCCATAACAAAAATCTAAAAAATCTTCACATGAATTCTTCAATAAATGCTAGAATCAATTCCAAACAAAATGTATCTTTGAACAAAATAGACTACAGTACATTGCAATGAATCAAACAGTGTTAATCTTAACCATAATGACAAAAAATCAACTTTGAACATGTTGATCAGTTAATATCAACAGATGTGGGGTTTGCACAAGTCCTCCTATTGTGGCCAACTTGTTTGCATCAGCTACACTTCATAGAGTGCTTCTATCGTTTTCCACTAGAAAGAATCCTTTGTTTCCTTGGCCTCCCAGCACCACGTTTAAACTCAGGAGGAAGAACAACCTCCTCCTCACTGCCCTCTGAAATTTGCCACTGTAATCTATTACCAAGAGGATAGATTACATCATCATATGTTGCTTTGAATGCATTGTTGGTGTAATAGTAGGAAGTAAAATGTGTTGGATCAAGATTTCTCTTCCAAATCGATGCAATGGTGTGTGGACATGGAAATTCGTCAGCTTGCCAAACAAGATGATGAGTGAGCTTTACTCTCTCATTTAGTATTATTTTACACTTAATATCTAGTTGGTTTTCGAGGTTTTTGTTAGTTTTTATGTGTGTTTTCATTCTTTGTTTGAAGGTTAGGTGAAAGACTATGATTTGGAAGGTTTTGGACAAATTTCGGTGGAAAAAGACAGCAAACATAGCGCTAACGCGCCAATCTACAGCGCCTTGGCGCTGAGTTTTACAAAATAAGCGTAGTGTCGCAGAATGGGTGGCGCTTTGGCGCCAGTCTGTAGCGCCTTGGCATTGAAATCCGACGGAATCAGTGCAGTGGGGTAGAATGGGCAGCGCTTTGGCGCCCATGACAGTGCCGTAGCGCCCAAGAGTTTTAAACAGTAGCGCCGCAGCGCTAGGAACTTAGTGCCGCAGCGCTACGACGCGAGAAAAGACGCGTTTTGAAGGCTAATCGCGAGAAAACTTACCCGTTTTGACCTTAATGCTCTGAAACATATAAATAGATGATTCTAGGGCAATTGAAGGGAGGAATGGATGCCTAGAGAGTGACGGCCAGAGATTCCTTCTAGCATCAAGCTCCTGGTTTCATCTTTTGTTTTTTCTTTTCTTAGTTTGAATCATGTCCTCGAACAATTTAGTTTTGATGTTTATAGTTTCCATTATGTTCTAAGTTTTTCATTCTAGGGTGACTATGGAACCTACCATGAATTATTAATTTCCCATTATCAATTCCAATTCTTAGATGTTTTAATTCAAGTGATTGTTCTATCTTGTTCTTAATGTGTTTAATTAATTTGATCACCCAATTAATCGATTTTATTATTCTTAACCAAATTGGAAAAAGATGTTAGAATTATGATCTTTGATAGATTAGCGTTGATTGACTGAGAAAATAGGAATATACTCATGAGATTGATGTAGTATTCATTCAAAAAGCATAAATCATAATATTACTTGTTGGTTCAGTTTTTGCATAGGAATATAAAAAATTGAGTCGGTAGTATTGTTACTTGAATTGGAAGAGGACAGTAATAATCTTTAAGGTCTTTAACTGTCACTTGATGAAACATTCGAGTTTAGGAATATAACTTTGGGGAATTAAAATGGATTGGGAAGGAGAAATTTGATCCTTAGACTTTTCTTATATTAGTCCTTCATAATTTTATTATTTCCATCATTTAATTAGTTTAGAATTCATAATCACTCTTTCAAATCAATCTGTTAGATAAAATTAGAATTTCTATAATTTCAAAGATTACTTAGTAGAATTTTAATTATCGGTCTCCATGAAAACGATTACATACTCTATCACTTTATTACTTGTATGCGATATTGTGCACTTGCAATTTTCACAACACAAGACAAACTACATGTTCTTGCCACCAAGTCAACCACCTCACCAACAAAACCATCAATAACATAATACTTATTTATATCCATGGGTTGAACCTGAAAACATGACAAAAAAGAAAGAAAACAGAGCATTCAATATTTAAGTCCCTAACAGTGAAAAATTTTAAAAAGACCAAATCAAAAAAGAAGCAACCACCTTACAAGCAAGTAGGATTTTCAAAATACAAGAATCACCAAATCAAACAATAAGAATAACTTCAAAAAAAAAAAGAAAAAGAGACCAAAAGAATCACAAAATCAACAAAAAAACATGACCAACAAAAATGAAACAAAAAAAAAGGGAAACACAAAAAAAATCAGTAAATACTTGAAACAAAAGCAACTTATAGATAAGCAACGTGCAATCTTTTTCCTATCACGAAGGCATTTATTTGCATGTTTAGTCAAGTATGTAAAAGTCTAATCTGCCTTATTTCGACGTTCATAAAACCATCTTTGCAAGAGGGATCTGAAATGCTCAATTAAAGCTTCAATAGGATATTCCCTAGCATTCACTAAGACATTATTCAACGACTTAGAGATGTTAGTCGTCATGACATCATATCTCTTCCTCTCAAAGTGAGCACGTGCCCACTTTTGAGCCCCTACTTGCAACAAATAGTTTCGAATAGCTGGTCGCACTGCCTCCAATTGATGAAGTAACCAAAGTCTTCCTTACGGTATGCCTTGGCACAAGATAGAATATAGCATCCACATGCACACCTTTAAAATTTGAATTCAAATTTCTAACTAAATACTGCATACAAAATCCATGAGATGCATCCAGAAAAACCTTCTCAACTACTTTAGGGATACTACTCTTTCGGTCAGAAACAATAACAAGTTCTTCACGAGTCCGATAGCCTCCTTAAGCCTTTCAAAAAACCATTCCCACGAGGAGTCATTCTCCGAATCAACAATTGCAAAACCAAGTGGAAAAATATGATTATCAGCATCCAAAACTGTAGAGAGAAGCAAGGTCCCAGAAAACTCACTCTTCAAAAAGGTGCCATCAACTGAGATCACAGGCTTACAATGGCACCAACCATTAATAGAAGCCCCCAAGCACAAAAAAAAAAAAAAATACTTGAACCGTCTATCATTGTCAAGCTCATAAGAAGTCACAGATCCTACAAAGAAAAAACCAAAACAAAAACATTAAAAATAACTATTTATACACGACACCAAAATACAATAACTATTTATACATTCTAATATCTAAAAAAATTAGTTAAGTTATTGTGCACAACCGGACAAGTTATGCAAAAAACTGTCAATTATGAATCATAACATATCAAGTTATGCTCCATAACCAGACAAAGTTTAACAACAACCAGTCAACTTATCTGATAACATGACAAGTTATGGACTATAACCTGTCAAGTTAAGGTAACATAACCTGGATTTTTCTCCTTCAAAACGTTAAGATAAACAAAAGCATAAGCATAACACATAAAAAATGACCTGGATTTTTCTCCTTGAAAACATTGCACAGAAAAGGAGTGGAAGCATACGACATCACTGCAGTTCCTCTCATTGATGCTAACGCATCTCGGCGAGCCATTCATGCTTTGTAGTAACTAATCTCGACACCATGCTTACCATACATTATAGACCTCAAATCATTAGGACGCAAACGATCCGCAAGCCCAATGCTAAAATCGCCGTTTAAAAACTCCGAAACAATACGACTATTTGCTTGATGATGCTCAGCACTAACAACATCAAGTGAACAAATATGTTCCTTAACATACTTCTTCACTGCCCAAACATTACCATTTGAAACCTTAACAGCGCGCATCTTCCAAGTACAATTATTATTCTTACAAACGAAAACATAAAATGAATTATTAGATCTTTCAAATTTAAACTCAAAATGCCTCCTAATAGCAACTACATGCATGAGTTTCTTGAGAACCGACTTGCTCATGAATTGATTGCCTACATTCACATCAAAAGAGATAGGCAGCTTTCAAATATCCAAATCTTCAAGCAAAATATTATTCATCACAACATCAATATCATCTTCAAATTGACAAACTGAACCATCAACATTAGAAGAAGACGCCTCATCTCTTGAACTCATAAAACAACATGAAGAAAAAGTAGATCCCGCTGCACTAACGGAGCTACTAACAAAATCTATTTCCAACGGGTATCCAAGAGCTTCCTTACTGTGTCGAACCAAGTTTAAAAACAACTTAACATCATCATCCCCCTTTAGCTCCGAAACCATTTCAATTGGGTCCTTCAACTTTCTTCCCACAAAAAGTAATAAAGAATGAACACCATCATTAAAACCAATCAACTCAAGATGCAGCTCCTCACATAAACATTCCTGTAAAAACTTCAAAGAAGCATCCTCCGGAATAAAAATTGATTGAAAACCAAAATTTGTATATTGGTTTTCTAGACTCCATTTTCCCCTATAAGCAACAATGACTGAAATAGATTGCATGCCTACAAACATATTGCAAGAACATTGTCATGTTAAAATGCATAACTAAACAAGTTATGTAAAAAAACTGTCAATTGTGGACAATAACTCATCAAGTTATGTCCCATAATCGGACAAGTTATAAAAAAACTGTCAATGACTGAAACATATTGTATGCCTACAAAAATCAATAAATTACAAGAGCTATATTCAATCTTAAAAATATTAAAAAAAAAACCAAAATAATGCAAAATGTGAAACGAAATTACAACAAAAAAAAATAAACAATAAAAAACTAGAAACAAAGACTGCCCAAACCTGTTGTTCAGTAAAAATCAACGGAGGACCTGCTCAAAAAATGAACGAAAAACAGCAAAAAACACAGGATTAACGGACAAAGAGAGAGAGAGCAAAACCGAAATAATCCAAAAAATGAAAACGAAAATACAACAAAAATAAAACTAGAAACCAAGAATGCACAAAGGCTATTGTTCGGTAAAAATAACCAGAACAGCTTCTCAAAGACGACTGGAGAAGAGCAAATCCAACGAGAAAGAGAACGAACAACTGACCGACGAATCGGTGAAAAGCTGCGTGAAGCTAGAGAGAGAGAGAGAGCACTACGTGTATAGCTAAGAGAGACAAACCTGTTGTTCGGTAAAAATCACCGGAATGGCTGCTCAAAAATGACCAAAGAAGGAAAGAGAACGACTGACCGACCGATGGATCGTCGCCGGTGAAGAGATGCGTGAAGCTAGAGAGAGAGAGAGAGAGAGAGCTGCGTGTATAGCTAGAGAGAGAGAGAGAGAGAGAGAGAGAGAGAGAGAGAGAGAGAATGAAAGGATCAAAAGAAAAAGGAGAGAAAAAAAAGAAAGGGTAAATTTGGAAATTTAAAAATTATGGCCTATTAAATTTTATAACTAAAAATTGGCATGTATACTTTCTTAAGCTTTTCATATTGGCATATTCTCTACTATTTCTCTAAAAACTTGGGTGTAAATAAAATTTCCCATATTTTTTTTTTTTAAATGGTATGTTGCATGGTGTCTTGAAGGAAATGGGCCTATTTTTTTGCAAAGTCTAAAGACTACTTTCATTTTGGGGTGATTGAGAGGAACACTATTTTTAGGGGCTGAAATTTAAATATATTATTTTTTAAAAAATTTGAATTTAATTTTTACATTAAAATTATATGGACAAATAATTAGATTTAGAAAATAAAAATTTAAATATATAGTAAAATTTTACTAGTCATATTGTGTAACATCTGGTTAAATTAATTGAGATTAATTAATCAAATTCGGTGGTTAGTGTTAATTAGTCTGAGATTAGTGAAAGATTCTTAGCTATAATTATCACGTAAATGACTTTTTTCCTTTAAAAATAATTGATTTAAAATTGACACTGATGTCCCCCGAACAGTTTTAAGTGTTAGTAACTAATTTTCCAGAACTTGAATAATAGGCTATTCCATACTTTATTCAAATTGGGTTTTGAAGTCTAATAATCAAATTTTCATAGAAAGTCCAAGCTCATTTTTCCTTTTCCTTTTCTTTTTCTTTCTTTTTTCTCCTTTTTTCTCTCCTTCTCTCTCTTCCACGTTCACTCTCTCTCTCCACACCAGCCAAACACTCCGATGAGGATTCCGGTTTCCCTTCCTGACTCGTTGTAAAGATCTCAACGAGCTGAGCATGTTGACATGTCGCACGGCCTCCAACTCTGCCGGATTCAGCTGTAATCACCAGCCAAAGTTTGAAAACTACCAAAACTTCTCACCATCATAGCTTTATTATTTGACCTTCGATCGGAGTGATTCTGATCCCTATGGACTCAGCTCGAAGAGATGAAGAAAGCCCAACCAGCGGCATCCCTCGATTCTCACCAGAGCTACAAAATTCAGCTGCTGCCACCCTCACCGAACTACGCCTTTCCGGCCATCGTGAGCGACACCGTCGGGCTCATTACAGACAAAACATGACGTTGAGCAAAAGCCCCAACTCAATTTTGAGGTTCCACCTCTGATTGCCAAAGATTCAAGCTCGTCGCCGCCATTGTCACATTGTAGGGTGGTTCCAACGATCTAACTGTTGGATCATCATGATTTTGGTGTCAAGATGCTTAGAAGATCACGGGTAATAAAAGTTCACAACTAATTTTGAGATTCGATAGTCAGAGAATTAAGATCAAAGTCACCGGATTTTACCGCCATTTTTGAGTTTGATCTAAGCAGTTAGAGGCCGAATTTGGTGAAATTGATTCCACCATTGAACTCAAAAGGTTGAAGATTGGTGTGAACCGAAGCATCATTTGTTGGGAATAGTGTCCTGAAAGCATGAGATGTAAAAGGATATTTATTATTTATTTAATAAAATAGATTATTCATCATTTTATGTGCATATATTTATGAATATTTTATGAATATCAAATAAAATTCCTTGATTATTTATGTAACCTTAAACATGGTATATAAGTGTTATATACGAGAGGATAATGTTTAAGGATAATAATCAAAAGAAATTGTTCATAATGAATTTAATTAAAGTTAGAATCTTTAATTAAAACATTATTAATACATGTCATTCCCATTTAGAATGGAGCGGTGTTATCCGTACTTTGTTAATATGGCGAGATATTGAATGAGTGTATTTCGCATAATGAGATTATGTGGAACATGGACTTGAGACACAATATGAATTTCTAATAATTTCCGTTAAGCATAGAAATTCTAATTGAGTCTACCGATGGTCATATATAGAATGATCTTAATCCTGAGTTCTTAACAAACTCCTATTTATGGATTTATATCGTTTGATTTACTTGGTACGGATTCCGAGACCCTGAATCCTATTCCTTGTATTTTGGAGACATAATGAAATAGGTAGCTGGGAATGTTATTATACGAGATGGAATCCATTCCTTCCTGAGAGAGAAGCAGATAAATAATTCTCTTGAGTGTTAATTCGGTACTTGGATTAGTAAAGAGCTACGGTTCATGAATGTGTTTTATGAATCACTATCCATTAGAGAATCAATGGTACTCAAGGATAAAGATGTAATTAGAGAGGTTAACGGATTCTACCTGACTCTAATTATGAATTATTTATGGAGGATCGATCTATATGCAATGACTATATCAAATGGACACTTCACAGTTTAGAAGTAATTAATGTCTATAATTCCGAGAATGCAATTCCAAGTTTATAGTGGAGTAACTATTGGAATTAATAGAATTAATTAATTAATTATTAATTTTATTGGAGCTCAGAATTATAGGTCCATTAGTCCCCACGTCGTCCTTGTAATTCTACCAGACACAAAGGGCAAAATGGGAATTTTAGAATTACAGAATTCTAAAATTAAATACTAATTTAATAATTAATTGAGAATTAATTATTATTTAAATAATGAGATTATTTAAATTTGAAATTGAACATATCTAGATTTATCCATTTAAACTTATTTGATAAGTTGTTTAATTTAGAATTCAAATTAATTTAAGTTTGACTTAAATTCAATTTGAATGAATTAAAATTGGACTACTTGGATAATGGATAAAATATCTTCCTTCCCTATCTTATTTAGGTGCCACACACAAAGGGATAAATCCCTAGGGTGGCGGCCATTAAGAGGATAAGGGAAGGGATTTTTGTTCAAATTCAAAATTGGAGATAAGGATTTGATCCTATTTTGAAGTTTGACTTCTACTCTTTAAATATGAGATAGATAGAAAATTGTAACAACAATTTTTGACATATTTTCAGCCCTAAGAAAGGTGGTGGCCGAAATTTCTCATATAGGGAAAAAGAGTGAAAAATATTTTTCTCCAAAAATTCCACATCGTGCATGCGTTGGTGTTTGTGGAAATTCGAGTGTTTAAGAAACCGTTTTGTCTCACGTGTGCCCACACACACGTCTATGTGGAATCAAGGAATTGACGTGGAAGACTTTGGTGTTCTAAACATAAAGCTTGGAGCTAGGACTGTTCGTGGTCAAAGAAAATCAAGATATCATCCGAGTCGGCTACAAGGTATTTTTCGGTTGATCCTTGAATCTTATAAATTAATGAGATTAATTTATTGGTGCATAAATTATCTATAGAGTATCTCAAAAGTTTTATGAAAATTTTTGTTATACACGATCCGCTATTCCGCTGCGTTTCTGCCGCCGAATTTAATTCGGCAACGAACAATTGGTATCAGAGCGGTCTATAGACGATATTAATTTATGCTTCGATTATTTGATAATCATAATCAATATTAAATATTTGATATTTAAATATGTATGTATGTGATGAGTAGGCACTTGCATTTATAGATGTTTATTTTTATTCATGATGATGAATGTTTGGATGATGGATTTGGTCATTAATTATATGGTTCCATGGATCGGTTATATTCATTCGTTAATAAATTATTTGTAATTTAATTCGGGATTAGAATTATTGTAATTCTAGGATTTGGGTAGAATTAGGGTTTTTGAATCAAGAAGGAGGCCTTGAAGATCATGTTTGAAGCCTTCAAAGAAGCCCAGAAAACTGCCCAGAAAGTTCTAGAAACGCTGCCCAGTAGCGCCCAGGCGGCCCAGCGCGGGCCGGGCCGCTGCCCAAAGCCGTTCGCTTCAGCCGCCCGGTAGCCGGGCAGGCCGCGACCAGTGGCGTGGGCAGGCCGCAGGCCTAGGCCCGCGGCCCAGGCTGCAGCCCAGCGCAGCTGGTGGCCCAAGTTCGGGATTTGATCCCGAACGGGCCCGAAGGTTTCTTAAACCCTCGTAAAGCGTGCTGATGAGCCTGAAAAAGTTCCGGATCCCAAGGAAGGTGAAATCGAACCTGGAGACAAAGAATGAAGCCGAAGAATAAAGAATTCAAGAATCGAAGACCCGTTGATGTAACGGAAGAACATAATTATTGTAATTATTTATTTATTCGATTCGATTGAGTTGTAATTTATTTTTCCTTGGGACCCGGTCAAATCCATCTCAATAGTGGATTGCATATATTTATATTTTTTGTTGATAATTATATATTATATATGTCCATGCATATAACATGCCATATAGATATAATGTGCCTACTCATATGTTTTTATAACATGCCATGCATACATGCGAATTCGTTGTTGTTTATTTTATTTATTATAAAAGTGTTTTAGAAAAATAAAATAAAATAAGAACATCATATTTGAAAATTGATTTAATATGATTAAATTGATTTAAGTTGCAAAATTGATTTGCAAAATAATGTTACATGTGAAATTGAATTTAAGAGTTAAATTTTGGAATTTCACATATCCGAAAAATAAATCGTTTATTTTTCGATTTGAAAATCATGAGGTGTTTTTTCAAACAAAATACATATTTGCAAAATAATGAGTGGGAGAGGGTTGTATGACAATACGACCCACTGGTCTCCGTCATTAGTTCAACACCGTGAGATTCGAAAGGGGCTTCGCGGCGGCACCGATTCCGCACTCCCTACGGAAAGTGTTCTTTCGGATCAATAACAAGGTTGACTTCCAAGCGATAGGATTCAAGGATGTATTTCTGGTTTGACCTACCCTACGGCGGCACTCCGGAGTTAAGTATGTAGAATCTGAAATGATGGGTTACACTCATGGAGATATAATCAAATTGTTGATTATATTTTTGACCAAAATTAATTGGTAGTTAATAAATATGAAAATATGAGATATTTTGATTATATTTATTAATTGAGAAGGTCTCGGTTCAATTTGCGATATTTTGACCTACCCTACTTGGTGGCACTATATTCGTGGTAAATTGAATCATCGTTTGGCACCCAAAATAAAAACATGATTTATGTATTTTTCATGTGCATCATGCATCATATTTAATTGTGCCTAAATTAACATGCTTTGATATTCATGCACATAAATTGATTAGATGAATATTCTATTTATTTCCAAGCAAATATGTCAAATCCCATTATCACACTACTAGCGACTGAAAAATTAGGCGGTGATAATTATGCTAAGTGGAAAAGTAACATGAACATACTATTGGTCTGCGAAGATTACAAATTTGTCCTAGCGGAGGAATGTCCTCCGAACCCGCGGCTAATGCATCCAAAACGCAAGGGAGCCTTTTGATCGTTGGATCAAGGCCAACAATAAAACAAAGTGCTTTATGCTGGCCAAGATGAGCGATGTAACCCGTAAGAAGCATGAGGAGATGGAGAATCGCTTATTAGATAATGGAGTCTCTAGAAGCCATGTTCGCGCGCTCCTTCCAAAAAGGCTCGTTTGGATGCCGTAAGGGCTTTCATGAACGATAAGATGAAGAAAGGTTCTTGGTCCAAGGTACATGTTTTGAACATGATTGATCACCTCCACGATGCGGAGCTCAATGGTGCCAGAATCGATGAAGCCACCCAAGTTGGCATCATCCTGGAAAGCCTGTCCCCTGACTTTCATGAGTTCGTGAACAACTTTGTTATGAACAAAAAGAAGTGCAATCTCACTGAACTCATGAATGACCTGCAAAACTTCGAATCCACCAACAAAAGAAGGGGAGGAGAAGCAAATGTTGTAGTTGCAGGAAGTTCTGGTAAAAACAAAAGAAAGAACCAGAACCAGGGAAAAGCGAAGAAGGGAAAGAACAAGAGACCCAAGAAAGCAAAGGGCCCCATCCAGAAACCCAAAGGAAAGTGTTTCCACTGTAATGGCGAAGGGCACTGGAAGAGAAACTGTAACAAGTATCTCGAGGAGCTGAAAAAGAAAAAGGAACAAGGTAAATCAAATTTACTAGTCCTTGAAACATGTTTAGTAGAGGGTGATACCTCAGCCTGGATAATTGATTCAGGAGCGACTAATCATGTTTGTTTCTGTTTGCAGAGTCTTAGTTCTTACACCGAGCTAGCCGATGGGGACTACACGATGAAAGTAGGCAATGGTGCAAGAGTTTCGGCAAAAGCAGTGGGAGAAGTTAGACTTCGTTTTAGGGAAATAAATTTTTAGTTTTGAACAATGTTTATTTTATTCCGGATATCGCAGTAAATTTGATTTACATGTGGCCAAATTATTTGAACAATTATTTAAAGTTTATTTTGATAATGAATTTGTTCATATTTCTCGAAATGGTTTATATATTTGTTCTGGACGTCTGGATGATGGTTTATATTGTATAAAACCAATACCTAATTCACTGCTTAACACTGAAATGTTCAGAGTTGCCGAACCTAAGAATAAAAAGCAAAAGATTTCTCACGAAAATAACACATATCTGTGGCACCTTAGAATTGGTCACATTAACCTAAATAGGATTGAAAGACTGGCAAAGGATGGTCCTTTGCGTGAGCTAAAAGTTGGCGAGCTTCTAGTCTGTGAATCTTGTTTGGAAGGTAAAATGACCAAGAGACCTTTTACAGCAAAAGGAGTAAGAGCTACTGTAACCCTATATATTGATACATTCAGATGTATGTGGACCGTTAAACGTCCAAGCTAGAGGAGGTTACGAATATTATGTCACCTTTATTGACGACTATTCGAGATATGGTTATGTTTACCGATGCAACGGAAATCAAAACTTTTGGAAAGTTTAGAGAATTACGGCGAGCGGTTGAAAAACAATTAGGTAAACCAATCAAGACACTTCGATCAGATTGAGGGGTGAATACCGGACCAAGAGTTCCGGGATTTCTTGATTGAAGAAGGTGTGGTATCCCAATTGATCGCACCCGTACACCACAGCGAGAGAATGGTGTGGCCGAAAGGAGAAATCGGACTTTGCTCGACATGATAAGATCAATGTTGAGTTATTCTTCACTACCTACTTCTTTTTGGGGATATGCCCTAAAACCGCTATGTATATTCTGAATCTAGTTCCATCTAAATCTATACCTAAGACACCCCTAGAGTTGTGGAATGGTCAAAAACCTAGTTTGAGACACATTCGCATATGGGGAGTCCAAGACACGATGCTAAAGCAAAAGACCGGGAAGTTGGAACCAAGGTCGGTATGCATCTTTGTGGGATACCCACAAGGGACAAGAGGACCTTTTTATAGTCAAGCGGATCAAAAGGTGTTTGTATCGACAAATGCCACATTTTCGGAGCATGACTATATGATAGATTTCAAGCCCGTGAGTAAGATAGTATTAGAAGAGTTATTTTCCGATGAGATCGGACCACATTTGACAAGAGTTGTCGGACCACTCGGAGAAAAGACCACGGTTCACGATCGGACTCCTCGGCACCTCATCGTAGTGGGAGGGTAAGCAGGTTACCCGACCGTTATACCGGGAAGCCCAAATCGTCACGCCGATGGCGGTAAGGAGGATCCATCGACCTTTAAGGATGTGATGGATGATTACGATACGGAAGAATGGCGACTATGAAACTCGAGATGGAGTCTATGCACTCTAACTCAGTCCTGGCAACTTGTAGATCTACCAAGGGGTAAAACCCATTGGATGCAAGTGGATCTTCAAGAGAAAGAGAGGAGCGGATGGAAAAGTAGAGACTTTTAAAGCAAGGCTAGTGGCTAAGGGTTATACCCAAAAGGAGGAGTTGACTATGAGGAAACTTTTCGCCAAGAGCCATGCTTAAGTCCATCCGGATACTCCCGGCCATTGCAGCATATTTTGACTATGAGATATGGCGGATGGACGTCAAGACAGCTTTTTCCGAATGGCTATCTTGATGAAACCATCTATATGGATCAGCCAGAGGGTTACATAGTGGAAGGCCAACAGAGAAAAGTCTCGCAAACCGCAAAGGTCCATTTATGGATCAAGCGAGCTTCTAGATCATGGAACATCAGGTTTGATGAGGCTGTAAAGTCTTATGGATTTGATCAAAACATTGATGAACCATGCGTCTACAAGTACAAGAAAGAAGAGAAAGTGGTCTTCTTAATTCTTTACGTCGATGACATCCTACTCATAGGGAATGATGTGGGAATGATGACAGATGTAAAGGAATGGTTAGCCAGCCAATTCCAAATGAAAGATTTAGGAGAGGCAAGCTATGTTCTTGGGATCAAGATTATTCGAGATCGCAAGAAAAAGCTTTTGGCGTTATCACAAGCATCTTATATAGACAAAGTGTTGTCTAGGTATTCGATGCAAAACTCCAAGGAAGGGAATTTGCCTTCCAGGCATGGTATTCATCTTTCTAAAGAGCAATGTCCAAAGACCCCACAGCAGGAAGAAGATATGAGAAGGTATCCCTATGCTTCGGCTATGGGTAGCCTTATGTATGCCATGTTGTGTACAAGACCAGATATCTGCTATGCAGTGGGAGTAGTCAGTCGCTACCAGTTGTTGCACAATATCTTACGCTCAAAATAATGTGATTTGTTATGCAAGTATACACAGCCAACAAGTAATAAAAGTGTGTGAGTTATCGTTCCCACGGAGATTGAAAATTGAACTAAAATGTAAGAAAAATCGATCACTAAACAAAATGATAAAGAAAATGGTTGAACTGTAAATCGAATTTGACTATCACAAGACAAATAAAAGATAACAAACAGTATTGACTATGGGTAATGTAAATTCAGAAATGCTCTAAACTTATCAGATACGAAAACAAATGTAAAAACAAGCTAGGATTTAGAATCCCCCTGAGTTTGCAAGTCTGTTAGCGTTCTTTTGCTAAATGTTTAGCAAAATTTCCGTTAAAATCAACCTGGATTTCATACTTGTTCACATTAATCCTTCCAGATTATTTGTGTTTGGGTTTCAAAATTAGATTTAACATATTCCTATGCATGCCCTAATTTCAACACCTCTTTTTTAGTACACCAATATCCAAAGAATATACAAGATGACAATATATGCCTATATTGTAACAAAATCGAAGAAATTCTATTGAATTTTTCTGAATCTTATATCATCCAAGTTAGATCCACTAGATTTATCTTTTTCCAAAGATAAATCTAATTAATAACTGCAAATTAATTTCCATCAATTAGTAGTAATGACAATCGGTACACTTGAATGAACGGAAGTAGAAATATTACTTAGCATTTAACATTAACAAAACATATTCACAACCCAAGGTTCATCATAATCCCAGCTATATCAAGTTAGCTCATGTTTTCAAATGTAAGACTAATAGAAGAAATCAGATCCATAATATTCAACATATCAGATTTAATGGAGTTACAGATTTAGAAAAGGGAAAGAGATGGAAGAGAAATGTGGAGTGGATTCCTCCACTCTCAGCTCGTCTTTGATTCCTTTTGCTCCCAGCTGCTCCCGGTTCTTCCTCTGTATCTCTCGATTGCCTCCTTGTCCAAAAATGAGCTCAGGAAAGTCTGTCTGTTTGTCCTTCTTCTTCTTCTTCTATTTATATGCCCGCCCCCTCTCTTTTCGGACCATGTACTATCATCCGCTCAGCTAGGGTACGCATTGGAGCTTCCAGCCACGCCCACGTGTCAGCTGCTAAGGATTTCGCCCGAGAATAATTGCCATCTCAGCCATCCAAAAACGGCTCCTCAGAATAAGCGGAGAATGCCAGCTGTACAATTCCAGCTTTTTAAGACTTGGCCAAAAAGAGTTGCTGCAGCAATTCGTTGCAAAGCTGCCTTGTCGTTTCCAACATTAACCACTAAAAACGACATTCGCCAAAGAGAGCTGCTTCAGCAATTCGTTGCAAAGCTGCCTTGTCGTTTCCAGCATTAACCACTTAAAACGACATTCGCCTGCACACACAATTACACGTTAGCCTCCTCAAACGGTTTTCTCCAACTTTTTCTTTCTTTCCAATCCTTTTTCACAGAGAAAACAGAAAACAAAGATTCAACAAGCTAACAAACATAAAACAATGAAAACAATTCAAAACTCAAAGCTTATTCTCACAAATCACCCTCTAAGCAACTAATTTAAGCTAAGAAATGATTAAGATAACTCTATTTTCATGGAGTTATCACACCCCCAAACTTAAGATTTTGCTTGTCCTCAAGCAAAACAAAAAGAAAAAGACTCAAAAACAAGTGTGCACTTATGGATGAATTCTCATGAATAATTCCTCAAGGATTGAATTAGAAACATAGCTCAAAGAAAAACACAATTTTCAATCAACTATTATTTTGAACTTCAAAAGATTGTTTCTTCTCCAATTGGACCTTTCTTGTGTGTGTGTGATAGCCTTGTGCCATTTCAACATTGGAAATCCAAATGCGATCATGCGAACATGCTTATAGAATAGAATTTAGAATTTAAGCACATGCAAGCAAACTCCATAAGCTTACTTTTCAAAACCATCTCCACTAATGTAGACTAACACTTAATCAAGGATCAATAGGACTTTTAAAGCTTGTAACGATAGGCTAGGGATTAAGGTAGGATAAAGGAAATTTTATGGCTCAAATCACACCCTAAACACATTGTTATTCTAAGACCATATAAGAGCTCACATAACTCACCAAAGCACACCCTCAAACTTGATTTCCACTCTCTTTTGCCAACCACTTATTGATTTTAAGTACGCCAAATTTTTTTTTTTTTTTTTTTTTTTTTTTTTGAAGTACCGAATTGCTACCAAATGCTGTAGCATTTTTTTTTTTTTTTTTTTTTTTTTTTTTTGAAGATCTCCTATACCCCCAAACTCAAACTCAACATTGTCCTCAATGTTGCAAAATAAACACACGAAGGTAAAGTAAACCTCACTATTTTTTCAACTGCCCAGAATTGCTATCAAATGCTGCAGCATTTTTTTGTTTATAGAATTGCACACGTTTTTCATATCCACTGTATCATCTCACACCAACGCATATAGGGCAACAACAGACACAACACCACCCGACCTTCCTTCTCCAACATAGCTCAATATGTCATCAAATAACTAATATGCTTATGGGTGAGGGGTAGAAAATCGAAAACTTATTTAAAAGGCTTGGCTAAAAATGCGGGTAACAAAGAAAATGATATATATAGGCTCAAAAAGGGGTGACTAAGGATATAACATGTACAAGGTTGGCTTAAAAAGGCTCAATCGGTCCAAAAATGGCCTAAATCATGTCCTTAATCAAGTGATTGCCTAGGATTTCGCCTCGACAATTCATCAAGTAAGTTCTAGAGTTTGCAAAATCTAATGATATGATATATACACAATTTTTTTTTTCACATTCACATAACCTTTCTCTAGAGATCAAATGCATCCATAACACAAGGCTAAGTGCTCAAAGTTAAGAAAAGAAATCACAATCTTTGAACAAACAATCAAGTGAATTTCAAAACAACAAGTTGAGAAAAGAATATTTTTCTAAAAACTAAGCTCAATCCAAATATTATCATCATAGGTCCAAGAGAATTCACCACAAAACACACCAAACAACAAGGAAAACAGAAGACATTTTTTTTTTTTTTTTTTTTTTTTTTTTTTTTTAAACGAAAGACTCAAGTGCGAAAAATAACCATAGACATTCTAAAAGAAATAACGAAAATAGGAAAAGAGACAAGAGACTCCCTGTACACTTGGCTGAAACGTCACTCTTTCCACTTCCAGCTCGAAGCGCTCCTCAGCGACATCTTCCTTGGCGGAGGGTCATTAGCCACGGCCTTGCCTTTCTTCTTGGAAGAGGAACCTTTAGATTGCTGCCCCAACTCATGCGCAGGCACTGGTGCTTCATCAGGCGCAATTTCTTGCTGGCTGTCCTCCATAGGCTGCCAAGGCTGGAGCAAGGCATCCGGGAATGCAGGGACTGGCTCAGTGGGCCTGGTAAAGTTACGCTGACATGACTTCTTGAAGGCTAGGTCCCTCTTCTTGACATACTCCCAGTACTGCCGCTGCTGCTCTTCAATATGCCCGAGCAAACTTTGAATTTCATATTGCTGAATCTCTTGCAAGCTCATTCTTTGCTCTAGCATCCTCAGACTCCGAGCCAACTCAGGGGGCACACTCCCACTTGCTGCTTCAGCGGTCCCTTGAGCTGATGAATTGGCGCCGACCCGAGCAAACCCTGCCCTTTCCTCCCTCACTGGCCGCCCTTGGGAAATGCGAGACATGGAGAGGGCACTAATGGCTCCGGCATTGACTTCAAGTGCATCGTCCTCATGACACGGCACCTTAGCTCTTAAACATAGCTGAGTGATGAGGGAGGGGAAATAGAGGCCACCTTTCTTTTTGGCTGCTGAACAGGCTTTAATTTCTTCAATGATAATTTCTCCAATATTGATGGGCATCCCCGTTAGAATGGCATATAGCAATAGAATTCTATCCTTAGCTACTGTTTTCCCATGGGTTGAAGGCATCAATCTGGCTGTGAGGAAATGATACCAAATCTTAGCCTCTGGCTTCAATTCCTTGCGAATGCATGTATATGCCCCTTGTTGGGATATTGACCATTCTGCCCCATCAATAGCCACTGCAGCCAATACTACTTCTAACTGCTCCTCGGTGACTTCTGTGGCAAAGTCAGTGTGTTCATCTACAACTTCCTCCAACCCGAAAATCGAATTTATCGCTTGCGCAGTGAAAGGCACTTGAACATTCCTCACAAACACCGATTCTTGATTATAGTCTAGTAGGTTTGCATAAAATTCCCGCACCAGAGAGCCAATGGGATTCGACGGATGCTGACAGAACTGCCTCCATCCGTGTGTGCGAATTATGTCTGTGACAAACGATGGCTGACCCATTGTTGGGGTGTCGCTCAACAAAAATCCCCTTTCTAAAGTTAGCCGCCGCCCTTGAGTGTATTCCTTGAACCGATTGGCGGCGGTTTTGTTAACAAATTTCTTAATCTTAACGTTCTTTCCCCCCCATAGTTCAAACTTGCCCTAAAATGCTGACAAATCCGCAGAAGTACTTCTCCACACTTAAACCGCCTTCCCCAAGATAGCTTTGCGGATAGCAACGGGCTACCAAATCCTTAACAAATTTCTTGGACCACACCAATTAACAAAGCAAAGAGTCCAAGATAGTTTTGCGGGAAGTTACCTGCTTCAATTCCGTCGGACGTGCGGCTTTAGGGGAAGAAGATTCTCGGCACTAGCAGTTCAAGTGCGCTCTGCTTCAATGCCGTCGGAGGTTCGGCTTTCGGCGCAGGAAGGCTCACGGCAGCTGCGGCTGAGGACGGAGCTGCTTCAACGCCGTCGGAGGTGCTGCTTGAAGGCGCAGGAAGGCTCACGGCACTTGTGGGTTGAAGAAAATTAGGGCTCAAATCAGGGCCATTACGGGAGAAACTGGACTAAAAAAATATATATCTATTTTTTTTTTTTTTTTTTTTTTTTAAAACGACAATTGCAGCGAAGTCGTTCCATTCATCTAACTCCCCTGAAAAAAAAAAAAAATTGAGGGCATTGCTACGCGATGCTACAGCAACAAAAAAAAATCAGTTTTCAGGCATGGAACGTAAAATACAGAAACAGAAAGGAAATGACATAAACTTTAGAACTTTGGGTTGCCTCCCAACAGCGCTTGTTTTAACGTCGACAGCCCGACTTGTTACTTGTTTCAAGGCTCTTGCAAGGTGATTGATGTCCTGCTCCTGTCCACCCCTGCTCCCCAGTAATGTTTCAACCGCTGGCCATTAACCTTGAATTCTCGCCCTGACTTTTCTTCAAGTATATCTGCAGCTCCGTGAGGGTACACCTTGACAACTTTGAATGGGCCTGACCATCGTGATTTAAGTTTTCCAGGGAAAAGCTTCAATCTGGAATTGAAGAGCAACACTTGCTGCCCAGGTTCAAAGTCCCTTGGCTGGATTCTCTTGTCATGCCACTTTTTAGTTTTGTCCTTGTATAGTTTAGCATTCTCATAGGAAAACAGTCTCAACTCCTCCAACTCGTTCAACTGCAGCAAACGAGCTTCTCCAGCGGCTTGAAGCTCCAAATTAATCTTCCTTGTAGCCCAGTATGCTCGGTGTTCAAGCTCCAAAGGCAAATGGCAGGCCTTACCAAATACAAGCCGATATGGTGACATACCCAATGGAGTCTTAAATGCTGTTCTATAAGCCCACAATGCATCATCCAACCTTAGTGACCAGTCCTTCCGATTAGGATTTACCACTTTTTCCAAAATCCTCTTAATCTCTCTATTGGATACCTCGGCTTGTCCACTGGTTTGAGGGTGATATGCTGTGGCAATTTTATGCCTGACCCCATATTTAGCCAAGAACCCCTCAAACAACTTACTTTGAAATGTGTGCCCTCATCACTTATGATTGCTCATGAGTCCCAAAGCGGGTAAAGATATTCTTCTGCAAGAATTTAACCACTACACGAGAATCGTTAGTAGGAAGTGCCGAAGCCTCCACCCATTTTGATACGTAATCAACAGCTACCAAGATATACAAATTTCCATATGAGGGAGGGAATGGCCCCATGAAATCTATTCCCCAAACATCGAATAATTCTACCTCAAGTATGTTGTTCAAGGGCATCTCATGCCTTTGGGAAATGTTTCCCAATCTTTGGCACCGATCACAGGTTTTGGCAAACTCATGAGCATCTTTGAAAAGAGATGGCCAAAAGTATCCCGATTGCAAGAACTTTGGCATTTGTTCTAAGACCTCCAAAATGCCCTCCATATGGTGACGAGTGGCGGTGTTGCAAGATGCTAGGTACCTCCTCTTGGGACGATCGTCTCAAAATTTGGTCGACTGCTTGTAAAGAAAAGGCTCATCCCAAAAGTAGGATTTCACGTCATGAAGGAACCTCTTTAGTTGCTGCCACTTCATATCAGGAGGCGTCTTTCCGCTCACCAAGAAATTCACCAAATCTGCATACCATGGTAGATTTGCTTGACTTACCACCAGGAGTTGCTCATCAGGGAAGGATTCTTGAATTGGAACACTCCTGTCACCTTCATTTTCAGGTTCCAATCTCGAGAGATGATCCGCCACTTGATTTTCCGTCCCCCGTCTACCCTTGATCTCAAGGTCAAATTCCTGAAGCAAGAGTACCCATCTAATTAGCCTTGGCTTAGCATCTTTCTTTGAGATAAGGTACTTGATTGCTGCATGGTCAGTGTAAACTGTGACTTTTGTTCCCACAAGATAGGCCCTAAACTTATCGAATGCAAACACTACAGCTAATAACTCCTTTTCAGTGGTAGTGTAATTAAGTTGAGCATCCGTTAACGTCCTGCTAGCGTAATAGATGGAATGGAAAATCTTGTTTCTTCTCTGCCCAAGTACAGCTCCCACCGCATGATCACTGGCATCGCACATTAATTCAAAGGGAATGTCCCAATTCGGAGTTACAATCACAGGGGCGGTCACCAAAGCTCTCTTCAACTCCACAAATGCTTTTAGACACTCACTGTTAAACTCAAAAGGTCTATTTTTCTCCAATAACGAGCACAATGGCTTGGAAATCTTTGAGAAGTCTTTAATAAATCTTCTGTAAAAGCCAGCGTGTCCCAAGAAGCTTCGAATCCCTTTGACTGAGGTTGGAGGAGGCAATTTCTCAATAACTTCAATTTTTGCCCGATCAACTTCAATGCCTCTGCTGGAAACTTTGTGGCCCAAAACAATTCCTTCTTGAACCATGAAATGGCATTTTTCCCAATTTAACACAAGATTGGTCTCCGACACCTTTCTAGCACATTTTCTAAGTTCTTTAAAATGGTCTTCATATGATTCACCAAAAAATGGAAAAATCATCCATGAATACCTCAAGAGTTTTCTCCACCATATCCGTGAAAATGGACATCATGCATCGTTGGAAAGTGGGTGGGGCATTGCACAAACCGAATGGCATCCTTGAAAAGCAAATGTTCCATACGGGCAAGTGAGCGTTGTTTTCTCCCGATCTTCGATTGCTACGACAATCTGGTTATAACAGAGTATCCGTCTAGAAAACAATAGAATTCTTTCCCACTTAATCTATCCAAAGATCGATCGATAAATGGCAAGGGAAAATGGTCTTTCCTTGTGGCTTTGTTGAGCTTCCGATAGTCCATACATACTCTCCAACCGATCCACAGATTCGTGTTGGTATCAATTCATTATTCTCGTTAGCCACAACCGTCACTCCACCCTTCTTTGGCACACATTGGGGGGGTGACCCATGAACTGTCTGATATGGGGTAGATAATCCCTGCATCAAGCCACTTAATCACTTCCTTCTTTACAACTTCCTTCATAATGGGGTTCAGTCTGCGTTGCTGTTCAACCGAGTTGCTGCAGCAATCTTCCAGCAAAATTTTATGCATACAAACTGAAGGGCTGATTCCTTTGATGTCTGCAATTGTCCATCCTATTGCCCGTTTGTAGTTCTTCAGCATTTCCAACAACAACTGCTCTTGCTTCAAATCCAAAGTGGATGAAATAATCACGGGTAAGGTGCTTCCTTCTCCTAGGTAAGCATACCTCAAATGTGCAGGGAGAGGTTTTAACTCTAACACTGGTGCTTCTTCAATAGATGGCTTGACCCGCTTAAACACTCCTTCAGTTAACTCCAATGATTCAAACGGTCTCTTCCCATTATCTCCCTGGTGCTTCTTTCCCAACCATGTTACTTGAGCTTCCTCCTTTCCGCCATCCTCATCACAATTGCCAGACAAAAACATCTGGGACGCACTCTTGCAGAATTCCTCCTGAATTTCTTCATCCACAACAGCATCGAAAACACTCATAGCTGCACATTCTTCTACATCATCCGGGAATTGCATAGCTTTGAACACATTGAAGGTGACCTGCTCATCATGAACCCTCATTGTGAGTTCTCCTTTTTGTACATCGATCAGTGTCCTGCCTGTAGCAAGAAATGGCCTACCTAAAATGATTGGCACCTCCTTGTCGGCTTCATAGTCGAGCACGATAAAGTCCACAGGAAAAATGAATTTATCTACTCGTACTAGAACATCTTCAATTTTTCCTTCAGGGTAAACAAATGAGCGGTCAGCAAGTTGAAGTGTGACCGTGGTTGGCCTTGCTTCACCTATGCTCAATTGCTTGAAAACCGACATTGGCATCAAGTTTATACTTGCACCGAGATCACACAGGGCCCTTCCACAGTAGGTGTCTCCAATAGAACATGGAATTGTAAAACTTCCAGGGTCTCTTAACTTGGGTGGCAACTTACTCTGCAGAATCACACTGCATTCTTTCGTGAGTGCCACTGTTTCAAATTCTCCTAATCGTCTTTTCTTCGTAAGCACATCTTTCATGAACTTAGCATAGGTTGGCATCTGCTCCAATGCTTCCACAAGAGGTATGTTAATGTGGAGTTGCTTTAATACATTGAGGAACTTGCCAAATTGCTTCTCTTTTTGCTGCTTCTGGAATTTCTGAGGGAATGGCGGTGGCAAGTTGACTTTTTGCTGATCCGGCAAATTCTGCTGTGTTGCTGCAGCAGAGCTGTCGCCTGAATGCTGATCTGCTGAATTGTTCACGCCATTCTCTCCCCTTTCTTCTGGTTGGATTGAAGAGGGCTCTCCATGCTTTTTAGGCTTGACTTTTGGCATCTCCAGCTCTTTCCCTCTTCTAAGGACTATTGCCTTGCAGTGCTCCTTCCCGTCACGCCTTGGATCCTCCGTATCACTAGGCAAAGCCCCTTGAGGTCTGCTATTTAGAGCATTTGCAAGTTGCCCCACCTGGTTTTCTAGATTCCTCAAAGATGCTGCCTGGTTTTGAATCATGGCAGATTGATTTTGAATCACAGCTGTTTGATTTTGGATCACCATTTCGTTCTTTGTAATGTACTCCTTTAGCATGGTTTCAATTGCATTTTTACGCTCGATGCAATCGGCTTTTGAAAGGAGTTTGTTTGCTGATGACCAGGTGGTGGGGCGGTGCGGTTAGGTCCACTTGACGAGCTTGGGTCCTGATTTGCCCAAGAAAAATTTGGATGCTGCTTCCATCCAGGATTGTAGGAGTTAGCGTAGGGATTGTTTCCTCTGTTGAAGTTACCCATATAACACACCGATGCTGGGTTAGAAGGGCATGCTTCATATAAATGATCATCTCCACAGTACACACATGAAATGGCTGCTGTTTTCACTCGCTGAGCTTCTCCCGATGTTTTCATGGACTTGACCATGTTGGCTAAAGAGGATACTTGGGCTGTAAGAGCGGTTAATGCATCCACCTCATAAGCTCCAGCTCCCCTTCTTCCTGTGGTGTCCCTGCTGACTGGGTATTGATAGTCATTGTTGGCTATCCTCTCTAGAATTGCATACGCTTCATTGTAGGACTTGTCAAGAAGCGCTCCATTTGCAGATGAATTCGCCACCATTCGAGTCTGAGCATTAAGACCGTTATAGAAGATCTCCATTTGACTCCAATGTGCAATACCATGTTGTGGGCATTTTCTCAACAAATCTTTGTACCGTTCCCAAGTTTCATAAAGTGTCTCTTCATCCCGCTGCTGGAATGAAGTAATGTCGTTTCTCAATTTGGTGTTCTTAGTAGGAGGCTGATATTTGAGCAAGAACTTCTGAGCTAGATCATTCCACGTGGTGATTGAGTCTGGAGGCACTGAGTTCAACCACGTTCGAGCCAAGTCTCTCAGCGAGAAAGGAAACAACTTCATCATTAGAGCTTCTTGCGATACCCCCTGTTGTTTGAACGAATCACAAACTTCAATGAAAAGTCTGAGATGCAATCGTGGCTCTTCAGTTGGCAGACCAGTGAATTGTCCAACTGTTTGAAGCATTTGAAACATCACTGGCTTGAGCTCAAATTGTGGGGCCTGAATATCTGGTCTAACAATGCACGGATTTAGATCATCAAGAGTAGGCACAACATGTTCACGGATAGGACGGTCTCTGTCATCTATCATCACTGCATTATTCCCATTATTTCCATTCCCATTCTGGACCACAACCTGCTCCTCCATGTTAACTAAGTTAGCCAACCCACGCTGCTCTCTTCTTCGTGCCCTGAAGGTGCGCTCGATCTCAGGATCTAGAGGAAGCAACTCAGGTTCTTGTGGCTCGTTCATGCACCAAGTCCAAAATTCTGACTGAAATCAAAAATTAAGATAACTATAAAAACAATAAAATCACAATGAATAGCAACTGATTTTTTTTTTTTTTTTACAAATTATTCAATATGCTCAATCCCGCAACGGCGTAAAAAAAACTTGTTGCACAATATCTTACGCTCAAAATAATGTGATTTGTTATGCAAGTATACACAGCCAACAAGTAATAAAAGTGTGTGAGTTATCGTTCCCACGGAGATTGAAAATTGAACTAAAATGTAAGAAAAATCGATCACTAAACAAAATGATAAAGAAAATGGTTGAAATAGAATCGAATTTGACTATCACAAGACAAATAAAAGATAACAAACAGTATTGACTATGGGTAATGTAAATTCAGAAATGCTCTAAACTTATCAGATACGAAAACAAATGTAAAAACAAGCTAGGATTTAGAATCCCCCTGAGTTTGCAAGTCTGTTAGCGTTGCTGCTAAATGCTGTAGCAAAATTTCCGTTCCGTCAACCTGGATTTCATACTTGTTCACATTAATCCTTCCAGATTATTTGTGTTTGGGTTTCAAAATTAGATTTAACATATTCCTATGCATGCCCTAATTTCAACACCTCTTTTTTTAGTACACCAATATCCAAAGAAATACAAGATGACAATATATGCCTATATTGTAACAAAATCAGTAAATTCTATTGAATTTTTCTGAATCTTATATCATCCAAGTTAGATCCACTAGATTTATCTTTTTCCAAAGATAAATCTAATTAATAACTGCAAATTAATTTCCATCAATTAGTAGTAATGACAATCGGTACACTTGAATGAACGGAAGTAGAAATATTACTTAGCATTTAACATTAACAAAACATATTCACAACCCAAGGTTCATCATAATCCCAGCTATATCAAGTTAGCTCATGTTTTCAAATGTAAGACTAATAGAAGAAATCGGATCCATAATATTCAACATATCGATTTAATGGAGTTCTGATTTAGAAAAGGAAAGAGATGGAAGAGAAATGTGAAGTGGATTCCTCCACTCTCGGCTAAATCTTTGATTCCTTTTGCTCCCAACTGCTCCCGGTTCTTCCTCTGTACCTCTCGATTGCCTCCTTGTCCAAAAATGAGCTCAGGAAAGTCTGTCCGTTTGTCCTTCTTCTTCTTCTTCTATTTATATGCCCGCCCCCTCTCTTTTCGGACCATGTACTATCATCCGCTCAGCTAGGGTACGCATTGGAGCTTCCAGCCACGCCCACGTGTCAGCTGCTAAGGATTTCGCCCGAGAATAATTGCCATCTCAGCCATCCAAAAACGGCTCCTCAGAATAAGCGGAGAATGCCAGCTGTACAATTCCAGCTTTTTAAGACTTGGCCAAAAAGAGTTGCTGCAGCAATTCGTTGCAAAGCTGCCTTGTCGTTTCCAACATTAACCACTAAAAACGACATTCGCCAAAGAGAGCTGCTTCAGCAATTCGTTGCAAAGCTGCCTTGTCGTTTCCAGCATTAACCACTTAAAACGACATTCGCCTGCACACACAATTACACGTTAGCCTCCTCAAACGGTTTTCTCCAATTTTTTCTTTCTTTCCAATCCTTTTTTCACAGAGAAACAGAAAACAAAGATTCAACAAGCTAACAAACATAAAACAATGAAAACAATTCAAAACTCAAAGCTTATTCTCACAAATCACCCTCTAAGCAACTAATTTAAGCTAAGAAATGATTAAGATAACTCTATTTTCATGGAGTTATCACCAGTCCAACCCAAGATTGGATCATTGGGTTGCAGTAAAGTGTATTCTCAAGTATCTTAGGAGAACGAGAAACTATATGTTGGTATATTCCGGAGAAGATCTGTCTCTCACCGGATACACAGATTCTGATTTCCAATCGGATAGAGATAGTCGACGGTCGACATCTGGATCTGTGTTCACTCTTAATGGAGAAGCCGTGGTATGGAGAAGTATAAAGCAAAAGTGTGTTGCTGACTCTACCATGGAAGCTGAATATGTTGCAGCTTGTGAAGCCGTAAAAGAAGCTACATGGCTCAGGAAGTTCTTAACTGATCTGGAAGTTGTTCCAGATATGGATAAGCCAATTGAGCTCTATTGTGACAACAGTGGAGCGGTGGCTAATTCAAAAGAACCTAGAAGCCATAAGAGTGCGAAACATATAGAAAGGAAATATCACCTGATCAGAGACATTGTGGATAGAGGCGATGTAGCGATTCTGAAGATCGTGTCAGAGGACAACCTTGCTGACCCGTTCACCAAGACATTGCCATTGAATGTTTTTGATCGGCATTTAGATGGATTTGGGATTAGAGACATGACACACCTGCTTTAGGACAAGTGGGAGATTGTTGGGAATAGTGTCCTGAAAGCATGAGATGTAAAAGGATATTTATTATTTATTTAATAAAATAGTTTATTCATCATTTTATGTGCATATATTTATGAATATTTTATGAATATCAAGTAAAATTCCTTGATTATTTATGTAACCTTAAACATGGTATATAAGTGTTATATACGAGAGGATAATGTTTAAGGATAATAATCAAAAGTAATTGTTCATAATGAATTTAATTAAAGTTGAGAATCTTTAATTAAAACATTATTAATACATGTCATTCCATTTAGAATGGAACGGTGTTATCCGTGACCGTTAATATGGCAAGATATTGAATGAGTGTATTTCGTATAATGAGATTATGTGGAACATGGACGCAGACACAATATGAATTTCTAATAATTTCCGTTAAGCATAGAAATTCTAATTGAGTCTACCGATGGTCATATATAGAATGATCTTAATCCCGAGTTCTTAACAAACTCCTATTTATGGATTTATGTCTTTTGATTTACGGGCACGGATTCGAGACCCTAAATCCTATTCCTTGTATTTTGGAGACATAATGAAATAGGTAGTTGGGAATGTTATTATACGAGATGGAATCCATTTCTTCTTGAGAGAGAAGCAGATAAATAATTCTCTTGAGTGTTGATTCGGTACTTGGATTAGTAAGAGCGCTCTGGTTCATGAATGTGTTTTATGAATCACTATCCATTAGAGAATCAATGGTACTCAAGGATAAAGATGTAATTAGAGAGGTTAACGGATTCTACCTGACTCTAATTACGAATTATTTATGGAGGATCGATCTATATGCAATGACTATATCAAATGGACACTTCACAGTTTAGAAGTAATTAATGTCTATAATTCCGAGAATGCAATTCCAAGTTTATAGTGGAGTAACTATTGGAATTAATAGAATTAATTAATTAATTAAAGTGTTTAATTAATTATTAATTTTATTGGAGCTCGTAATTATAGGTCCATTAGTCCCCACGTCGTCCTTGTAATTCTACCGCACACAAAGGACAAAATGGGAATTTTAGAATTACGGAATTCTAAAATTAAATACTCAAGAACAATTAATTGAGAATTAATTATTATTTAAATAATGAGATTATTTAAATTTGAATTTGAACATATCTAGATTTATCCATTTAAACTTATTTGATAAGTTGTTTAATTTAGAATTCAAATTAATTTAAGTTTGACTTAAATTTGAATTTGAATCAATTAAAATTGGACTCTTGGATAATGGATAAAATATCTTCCTTCCCTATCTTATTTAGGGTGCCACACACAAGGGATAAACCCTAGGGTGGCCGGCCATTAAGAGGATAAGGGGAAGGGATTTTTTGTTCCAAATTCAAAATTGGAGATAAGGATTTGATCCTATTTTGAAGTTTGACTTCTACTCTTTAAATATGAGATAGATAGAAAATTGTAACAACAATTTTTGACATATTTTCAGCCCTAAGAAAGGTGGTGGCCGAAATTTCTCATATAGGGAAAAAGAGTGAAAAATATTTTTCTCCAAAAATTCCACATCGTGCATGCGTTGGTGTTTGTGGAAATTCGAGTGTTTAAGAAACATATTTTGTCTCACGTGTGCCCACACACACGTTTACGTGGAATCAAGGAATTGACGTGGAAGACTTTGGTGTTCTAAACATAAAGCTTGGAGCTAGGACTGTTCGTGGTCAAAGAAAATCAAGATATCATCCGAGTCGGCTACAAGGTATTTTTCGGTTGATCCTTGAATCTTATAAATTAATGAGATTAATTTATTGGTGCATAAATTAATATAATCTATAGAGTATCTCAAAAGTTTTATGAAAATTTTTGTTATACACGATCCGCTATTCCGCTGCGTTTCCGCCGCCGAATTCAATTCGGCAACCAACATCATTGTCATCAAACCAAAAAGACCATAAAGCTGCTGCCCGCCACTATGGGAACTCCGGCGAGTCTCGATTCTTGAGGTTCTCGATTTCCGATCAAGATCCGATTCCAATGAAATTCCAAATAAGGACTCATTTTGACAATCTCTGGAAAAATCATAACAATGACCTCTGTTTGTGCCAATTCTATAATGTTGAAAAGTCTAAAACTTTGAACGCAAATTGTAAAATCAAATGGAATTGTTGAAGTAAAGCGAACCATAGAATTGCTATCCTAGAGGTAGGATATCCTTACCTATATCCTTGTTAGCCTTATTACAAAGTATTTTGGCCTAAAAAAAAATGTTTAAAAGACAAAATATGTTTTAGAAATAACATGAAAAAGATGCTATTGAACTCATAATGGCATAATTAAGGTTTTGATATATATATTTCCTTAAAATAAGATGTTTTAAGAATCTGGTAAACAGATTGATGGCCTAGATATTAGGATATGGAGATCATATTCTTAGGGCACTAATACCCTAAAGAATTAATTGAGATTAATTAAGGAAATAAAGATTATTAGTGTGCCTAATTGATTTAATTAATTGAGTTTAAATGATTCCAAGGTATTTAAAGTATTTATGATAAAATAATTCATTTTAATCTATTGGTGTGTGTATGGGCGCATTAATAGGTGTTATATTTTACACGCCATTTTCTTTTATTTTCCTTTCTTTTCTTTTTCTTTTTCTTTTCTTTTCTTTCTTTCCTTCTTTTCTCTCATAAAGAAGCCCTCTCTCTCTCTCTCTCTCTCTCTCTCTCTCCCTTGAAAACTTAAACAGGAATCTCTCTCTCTAATCAAAAAGACAGTAAAAAATCGAGGCGAGTTTTGAGCCAAATAGTGATTTCAAAGAGTTTTCAACATCAAGAGAAGGATTCAATAAAAACCACGTCCAAAAGAACCTCTCTTGAATTCCAAGTTTTTCGGAATTTAAAACTTACTTTTTGTTTCAAAAACGGAGTTTTGATGATTTTCAGTAAAACTAGAGTAGAAATTAGAGATATTTGGGTTCTTTGGACTTGTTTTAGGACCTAGAACCCGGATCTAGTGGTTGTCCCTTGAGGTTTTGTGAATTGGGACTGGATTTGCAGGTTTTGAACCGATTTAAAAAAAAATGTTTTCACGAAAGGAGTTCTCAAATAAAATCAAAGCAATCGATCTTAAAAACCAAAGTAAAAAAGTAAGGTTGACGGATGAACAAAAATACCGGAATTGGTTTTTAACCTCTGTCACCGGCCATGAAAATGAAACGGGTTTGACCCCGTTTAAATGAAATTGTTGAGAAAAAAAAATGTCTTAGGAGAACCCAAATTACTTCATTTGGGGACTTGGGATGAAAGGATTAAAATCTTTAAAAAATGATTTGATAAAAAACCCTTGGAATGGAATTTGAAACAATGAAAATTGAACCACTAATTGGAAAATCTTGGTATATGATTGAGATTAGAAACAAAAGGAACAAATTGATCCTAAAGTGTTATCTTGAAGACCAACTCCGAGGATGCAGGAAGTATACAAAGGGAAAAAAAAAAAAAAAAAAAAAAAGGCAACGCTAGTCCAGATGTTTGATTTGCGAGGTAGGATTTCTATCCCCTTTTCTTTGTGAGCCTGTTTTCCAAAATGGTTTTGGCCTTGAAAATGTTTTTAAAGAAAGGGATTGGTTTAGAAGAAAAAAAAAATGTTTTAAAAACCATGGCTTGTTAGTTTATGGAAATCCTTGAAAAAAATTTCAAAAAAATGGAATCCAAAACTTGTCTAGTCATGGAACCTCATGGCTTGTCTAGTCATGGGAAAAAACCAGAAACTGAGTAAATGGGGTAAAAGATGAATGATTTCATAATGTTAAATGGATTATTTCTTAAGATAAGAGATCTTGTGAACGCGGTAATAGAAGAAAAACGAAGAAAAGAAAGATAGGAACTGAAAGTGCAAGATCGGGGCAGAACCCAAAAGGTCAAAGAAGGAGCATAAGAATAAAAAGGTGAAGACAAATTTGAAAATTGAAGAGGAACAAAATGCAGTAATATGGTTAGCTGAGTTATATTTCGTTTGAGAAAGCTGGGTGAGGTTTTTTAAAAAAAACATTCCTCAAATGTCTTATTTTATTTATTTATTCATTTATGCATTTTATTTATTTTAAGTATTTTAAATTATATTAAATTTTAATTTTAACTCATGTTTCAAATGTTTAAAACCCAACCTGTGAGATTTTAGGAGGAGGTGCATCGGCGGTGAGTCGTTCTACGGAAGTCGAGCAAGTGAGGATCACGTTCATCCTCTATTATAAAATTGAGAAAAATTATGTAAACTTACCTAATATTTGGATTTACTAGTGTGGGGCTTAACACATTGTAATGATTATTTACATGAGCAAAAATAAAGAGTTAAGATGTCTCAAGGGTGGAGGGACGTGTGTCGAGGCTCCGGATTATGTAATTTATTTATATTTTAATGCTAATAAAGTGTGGGACCCGGTTGGGGAGAAGCAAAAAAAAAAATCCCAAAATCGAGCTCCACATCACCCACCCGTTTAGTAAATTGAGTGTGAATAAATCGAGCCTTAGGTTAAGAACCCGGGATTGTACATACATGTGACATTCTTATAAATCGTACTCTACTTTTTTTTTTTCCTTCCTTCTTTTGGTGCTAGACTAGGCAACCCTAGAACTCTTCTTTCAAGTTTTCTTTGATGCCATGTATCTTTTTTTGGCTCATTTGCATGGCCACTAGTCTCGGAATGAGCGACCCTTCTGGTTCCAAATTAATCTTCTCTCCATTTCAACTTTATTGCTCTCTCTCATAAATATATTAATATTTTAAGGGAGGACCCACCAAAATAAGAGTTCTGTGATTAATTCTGAATTCAAGCGATTTGAGTACTATGGGAGTTCGGATGAATCATGGTGGAATTTTTCTTTACAAGATGGAAGGATTAGCAAACACTTTGGTGGAACCAAAGAACTCTAAGAGGAGAATGGATTGCAATATACAGTTTTGACTCGGGAATTGTTTAAGGTGTTGTTCAATAAACTGTCTATTTTCAGACAAAATCTAACATTAGATTGAATGACATGACGGTGTTTTTCTTAAAAAAAATGAGAAACATCTGAGGTAAAAAATTAAATTATGTTCCCAGTCTATATCTTTTTCTTTTTGAGAATATAATTTTAGATCTCTCTATTTCTTTTAATATTTTATATAACCCTAACATGTTATACTCATGTTACATTTTGTCTAAAACTAGTGAATTTATTAATTGATGGACCGATCGAAACTGTATATTTTATAGATATCATGATAGTCAAATTATTAAAAAAATACGGTAAGAGGATGCACAGAGAAATTTTAAAATTTTTTAAATAAACCAAAAGTCGAATCATGTCATTATAATATATATCATAAATAAAAAAGATCTTAATCATATCTCTAGGAGGCTAGTAGTTAAATCTCGTAAGAAACTGCATCGAACAGAACAGTTTTTGGAAGAGTCTCAACTAACTGATTTTTTTAACTATTTTATTTTCCATAATTAGAGTATGAGTGGGTACACGTTATATAATCTCTTCTACAGTATCTTGAACTCCTAACCACAAGATATATAGCCAAAAGAAAAAACGATCTTGATGTTTGATCTTGATCTCACATCATTCCTTTTATGTTTGAAAATCCTCTAACTTAAGAAATCGTTTTCAGAAACTAAGTCCTAATGTATGACAGAGGAAATTTAAAAATAAATAAAATGTAATAAAATAAAAATGAAAAGCTCGGTTATTTGATATTTTTAGATTTTCTAGTTCTTTTAAGAATTTTATTCTTTTGCTCACAATGTTTAGGATTGAAAGGTAACAAAGTCATTTCAATAGAATTTTTTGTACATTGGGTATGAAATTGAAGAAAGTGTTAATTTAAACTACATGACAAAAAACGATATTTTCCTTAAAATATTTTGGACAAGAAAGAAAAATATTTTTAAAATTTAAGAGCTCGCAGTGTGATAACTCAATAAAATAGAGTTATTTAGTACACTTTTAGGCTTAGTATTTGTTCATTTTCTCAGGGTGAAATGCTTTTGTTTTAGTGTTTTGAATAATACTTTTCTTACTTTGTGTTTAGTTGAAAAAAAGTTGATATTTGTGGAGAAATCTTGTAATGGAATTGATCCTGGTTACTCATTCTGTTATTTGACTCTAATAAATTAGTGCAAGAGTGTCCGTTGGAGGTGCTGACGTGGGCTTTTGGTGAGAAAAGCGCGGTGGATAGACAAAAAACGCTAAAATACTCTCAATGTCATAGCAATACCGCAGCAAGGTCGCAGCAAAAGCAGGATCAGCGAGAATCGTGGCGAGCTGGCGCAGTTTGTCTTCTAGCGTTGGTAGTGGCACAAGCACTGACGTTCTCTAGCCTGGACAGCTGTAAGAATATCAGCAGAGGGGACCATTAGCCTTAACTCTCATGCATGCACGTGTCACTAGGGCACCTCAACTTGTCCTAGTATATAAAGAAGAGGTAGAGGATGGTACGGGGAGACAGAAAAAAAAAGGAAGAAAAATCAGTGGAGGCGCAGGAAATTCTTGTAACGAAATGAGACCGAGGCAGGAGAGGCGAGTACAAAGGGATTTTTGGGACGACGACACGGAGAAGAAGAAGTACAAAGACGGCTCCACGGTGGTTTTTGACTTGATTTTTTAGCTTAGTTGTTTTCCTTTTCTCTCTCAGATTTACTTCCAAAACATTATGGATCCGAGCTTTGTCATTAATCTTTGATTTTATTGAACTAATCATGAGCTAATTTCCTTAATTTGGGATTATTGATGGAACCGAGGTTACATAAAAAAACTCTTTTGCTATTTGATTTATTGTGTAATCTGAATCTGGTTTATTCAAGTGGTTTTGATGATTAATCCTTATTAAGTGACAGGCCATCATTTAGTGAGTAACACAAACTTAATTAATTATGGAAAGGTTAGTTTAGTTGGATCTAGCTTGAATAATATAAGAAAATGGTATAGGAATATATTATTAGCTTGTACAACCCAAGAAATTGATGTTTAACTCTGTGTTCGGTAAAACTCAACCGCATAGGAATATGTTGGTTTTGGTTTAAGGAACTTTATGCATAGATATGTCGGAAGATAATTATGCAGAATTTTAGGTTGGCTAGATGAATTATGCTCTGACAATCGATAGCAAAAACAGAGTCGAGAGTTGCAACCAAGGGAAAATCGGTAATCCTAGCTCTGTATCCATTATTAAATCACAACTCTAAGTTTCGGATCTTGTGGACTTTTTTATTTCTTGTCTGCATTTAAATTACAAATCTGTGGTATTACATATTCTTTTTAATTAACTAATATCAACTTTGGCAGTCGGATTAATCTCAATCACAGTGATAAAACTGGTTTTAGTAATAAAATTTCTCATTAACTCAGTCCCTTTGGAGACGATAATTTTACTCATTACTATATTACTTGTTCGATACGTGCACTTGCGTAGAGTCATTTTATGCTTAGGCAATTGAGTGAACAAGTTTTTGGCGCCGTTGCCGGGACTGGCGTTAATAGGAAATTATTATAGAAATCAGTTTTTATCCAATCGAAATACACTTTGTTTCTGTTGGTTTGACCAGGTTTTATTGTTCTAAAGCAGGTAAAATCTTCGTGCATGAATAGGCCTAGGTATACAGATCTAATCCCATTGGATCCGGAGATTGAAAGGACCTTTCGAGCAAGACGCCGGGAACAACAAGGATTTGCAGCAGTCGAAGAAATGGTCGACGGCAACTGCAAACAACCAAGCCAACTGGGTAATCAAGTGCTAGCAATAGCGAGAGGACAGGGACAGAGCCATCGGGATCATGCCATTCCCATGCTCGACGGGTTGCATCCGGGCATTGTGAGGCCGTAAATATAGGCAACTAAGTTCGAGATGAAGCCGGTCATGTTCCAAATGCTCCAAATCGTGGGGCGTTTAGTGGGATGGTAACCGATGACCCACATATGCACCTTCGGGTTGTTCATCAAGTATGCGAGGCATTCAAGGCCCAGGTGTAACAGAAAAAGGCTCTTCGCCTCAAGCTATTCCCTTATTCTCTACGAGGGATCGAGCTAGAGCGTGGCTGAATTCTCCGCCACCAGATTCGTAGCCAATTGGAACGATTTGGTCGAGAAATTTTTGGTAAAATATTTTCCTCCAAACAAAAATGCAAAACTGGGAATGATATCACTTCATTTCAACAGATGGAGGGAGAGGCTCTATGTGAATCATGGGAACGCTTTAAGGAATTATTGAGGAAGTGTCCATACCACGGGCTCCCCTATTGGATTCAAATGGAAACCTTCTACAATGGGCTCAATGCTCGACTAGAGCCATGGTGGACGATCAAACAAATGGAGCCTTACTTGTGAAGTCCTACAACGAGGCTTATGAAATTTTGGAAAGGATGTCTAACAACAATTACCAGTGGCCCACCGAAAGAGTTTCTGCAGGGAGAAGAGTGGCAGGAATTCATGAAGTAGATGCGGTGACCAAGACCGATCGCTCAAGTTTCTTCCCTCTCCAACATTTTGAAGTCTCTAAACGTGACTGCACCAGCTAATGCAGCAACCCCAGTGGCATTAACTTGTGTCTACTGTGGAGCTGAGCATTCCTTTGAAAACTGCCCATCCAACCCCGAGTCAGTTTGCTATGTGAACAACTTTAACCGGAATAACAACCCTTATTTCAACACTTATAACCAAGGGTGGAGGCAGCATCCGAATTTTTCTTGGTCGAATCAAGAAGCTAGTTCAATGCCAGGGCCTAGCAAACCAACATATCCACCAGGATTTCATCAGCATCAACATCAAAGACAGCCGCCTCAAGAGCAATCAAACCAGAGGCAGCCACAACAAGCATCATCGAATCCTATGGAGGCATTACTTAAAGAATACATGGCAAGGAATGATTCACTCATTCAGAGTCAAGCAGCTCTCCTCCAGAGTCAAGCTGCATCATTAAGGACTTTGGAAAATCAAGTGGGGCAATTGGTTAATGTTCTAAGTAATAGACCCCAAGGATCACTTCCGAGCGATACGGAAAACCCAAGGAGAGATGGTAAGGAGCAATGCAAAGCTATCACACTGCGGAATGGTCGAGCAATTGAACAACCAACTCAACGGACTGCAGCAACAGAGCACTCTTGATCCAAACTCAGGAAGTCCAGCAACCACAACCTGAATCGGAACAGGATGCTATCGAACAGAATGCTACAGCAAAGCTGCAGCAAAACAAACCAGAGAGACCTCCACCCCCATTTCCACAGAGGTTTCAGAATCAAAAACAAGATAAGCAATTCAGGAGATTCCTTGACGTACTGAAACAGCTCCACATCAACATTCCACTTGTGGAGGCGTTGGAGCAAATGCCGAGTTACGTTAAGTTCATGAAGGATATCCTTTCAAAGAAGCGAAGGCTAGGTGAATTCGAGACGGTGGCACTAACCGAGGAATGCAGTGCAATCTTGAAGAATCGGTTGCCACCCAAGTTGAAGGACCCTGGTAGCTTCACCATACCGTGCTCCATTGGAAATCAATACATCGGAAAAGCTTTGTGTGACTTGGGGGCGAGCATTAATTTAATGCCATTGTCCATTTTCAGAAAGCTGGGAATAGGTGAAGCAAGACCCACCACTATTACATTGCAGCTAGCCGACAGGTCTTATGCTCAACCAGAGGGAAAAATAGAAGACGTCCTAGTACGGGTGGACAAGTTCATATTTCCAGCCGACTTCATTGTGTTAGACTATGAAGCGGATAAGGAGGTACCGATTATCTTGGGGAGACCCTTTTTAGCTACAGGCAGGACGTTGATAGATGTTCAAAAAGGCGAGTTGACAATGAGGGTCCACAATCAGCAAGTCACTTTCAATGTGTTCAAAGCGATGCGCTTCGCTGATGAGGTGGAAGAATGTTTAGCAATGAACGTTTTGGATTCATTAGTAGCAGCAGAGTTTGAAAAGGCTTGTGCGGAGAAGTTGATGACAGAGGAGGACCTAATTGACTCGGAGATCAATGAGGACAACAATGATAAACAAGTATCATGGTTGGAGGGTAGGCATGCAGCAACAAAGTCTAGAAGGCATGTCGAGTCGTTGGACTTATCAACAAGGCCCTTGAAGCAGCATAAGCCCTCCGTGGAAGAGCCGCCCATTTTGGAACTACGACCCCTACCGGCACACTTGAGGTATGCTTATTTGGGTGATTCCGATACTCTTCCTATAATTATTGCTTCTAGATTAAATGACATGCAGGAAGTACAACTACTGGAGGTGTTAAAAAGGTTCAAACGTGCAATTGGGTGGACCATTGCCGACATAAAAGGAATAAGTCCAACAATTTGCATGCACAAAATTTTGCTACATGACTGCTGCAGCAATTCAATAGAGCAGCAGAGAAGGCTGAAGCCGATTATGAAGGAGGTAGTGAAGAAAGAGGTAATTAAATGGCTTGATGCAGGGATAATTTACCCTATTTCAGACAGCTCTTGGGTCAGTCCAGTTCAATGTGTACCCAAGAAGGGTGGAGTCACCGCATCGTGCCCAACGACAACAACGAGTTGATTCCTACAAGAATAGTTCTTTGGTTGGAGGTGTGTATGGACTACGTGAAGTCGAACAAGGCAACCGTAAAGGATCACTTCCCTCTGCCTTTCATCGACCAAATGCTTGATAGGTTGGTGGGAAAGGAATACTACTGTTTCTTGGATGGCTACTCGGGTTACAACCAGATTGCCATAGCACCAGAGGACCAGGAAAAGACCACGTTCACATGTCCTTATGGGACGTTTGCCTTCAGAAGAATGCCTTTCGGACTGTGCAATGCTCCAGCAACTTTTCAGAGATGTATCATGTCCATTTTCACAGATATGGTGGAGAAGTCGCTGGAGGTTTTTATGGACGATTTCTCAGTTTTCGGAGATTCCTTTGCGGATTGCCTCACCAACTTGGAAAGAGTTTTAATGCGGTGTGAGGAAACCAATTTGATTCTAAATTGGGAAAAATGTCACTTCATGGTACAGGAGGGCATCGTCTTGGGTCACAAGATCTCCAACAAAGGCATCGAGGTGGACAAGGCAAAGATAGAAGTAATAGACAAACTACCGCCACCAACATCAATGAAGGGAATTAGGAGTTTCCTGGGCCACACCGGTTTTTATTGACGATTCATCAAAGATTTCTCAAAGATATCTAAGCCATTGTGTAGTTTGTTGGAGCAAAGTCGGTCATTTGAGTTTGATGATGAATGCCATAAAGCATTTGTAGAGCTAAAAGAGGCGGTTTGTGTATACGCTCCTATTGTCCTCTCGCTTGATTGGTCATTACCATTCGAACTCATGTGCGATGCTAGTGACTATGCAGTGGGAGCAGTGTTGGGGCAGCGACATGAGAAGGTGTTCCATTCCATTTATTATGCAAGCAAAACAATGACCGAGGCACAGATGAATTACACTACCACGGAGAAAGAGTTGCTAGCTGTGGTGTTTGCTTTCGACAAGTTCCGAGCATATCTCGTGGGCACCAAGGTGATCGTGTACACAGACCACTCCGCCATTAAGTACCTGATTGCAAAGAAGGATGCCAAGCCACGGCTGATCCGCTGGATACTACTGCTGCAAGAATTTGATCTGGAAATAAAGGACAGAAAAGGGTCCGAAAATCAGGTTGCAGACCATCTTTCAAGGCTAGAGGAAGGAAGCAAGATCGAACCAAAGGAGCCCATCCGAGACCTTCCGGATGAGCAACTCCCGCCGTGCATCAAGCTAAGGCTCCCTGGTATGCAGACTTCGTAAATTTTATAGTGAGTGGGCTGTTTCCACCTGAAATGAGCAGTCAACAGAAGAAGAGGTTCTTGCATGATGCTAAGTTTTATTACTGGGATGAGCCATTTCTCTACAAGCAGTGTGCGGACCAGGTTATTCGACGATGTATCCCAGAAGAAGAGGTACAAAGCATCCTCCAACATTGCCATTCATCACCTTACGGAGGGCACTTTGGAGGAACAAGAACAGCAGCAAAGGTCCTCCAATCTGGATTTTATTGGCTTTCCATCTTTAAGGATGCGCATGAGTTTGTGAAAAGATGCGATAGGTGCCAACGAGTGGGCAACATCTCCTGCCGGCATGAAATGCCATTGAGTAACATTCGGAGGTGGAGTTATTTGATGTATGGGGCATAGACTTCATGGGTCCATTTCCCCCTCTTTTGGAAACTTGTACATCTTGGTGGCGGTGGATTATGTCTCCAAATGGGTAGAGGCAACATTTCCAACAAACGATTCAAAGGTAGTTCTTGAAATTCCTTCATAAAACATCCTCACACGGTTTGGAACACCAAGAGCTATCATCAGTGACGAGGGTACTCACTTTCGCAGCAAGCAATTTGGGCACCTTTTAAGCAAATATGGAGTAAAGCATAAGATTGCCACAGCCTACCACCCACAAACCAGTGGGCAAGCTGAAGTTTCCAACAGAGAAATAAAGAGCATTTTGGAGAAGGTGGTCAACCCAAATCGAAAAGATTGGTCGCAGAGATTGGAGGATGCTCTATGGGCATACTGAGGACAAACATTCAAGACACCATTGGGAATGTCGCCATTCCGCCTAGTCTTTGGGAAGGCATGCCACTTACCGGTGGAGTTGGAGCATAGAGCATATTGGGCAGTGAAACAACTAAACATGGACCTCAATCTAGCAGGGGAAAAGCGGCTGTTGTAGCTGAACGAATTGGAGGAATTCCGGATGCTAGCATATGAAAATGCCAAATTGTATAAGGAGAAAACAAAGAAATGGCATGATAGAAGAATCCTTCCTCGGCAGTTTGAAGTTGGGCAGCAGGTTCTACTTTTCAACTCCAGGCTGAAGCTGTTTTCAGGGAAACTAAAATCCAGATGGTCAGGTCCTTTTGTGGTACATCAAGTTTTTGCATGGAGCAAAAGAGAGATAGCGGTGAGGATTGGGGGGAGAACCTTCAAAGTGAACGGCCAGCGACTAAAGCACTCTTGGGGTGATGAGATCAATCGCCGTAAAACCTCCATCTCGCTCCAAGATGCATAGAAGCACGGCCAAGTCAGTCAAGACTTTAAAACAAGCGCTTGAGGAGGCAACCCTCCATTTTTTACTATTATGTCTTTTGAGTTTTCTTTAGTTTTTCTTTTATAATGTCTTTTTGTTTTTACGTGTGAAGAGCATGATTGTGATCCAGGAAGCATCGGGCGAAGTAATGATTAGCGGGAGAGCGGAAAGTTGTAGCTCAAAGGAAAGGAAGGGATGAGTTCGAATTTTCTGCAGTTAAAGAATTCTCTTAATAACAATTTTCTTTGTGGCAATATTATGAGCAAAAAAAAAAAAAAATAAAAATAAAAATAAAAATAAAAATAAAAATAAAATAATAAATAAATAAAACGGGGTGTCCCCACGACCTATCACTTTTAGTTATCACTTTCCCACTTTCCTTTCCACCAAACCCTACTAGCCCCACCGATTCGTTCTCCACCGCGCCATCGACCCCCTTTGCTCCGCTGTTCCTCCATCGCATATCCCGCAATGGTCCGTATAAAGGCGCCAGACCCAGAAAAACAATGGGCCGATACCTTGAGAACCCGCAAGTCAGCTACGGACATTTGCATCGAGAGAAGTAGAACCGATACTCCCGGTCCATCGCGCCGTTCCTTCAACTCCGAGAAGGGTTGTTGACCAACAAGACCAAATTTGGGGTATGATGAAAGCATCATGCGCCACCATCAACGCCCTAAATTGGAGGAATTTTGCTCCCACCCACCGCAATGCAGGTTCTCCGTCCGCTGCCCCACGCACTTACCCACGATGAGCAACATGAGTATACACCCGGGGTTCAGTTCAACTAGACCCGAAACAATCAACTGCTTATGGGTTAGAGGTCTTGCTGATCTGCACTCCGAATTTTTCAAGCAGCTTGATATACAATCGGATAAAGAGGCCGGAGCGGCTGCGGTGTCCTGCACAAAGTGGAGTGTTTCAAATAGGGTGCAATGACAAGGTTACTTGGCAGCACTGTCGATAGCTGCTTGGTACCACTTCTTGAAGACTCTCGCCCAAGACAATGCACACCGTCTCCAAAAAGCGTATGCTGCTTTTTTGGATTCTATTCTTGACGCCGCAATCAATGTCATTAAAATAATGACGAGGAACTCGAGGACATGTCTTGAAAAAAGCTAAGGTAGTCTCTGGTTCCCTGCGCTCATCTACGGGCATGTAAAAGCAGTGGGGCCCGGTGTTTCCCAATGAGGAGACTTTGCCCCGGGTGGAGCAATCACAACTCCTGACCATCGCTCGGCTGGCACAAAATCATTGGGAAGGTGAGATCCGGTGAGCTACCCTCGGTGGTGATGAGGAGCGAGAACCAGCGAGAGCAAAACCTGACCCGGCCCGGGCAGGTCGAGGCTAGAGGAGATGCGGGGGAATCAAGTGGCAGTCACGTTCCTGCCAGCATGGTTCATTCTCTCAAAAATGCTGGGCGCGTGTGAGCCTTCCAGAAATTCGGTAATTCCGGACAATGGGGCTTGCTGCAGCAAATACACAAGCGGCGGCGGCAATATTGGGAGTATGCCGTATTGGGATTTAGCTCTAAAGAAATCGCTGAGAAAAACTTCACAAAGTCGATCTTCCCATTTCGTAGTTTCCGAGAGTGTCTGGAACCTATTGTGCTCAATGATGATGAAGAGGATGATACCAAAGAAGCGGACGAGGATTAAGAGGATAGGCGACTTGCCTACCTCCATGAGGGAGTATCAAGCGCACTTTCCCTTTTTGTAATATTAGCACAATTAATTTTCATTTTCTTGTTTCCTATTCTCATTTGTGTCATTGTTTGTTGCCCCCAAGCAGTGAGGACACTGCTTCCTCTAAGTTTGGGGGTGTTGTGGCAGTTAATCGTTTGTTTTTCATGTTTAGTTTTAGTTTTCTTTGTTTTGTCAAATAAATGCCTTGGTCTGCTGCGGTTAGGTTGGTTTTAGGACGTTCAATGACAAATGCAATGTGTCAAGAATTTCAGCTTGTGAACTTATTTGGTATGAATTAAAACGTGGTGATATCTGTGGTCCAGCTGCCCCATAGATGCGAGTATGCACATTAAGACTATAGTCTAGTCAGCTTTGGAAAGTCTAGGGGAATTTCGAGGAATGTGAGAGCCTAGGATCATAGAACGGACAGGCGATACCCTTGAGGCGTAAGCTTTAGGAGCCAAACGATGTAGGGTAAAGTGATATCGAAAAAAGTTGATGCACAGGGGTGTGTGTGATTGATCTTCATTGTAATAAAAAAAAAAAAGAGTTTACTCCTCTATTCTGAGCTGCCTAGTAACCAGGAGTAACATGAGCCCCATGTGTACTTTTGCATCAAACAGCGGCACGGGATATGAGTTTGCTTATGCAAATCTGACTTGTGATGTTGCTGAGTAACCGGGTGTCTTCATCACCAATGTTGGCATTCGCGTAAAAAGGTAACGGTGACATGAGGAATAAAAAAAAAAAAAAAAAAAAAAAAAAAGAGAAATAAATTCGTGTATAAGTGGAGAAAAGTAAGCAAATTCGCACCCATCTAATGCCGTTAGAGATACTTGATGGATTGAGCTGCACCTGAAAAGTTTGGTTAACTAAGGCTAGAGGAGAGGAAGTCAAACAATCAGGTTATTAGATCATAAACTAGGCTCAGTGATCATGATTCGGGTAATCTTGGCAATTCAAGGATGATTAGCCGTGGTCTCACACACGCACATTCATTTGTGGAGTGGGTGGATAGCAGATTGAACCAAGAATTAATGAAATGCCGTTTGAAAACAAGCTGGAAATCCAGAGGCATTGTTGGAGAATAGAGAATCAACTTGTTTGGCAGCCAACGCAAATTTCTGTTGTAGGTTATGAGTCATTTTATGTTGCTTTGTGTTGTTAGGCATTACTCGAGGACGAGCAATGACTTAAGTTTGGGGGTGTGATAACTCAATAAAATAGAGTTATTTAGTACACTTTTAGGCTTAGTATTTGTTCATTTTCTCAGGGTGAAATGCTTTAGTTTTAGTGTTTTGGATAATACTTTTCTTACTTTGTGTTTATTTGAAAAAAGTTGATATTTGTGGAGAAATCTTGTAATGGAATTAATCCTGGTTACTCATTCTGTTATTTGACTCTGATAAATTAGTGCAGGAATGTCCGCCGGAGGTGCCGACGTGGGCTTTTGGTGAGAAAAGCGCGGTGGATAGACAAAAACGCTAAAATGCTCTCAATGTCATAGCAATGCCGCAAAGAAGGTCGCAAAGAAAAGGTGATCAGCGAGAATCGTGGGCGAATGGGCGCAGTTTGTCTTCTAGCGTTGGTAGTGGCACAAGTTTGACTCTCTAGCCCCGACAAAGTGGAAGAATATTAGCAGAGGGGACCATTAGCCTTGATTCTCATGCATGCACGTGTCACTAGGGCACCTCAACTTGTCCTAGTATATAAAGAAGAGGTAGAGGATGGTACGGGACACGTAAAAGGAAGAAAAATCGGTGGAGGCGCAGGAAATTTTGTATGAAATGAGACCAGAGGCGAGGCGAGTACAAGGGGATTTTTGGACGGCGACTTGCCGGAGAGAAGAAAGAGTACAAAGACGGCTCCACAATGGTTTTGACTTGATTTTTTAGCTTATTTGTTTTCCTTTTTCTCTGTCAGATTTACTTCCAAAACATTATGGATCCGAGCTTTGTCATTAATGTTGATTTTATTGAATTAATCATGAGCTAATTTCCTTATTTGGGATTATTGATGGAACCGGGTTGCAATAAAAAACTCTTTTGCTATTTGATTTATTGTGTGTCTGAAACGGTTTATTCAAGTGGTTTTGATGATTAATCCTTATTAAGTGGCAGGCCATCATTTAGTGAGTAACACAAACTTAATTAATTCCGGAAAGGTTAGTTTAGTTGGATCTAGCTTGAATCATATAAGAAAATGGTATAGGAATATATTATTAGCTTGTACAACCCAAGAAATTGATGTTTAACTCGTGTTCGGTAAAACTCAATCGCATAGGAATATGTTGGTTTTGGTTTAAGGAACTTTACGCATAGATTTGTCGGAAGATGATTATGCAAAATTTTAGGTTGGCTAGATGAACTATGCTACAAACAATCGATAGCAAAAAGCAGTCGAGTTGCAACCGAGGGGAAATCAGTAATCCTAGCCTGTATCCATTATTAAATCACAGCTCTAAGTTCAGATCTCGTGGATTTTTATTTCTTGTCTGTATTTAAACTACACATCTGTGGTATTACATATTCTTTTTAAGTAACTAATATCAACTTTGGCAGTCAAATTAATCTCAATCACAGTGATAAAACTGGTTTTAGTAATAAAATTTCTCATTAACTCAGTCCCTGTGGAGACGATAATTTTACTCATTACTATATTACTTGTTCGATACGTGCACTTGCATAGAGTCATTTTATGCTTTGCAATTGTTGATTGCTACCGTAGGAAAGTGACCTTGGTGACGGATTTCTTTAAGAATGATTGCTTATCGGCAGAGATGAACCCAATCCTTGGGGAACGATCAAGAAGTACACGTTGGGGACGGAAAAATCTAGCTTTTCTTTTCCCTTCTTGCCATAGAAGGTGAATCAAGTGAGCGAAGATAGTGCGGGAATCCACGTGGTGGATGAGTTTGCAGATGTATTTCCGAGGATCTACCGGTTTACCGGATCGGGAGATTGAATTCTGTATTGATTTGGTTCCGGAATGACACCTATCTCCATTCCTCCATACCGGATGGCTTTGGCGGAGATGAAGGAATTAAGAACATGTTTTGAAGAGCGGCAGAGAGAAGGGATATATCCGGAATAGTACTTCCCTTGGGGTGCACCGGTGCTATTTGTGAAGAAGCACGACGGATCTCTTTGGTTGTGCATTGACTACCGACAATTGAACAAGGTAACTATGAAGAACAAGTACCATTGCCGAGGATCGATGAATTGTTCGATCGGGCTGGGTGGATCATAGTTCTCTCTAAGATAGATTTGAGATCGGGGTACCACAGTTGAAAATCAAGGAGGAAGACATTCCGAAGACTACTTTTCAGAACTCGCACGGCACTTTCGAAGTGATACCGCTTTGGGCTGACAAATGCCCCCGCATTCATGGATTTGATGAACCGTGGTTTTCCGCCGTACTTGATCGGGATCGCTTTATTGACGACATACTGGTTTACCAAGACTTGGGAAGAAATATACGCAACACCTTAGAATTGTTCTTCGACTCTTCGTGAGCACCAGTTATATGCTAAGAAGGAGAAGTGTGACTTCCGGGTCGACAGAGAAGTTCCTTGGCCATGTGATTTCGGGACAAGGAATTTCCGTGGACCCATCCAAAATTGAAACCGTTACCGTGGAAAGGTCAAGAATGTGGCGTAAATCAAGCTTTCGGACTCGGTATTACAGCGTTTTGTAAAGGATTTCTCACATCACAGTGCCAATGACTGGTTGACTAAGAAAGAAGTCGAGTGGGATCTTTGAATGTGAACATGCCTTTCAGGAATTGAAGGTAAGGTTGACAAGTGCACCGATCTCGACGATTCCTAATCACAGGAGCCATACGAGGTGTACTCCACACTCGTGGGTTGGGCTTTGGTTGTGTCTTGATGCAAAGCGCAGACCGTAGTAAGCTTCACGATCCGCTAATCGAGACCGCATGAGCGGAACTACCCCACACATGACTTGGAGTTAAAATGTAATATTTTGCTCAAGATATGGAGATGTTATCTCTATGGAGCAAGGTTTCAGGTCTTCTCTAATCATAAAGAGTCTGAAGTACTTGTTTACTCAGAAGATCTAAACCTCAGACGAGAGGAGATGGGTAGAGTACATGGAAGATTATGACTTCACTCCTACAAGATCATCTCGGAAAAGTTAATGTGGTATTTATGCCCTTAGCGGAAAAACGCGGGGACTCTCTGGCGTCATTAGCTTTGGAGGATTGGAAGAGGACCAAGTAGTGAGTGAGTATGATCTTGAGACCATGAGGATTATAACCAGGTTGTGGTGTATAATCGATCTCCCGACTCTTGTGCAACAAGAATCAAGATCCACACCTCCAAAGAATTTGAATTCGGATCAATGGCGGGAGGATCCACACCTCCAAAGAATTTTGACTTCTAGTTTTTAGCTTAATTTGTTTTCCTTTTTCTCTGTATTTACTTCCAAAACATTATGGATCCGAGGCTTTGTCATTAATGCTGATTTTTATTGAACTAATCATGAGCTAATTTCCGTATTTTGGGATTATTGATGGAACAAGTTGCAATAAAAAACTCTTTTGCTATTTGATTTATTGTGTAATCCCCAATCTGGTTTATTCAAGTGGTTTTGATGATTAATCCTTATTAAGTACGGGCCATCATTTAGCAAGAGTAACACAAACTTAATTAATTCGGAAAGGTTAGTTTAGTTGGATCTAGCTTGAATAATATAAGAAAATGGTATAGGAATATATTATTGGCTTGTACAACCCGATGAAATTGATGTTTAACTCCGGGTTCGGTAAAACTCAATCGTGATAGGAATATGTTGGTTTTGGTTTAAGGAACTTTACTCATAGATCATCATAAGATGATTATGCGAATTTTTAGGTTGGCTAGATGAATTATGCTCACAAAGAATCGATAGCAAAACGTAGTGGAGTTTAAACCGAGGGGAAATCGATGAATCTGCTTTGTATCCATTATTAAATCACGACTCTAAGCTCAGATCTCGTGGACTTTTATTTTCTTATGCATTTAAATTACAAATCTGTGGTATTACATACTCTTTTTTAGTTAACTAATATCAACTTTTGGCGGTCGGATTAATCTCAATCCATTGATAAAAGCGGTTTTAGTAATAAAATTTCTCATTAACTCGTCCGGGAGAGATGATAATTTTACTCATTACTATATTACTTGTTCGATCGTGCACTATGTGTAGAGTCATTTTATGCTTAGGCAATTGAGTGAACAAAGAGCGATTGAGAAGACACTTGATTATCCTTCCGATGACCTGTTTGATGTGGTACTTAATGGATTGGTTGTCAAGCTGCACGGTGCAATTGTTGATTGCTCTTAGTAGGGAAAGTGACCTTGGTGACGATTTTGAACAAATGATTGCTTATCGTGCGTAGATGAACCCGGTCCTTGGGGAACGTAATCGCTGAAGTATGTAGTTAGAGGGAGAAAAAAATCCAGCTTTGTTTCTTTTCCCCCTTCTTGCCATAGAAGTTGAAATGCGAAGTGAGCGAAGATAGTGCGGAATCGTGGGTGGATGAGTTTGCAGATGTATTTCCTGAGGATCCACGGGTTTACCGGATCGGAGATTGAATTGTATTGATTTGGTTCCGGGAATGACACTATCTCCATTCCTCCATACCGATGGTTTGGCGGAGATGAAGGAATTAAGAACACAAATTTTGAAGAGTGGCGAGAAGGGATATATCCGGAATAGTACTTCCCTTGGGGTGCACGGTGCTGTGTTGTGAAGAAGCCTGACGGATCTCTTCGGTTGTGCGTGACTACCGACAATTGAGCAGGTAACTGAAAGAACAAAGTACCTTTGCCGAGATCGATGAATTGTTCGATCGAGTTGGGTGGATCATAGTTACTACAGATTTGAGATTGGGTGCATGGGTTGAGCTCGGGGAGGAGGGCATTGAGGCCGCCCGAGAACCGATGCGGGCACTTGAGTTTACGGTGATGCCGTTGGGTTGACAAATGCCCTGCGGCATTCATGGATTTGATGAACCGTGTTTTCCGGCCCGTACTTGGATCGGTTAGTGATCGTCTTAATTGATGACATATCGCTCATTTCTTGGGAAGAAAATACAGCGTAGCACCTTAGAATTGTTCTTGGACTCTTAAATGAGCACCGGTTATATCAGTGGAAGAATGAGAAGTGTGACCTGGTCGACAGGCGAAGTTCCTTGGCCATGTGATTTGGGACAAAGGAATTTCCTTGCAGACCATCAAAATTGAAACTGTGTTACAGTGGGAAGGCCGAAGAATGTGGCGTAAATCAAGCTTTCTTGACTCAAGGGGGGGTACCGGGGCTTTTGTAAAGGATTCTCAAGTATTGCACTAAATGACTCGTTGACTAAGAAAGAAGTCAAATTCGAGTGGGATCTTCGAATGTGAACATGCCCTTCGAGGAATTTGAAGGTAAGGTTGACAAGTGCACCGATTAAGACGATTCCTAATCTTGAGGAGCCATACGAGGTGTACTCCACATCCCGTGGTCAGCTTGGCTGTGTCTTGATGCAAGGCAGACACGAGTAGCCACATGATCCTCGCTAACCGGGAGACCGCATGAGCCGGAACTACCCCACATGACTTGGAGTTAGCGGGCTGTAATATTTGCTCAAGATATGGAGATGTTATTCTATGGAGCAAGGTTTCAGGTCTTCGGGATCATAAGAGTCAAGTACTTGTTTACTCAGAAAGATCTAAACCTCGATAGAGGAGATGGGTAGAGTACATGGAAGATTATGACTTCACTCTGGGTATCATCCCGAAAAGCTAATGTGGTGGTGATGCCCTTATAGTGAAAAACGCCGTGGACTCGCGTCATTAGCTTGGAGGATTGGAAGAGGACAAAGTAGTGATGAGTATGATCTTGATACCATGAGGATTATAACTTGATTTGTGGTGTATAATCCGATCTCGCACCGACTCTTGTGCAACAAGTCAAGCAGAATCAATGGCGGGATCCACACCTCCAAAGAATTTGAATTCGGATCCGAATGGAGACCAGAGGCGAGGCTAGTACAAAAGGGATTTTTGACGACGGCCGACCGAGAAGAAGAATGCAACCACGGCTTCTGATGGTTTTGACTTGATTTTAAGCCATTTTTTTCCTTTTTCTCTCTGTATTTACTTCCAAAAACATTATGGATCCGAGCTTTGTCATTAATCCGATTTTATTGAACTAATCATGAGCTAATTTCCGTAGTGGATTATTGATGGAACTTAAGTTGCAATAAAAAACTCTTTTGCTATTTGATTTATTGTGTAATCAATCTGGTTTATTCAAGTGGTTTTGATGATTAATCCTTATTAAGTGACAGGCCATCATTTAGTGAGTAACACAAACTTAATTAATTCTCGGAAAGGTTAGTTTAGTTGGATCTAGCTTGAATAATATAAGAAAATGGTATAGGAATATATTATTAGCTTGTACAACCCAAAGAAATTGATGTTTAACTCGGGTTCGTAAAAACTCAATTGCATAGGAATATGTTGGTTTTGGTTTAAGGAACTTTACGCATAGATCGGCATAAGATGATTATGCGTAATTTTAGGTTGGCTAGATGAATTATACTCAAAGAATCAGACAGCAAAAAAAGAGTCGAGTTGCAAACCGAGGGGAAATCATTAATCCTAGCACGTATCCATTATTAAATCATGGCTCTAAGCTTAGATCTCGTGGACTTTTATTTCTTGTCTGCATTTAAATTACAAATCGTGGGTATTACATATTCTTTTTTAATTAACTAATATCAACTTTGGAATCGGATTAATCTCAATCACGAGTTATAAAAGCTGGTTTTAGTAATAAAATTTCTCATTGCTTTCGGTCCAAATGGAGATGATAATTTTACTCATTACTATATTACTTGTTCGTCGTGCACTTGCGTAGAGTCATTTTATGCTTAGGCAATTGAGTGAACGTTGAAGCGATTGAGAGCATACTTGATTATCCTTCCGATGACCTGTTTTGATGTGGTACTTTCGGAATGGATTGTTTGTCAAGGCACGGTGCAATTGTTGATTGCTAACCGTAGGAAAGTGACCTTGGTGACAAATTATGGAGCAGTGATTGCTTATTTAATTTTAGAGATGAATGTGAGGTCCTTCAGGGAGCAGCTGTTGAATGCAAGCGTTGGGGAGACGATGGAAAAAATCTAGCACATTTCTTTTCCTTCTTGCCAGGTTGAATCGAGAAGTGAGCGAAGATAGTGAGAGAAAAGTGGTGGATGAGTTTGGAAAATCAATGTATTTCCCCGAGGATCTACCGGGTTTACCGCCGATCGGGAGATTGAATGGCATTGATTGGGTTCGGGGAATGACATCTCCATTTCTCCATTTTTCTGGGATGGTTTTTGGAGATGAAGGAATTAAGAACACATCTTGAAGAGTCGTTTGGCGGAGAAGGGATATATCAGGAATAGTACTTGTAGAGTGCACCGGTGCTATTTGTGAAGAAGCACGACGGATCTTTTTTGTATTGACACCGACAATTGAATGGGGTAACTATGGAGAACAAGTATTTGCCGCCGAGGATCGATGAATTGTGTTCATTGGGTGGATCATAGTTCTACTCTAAGATAGATTTGAGATCGGGTACCATTATTGAAAATCAAGGAGGAAGACATTCCAAGACTACTTTCGAACTCCCAGACGCACAAAATTTCCTAAATTCATGGATTTGATGAACAAATGTTTTCCGGCCGTGCTTGGATCGGTTCGTGATCGTCTTCATTGACGACCTCCGGGTTTACTCGAAGACTTGGGAAGAACATCACATAACACCTTAGAATTGTTCTTGGACTCTTCGTGAGCACCCGTTATATCACGTAGGGAAGGATAAGGTGATTGGACGACAGAGGTGAAGTTCCTTGGCCATGTGATTTAGGGACAAAGGAATTTCCGGACCCATCAAAATTGAAACCGTTCACAGTGGGGAAAGGTCAAGAATGTGGGCGTAAACTGCTTTCTCGACTTGAGGTATATTAGGTGTTTTGTAAAGGATTTTCTCAAGTATCATTGTGCCAATGCCTAGGTTGACTAAGAAAGAAGTCGATTCAGTGGGATCTTGAATGTGAACATGCCTTTCGGGAATTGAAGGTAAGGTTGACAAGTGCACCATTTCGGCGATTCCTAATACCCGAGCCACACGAGGGTGTACCGGCATCTCGGGGTTGGGCGGATTTGTGTCTTGAGTAAAAGCGGATACGTAGTAGTTTACCATCTCGCTAACCCGACCGCATGAGCCGTGAACTACCCCACACATGACTTGGAGTTAGCAAATGGGTAATATTTGCTTTGAAGATATGGAGATGTTATCTCTATGGAGCAAGGTTTGTGTCTTCTACGATCATAAGAGTCTCAAGTACTTGTTTACTCAGAAAGATCTAAACCTCCAGACGGAGGAGATGGGTAGAGTACATGGAAGATTATGACTTCACTCCTACAAGATCATCCCGGAAAAGCTAATGTGGTGGCTGATGCCCTTAGCAGAAAAACGTCGGGGACTCTGGCGTCATTAGCTGGAGGATTGGAAGAGGATCAAGTAGTGAGTGAGTATGATCTTCGTACCATGAGCATTATAACCGGGTTGTGGTGTATAACCGATCTCGGGCACCGTACCTTGTGCAACAAGTCAAGGTAGATCAATGGCGGATCCCACACCTCCAAAGAATTTGGATTGGATCCGTAATGGAGAATAATTTGAGGATTGGAGAACCGGGAGGATGGAGCTCAGGAGCCGCAACCGCCTCATTGCCTTGGCGGGTGAGGTAAAGAAGACGATTCTCGCATGAAGCTCACAAATCGAGGCACGCCATTCATCCGGTAGTAATAAGATGTACCAGGACTTGAAGAGACAAGACCGGTGGAGAGGCATGAAAGAGATGTTCGGTGGAGTAACGCCCCGGAATGCGTGATTTGCCTCCTAGTTAAAGTCGAATACAAGAAGCCACTGGAGAGCTGCGCCTCTACCTGTACCCGTAATGGAAATGGGGAGCACATCAAGATGGATTTTCCGAAGGGACCACCGAGAACCGGAAGCTGAAGCACGACATCCTGGGGTGGTGGTTGATGTGCTTGATTTGTCCCATGCGACTTCAGTACCGGCCCGCGGCGACGATTCTGGAAGAGTCCGCTTCGTAATTGTACCTAGAGCACATCGTGAGGTTAACGGGTGCCACCGCTTAATACGCCCGACGGACACGCATTTCAATGCAAGGTATTGAGAAGTCTCCAGAAGCCATGGGAACAATTGAACTTCAAGACAACATTTCATCCTCGACGATGGACAATCCGTAAAGAGTTATTCAGATTCGGAGGATATGCTTCATGCCGTGTTCGGATTTTAAGGAACCGGAAGAAATACCGTGATTTGTTGAGTTTGTGTACAACAACGGCCCTATTAGTATTGGAATGGCACCGCTTGAAGCTTTGTATGTTAGTCCTTGTAGGTCACCGTGTGTTGGTTGGAACCAGAGGATCGATCGAAGCAATCGGACCCAAGTCATTCAAGAGAACAATGAGAAGATAGGGTTGTGATTCGAGAACATCCGTTGATGGCTCAAAGTCGCTTTAAAAGCTATCTACGATGTAAGGCGAGGCCTTTGGAATTCCAAGAAGGTGACTTTGTTTTGTTGAAGGTTTTCCAACGGAAGGGAGTTACTCGGTTAAATTGTGAAAGGGAAGCTTGCACCGAGGTATGTGGGACCATTCCCGATCAGGCAACGAGCCGGGAGTGGTGGCGCATCGCTGGCTTTACCGCTCGAGTTATCTCACGTGCATGACGTGTTCCATGTCTCCATGCTTCCGGAAATGTCAACCCGAGCCGGGGCAGAGTGCAGATGGTTTGACGTTCGATACTGATGATGACGCGTCCTACGAGGAGGCACCACCGTATTCTTGAGCAGAAGACGAAGAGTCTGCGTCATCGTGAGATTCCATTAGTGAAAGTGTTGTGGCACCATGGTGTTAAGGAAGCAACATGGGAGCTTGAAACGACAATGCAGGGAACGTTATCCGTGATGTCTGCTTGCACTTTGAGGTAAGTTTTAATTTCGAGGACAAAATTGCCTAAGGGGGGTGGAGCTGTAACACCCTGAAGAATTAATTGAGATTAATTAAGGTAATAAAGATTATTAGTGTGCCTAATCTGATTTAATTAATTGAGTTTAAATGATTCCAAGGTATATAAAGTATTTACAGTAATTTATTTTAATCCAAAAGTGTGTATGGGCGCATTTCTAGACTGTTATATTTTACACATCATTTTCTTTTCTTTTTCTTTTTCTTTTCTTTTTCTTTTTCTTTTCTTTTCTTTCTTTCCTTCTTTTCTCTCTCTCTCTCTCTCTCCTTCACTCTCACTTCCGCCCACTCTCTCTCTCTCATTTCTGTCCCAAATCGAACGCGTTTTGAGCCAAAGAGTGATTTCAAAGAGTTTTCAACATCAAGAGAAGGATTCAAGGTAAGATTACTGAAAGAACCTCTCTTGAATTCCAAGTTTTTCAGATTTAAAACTTACTTTTGGTTCAAAACGGATTTTGATGATTTTCGAGTAAAACTAGAGTAGAAATTGGAGATCTTGGGTTCTTTGGACTTGTTTTAGGACCTAGAACCCGGATCTAGTGGTTGTCCCTTGAGATTTTGTGAATTGGGATTTGGATTTGTAGGTTTTGAAATGATTTCCGCAAGTTTTCGCAAACCGGAGTTCTCCACCCGTCGATCGCATCGGCCGACCGGATCTTCTTGGCCACCGCCGACCGGTCCGGTCAACCAGATGCACACCACCGGTCGACCGGTGGTGATGCACTTCTCTATCACCGGTCGACCGGTGTACACGGGGTTTGACCCTGTTTGGCCTGAAATTGTTGTTTTAACCTCTGTTTTCGAGGAGAACCCAAATTAGCTTCATTTGGGGACTTGGGATGAAAGGATTAGTATCTTTAATCCCTGATTTGATATTTAAAACCCTTGGAATGGAATTGGAAACATGAAAATTGATTAGGGCACACTAATTGGAAAATCTTGGTATATGATTGAGATTAGATTACTTTAGGAATGAGAATTGATCCTAAAGTGTTATCTTGTATCAGTGATCGCTGAGGATTCAGACTGAAGGGGCTTGAGGAAGCGGAAGCCGGAAAAGGCAACGCTTAGTCCCATTTGATTGTGCTAGAGGTAGGATTTCTATCCCCTTTTCTTTGTGAGCCTGCTTTTCCAAAATGGTTTTGGCCTTGAAAATGTTTTTTAAAGAAAGGGATTGGTTCATGAAAAAGAAAAATGTTTTAAAACCATGGCTTGTTAGTTTATGGAAATCCTTGGTTTGTCCTGTCCATGGAATCCATAGCTTGTCTAGTCATGGAACCTCATGGCTTGTCTAGTTATGGGGCCCGGGCTCTTGAGTAGTTCGTGGGGTCATATGAACGATTTCATAATGTTAAATGGATTATTTCTTAAGATAAGAGATCTTGTGAACTGGTAATAGAGTCTATTATTGTAAGCCCAGATAGGATGCGGAGAGTGCATCCGGGGCGTAACCCGCAACCGGTCCGATAGGGGGAGGGCAATTTGGTGAGGTAAGTAATTTGCACTAATTACTTACTGAAGCCTGTAATATGGTTAGTTTCTGTTATATTTCGTTTGAGAAAAAGGGTGTGAGGTTCCAGCTGTTCTGTCGGGAATGAATGTCTTATTTTATTTATTTATTCATTTATGCACTTATTTATTTTAAGTATTTTAAATTATATCCTACTGGGCCTTTCGCTCATGTTTCAAATGTTTAAACCCCTCCCAGGAGATTCGAGGAGTGGTGCATCGCAGCTGAGTCGTGCTACGGGTCGAGCAAGTGAGGATCACGTTCATCCTCTCGTTATAAAACGAAGGAATTGAGAAAATTATGTAAACTTACCTAATATTTGGATTTACTAGAGTTGGTTGATGTATTTTGTAATGATTATTTGCATGAGCATGTATGTATGATATCAGAGTATGTCCTGTGGGTGGGGCCCTGTGTGTCGAGGCTCTGGATTATGTAATTTATTTATATTTTAATGCAGCTAAGTGTGGGACCCGGTTGGGGATCTGCTTTATTAATCCCTAATCGAGCTCCACGTCACCCACCCCGTTTGGGGGGCGTGACAGGGGCAGAACTCAAAACCCAGACAACCACTCCAGTGGTGATAATGCCTTGCGTTGGTCGTAAGTAATTTATCATTAAATTACTTGTTGGTTGCCTATAATCTGAAATTTAAGTTTGTTTACCTTTCAGTAAAAAGGCTGTTTGGTTCTGAATGATTCTTTCGGGCCTATATTTTCATTATTTATTCAATTTAGTGGTTTAGATTCACAGCACGGCGAGTGAATACCAATACATTGAAGGCACGAGATTCGAAGTTGTTAGTTTATTCTGAATTTATAGTTTTTATTTCTAAGTTTTATTGTATCTACCAGATATAAACTATATTGGTCGACAATATCCTAGAGTTGTATAATTTTTAAAGTTTATGGATTGTTTTAAATATTGTTTGTAAAAGAAAGACTCTTGAGCAATATATTTTAATATCTATTTTGATATTAGTATATTTTACTTTATTTTCATGAATTTTCCTTAATTAATCCAGTTTAATTAAGTTAATTTTATTTAATTATATCCCAATAATCATGGTCCTATCATTCGGGTCGTGACATATTGAAATATAATAAAATTTAGAATATTTGACAAATAACGAACATTAGAATTACTATAATAATTATAATTGCAAAATTGAAAACTAAAACTTGTATATTCTTTTTTTTTTTATATGGACAAAACATCAATTCTAAATAATTTTTGCAGCAAATTACACAGTTGCTCCTCGAACATCGGTCGTGTCACACAATATCCCTTCAATTTTAATTCGTACCATCAGTTCTTTCAAAAATTTAAAACTCTTGTGAAATTTCTCTTTCTATTAAATTACTAACGGAAAATGACACATGTGATGACAATTTTAAGGGTATTTTATTAATAAAGAACAAAAGGGCACATTCCTCGTTGATTTATAACGAAAAGGCTTAAAAATTAAAAGAAAAAAATTTTAAAAATGCCTAAGCAATGCCTTGTTCTAGAAAGCAAAACACCCCACTAAAGCTCATTAGATTGTGTAATTACTCTAATTCTCGTTAAATAATCATCTTAAATCCATACCACATAGAATTGAAATTACAAACAAACAAAAAAAAGGGATATAATGTGCAGTAAATTGTTCTTCAATAATCTTCATAAAACATTTTTGAAAATGTAAACCTTGAGGAAAATAAGCTCAAAGAATAATACCGGGTTTGTCGGCCATGTTTCAGCTTTGAGGCGAGGCGGCTCACTCCACTCAAGTTTTATGCCGGTGACAAAGTGATGACACGCACCCCACGGTGAGGAAGATGAACCTCCGATCGCCCATCAATGACCCAGCCGAAATGATGAGAACTCTGCAGGCTCGGTTTGGTGGTGAAATTCCAATCAAATCTCTACCTTCCTTTCTTGTTGGCCGCCATTGATAGATGAACCACTAAACTTTGGGTCAAGCAAAGGAGAAACGAGAAGAAAATCGACAATTTCCCTCGGAAAAGAAATAGGAAGAAAATGACAACTTAGAGTTCGTTTGATACGACGATTCAAACTAGTGTGATACTAATCATAATTCTGAAACCAAAACCATGATTCATGATTTTAAGTTCAAATCATGATTCTAAAATTATGATTCAGAATAAGGGGTTTGAATGACTTTGAATCAAGAGGGATGTGGTTTTAGAATTATGAGTGATTCGGTGTAAAACAAAATAAAAAAAAAAAAAAAAAATCGACAATTTCCCTTTGGAAAAGAAATAGGAAGAAAATGACAACTTATTAATTGCATAATACAATTAAGGGCAGAATAATAATTTTACATTTGATACTCCAATTCATATCCAAGCCCTTTGCAAAATGACTAAATGGGAAATTTTTACTAGTAACATAATTTTTTCAAAATTATTTATTTTAAAAACGACTACATAATGAACAGAATCGACCACTTTTTACAAAGAACGATCGGGTAGTCATTCTTCATAAAATATAAGGTCATTTTGCTAATTTTATATTGTTGAATAGTCATTCTAGCAAATTTGTCATTCATACCGTTAATAAGTGGCACGTGTTATTTTCCGTTATCAATTTGAGAGAATGAAAAATTTTGCAGGAGTTTTAAAATTCAGAAAGAATGAATATTACAAATTAAAATTTATGAGGTATTTTGTGATAATACCTATAATTTAAAGAGCAACCGTCTAATTTGTTCAAATTTTTACATATAAGTTTGTAACGATTTGAGGAAAGATTTTAACAACCACAAACACTTACTTAAGGCACGTGTCACATGCTAGTAGCACGAGAAATTTAGATCTCACATTAACGGATTGAGCTCATGTCCTTTATTTGCGTCCACTTTCGTGTCCCCCAATAAACTCATCATGCTAATCAGTTAAAAAGTTTTAATTTTTATAATTTTTAAATTGACGTGATATGAAAGCTTACTCGACGTCATATTTTTAATTGATTTTTATTTGAGAGACATAAAAGGAAATATGAACAGAGAAAGTTGACTGCCACATTAACTTATCTTTTGGATATCACGTCATATCACGTCACTGGGTCTCAATAATCTTTTTCTTAAAAAAAAAAAAAAAAAATGTCCTACGGCTTAAGACTTGATACTTGATGCGTTATATTTTTTTTATATAAATTTTATTTTTATAAGCGTGCGGTGTTAAGTCTTGAGTATAAGGTGAGTGAGTATCGTCTTTATAGAGATTAAGTTTAGAATTGTCATTAAATATCACGATTATTGTAACTTAACTTTATCTAGACAACCTAATAGAATGACAATTAAAAAAATAAAACAAAATAAATAAGAAAATAAGAAAATAAAGTATCTATACACAAATGGTCTAGAGACTTGATTTCGCTTTATTATTCCTATGTTCGTCCTATTATGTAATCTCTAATCAATTCCATTCAATTCATTAATCAAGGTTTTAATGTCATCTCGCAACCTCTCCCAAGTGCTTCACAAGAAATTGTATTTAAATACCCAAAACAATATCCCTATTCAAAATGAATATTTAACAAATTAAGCTTCGCCTTTAGAATTAGAAAATAGGAATATTGATCGCCTCCCGGCCTCACAACAACCTAAATCCTAATTTGATTATCTAAGCGTTGATCTCCTTCCGGTCTCACAACAACCTAGACTATGCTTCTCAAATCTAGATAAAGAACTCAATCTCTGCGAAAGCATTAAATTCACAATCTAAAAATCATCTAACTCGTTGGCCAAATAAATTAGAAGCATTAAGCATAGAGAAACATAAATGAATTGAAAACGAAATTAAATTAACAATCAACAAAATATTCAATACATAGTTCAAATAAAAACTACATCAAGTCCTAGATCTAATGTCTAGCTCAACATGGAAAAATAGATGAAAGAAGATAAAACCCAAAATCCATTGAAGAGCTTCCAAGGACCTCAAAGATGAAGGATTTCCGCCTCCTATTGATGTTTTCTTGGTTCCGGGCTCTCCTTCTAAAGTGGCATCTCTTTCCTTTTATACTACTCGGCTTGAGCTAGGGATTGAGACACGCTATGACCCGAGCAAGATGAAAAATCTGACTGGCGTGCATTTTTGGAAGAGGGATTCCGCTTGGATGGGGAGTTGGCCTCTGCCGCTGCACAGCCTGGGCCTCCTCAGGGCCTGCAAGAGCTGCTGACTATGCCTCTTTGGCAGTCGCGGGCCTCTCCCTAGATCGTTGTTTTCTTGCTCTCTAGTCTTCTTTGCTTTCCTTTGTCTTGTCAGAGGCCAAAAAGATGTGTTGCAGCCGCTTTCTTTCATTCCAAAGCCTCTTCTTTTGTGCCTTAAAATCCTCTTTCGCCTCCTCTTGCCATTGATTCACAAGTTGGGCAAATATTCTTATTTTCTTCATGTAAAATCATCCAAGTTTGCATTTATTTATAATTCCTATAAAAAGCACAAAAGACATTAAACTAACAAAAATGCTTGAAAACTTACAAATATTCAAGCTTAAAAGTACTTGATTTGTTGGTAAAAATACCCGTCATCAAGACTGCATAGCCAAATTAGTCTTTTTGTGTCACCGTAGTACTTCTTATTAAAAAAAAACCTACAACATTATTATATATTACTAGTCAGAATTAGGTGGCAGTAGCATGCTGGTGCTTGAAAAATTACCGAACACGGCGGGCATGTGACTCTCCTCTCAACGCCTGGGATCATGGTATTTTCGGGCATAGGCTCGAAGCCCAAAAATATTCATCCCCCATTGCCCGCCGTGGAAAAGTCGTCCCCATGGACCGTCAAATGTTTTTGAATTTTTCGGCATTACCCAAGTTGATTGAATTTTGCCCAAAGCCCGAAAAAATGCCCGAATTTTTTTGACCGTTAGCCTAAGAAATGCTCGACTTTTGAACCAAACGGATCTTTTTTGCCCGAACCCGAATTTTGCCCGAAAATTCAAACCCAATGGTCAGATTTTTTACCGTTCCCTAACCTGCCCGAAAGTTGCCTGAACTGCCCGAAAATTATACTAGTCATTGGACCCGAATTTTTAGGGGAAATTTTTTTTTTCAACCCAAAAATTTTCCTATAAATACCCCCCCAACAACCATTTTCCTCACCCAAAAACTCTCATTCTCTCTCAATTTCTCTTAATCTCTCTTAATCTCTCTCAAATCTCTCTTAATCTTGCTTAAATCTCTCTCGATCTCTCTTAATCTCACTCAAAAGCGCCTCAATCTCTCTTATTTTTTATAATGGCTTTTTCCGTTATGGTGGTGATATTCCCATTGATGCCTAATTCAACATTGAAGAAGGGTAATTTCCTAATGTTTTTCAAACGCAGAATCACAAACTATGGAAAGAGTTGTTGATGAAATCGTAAATCCGACCCCTAGTGGACGATACTAGACGTCGGGGACGTAATGGTGGTGGCACACCGTGGCCATGGAGGAGAGGCAAGCGGTAGTGCTAGTGCAAGTGTTGCAAGTTCTAAGAAGAAATGCAAGCATTCTCGTAGTTTGGGAGCACTTCAACACATTCGAGGAGGTCGATAATAACAGAATATTAAATACATAGCTCAATGTAAATATTGTGGTGAGAATTTACAAGGTAATACTATTCACTACACTACACACTTAAGGTAACACAATTATCGCTTGACGCCAAACCGCGGTCTAAGCACGTGGAAATACGATCCGCAAGTTGATCATATGGAAATGGCACGATTAATAGCCACATTAGATCAATCACTAAGTTTTCTTGAACAAAGAAATTAGCAAAGATTATATTAAAATTGTACATAATCCTAATGCACAATTTTTTTCTAGAACTACTCTTAGGAAAGATGCATTAAAAAATTATATAAACAATAAAAAGAAGCATTAATCAACCTTCTACACTCTACTAGTGGTTGCGTTGCGTTAATGGCGAATATTTAGTTCGTTTTGATTTGGATAAGAGAATCTTAGGTTTCAAATGTGTTATAGAATCACATACCGCCAATTTAATATATAACACAATTTTATCCGATTGATGAATATAGTTTAAGAGATAGAATAATGTCCATAACATTAGATAATGCAACTACAAATAGTAAAGCAATAGAACTTTTTAAAATGATTTAAGTTTATTCGGTAATAATGATATATTTCACCAACGTTGTGCATGTCATATAATTAATTTAATAGTAAAGTCTAGTTTAAAATCAATGTCGGGTCATATTAAAAGAATTACGAGATAACATTGCTTGGATTCAAGGTAGTAATCAAAGAATACAAGATTGGTTTAGATTTTTACAAGCATGTAATCAAAATCCTAGAGCATTAGCCTTAAATATGCCCATAAGATGGAACTCCACTTACATAATGCTTGAACAATGCATCCCTATAAAGATGCTATAACAAATTATGTTAGTGTAAAATTAGGAATAGGATTCATAGATGAAACCGATTGGCAAATTGCCGAACTTTTTGTATAACTTTTTAGGTAAATTTCACGGTTACCTTAAAGCTTAGTGGAACTTATTACCCAACTTCACCATTAGCGTTAGGAGAACTTTTAAGAATGTCTATTTTATTTAGTGAATTTAGGACACATGAGGTTTTAGGAGTTCCTATCGCCTCTATGGAAAAGAAGTTTAAAAAATATTGGTCTAAATTACCCATGTTGTATGGTTTCGTGTTATTTTTTACCCTAGATTAAAATTAGAAGGTTTAGAAAGTGGATTAGAGAACTTAAGTGAATTTTTAGCTATAGAAACTATCGACCAATTTCATATTATAAAGGAAAAATATATTCTCTATATATCTCTTATGAAAGTAGGTTTAGAAACACACCTCACATTGAACAAACTGCAATAACGAGACAACAACCGCATTCATTCTTGAATGTTTTTAGGTTGTCTAGAAGAAAAAGAAGACGGCGATGACGACGACTCAAGGTCAAGAAGAATCTGGGAGTGGATCTTCATCAAGAGGTGGCGATGATTCAATGAGTTAATGGGGCCTAAGTATGGGGCTTAGTTATAGACAATAGTGAAATGTTTGATTTGATTGAGTGGTGGAGGGCATGAGCATTAACTTGGCCGATCCTAACACGACTAGCAATGGATATTTTTTCGATCCCGTCTCCACTATTGCAAAATTAACAAGCATTCAAGACAACCTACCGAATACTTGAAGAACGGAGAAATGCATTGCAAGCAGGATATTGTTGAAGCTTTGGTGCATCAAGGATTGGGACCGTTTTGACCAATGCTTACATGATATAATCTCACCGGAAACCAAGAATGAATTGATTTAATTTAATAGATTAACTTTTAATTTTCAAGACGATCATTACGCTTCAAATTAAATTTTATTATTCTAATTTGTAAATATTTATTTGCTTTGTAATTTCTAATTTGTATAGTGTTATTGTAATCTTGTATAGACTTTGTAATCCAATTTGTAATTGGTCCCACAATGATTGCATATTTTGGAGACATAATGAAATAGACTTTGGGAATGTTATTAAACGAGATGGAATCCATTCCTTCTTAAGAAAGAAGTAGATAAATAATTCTCTTAATTGTTGATTCGGTACTTGGATTAGTAAGAGCGCCTCTGGTTCATGAATGTTTTTTATGAATCACTATCCATTAGGAGAATCAATGGTACTAAGGATGAAGATATAATTAGAGAGGTTAATGTAGGATCACGCCAGTGATTTTTAAGTGAAAAATCATTTAAACAACAACAAATTTGTAGGCGGAAATTTCAAAAATTTTCACATATCTTTTAATTCCAAATTAAACACAAATCACAACAATAGATTCATGCATGATATGTTTATGGACAAAGGAATAAAATGACAATCATACCTTTAAGACGATTGGATCAGATATGGCCGCAAGGATCTTGTCTCACTATCTCACGTTCCGAGATGGAGAATTACCGTGAAACAAGACCATTGATTTATGAACACGAACACACCAAAAACCACTCGTTCATTCAAGACTATGGCTCTTAATGTTTAGGAGAAGAGAGTGGCCTCCTTTTCAAAAACCTAAGGAAACGATTTTCCTTCTAATTTTTAATCACAAAATCCGGCCACCCTAGGGAGAAATAGGAGTGAGATATTTTTTTTTCTTAGCCACCTCTAGAGTTTACAATAGTATCTCTTTGTAGGAAGAAATTCAAAAACTTAACCCTAGATGGGATTTCTGAATTTTTCCTTCATTTTTGTATCAAAATTCGAATTCCCACTTGCCAAGAGATTTCCAAATTTTCCAAAAATAAAATCAACTCTCTCCCTCCTTTAGTTTCCAAATAAAATCATGTTCAAATTTTATTTTAAATTTTAAATTAATCACCATTAATTTCAAAATTCAAATTCATTCCTTTTATTTTTAAATTATCAGATAAATGAAAAATAACATAATAAATTTATTTAAACATAATTATGTAACAAAACATCGGGTTTCAATTTTTCCACTTATTAGAGCTAGCCTTGAACCGAATGGACCCATATGAACAGAGCTATGGAATTACAATACTGGACTAATTTATCCCGATAAGTTATCTTTATTTAGTCCCCGACATCAATCTTGACTCCACTAGAGGTTCAATGCCTAAAATCTCTCGATTCATAAAAGCTTATATTTTTTGATGGTGTTAGTACAATTTATCACACGATCTACAGAATAAATGTATATTATCCTTCGTGAATATTTGACTAGAATGGTATTGAAAATTACCATTTTACCATTTCATTATTTCCTTAACTCCCTTTATATGATTATGAATAAGAAAGACATATGTTCGTAAGATGTCTTGCACATGTCACAATGTCTTAATCAATGAATACCATCATTGAATACCAAGCCTGGTTTGTTTATTCACACACCCATCAATAAAGCATGAGGTGATATTATCGCCATTTAATTCCATATCCGCGGAATCACACAACTCCAAATCCATTATGTCATGATCCCAATAGCCGAGATGTTGTTCAAAAAACTATGAACTAATCTTATTGGTGAATCAAAGACCATGAGAAATTAAATGAGTTGTGTATTCACTTGTGATTAAGATAATTTAATAAATATACTTGAGTTGTAATAAATAGGTTTAGAGCTCTAAACGGTTTTTGCTCTAACCTAATTAGTTACATGGTCTATTCAAAATGTTGTGAACATGTCTAGATCAACCACGAGTCCAACTCCCATGCCCCGAGACCCAGCATCACATGGTTTGATATAATGATCATAATTGATTCGATTGCCCAATCGATCCTAAGACTAGGAATATCACTTTTAAAACTAAATCGAGAAGAGCTTGTCCGGCAAGGAAACTCTTCTTTGTTGATAAAAATCTATGGACTAAGCAATATTACTAACACTCTTGAATATGAAACAAAAACATAACTTCATTTTATTTATAAACATCGACAAAATAATGATGTCCGATATTTTCCATTAGAGAATAACAAATTACACCCTACTTTATGGACACATTTCCAACAGTTAATGGATTCTACCTGACTCTAATTATGAATTATTTGTGGATGATTGATCTATATGTAATGACTATATCAAATAGACACTTCGCAGTTTAGAAGTAATTAATGTCTATAATTCCGAGAGTTTAATTCCAAGTTTATAGTGGAGTAACTATTGGAATTAATAGAATTAATTAATTAATTAAAGTGATTAATTAATTATTAATTTTATTGCAGCTCGGGATTATAGGTCCATTAGTCCCTGCATCGTCCTTGTAATTCTACCAGACACAAAGGGCAAAATGGGAATTTTAGAATTACGGAATTCTAAAAATGAAATACTCAAAAAATAATTAATTGAGAATTAATTATTATTTAAATAATGTGATTATTTAAATTTGAATTTGAATTGTGAACATAATTTAAATTTATCCTTTTGAACTTATTTGATAAGGTGTTCAATTTAGAATTCAAATTAATTTAAGTTTGACATAAATTAGAATTTGAATTTGAATTAAAAATTGACTACTGGATAAAAAATAAAATCTCTTCTTTCCCTTATTGTTATAGGCGCCACACAAAGGTAAAACCCTAATGATGTGGCCGGCCACCTTATGGATAAAGGGAAGGGATTTTTGTTCCAAATTCAAAATTGGAGATAGGGATTTGATCCTATTTTGAAGTTTGATTTCTCTCTTTAAATATGAGAATGATAGAAAATTGTGAAGACAATTTTTGAAACAATATTCAGCCCTAAAAATAGAGTGTGGCCGAATTTACCCATAGAAAAAAAGAGAGCAAAATTTTTCTCCAAAAATTCCACATCGTGCATGCGTTGGTGTTTGTGGAAATTCGAGTGTTTAAGAAACCTGTTTTGTCTCACGTGTGCCCACACACACGTCTACGTGGAATCAAGGAATCGACGTGGAAGACTTAGGTATTCTAAACACAAAGCTTGGAGCAACGATCGCCGTGGTCAAAGAACTCAAGTTATCATCCGAGTCGGCACAAGGTATTTTTACGGATTGTGTTCTTCATATATAAATTAATGTGATTAATTTATTCGTGCATAAATTAATAAAATCTATAGAGTATCTCAAAAGTTTTATGAAAATTTTTGTTATACACGATCCGCTTGCCTCCACGCTTCTACGAATTCGATCGGTAACCAACAATTGGTATCGAGTGGTCTATAGACTTATATTAATTTATGCTTCGATTATTTGATAATCAGAATTAATATATTAAATATGTGATATTTAATTATGTATGTAAGTGATGGGTAGGTACTTGCATTTATGGATGTTTATTTTAATTCATGACGATGAATGTATGGATGGTGGCTTTGGTCGTTAATTATATGGTTCCATAGATTCAATAATAAATTATTTGTAATTTAATTCGGGATTAGAATTATTGTAATTCTAGGTTTTGGGTAGAATTAGGGTTTTTGATTTTGAATAAAAAAGGAGGCCTTGAAGATCAAGTTTGAAGCCTTAAAGAAGCCCAGAAAACTGCCCAGAAAATTTCGAGAAATCGGTGTTAAAGCGCGCCCAAAGACAACCGCGAACAAGACCCATGCCCAAGGTGGGTCGAGCGGTGGCACCCGGGGGCCATGCGCAGACAATCTCAACTGTGCCCAGCGACAGGCCTGGAGCGCAGCGTGACCCACTTTCGTTCTGGCGGCCTAGGTTCGGATTTGCTCGAGCAGGCCTGAAAAGGTTCAAACCCTCGTAATGCATGCCGACAGACCCAGAAAAGTTTCAGACCCCAAGGAAGGAGAAATCCAACCCAGAGACAAAGAATGAAGCTGAAGAATAAAGAACTTAAGAATCAAAGACCCGTTGATGTAATGGAAGAATATAATTATTGTAATTATTTATTTGTTCGATTCGATTGAGTTGTAATTTATTTTTCCATAGGACCCGGTCAAATCCATCTCAATAGTTGATTGCATATATTTATATTTTATGTTGATAATTATATATTATATGTTCATGCATATAACATGCCATATAAATATAATGTGCCTACTCATATATTTTATAACATGCCATGCATATACGTGCATTTGTTATTATTTATTTTATTTATTATAAAAGTGTTTTAGAAAAATAAAATAACAATAAGAACCGTGCGCTAAAAATTGATTTAATATGATTAAATTGATTTAAGTTGCAAAATTGATTTGCAAAATAATGTTACATGTGAAATTGAATTTAAGAGTTAAATTTTGGAATTTGACATATCCGAAAAATAAATTGTTTATTTTTCAATTTGAAAATCATGAGATGTTTTTCAAACAAAATACATATTTGCAAAATAATGAGTGGGAGAGGGTTGTATGACAATACGACCCACTAGTCTCATCGTTAGCGCAACACCGTGAGATCCGGAAAGGGGCTTTGCGGCGACATTGAATCGCCCTCCTAAAGGAGAGTGTCCTTGCCCGATCAATAATAAGGTTGACTTCCTAGAGATAAGATTTCAAGATGTATTTTGAATTGACTACCCAGAGGTAACAATCTAGAGTTAAGTCTATGGGATCTAAAACGGTGGGTTACACTCATAAAATATAATCAAATCTGTTGGTTATATTTTGACTGAAAATAACGGTAGTTGATAAATATGAAAATATGAGATATTTTGACTATATTTATTAACTGAGAAGAGTCTCAGTCTAATTGGCATATAACTTGACTACCCAAAGGTACACTTTATATGTGGAAAATTAGATTATCATTGGCACCTAAAATTAAAACATGTTTTATGTATTTTTCATGTGCTTCAAGCATCATAGTTAATTGTGCCAAAATTAACATGCCTTGATATTCATGCACATAAACTGATTAGATGAATATTCTATTTATTTCCAACAATATGTCGAATCCCATTATCACACTACTTGCGACTGAAAAATTAGACAGTGATAACTATACTAAGTGGAAAAGTAACATGAACATACTATTGGTCTGCGAAGACTACAAATTTGTCCTAGTGGAGGAATGTCCTCCTGAACCCGTGGCTAATGCATCCAAAACTGCAAGGGAGCCTTATGATCACTGGATCAAGGCCAACAACAAAGCAAAGTGCATTATACTGGCTAGTATGAGTGATGTGCTTCACAAGAAGCATGAGGAGATGGAAACTGCTTATGAGATAATGGAGTCTCTAGAAGTCATGTTCGGTGCTCCCTCTAAGAAGGCTCATTTGGATGCGGTAAGGGCTTTCATGAATGACAAGATGAAGAAAGGTTCTAGGTCAAGGCACATGTTTTGAACATGATTGATCACCTCCATGATGCGAGCTCAATGGTGCGTGGATCGATGAAGCCACCCAAGTTGGCATCATCTTGGAAAGCCTATCACCGACTTTTCATGAGTTTGTGAACAACTTTGTTATGAACAAGAAAAGTCCAATCTCCTTTGAACTCATGAATGACCTGCAAAACTTCGAATCCACCAACAAAAGAAGGGGAGGAGAAGCAATGTTGTAGTTGCAGGAAGTTCTAGTAAAAATAAAAGAAAGAACCAGAACCAAGGGAAAGGGAAGAAAGGAAAGAACAAGAGACCCAAGAAGGCAAAAAGCCCCATCCAGAAACCCAAAGGAAAGTGTTTCCACTGCAATGGTGAAGGGCACTGGAAGAGAAACTGTCACAAGTATCTCGAGGAAATGAAAAAGAAAAAGGAAGAAGGTAAATCAGATTTACTAGTCCTTGAAACATGTTTAGTGGAGGGTGATACCTCAGCCTGGATAATTGGTTCGGGAGCAACTAATCATGTTTATTTTTCTTTGCAGAGTCTTAGTTCTTACACCGAGCTAGCTGATGGGGACTACACGATGAAAGTGGGCAATGGCGCAAGAGTTTCAGCAAAAGCAGTGGGAGAAGTTAGACTTCGATTTAGGGAAAATAAATTTTTAGTTTTGAACAATGTTTATTTTATTCCAGACATTCGTAGAAATTTGATTTCTGTGGCTAAGTTATTTGAACAATTATTTAATGTTTATTTTGATAATGAATTTGTTCATATTTCTCGAAATGGTTTAAATATTTGTTCTGGATGTCTGGTTGATGGTTTCTATTGTATAAAACTAATACCTAACTCACTGTTTAATACTGAAATGTTCAGAGTTGCCGAACTTAAGAATAAAAAGCAAAAGATTTCTCACGATAACAACACATATCTGTGGCATCTTAGGCTTGGTCATATTAACCTAACTAGGATTGAAAGACTGGTAAAGGATGGTCCTTTACGTGAACTAAAAAGTTGGTGAGCTTCCGTCCGTGAATCTTGTTTGGAAGGTAAAATGACAAGAGGCCTTTCGTGGCGAAAGGAGAAAGAGCTACGTAACCCCTTCAGTTGATACATTCAGATGTGTGTGGACCGTTAAACGTCCAAGCTAGAGGAGGTTATGAATATTACATCACCTTTATTGACGACTATTCAAGATATGGTTATCTTTACCTAATGCAACGGAAATCTGAAACTTTTGTAAAGTTTAGAGAATTCCGAGCAGAAGTTGAAAAACAATTAGGTAAACCAATCAAGACACTTCAATCAAATCGAGGGGGAGAATACCTAGACCAAGAGTTCTGGGATTTCTTGATTGAAGAAGGTGTGGTATCCCAATTGACTGCACCCGGTACACCACAGTAGAATGGTGTAGCCGAAAGGAGAAATCAGACTTTGCTCGACATGATGAGATCAATGTTGAGTTATTCTTCACCGCCTACGCCGATTTCGGGGTTATGCCCTAAGAATAGTTGCCTACATTCGAATAGAGTACCATCTAAGTTTGTTCCTAAAACACCCTTAGAGTTGTGGTGCGGTCGAAAACCTAGTTTAAGACACGTGTGGGGGGGGGTGTCCAAAGACATGTATGTTGAAAGGAAAGATTGTAAAGTTGGAACCCAAGTCAAAAGTGTTCATGTTTGTAGGATATCCCGATGGGACAAAGGGATGTTTCTTTTATAGTCCTAAAGATCAAAAGGTGTTTGTATCGATAAAATGCCACTTTTCTGGAGCATGACTATATGATAGATTTTAAGCCCGTAAGTAAGATAGTATTGGAAGAGTTACTTTCCGGATGAGATCGGACCACAACCGACAAGAGTTGTCGGATCACTGAGAAAAGACCACGGTTCCGATCGGACTCTCGTGCGGCACCTCGTCAGTAGTGGGAGGGTAAAGGTGTTACCCACCGCTATACCGGGAAGCCCAAATCATCACTGCCGATGATGGTAAGGAAGATCCATCGACCTTTAAGGATGCGATGAATGATTCTGATAAGGAAGAATGGCAAGCAGCTATGAAACTCGAGATGGAGTCTATGCACTCTAACTTAGTTTGGCAACTTGTAGATCAACGCGAAGGGGTAAAACCCATTGGATGCAAGTGGATCTTCAAGAGAAAGAGTGGAGCAGATGGAAAAGTAAAGACTTATAAAGTAAAGCTAGTGGCTAAGGGTTATACCCAAAAGGAGGCAGTTGACTATGAGGAAACTGTCTCGCCGGTAGCTATGCTTAAGTCCATCCGGATACCCCTGGCCATTGCAGCATATATTTGACTATGAGATATGGCAGATGGATATCAAGACAGCTTTTTTGAATGGCTATCTTGAGGAAACCATCTATATGGATTAGTCAGAGGGTTACATAGGGGAAGTCCAACAACAGAAAGTCTGCAAACTGCAAAGGTCCATTTATGGACTCAAGCAGCTTCTAGATCATGGAACATCAAGTTTGATGAGGCTGTAAAAGTCTTATGAATTTGATCAAAATATTGATGAACTATCGTCTACAAATACAAGAAAGAAGAGAAAGTGGTCTTCTTAATTTTTACGCCGATGACATCCTACTCATTGGGAATGATATGGGAATGATGACGAGATGTAAAGGAGTGGTTAGCCAACCAATTCCAAATGAAAGATTTAGGAGAGGCAAGCTATGTTCTTGGGATTAAGATTATTCGAGATCGCAAGAAAAAGCTTTTAGCGTTATCACAAGAATCTTATATAGACAAAGTGTTGTCTAGGTATTCGATGCAAAACTCAAGAAAGGGAATTTGCCTTCTAGGCATGGTATTCATCTTTCTAAGGAGCAATGTCCAAAGACCCCACACAGGAAGAAGATATGAAGAAGATATGAGAGCCTTATGTATGCCATGTTGTGTATAAGACGGAATAGATACCACTATCGGTCGTCCTACCAGTCCAACCGGATTAGATCATTGGGTTGCAAAGAAAGTGTATTCTCAAGTATCTTAGGAGAACGAGAAACTATGTCGATATATTCCGGAGAAGATCCGTCTCTCACCGGATAATCGATTCGATTTTCAATCGGATAGAGATAGTTGACGATCCAACATCCGGATCCGTGTTCACTCTTTTAATGGAGGAACCGTGGTATGAGAAGTATAAAGCAAAAGTGTGTTGTTGACTCTACCATGGAAGTTTAATATGTTGCAGAAACTAGAAGCCACAAAAGAAGCTACATGGCTCAGGAAGTTCTTAATCGATCGAAAGTTGTTCAGGATATGGATAAGCCAATTAAGCTCTCTGTGACAACAAGTGGAGCAGTGGCTAATTCAAAGGAACCTAGAAGCCATAAGAGTGCGAAACATATAGAAAAGGAAATATCACCCGATCGTAGACATTGTGGATAAAGGCGATGTAGCGGTTACGAAAGATTGTCGGAGAGGACAACCTTGTCAACCTGCTCACCAAGACATTGCCATTGAATGTATTTGAACTTGGGCCTTGAGGCTGTCCTCTTCCTTAATTTGCTTCCACAAAGCTTCAACTTGGGCCTTGAGGTGTCCTCTTCCCTTAATTGATAAACCCAACTGGTCGGGACCCATCGGGTGCTCTCAATAGCACTCACCGGTCCAAGTATGAGCTTTTCGCCCTAACTCATTCAGGTACTGATAGCTTGTCAGATCATTCGGAGAAAATCTCCATTGCACATCATCTCAACAAATTGGCGCTCGGGATTGTGAGTCCATCGAGAAATAGCTTACAAGGTGCCAACTTTCATATCCATGGTGGGGACACATTTAACAGATCTTTAAAACACTCCCCAAGCTTGATAGAGAGTTTCATTTTCCTTCCGAGCAAAATTCGAGATCCGTCAAGTTTCAAATTGTTGGTCTTATGGTGTGGGAAATACTTGTTGAAGAATGTCACGCCATTTCTTCCCACGCACTAACAGACCTGGGCCTAAGAGAATACTGGCCTGACTTTTTGGCCTTGTCCTTCGAGAGAGAAAGGAAAAACTTCAATCTAACGATGTTTATGGCCTCAAAGACAATGGCGGGAAAGGTGGCCACCACCTCTTGAAACTCCCGAATGTGTACATAGGGTTCTCGTTCTCTAACCCATGAAAAGTTGGGAGAAGTGCAATCATGCTTGGCTTGAAACTGTGAGGTGGTGCATTTGTGGGAACATGATGCATGATGGGTGGGCGCGTTGGGTGCAAGTAATCTTGCAACGCCCCTCTCGCTAAACTTCCTCATGTTGTGCCATTGCGAATAGATTTTGAAATGCGAATTCCAACGACGAGTGTGAAAGCGAGACGAGAAGATGAGTTGGATAGAATTTCACTAGGGGTTTCTCAACCGGACGCTGAGCAAATCTCCCTAGTTCGTCTCTATATCGATGCATTCACCCTAAGCGGCTTTTTTTTTTAATTTTTTAATTTTTTTTGTTTTTTATTTTTAATCAAAAAGAAAATAATTATATAGTAACATAAATTGTAACCACCGAGAGTGCTCTCGTGAAAGACTATAGCTCTTGGCTCAATAAATAGTCTCCCTAGATAGAGAGCAACGCCCGGGAAAAGATGGTGGGACGAGGCCCGCTTAAATACCAACTTTCCTAGACAGTAAAACCGGATTATACTTTCCACGTAACCACACAATTATTCTCAAAATCAATTATTAAATTTTATTGAGTAAATTATGAAATGTAATCTAATTAATGGAAACTATTCCTAAAGTCAAGAGCCTAAATCTACCAAATTATGAAAATCCTAGATTAGGAATCTAAATTAGTTAATTAATTACCATCTTAATTATAATCCTAAAAATTACTGAAACTATAAAAGAAAAAATTAAATTAAGCAACAATTAAAATATACAAATGAGAAAATAAAATAAAATCCTAATTTACCAAAAATAAAAGATTACAAAATCAAATCACAATTAATTCTAATACACAAATCCTAAAAGTGAGAGATTTTTTTTTTTTTTTTTTAGCAACACAAAACTACGGGAATAAAAAAAACAATGATAAAAAGGAACTTTTTTTTTTTTTTATTTTTTGGTTTCGATTAATGGATGACAAAAGAAAAAAAAAATGCGGCAACTTTGAACAAAGGCACGTTAACAGGCTGCGGCCAACTTTTTTTTTTTTTTTTTTTTTTTTTTTTTTTTTTTTTTAAGAAACTAAAGACGCTAAACAACAAACTAAAATATATATAATATAATGTAATATAATAATAATAAATATCAAGTCAAATAAGCAACACTTGCAGCAAAATAAAAGTTTTGTTTTAATATATGCTAAAAGCAGATCACACGAATCAAGAAAGAAAAATTTGAGAAAATAAAACAAAAATGCACCTACCTCTTTGGCTCAAAATCTCATCGATCAATCTTGTTAGTAGCATCTCCCCGCAACCCAAGGCCAAAATTTGATTAACGTCCAAAAGTGATGTTCACAAGTGGTCAATTGTAGCACAGAATGACGGTTGTATCCACAGAGAGATAACAAAATAACAATAATGACTAACAGAATAAGAGCATTAGAGAAAAGTGAATTGAAGAAAAAGAAGAGTTTTTGAGATTTTTGTTGCAAATATAATAAAAAAGAGAAAAGATTTGTGTTGAAGAAATTTAATAATAAAAACGGTAAGATGTCGAGAATCCCTAATGTTCCGTTCACCAATTCCAGTTTTGATTCACAAAATAAAAGAACTGAATAGATTAAATCTCTATGTTGACTTCGGAAATATTATCATTACAAGTTATCTCAAATCGACAATATATTAATCCCGACAAATATTGCAAGTAAAAAGACAATTTGTAAAATATTTGAATAACAAAACATTGCATGACAGTAATTACATAAGAAAAAGCGTGGATCGAACTTATATAAAAAATTGGCACACAATATTTTGAAAAGTAATAGAAAATAGATGAGATTTAATTATTGGATGTTGAACTTTACAAAGACAAGGAATCAAAACCCGAATTGGGTCACTCAACAAAAGTTCATCTCTAACCTCACCAAGAAAACTCTAGCCTATCTTGAAAAAACATTCTCACAAGTTCTAGAGAGAAAATATGAGACCGACAAAGAATATGGCGTAAAACCTGAATAATCAAAAGCTTTTAAAACTTAAGGCCAACCCCTCTATTTATAGTGTTCGTGAGGTTGCCTGTCAAATAAGGAAATAAATTATAAAACTAGAAAATTACAAAAGAAAAGGAAACAAAATAAAATTATACATAAATTAGAGAAATCACATATTTAATTTGGAGAAGAAATCCAAGAATTTGAGGAGAAGAACCGGATTGATCACCGCCTCGGACGCGGTCGCAACGTGATTGGAACCGAGGTGAATCGTGCCACGGTCGCATGAGGATTGGTTGGCGTGTGTTGGCGCGGCCGTGGAGGGCCCGCGTTGGATAGGTGGATGACTAGAGAAGGCAAAGCAGTCCGGCTTTGTTGTCATGTGGGACCCACGCGATTGAAGCTCGGATGTGTGCTAACGGCCGCGCGGAAGGAACGCGCTGTCCGATGTCTGGGGCGTCTTTGGTGACGCGCCAAGCGTGAGATGGCAGAAAGAAGCAGTTCTGATTCCCTTTGAGTGGTGGGGTCCACGAGTCGATGTTGGCTTGGCTAAGCTACTTAGCTCTCTCTCTCGTCGGCTTTCCAGACTTACCGAGAGCTCATTCGAGTGGTTTGAAAAATATGGCTTTATGGCTTATTTTGTGTGGCTTTTTACATTGCTTTTATATCAGTAAATAATTAAGCAAAAGCTAGACAAATTTCAATTAGAAATATTATGAATAAAAATAATGGAATTGCTTAATTAAAGCTTAAATATTTTAATATTATATAAATCAAAAGGAAGATTTTAGGTGCATTTTCATGCACTAATCAATCTTCTTTGTCAAGCATATCCTCAAGTATCTTAGAGAACAAGGAACTATATGCTTGTATATTCCGTGCATGACCGACGATTATGACGGGATACCGACTCCGATTTCCAATCGGATAAGGATTCCAGTGAACCACTTGAGATGGATGTTTGTCCCGAATGGAGATTCGGTGGTATGGAGGAGTATTAAGCGGACTTGCATAGTCGACTCCACCATGGAGGCCGACTATGGCGGCTTGTGGAAGTCGCAAAAGAGGTGTATGGCTTAAGAAGTTCTAGTATCACCGGAAATTGTTTGAAGTCGATAGGCTCATGGCATCAGACACATAACAAGTGATGGGGATCAGAAACTCAAGGAGCCTAGAAGCCACAAAAGGTCCAAACACATAGAGCTAAGTACCACCTCATCCGAGAGATTGTACAAAGAGGCAATGTTGAAGTGACAAATATCAACACACATGACAACTTATTGATCCGTTCACAAAGGCTTTATCCGTAAAGTCTTCAATAGTCATCTAGAAGGTTTGGGCATGCGAGATTGTACACACCTACTTTAAGTCCAAGTGGGAGTTTGTTGAAATGTGTCCATAAAGTAGGATGTAATTTGTTATTTGTGAAATGACAAATGTCGCACATTATTGTTTTGGTGATTTTATAAAATAAAATAAAAGTTATGTTTTGATACATACTCAAGGGTGTTTGTAATATTGCTTAGTCCATGGACTGTTATCAATGAAAGAAGAGTTAGGAAAACCTCACGGACAAACTCTTCCGATATACCGCCGCCTAAAATTATGTTTATAGAATCCTAAGTGCACGAAGTCAACAAGTAGTAAAATGATGAAATATCAAGTATCATTCCGCTGGGGATTGTGTGTTTTTGAGATCAAGTTGTTAAGTTAATTCTATCCAAGTTTTAAAAGGAAAACTAAAATTGATTTTTAAGATGTGAAAACTAATAATGACTTGACTATAGACAAAAGAAAACAGAGATAAAACTAATTACTAACAAAATGTGCAATTAAACCACAATGCTACTGTATGTGCGTGGCTTACAATTGGTAAACTGCCTCCTATCAATGCCGGGGATGATGTCAAAGAATGGATGATAACAACTACTTCCTCGTTAACCGGATTTTACTAAACCCGTTGATTTTCCAATCCTCTCGCTCATCGATTCTAAAGTTAAACCCCACAAATTCCTTTGCAAATCTAAACTCTAAAATCGAGAATGAAGCTCTAAATCGCTTGGTTATGCAAGACACAATATATTCCTATATCATGTGAATCAAAGATCTAAAAACAACATCTAAGAACCTACACTATTCAAGCCGTGGTCCACTCAACTAAATCTTCCTAGATCTAATCAAAGCTATACTCCTCTCTTATGATTTCCCAATCACAGTTAAGGCACAAGTTCAACTTACTTGAATAAACAAAGAAACAATCATTAAATCCATTCAACATCAACTAACATTTCAATATTAAACATCTCAGCAACTTCAACCAGAAAACATACTCTTATAAAGTTATATATGGAATCAAGTTCAGATTTATGAAGAAGAACGTAAATATTCTTAAACAAGATACAAACAGAGTGTAAAGAGTAAAGAAAACTAAGGTGATGAGGAGAGAATCCGAATCCCCCTTTTCCAAGGCTTCTTCTAGCTTCTTTCGTGTCAACAATAGTCCTTACGTTTCAACACCACACCCGCCACGTCTCCTTCTTCTTCTTTCCAAGATCTGGAGCCGGTACTTGGATCGTAGAAAATGGAGGTGGTTTTCCTTTCCAAGTGCTCGGCCGCCTCTCCTTACAAATTATGACCAAGGACCCTCCCCTTTCTCTTACAAAATTTGTAGGTACTTATTGTACCCTAATCACACGTGGTAGCCCCGAGGAAGCCTCCAATCGCAGCCTAAATCAAGACCCCTTCATGGTTAAATCAACTCATTCTTCTAGCTTAGGTACAAATTGTCAAGAACATGTGAGTCCGGTCCAACAGCATTACATGCAAAGAATGCGAGCACGCCAATCGGAATTTCCTTTTAAAATTCCAAAATGACAAGTAGTTGCTTTCCTCCAAAACGACAATGCTTTCTCAAAGTGAAAATAGTCACCACATGCACCCGCATTAGCTCTTTTAAAACCAAAAACACGAGAGAGAGTTCATGAAACCAAATTAACTAAAAACTAGAAACAAGGCAAAATAAAGGAAAAACCATAACTAAATACTCTCTAAGTAATAAGTTAAACCGGGAAATGCTCAATTAACTCTATTTTCATAGAGTTATCACACCTAAACTCAAGATTTTGCTTGTCCTCAAGCAAAACAAAAGAAAAAGACTCAAAAACAAGTGTGTATTTATGGATGAATTCTCATGAATAATTCCTCAAGGGATTGAATTAGAAACATAGCTCAAAGAAAACACAATTTTCAATCAACTTTTATTTTGAACTTGAAAAGATTGTTTCTTCTCCAATTGGACCTTTGTTGTGTGTGTGTGTGAATAGCCAAGTGTTATTTCAACATTGAAATCCAAATGAGATCATGCAAACATGCTTATAGAATATAGAATTTAGAATTTAAGCACATGCATGCAAACTCTATAAGTTTACTTTTTCAAAACCATCTCCACTAATGTAGACTAACACTTAATCAAGGATCAATAGGACTTTTAAGGCTTGTAACGATAGGCTAGGGATTAAGGTAGGATAAAGGTGATTTTATGGCTCAAATCACACCCTAAACACATTAGTTACTCTAAGACCATACAAGAGCTCATATAACTCTTCAAAGTACACCCTCAAACTTGATTTCCACTCTCTTTTGTCAACCACTTATTGAAGAAACCAAAAAAAAATTCATCCCTTTTTTTTTAATTTTTCATTTTTTTTTATTTTTTTTATTTTTATTTTTTTTGAAGATCTCCTATACCCCCAAACTCAAACTCAACATTGTCCTCAATGTTGCAAAATAAACACAAGAAGGTAAAGTAAACCTCACTATTTTTTTCAAGCCTGTAATTGCTATCAAATGTCGCAAGATTTTTTGTTCTGCACTTGCACACGCCACACCCACCGCATCATCTCACACCAACTCATATAAGGCAACAACACTCACAACACCACCCTTCCTTCCTTATCCAACATAGCTCAATATGTCCTCAAATAACTAATATGCTTATGGGTGAGGGGTAGAAAGTTGGAAACTTATTTAAAAGGCTAGGCTAAAGATGTGGGTAACAAAGAAAATGATATATATAGGCTCAAAAAGGGTGACTAAGGATATAACATGTACAAGGTTGGCTTAGAAAGGCTCAATCGATCCAAAAATGGCCTAAATCATGTCCTTAATCAAGTGCTTGCCTAGGATTTCGCCTCGACAATTCGTCAAGTAAGTTCTAGAGTTTGTAAAAGCTAATGATATGATATATACACAATTTTTTTTTTTTTTTTTTTTTTGCATCACATTCACATAATCTTTCTCTAGAAATCCAATGCATCCATAACACAAGGTAAAGTGCTCAAAGTTAAAAAAAAGTCACAATCTTTGAACAAAACAATCAAGTGAATTCCAAAATAAAAAAGTTGAGAAAAAGAATACTTTTCTAAAAACTATGCTCAATCAATAATTATCATCATAGGTCCAAGAGAATTCACCACAAAACACACCAAACACAAGGAAAAACTTAAGACACTTTTTTTTAAACCCCCAAACTTCAAGGGTGGCAGTGTCCTCCTTTGCACAAAAATGAAAATTTAACCATTCTAAACACAAAAACATAGAAATAAAGTATATGGAAAAGAAAACTCCCTTGTTTGTGCATCATGAATTCCATTTCCAATTCAACGGGTTGCGATGGAACATTGCCTGGGTGGTGAATCGTCAACTCTGACTTTGCCTTCTTCTTCTTTCCACGCGACGATAATGGCTTTGGAACATCCGCACCTTGTTAATTTGGTGGTTTCTTCTGCTGGACACCAAAGAATGGTGTCCTCATCAACAACTTTACGATGCCTCGACATTGATATCTGAATTGTGAGATTTGCAGAATCGGCCTCACCGGGAGAAAGCAGGGAAGGTGGCCATGGGCTTAGAAAAGATTACATTGAAGAGATTTCTTCAATGCTCTACATCCCTCGTGTCCGAGAATACACCGGTGCGTTATGGCAGTCTCTTGTTGCTTCCGCAAAGATCTCAAACATTTCCTTACTATCGCACTTCAAACAGGCTCATCCGTTGTTCAAGCCATGTCCGGCTTTGAGATGTTCCTAGGATGGTGTAGTGTTCTCGAGGGTCCGATTGGCTCTTCCTCATTTTCCTCTCCTTCGTCGGGCGTCTCACCTTTAGCCGTCTTTATGCCTTCGCCCGAAGATATCCGCGTAATAGCTACCAAATCAATTGGGCGGTGTTCCTCGAGACGTGGTTCATTCCGTCCCAAGGCACACGGCCCCTGAATACACATCTCGGAAATGAGGAGGGGAAATACAAACCCCTTTTTCTTTCTTCGTGACATGCCCTAAGATTTGATCAATGATCAAACGTCCCACGTTGACTTGGGCCATCCACAATAAGGGCATAAAGCAAAATAGCCTGGTTCGGGATATCTTCCCCTGAGTTGAGAGCAAAAATCTGGGACGCCAAGAAATGATACTGCATCTTGGCAACAGCCGAAGCCCGCGCCTCGTTGCATGTAGGATACTTTTGGCAGGACAAAGTCCATCAGGCTCCGCGTGATCGCGATTGTTCGAAACCAAGCATCAAGTTGATCCTCCGTTATCTTGGCCATAAGGTCCATAATGAATTCATCCTCTGTTGGTTAACACCCAAAGACAAAGATTTATGTGAACTGTGCGGAAGGGAATGCTGCATCATGACAACAACCGCGGGTTTGCTCGGGTTTTCTAAATTGCACATAAAATTCTTGACAAGAGAGGAACAATCAAAATTGGATCGATGGGTGCTGACAAAACACCGCCATTGTCGCGGGATAATGACATCCGAGATGTATGCCGGCTACGAGTGGGGCTGTCGTGAAGGAGGAAGCCTTTTCCTTCACTAGATTCTGGTGTGAGATGTTCCGGTGTCACCGATTTTTCGATCATATCAACAAACTTAGGGATCTACAGGGGTACTCAGGCGGAAGGAGATGGATCATGGCGGCCTGGTTTTTGCTCATGGCGAGAATCGATTTTGGAGGAAAATGGCCGCCTCGCTACACTCTTCTTTCCCACATTGGGCGGCGGGAGTGGGAGAGTTTGGGTAATCCGTGGATAAGCGGGGGCGGGGGCGTGACGGTTCTAAAGGCGGTACAGGGGAGAATTTCTAGGGGCGGAAAGGACTAGAGAAGAACATTTTGGAGAAGGGAAATTTGAAATGGGTCTGATTTGGGGCAGTTTTTTTATTTTTTATTTATTTTTTATTTCAAGCATGCATACGTTTTCACTAGTTGTACATATGCTCAAAATATTGCAAGCATACACATTAGATGGCCAAAATTATGCTTTCCTCTTTTCCAAAGCGTCGTCCCATTTAAGTCCTTCATGCCCCAATCGGCTTCGCGAGGGGGAAATAATGCTATCGATCTTGTTCGATGCTTGTGTGTAAAATTTTGTTCCCATTCTCCTCAACCATGTAACTCCGGATGAATCACCGTGATAACCGTGATAAGAGAGCTGTCCTACCACTTACTAAAATAAGTGACCAATCTACTTGAAACTCAAAATCAAAATAAGATGGAAAATGAATGGAACAGGAATCACATAAAACTAAAAAAAACATCAAAATGAAAGGAAATAAAGAGAAACAGAAACTTTGGGTTGCCTCCCTAATAGCTTTTTGTTTTACGCCTTCAACCCGACGCCTACCCTTCTTTCAATTATCACCAATTGAGAGAGGTCTCGGGAACGTTCCATAGGTCCTCCCTAATAATGCTTGATTCTGGGTCCGCTCACCAAGAACTTCCTCCCTGATGTCCTTCTTGTAACTCCACCGCCCTATGTGGGAAAAAACAAAAGAGAATCGTGGAACGGCCCCCACCATCTTGACTTGAGTTTGTCTGGGAAACAATTTCAGCCTTGAATTGTATAACAAAGACCGTTGTCCCGGCTAAAATACCTTGGTTTTAACGCGTCATGCCATCTTTAGTCTTCCTTTGTACGCCTTTGCATTCTCATAAGGAGAACATCCGTGATCTTCTAGCTCATCTAGTCAAAAGTTAACCTTGCTTGACCGGAAGCTTGTGATCCATGTTGAGCCTCCTTGTCGCCCAAAACGCCTTTGTGTTCAAGTTCCAGCGGCAAATGACACGCCACAAAGACGCAGACGGTAAGGAGACATTCCCAGTTACAAGTTTTGAATTTTGTCCTATGTTTCTCCAGAGAGAGTCATCTAGTCGCAATGACCAATCTTTCGGTTTGATTCTCATGACCTTTCCAGAAATGCCTTTGATTTCCTGCTTGAAAAATCTCGCTTTGACCACTTGTTTGAGGGATGGTAGGTCGAAAGCGATTTTATGTTTGATTCTTACATTTGCAAGCACCCCTCAAAACTGCTTGTTTCCTGGGTAAATGAGTTCCTCACTTTATGGCTTATGGTTTCGCGGAGTTCCAAAGGGAGGAAAATGTTCTTATACAAGAACTTTGATCACTACTCGAATCATTTAGGGGAATGCTGATGCCTCAACCCATTTCGACATATAATCCACTGCTACCAATATGTAAAGATTGCCAAATGAAGGAGGAAAGGTCCCATGAAATCAATTCCCACACATCGAACAATTCGACCTCCAAAATATTTGTCAACGGCATTTCATGATTGCATATTGCCGACACGCTAACACCTATCACATGCCTTAACGAATTCATAACATCTTTGAAAAGTAAAAAATACCCGGATTGCAGACTTGGTCAGCTCTTGATCCCCAAAGTGGCCTCCATATGGTGAGGCGTGGCAATGATGTAGAATGCTCGAGACTCTTGGGAACACACCGCCTAAATTTGGTCCGCCTCCCTGCCAGAGAAATGGTTCATCCCAATAGTAAGACTTCATCTCATGCGAAATCGCTTCATTTGTTGTCGTTCATATCCAGGTGCCTTGCCACTTGCTAGATAATTCCACAATCTGCATACCATGGCAAAGAGGCTTGTCAGAGACTTTCATCGTGGAATTTCTCTTGAATGGGAATATGTGACTCAGCCCCTTTTCTTGCTCAATTCGGAAAGATGGTCCGCCACTTGATTTTCTCTGCTCCTTCTTATCCTTAATTTCAAGATCAAATTCTTGAAGCAATAATATCCACTAATTAATCTCGGCTTGGCATCTTCTTCGAAATGAGATATTTAATGGCTGAATGGTCTCAGAAAACCATCACCTTTGTTCCACTTAGATATGATCAAACTTATCAAAGGCAAATACCACGTACCCAATAGTTCTTTCTCGCTGGTGGTATAGTTCAGCTTGGCCTCCGTGAGTGTTCTACTAGCATAGTAGATAGGGTGAATCGCCCCTCTCCGCCGCCAAGAACGGCTTCTCATCAGATGATCATTGGCATCGCATTAT